>CP092873.1:65760620-65870101 GCA_030710605.1 Cordylochernes scorpioides | reverse complement strand
AAAAAAAATAATATAACGCCGCAATTCTTTTTTATTAACCTGATCAAAGAAAGCTTTTAGGCAAGCCCTATTTCAGCTAACTAAGACGTATTACCATTGTTTGTACAATGCGTACTGGGGATGAGTAACAAATGATAAGGTGTCCTATAAGCTTCATTGTTCCCCTCTTCAGGGGTAAAGACAAAAACTGACAGTTTCATAGGTCTATCGAAGTAAAAAGACAAAGATTTACAAGATTCTATCTATTCATTGGCCAATGAGAGAGAGTTGCTACCAGAGTTCTAGTTCAGCAGAAAATCTTAAAATATAGTTAAGTATGCAAGTTAGGATGTCTATAAGACAATCTGTGGTTGTTATATTTATCGACTCGGACTGTCTATAATTGAGTACATTTTTTATTGATAGTCTACCTTTTTTTCTTCTAGGACTTAGGGATGATTTTATAAAATATGACTCAATAGTTTTTTTAGGTAAAAGTTTCAAAAGTTTGGTTTGGGTCACTTGGCTAGAGTTTTGAGGAGTTTTGTGATGATTTAATTCTGTCCAGTTTGCTTTGTGAAGAAGTTTCAACGAAATTTCTTGGGGAGTTTAATGCCCCTTGGGTTCAACAATATAAGCTTATAGTCTCTGCATGGGGCTAAACAATATTTATAGGTGAACTCAATGAGAATATTTTTGAAGAAGACACACATTTGAGAAAGAATTTACCCAAAACACTAATAATCATTGAAAAAAAAAACAAATATGAATAGATAGAGGAATTTTTAGTAAATAAATAGAAACATAAGGGAGACATATCTGTCGTAGTACTGGGTTAGGTCATTCACTGTGGTGTAGAGGGCGTGGTTTCAGCTCGTTGTCATTATTCACTTCGTTTTCTGGAAACAACATACATGGAGGTTTCAACTGGTCTTTTGAACTTTTGATAGCCAAGAGATGGGTTTTAAGACCAGCTTTATGGAAGTTATTTCAAACTTAGAGTATCTTCGATATAACAACCTCACTTGGGGAACCAAGATTTTATATGCTGTTATATAACCACAGTCAAAACAATTCTGATTTATAATGGGGGCTTAAAATAATGACAACGTTAAGTTCAATAACACGTTGTTGTTAAAGGCTGTGTGAGAGTGGCAGTGATATTCTACTCTATCCTATCTCACTTTTCCAACGTACATTCGAGAATAGGGCATAATAAATAATGGTGGCTTTACTGATAAGATACAATTTGGATTATACATTAGGAATATATAAGATAGCAAGATCACATCCAAATAAACAAATTAGGCATTAGGGTTGTTACCATCTTCAGAAACCACATGGTCTCTCCATAACTCCCTCCTTCATTGCCTTCCTTTAATGAGAGTGGATCAGGTCATCTCTCCATATCTTATTCCTTTAGTGCATTCATTTACTGAGGATAAGCCACATGGTCTCTCATGTCTCCCTCCTTTAGTGCATTCATCTACTGAGGGTGAGCCACATGGTCTCTCCATATCTCTTTCCTTAAATGCAATCATCAACTAAGGGTGAGCCACATGGTCTCTCCATGTCTCCCGATTTCCCGCTATCCACTTTATCTCATCTCATTCCCATCATAACCCATGTAATTATATTGGGGCTGGTACTGTCACAGGGCCCCAAAAATATGCCACAAGCTATATAGTCTTTGGTCCGACAAGGCATTTCATTTCACGGCACCACCTATTTCTGGGAGGCATTCCTTTATCTGCCAACTATCCTTGATATAGTAAAAACTGTAATAGTATCAATGGAACGAATAAAGATGTGTATTGAATTCACAGGGTAAATTATATCTGATTTTAGAATATCCAAGTTTCAATGTGATCTCATTTTGTATTTTTTTATTACTGAATTTTATATCATTTAAAAAAAATTTAGTCTATTTCATTTTAAATCCCTATTTTTCATCTTTAAATCAACCTTTTAATTTCGGGGGAAAAATATGAGCTTCTATTTTCAGATAGAATGAATATGATCAATAAAAATAATTTCGAATATGATAATTTGTTTTGAAGTTTAAATCGTCTTATGTGTTTACTTTTCTGTCATTATGGAGGAGTATAACTTAAGTAAAGAAGAAGAAAAATTTACTTACTCCTGGACGTCTCCCCTTTTCCCACAAGATGATGAAGTATTTTTTTTTTTTTTTTTGAAATCAACACAATATATTTCAACCATTACTTACTATTTAAAGTCTAAAATTTTGTAAAGAATATATAAATACCATTTCTTCTTTTATTCTATATTAATAATTGCTTAAAAATTATTAATGAAAATTCGAAACTATTATGTTATATGTTAATGTATATATTTCTTTTTGGAATTAAATATTTCTACTGCCCTTTCTGCAATGGAAAATTTAATGGGAGGGCCTGGCTCATCAGTGGCGAACCCTTCCAGCGGTTTGGCCAGTTTAATCTACCATTCCGCTGTTATATTGCATTTTTCGATCTTCATTTTATAGTGATACTGATGCTAGACTCTTGGAATGGGTATTTTAGATTAACTATGGACATAAGCGTTGAGGACAATGTCCATAGTTCATCTAAAATACCCATTCCAAGAGTCTAGCATCAGTATCACTATAAAAGAAAGATCGAAAAATGTAATATAATAGCGGTATGGTAGATTAAAGTGGCGAAACCGCTGGGATGGTTCACCACTGATGAGCCAGGCCATGCCTATAATTTTCCATTGCAGTAAGGGCAGTAGAAATTGTTTAATTTAAAAAAAAACATTCGCGTCTATAATAGTTTGAAATTTCATAACAGATGGCGCACCAATGCATTATGATATAAATATTATTAATATACATTTTTTTCTTGATTTCATCCAATTACTGGTATTATAATGTCATGTAAAACATCTTACCTCTCTGTATAATCTATTAACATAATTTTATATGAGTATTCAACCATCACCTAAAAAGATAAAATGTAAAAGGCGGTCTCTATGGTTCTATGTGGTTATATTTTTTACTTTCTCTACTTTTCATTATTTGTTCAACAGTTTTCATGTAAAATGATGCCTCAAAAATGACTCATCGATAATTCATTGCTAGTACAACATAATTGTTTAGGAAATAAAATTATTAAGGATGATTTTCTTCAAATAAAATAAATAGTATTTGCTGCAAGGTAAAATAAACTGGGAGGACTTGGCTTATCTGTAGTGAACTCCTAGCAGTTTCACCAATTTAATCCACCACAAATTCTACTCTCCTATAAACTTATATCCATTTTTCTTGATATCATAATTAAGAGTTCCACTTTCAGTGTAGCATATATAAGCAGAATGGTCCTGTCAAATTATATTGACAAACATTTGCGTTTTTATCTTATCTCAGTTTTTAGTGGGAAGAATTTTGTTTTCGTTTGTTAGTGAACCAATTTCTCCCGCCTTCTCATTGGACGAATGTGGCCATGTTTGTATATAAAAGGGGTCTATGGTATTGCGAGAGACAGTGTGGTAGATTATCGTGTGGAAAAGCTTAAAGTGTTCTCTGCGTGCTTTATCCGTGTCTGGTGATCTCCTTGCATATCTGTGTGACCCCGGTCCGATCCCTACCAACGCTAATATAAAGGATAAGTACTGTTTTGTTTTTATATAGCAAATCGTGAGTTTTTATTTAGCTCCCTTTTTATTGTTGTTGTTGTACACTTGATTGTACGCTTTTCAGTGTGTTAGTTACTATTATTTTAGGCCCTAGTATTTTCACATTGTATGATAACACATAAAAGTATTTTTTGTCAGTCCAATACAGTATTAGAGCTCTAAAGAGTAAGTTGGGTGGTTGACAAAACTGTTGGCAGGGTTCACTACTGAATATAGCCAAGCCCTCCCACAATTAATTTTTCATCACAGTAAGAACAGTAGAAAACAGTATTTTAGATGAACAAAAGTGTGATTTTAAGAGATTCATTTCATATTGTCATGTAAAAAATTAGGAAAGACAAACTTCAGGATGACACAGCAATTTATTTAAGACAAGAATTCTCTCTCTCTCGATGTGACCCGAATTCCTGGAGCATACTAAAGTCGCCAACTATCCGGAAGGCAAGAACAAATCAACATTTATAAAATACCAGAGAGGCAATGAGGGAACTTTACAGAGTAGAAAAAATATAAAAGTTAATAATCTGCAAATAAAGTATATATATATATGGAGAGAGATATCAATATAATGTATTTTTTACCATATTCTGAAATGAATTTAAAGGATGAAATCTTAACAAATCAAGATACTTGAGATAATTGAGTAGGACCTCCATGAGAGAGGACACTCCTTCTAGAGGACACCTTTCTACAAAAAAAAGTTTGTATAGCCAAAATGGCCATTTTTACTAATTAGCCACTCTTTGGTAAGAGGATACCTCTCTACAAAGTACAGTTTTCATTTCCATTTTTACTAATTAACCCCTCTCTGGTAAGAGGTCACATGTCAGAGAAAGAAGTCAGAGAGAGAATGTAGTCTAGATATACTCGAAAACGAAGACAATTAAAAACAATAAAATTCACCAATAGCATAAATTTGGACACAAAAAGATAGACTCAAAAGATCTTTAACACGATAAAAATATTATAAAACACATAAATATGAAACACGAGGACTTTCCAATTGCAAGAGGAACCAATATTTCCTACCCCATTGCCATTAAACGTACTCAGCAAACTTAATCTGAATTAACCCTGCAATAAAAAAAAAAACAAAAGCATGCTTAAAAAGAAAGGACTTGACATAATTGGTTTATACAACAAGAGAAATTATTTAACAGCATATACCGATGGATCTTCAGATTTTACCCTGAATAATGGAAGGGCTGGAAAGCAGGAGAGATTTTGCCAAACTTCATTTGCAAACTGACGGCTATCTTGAAAGCCCTTGATCTATGCCTTAATCAACCATCCCTGCATCAAGCAGAATGAGTTGTAATATACAGTGACTTTAGATCTTCACTAGAAGAAATTTAGAAGGGCAATACAAAAATGATGCTAAATATACACACGTTACTAAACCAACTGGAACTATTGGGGAAGAACTGCATTCTACAATGTTGGGATCCAGGGTAATGAGATGATGGATGAAGTAGCAAAGGAAGCAAGGAAGTTGAGCTAAAGGAAAGAACAAATGTCAGTATTTGATGCTGATGCTTTGACAAAATCCAAAATAACCCAACAAAAGACAAGGAAAGCTCAAATATGTGACATAAACGCATGCTGAGAGAAGAATAACAAAAAACAAATACAATACCCAGAATGAAACATGATAAAGGAATGACAATACATCCAGATGGTACAAGAACCTACAGGACATGCAACAATTGTATTTCACAAATCTCTCTAACTTGCTAGATGGCGCTGTAATTCTCACGATTGATAAATTGATATTTCTTCTACGTTTAAAAATATTATAAAAATCTTTAGTCAAAATGGAGTTGTCGAAATTACAAAAGAATTATCTTCTTTTGCAAATCCCTCCAGCTTGCTAGATGGCAGAAGAGATTGTAAAGACACTTGCTGCAATTCTCCCAATTGATAAATTGTGCTTCTACTTTTACAATTATTGTAATAATATTTAGTCAAAACTGGTGTGTTAAAACAAAATCTTGGTTCCAAATAATGTTATTATAATGAGGTATGAATATGTAATTTTATATATATAATATCTTATTTATTTAACATCAAAATTTTTTAAAGTACTGCAAAGAATTTCTTGGGTACAAATCAGAGGAAAATATGTGAACTTATACACTCAAATAACTTATTTTTGTTTTACTTTTCTAAATTATGAGGAAGTACAATTTAGAGTACAGATAAGAGTTTTTATTATCCTTAGTACACGTGGTACAGGCCATGATATAATCATGATGGGTTGAAGTTGGCCACTGCCTTTACTGTAAGTGCACCACATGTCTACATATGTGAAAAGCAGTTAAACTTTTGAAATTACAAATGTGTCAGAGCCCCGTTTGGTTACTTGCACTCGCTTGGTGGGGTTGAACTTTTGCAAGAATAGGGAGCCAATGAAGTATATTTTAATTATAAAAAAGTGCCCAAAGCAGGATTCGATCCTGGGTCGTAGCGGTCAAAAACCACTCACATCCACCGACCCCCATATAGATAAGAGTAACAAGTCTAAGCACAGATTTCTAAACCATATCTATAAGCACTAATTACTATAATGTGGTGTAAAAAAGTGAATTAAAGAAACTGAAGCTACAAACAATGACACAATATTTATTTACAACGATGATTTAAAGGAATTTTGACGAAGTGGCCAATGGGATCTCCTCCTGTGGAGATATCAGCGAGGCTCATCAGGGGCTGACGTTGGGTCTCCCCCGAAGACGGCCGTGATGCTGGAGGTAAACAGCCAAGGCCAGCATTGCCAGGACCACGGCTTCCACCACGGTCAGCTGGAGCTCCGGGCGGTCCAGGAACGGACGTTCATCCCCTTGGATGGGGGACATAGGGGACACAGGGGCAACAGGGCTCCAGATCGGCATTGTCTCGCCGATAGTCATGATCGTCATGATAAAGATTGCAAAAAACATATCCAGCGCTTTGTCAAGGCAGTTCTTCGCTAAGAGTAAAAGGTTCAGCTGGGGACAATAAAGAGTTAAGTAAAGGATATGAAGCGTACGAGGATACTTTTCTTTTAAACTTTAATGAAGATTCAAGCTTTCGGGCGAAAACAGCCCTTCTACAGGAAATTATAGAAAAACATTTTCAAAAAGTAACGTTTGTAAACAAAAATGGTATCTCTATTGATCTTGTAACGCGTGAATAAATCTCACATCCACGCGACCCAGACTATGATACATTGAATAAATCTGCTAAGTTGAGACTTTTCAAAGTAAATCAAACTGGCATAGGGCAACTATGGTACACGATTTCTGTAAATATTGCTTTGATGTACTAGAGCGCCATCTGTTATCAAATTATAAAACTATTTTAGAGGCGTAATATTCTTTTTTAAAATAAAACAATTTCTACTGTCCTTACTGCGATGGAAAAATTAAAGGGAGGGCCTGGCTCATCAGTGGTGAACCCTCCCAGCGGTTTAAACTGGCGAAACCGCTGGGAGGGTTCACCACTGATGAGCCAGGCCCTCCCATTAATTTTTCCATCGCAGTAAGGACAGTAGAAATTGTTTTATTTTAAAAAAGAATATTACGCCTCTAAAATAGTTTTATAATTTAAATATTGCTTTATATACGTCAGGAATCTCTATATGTCGGTTGATACTATTGTATTTCAAAGAGAGCAACGCCTCGACGACTAATCTTTTTAATTTGCTGTTGATATTAGAGTAATATGCTTGTGGTTGGGATGTGTTAAAAGAATGTCCCGTTTGTCTAATATGTTGTACGATAAGGGACTTGGGTTCATTATTTCTAATGTTTCTGTGATGTTCGTCCATTCTGTCCTTGATTCGTCTGCCCGTTTCTCCTATGTATATACTATTACAGTTTGAGCATTTTAATGAATATACGGAGTTTGTGAAAAAAGGTAGGGTAACGGGAAAACTATTCTTGGTTATGGGATTTATGATTATTGTTTCTAATTTGGGGGTGTTGGTGTAAAAGGTACGAATACCATAGTTATTTTTTAGGAA
This sequence comes from Cordylochernes scorpioides, assembly GCA_030710605.1. NCBI lineage: Eukaryota > Metazoa > Arthropoda > Arachnida > Pseudoscorpiones > Chernetidae > Cordylochernes > Cordylochernes scorpioides. Next base: position 65,862,459 of record CP092873.1, on the reverse strand, counting down.
TCTAGAAATGTTGACACTATGAGTAGAGAATGGGATGGTGCATATGGATCTATAAACTTAGCTATTAAGGTGCTGTTGGGGATTATAAAAATGTCTGAGTATGAAATTTTTTGGGTATCCAGAGTTCATCAGGTGACCGATTACGTTTTGGGTTTCTATTTGTTTGAATTCTTGCGAAGAACAGTGTGTGAAAATGCGTTTCGACAAGGTTTTTACGGTGTTAATCTTATTGCTAAGGGGGCAGTATGATGTGTAGTGAATATAGGAGGGATAGAAAGAGGGCTTATAGTAAACATAGTTGTCCATTGTTGCGCTCCATGGCTGCTTATATAGGAATAACACATAGAGATGGGAGAGGGAGTTAAAATGGCATTTTATAAAGTGTATGGACTGTTTTCACTAGAACCTTCATGAAAGGACACTCACATTAAAGAACATCTCTCTCTACAAAGGACAGTTTTCATCACTAAAATTGCTTCTTTTACTATTTATCAACTCTCCGGTAAGAGGACACCTGTATCTAAAGGACACTTTGGCTTTGCAACTAGGTGTTGTCCTTTACAGAGAGTTTGTTCTCCTGTTTCGAGACAATTTTACACTGACCTGACTCTATATGGAGAGAGTTGGAAAGATTACACTTTGTTTGATGGTGAAATGAGTTGTATTTATTCAATGATGAAGTAAGATAGATGTAATGAGTTTTATATATATATATTTTTATGTTGGACATTGAATTTTTCCATGTAAATATCCAGTGGCCTTTGATAGAAAGAGATGCTTGAAAGCTTGTAAAAAGTCTTTTTTTTTTTCTAAAAAATAAAAATTACATTTCAGCTCTTTTATTGAATTCAAAGGTTTCTAAGTTGAACCTTGGGGGTGTTTTTATAGCTATGATGTTGTTACAGTAATATCTCGATTGAGAGACCATAGGCTAAAACACAGCTATACTGGTCTCTCCTGTAGGTTTTCTTATGAGATACTCTGTTTCAGTTGAAAGACTCCTCATAACCTTTCTTGACATGAAAGTGTATCTGTTAAAAGACCACCTCCAGGAGAGGCTAGGTCTAGCCACGTTTTTAGGCTATGGTCTTTCATGGGAGATAACTACAGTAGAATCTCTATCAGTTCATCAGATACTCAGTAGTGAAGCTGGCCGGGTGTGTGCAGCAGCCGCCGTCACTGGACAAGTATCCCTCCACCTCCTGACCTGCCATGGGATTGGCCACCTCCCAGCAGAGACCTTCCTCTTGGTCTTCCAGGATAAAAGTAGGTGGAGAAGTACATCCCTCAGTTCTGGGACTACTTCAAGAGGGTAGACGCGGGTATCTGGACTTTCCCCAGGGCTGTGTTCCTGCTCTATGCCATCTTCAGCCGGCTCCAAACAACCTTGAAGCCTCTGAATGACCTCCACGAGACCCTGTGAGCCTCCGAGGTTCTTCCTGATGTCCGGCAATCCCTCCAGCACACCTGGTACCGGCCCCTCATCGCCCAGGCCTACTCCCTCCTCAGCACCTTCCTCTTTGTCCACGTTCCCTCCAGCTTCTCCAATTTTCTGCTGGACTTCTACAGCAAGATCTTCAGGGTTTAGCACTACCAGAGCCGGCAGAACTCTCACAAACACGGTACCTTTTTTTGTTGGCCATTCTTTTTTGTCAAGTTTCACCCGAGATGAATGATGGGGCATTATAGTTTATATAGGCTCTATGGATTCTAGATAAAAGTCATTAACAAAATCAAATAATTTAATTAACAAAGGATCAATAAGTGACCATTATAAATTAACTTGGGTTTGGTCTTGTTACCTAGTGATAATCCAAATTCTACCTCATTACTTTGATATACAATAGAACCTCCAAAAAGGACACTCCCGCTAGAGGACACCTCTCTACAAAGGACAGTTTTCATTTGTAAAATTATCATTTTTACTATTTTTACACTCTCCGGTAAAAGGACACCTCTCCCTAAAGGACACTTTGGCTCTGTAGCAATCAGGTGTCCTTTACAGGGAGGTTTTACTATACTTCAATTGGTATGTTATTTGAATTTTGGATCATCTTGTGCTCCGAGTAAATTATCCTATATGGTTTCTTTTCAAAATCTGTTATTTATTTATATATAGATGCAAATTTTGTCAGGAGGACAATGATCTATAAACAAATAAAAGACTTCTCCCATCAAAATAAATGTCAAAACTAGACGCAATCTATTGACCGTTGCCACAAACTAGTAGCCTCTGATCGGTGACAAAGCCACAACACCAGCTTTGGAAAACTGAGAAGCGCCCACCTGGAGACCGTGGTTTTGGGCTAATGGCCTCGTCTTAGTGTATAGAGCAAGCTTTGATTTCATGATATCCACAAGGGATCTAATGGAATCCACAATCTGTCAAAGAGGTTTAGCTAGCAAAGTGGCTGGGCCAAATCTATGGCCAAAACATAGATGGAAAATTTGCCGGGAGGAAATTGACCTAAAAAAGCATAGTGGCGCCTCTCCAGTCAAAATGAACGTAAAAAACTAGCTGCTCTCTATTGACCGTTGCCACAAACTAGGGGCCTTGGATCGGTGACAAAGCCATAACACCAGCTTTGGCAAACTGAGAAACATCCACCTGGAGACCCTGATTTTAGGCTATGATCCTCTTCAGTCCAGTGTAGACTACATTTCATGAGATACACAAGAGACCTAATGGAATCTTCACAATCTGCCAAAGAGGAGTTTATCTGGTAGAATGGCCAGGCCATATCTATGGCCAAAATATAGATGGAAGAGGTGACCTTCACGTTTATAAGAGATCATTATCCCCCGTGTCATCTCTATATGTGTACAATATATCAATCAGGATAATAAGTTTCTTTATTGAGATAAAAATGAGTCATTTTAAACTAACAAATAAACTTATTGCAATTACCCTGATTTATATATTGTGTTTCAACTTTTGTAATTATTTTATGAATATCGTAAAGATAGATGCTGCCAGGCCGGCATTCATAGTTCTTAAAATTAAAGATACTTCGGTCAGTATAAATCTTTTTATTGTCTAGGTGTTTCGACAAAAATCTTTTGTCCTCGTCAGGAGCAAATAAAAATTAAAGCATTTGGCAAGGAGTTAAAAATTATTATAAGGATTATGCTGAGAATGCCCTTGCAACCTTAGAATAATTTTTAACGCCTTGCCAAATGCTTTAATTTTTATTTGCTCCTGACGAGGACAAAATATTTTTGTCGAAACGTCGAGGTAATAAAAAGAGTTATACTGGCCGAAGTATCTTTAATTTTAAGAACTATTATATGTAATATAGTCACACAAAATGTATGTGTGGGGCAGATATATTAGAGGCAGTCTGGATGCCTCCACAGAGGAAGACGACTCCCTGCAGTGCCGAGGCTGTGAGAGCGAGGTGATATGTCAGTGCCAGGCCCTGCTGTCTACTCTCCACACCACCACCCAGCATCTGTGAATATATTCACATTACCTTGTCAAGGCTTCAAAAACCTCTCAATGCATTTTATCTATAATCTAAGCGATTTTCTTGTTTAATTATTATTTCAATTTCTTTTTGATAATTCTGTTACCTACTCTACTACAATATGAATTATTGTAAATAGTTTCACGCGCAATTATCCAGATCGGATATAGCGTGTCTTGTTTGCAACTGGTAACAAATAAATAAATTTCAATTAAAAATAAGTTTCTACAGTCTGATAAGATAAATATACATATATATATATAGAAGCAATGGGCGCCATTATATGGAAGCAGTTGTGGCTTTGTCACCGACCCGAGGCCGCTAGTTGCGGCGACGGTCAATAGATGGCGTCAGTTTTTGACGTTTATTTTGACGGGAGAGGCGCCCATTGCTTCTATGGATTAATTTCCTCCCGGCAAATTTTCCATCTATATTCTAGCCATAGATTTGGCCCAGCCACATTGCCAGCAAAACACCTCTTTGGTAGATTGTGAAGATTCCATTAGATCCCGTGTGGATCTCATGGAATAAAGTCCGCCCTAGACTGACGAGGGCCATTAGCCCGAAACCATGGTCTCTAGGTGGACGCTTCTCAGTTTGCCAAAGCTGGTGTTGTGGCTTTGTCACCGACCCGAGGCCGCTAGTTGCGGCGACGGTCAATAGATGGCGTCAGTTTTTGACGTTTATTTTGACGGGAGAGGCGCCCATTGCTTCTATGGATTAATTTCCTCCCGGCAAATTTTCCATCTATATATATATATATATAAATGAATGTTTGTATGTTTGTCTGTTTGTTTGTTTGTTGGTTTGTATGTCCGGTATACAAATTCGCAGTAGTTCACTAATTCAAACCAAAATTTCCATACATAGGTAAAAAATACGGGGAAGACGATAGGCTATTTAAAAATATATATAAATCAATTATTAAAACTATATATTTTTAGTCAGAAAATGATGATGACGATATTGCTGTATCATGTTTGATTATCAGATACAAAATTATATCGGGAAAATTCCAAAAAGCAGAGACCACGGGTGAAACCAGTTCATTATTTTGTACGCAGGAACAAAATTCTAACAGAAAAAACATTCATTCGAGCAGAAAACAAAAGCCAAATCATCTTTCTATAAAAATATCGCTTCTCAGACACAAAGTTTGGAGTGGGACGTTTCACAAGAGTGACATCCACGGCGCCAATTTATAATTGTAACGAATAGTATTTGAATAAAAACATTTAATCGGGTAAAACCCGGGCGTTGCCCGGGTCATTCGGCTAGTATATATATATTGAGAGGGCCTGGCTCATCATTGGTGAACCCTACAGCACAGTTTCTTCAGTTTAATCTACCAGACTTTTCTAATTTATGATTTGGCTGTTCTTAGAGAAATGCTTTATGATTTAAGGTAAATATAAGAGTCTTGAGAATATACAATCATGGACAAAACTTAAGGAAGTTGTACCTTTTAGCATGTATATCGGGATACAGAGAATAACTCTGAAAGATATTACAGTGACCTTTATTGAAGACACACAACATAACCAAGTGTGAAAGAAATTGCCTCTGTCTCCCTTAAAAAAAAAAAATAGATAACCGGCGACATCAGACTTTCCACTTCCTTAAGTTTGATCCATGAGTGTATATATGGTGTTATGTAAGGTGTTATAACACCTTGATAAAGGTTGGCGTTCAGCCTACTGAAATATTGGTAAAATAAATGATATTTTGATCCAATATATGCCTTTTTAATTAAAAAAAAAAATAAAAAACAAAAATATATATATATATATGAATTGATTTTGGCTCTTCCATGTATAATTAACAAATAATAAGTTTAAAAATGAAGAATTAGTATGTTGATATATTTCAAATATCAGCAGGGGTAATAGTAACTTGTTTTTCAATTAAAACCTTGCTAAAATAAACCTGGGATATAGCAATTCATCACTTAGAGAATGAAGATAAAATATAAAATTCCAATTTATTGTACAATACCTCTCTTTTGGGTGGCTATAATGAACTATGTCTATGGTGAACCGAAAGTTCATTTGGATTATAGATTATAAACACAACGTAATAAGACCAAATCCAAATAGTGTGTGACATTTCGGTAACAGTGTTGTTACCATCTTCAGACAAAAGTATTGAATGAGAAATTATACCACAGCATTTAGTTTTGCCTGAAGATGGTAACAATGCTGTTACCGAAACGTCACCCACTATTTATTATTTATTATTATAAACTTTTACCCTTGTTTGGCGCAAGTATCCCTTGCGGGATATAGCGCTTTGGAAATAAAATAATTGTAATAATTGTGTGCCTTATCATTTCTATAGATTTCAAAAGGTAAATTAAGTACTTACCTTATACAGTAGAAACTCTACATGAGAGGACACTCACAATAGAGGATACTTTGGCTCTGCATTTAGGTGTTGTCCTTTACAGGAAGGTTCTAGCGTGATAACTAAAAAAAAAAACTAATAATGAGGTTGCCACTCCCATCTAAATTTTATAGATTACTAGATGAATGACCCGGCTTCGCCCGAGAATTCCCCCGAATGCAATTTCTTTCATACTGAAATACATCAATAATAATTAGTAGAAGTGCCATAGAATAACAATACCGAAGTAACACATAAACCAAAGGCAAAAAGTGTGTGTAATGGCAAAACTCGTTATAAATTAGTGTTTGGATATTTGATTTAATTATTTTTTTGCATCCATTTAGTTGTTTCAAAATCAATATAGTTTAAATAGATGGCAGCTTTTCCACCAAACTCCCGAAGTACCCGCCCCAGCGCATTAACCCTTGAAATTGCCTGAGTTGAGTGAGTGACTGCGATGGATCTTGACTGCGATGCCCATCTTCTCAGTAAGAATAAGAAAAATAGGTTTATAAAAAATAATAATTCAAAATACTGGCATGTAAATATTTTACTGTAAAAAAAAAATAAAAGAGCACATGGAGATTAGGTAAACATATGTGTTTGCTAATGACTGCGACTGCATTTTAAACGATTTTTTTTTAAGATAAAAAAAAGGCCAGAACAAAAATTAATAAAAAATACCAAGGCCATTATTTACATACAGTAACGCTAATTTTGCAAAGTTTTTTTTTTAATTGCATTGTGTGCACTTACCGTAACTTAGTAATATAAATTACTCTCTCAATACTCAATACTTTTGTAAAAAAAAAAGTAAGACTCGTATAAAAAAATATTTCAAAAAAAGTACGCGAGCAACTTGAAAAAAAAAAAAAATGCAGAACGCTCATTGGTCGCTTAATTGGCCTGGTGTTGTTACTTCGCCTCGTATTTACTCCGTGTAAAAAAAAGTTATTCAAATGAAAAAAAATAAATAGCCAAAAATACTAATCACAATGTAGCCGAAAATTTTCCTCAGGTTTATAAAAAGCGATATGCAAAATTTGGTACCAATTGGTTTAGTAGTTTTTGAGTTTATCGCGAAACAGGCAACAGACATTGACTTTTATATATAAGAAGATTATATCCTCCCTGCAAAATATTTCCATCTATAACTTATCTCTATAAGATAAAATAGAGGAGAGGTGAGAGAAAATTTATGAAGTAACAGAATCAATATGCTGTGGATAAAAATAGTACCTATTCTCACATGGACCAAATGATTAACTGAATGGAGTGTATCTTCTTTTTTAAAGAAGAAGCTCTATCACAGATATCCATGAAGTTTTCGGAAGAGCGATTGCTTGAAGCATATTTTTTATTTATAAATGCTTGTAATTCTGCTGTCCTCAAAGCTTATGTCCATAGTTAATCTAAAATACCCATTCCAAGAGTCTAGCATCAGTATCACTATGAAAGGAAGATCGAAAAATGCAATATAACAGCGGTATGGTAAATTAAACTGGCGAAACCGCTGGAAGGGTCCACCACTGATGAGCAAGGCCCTCCCATTAATTTTTCCATTGCAGTAAGAGCAGTATAATTTTTTTAAAATTCAAAAGAATTATACCCGTCTATAATAGTTTCGAAATTTCATAACAGATGGCGCGCTAATGCATCATAATATATTTGTTCAAATAAAAGGGGTATATGTAGATAGACAGTCTATATATATATATATTTGTGTATTGTAGCTGTACATATCCAAGTACACGCGATACATATTTATCTTTACGGTTATCCTGTATATTTAGAAACATAAACTGGAGAGCTATACTTAAAGAAAAATATTTGTGAATTTTTCCTAATTACAAAAGCAACTTACCATAGTTTTTCTAAACTTCATCACCACGAATAAACCTCAAATGCAAATTATATCAGTAGAATAAACAATGCAATAGTTATAGGGATCTAGTAAATCAAATTGTCGAAATCGCTGATGAGCCAGACATTCCAAAATCTTGTTCAATTTACTGAATGTATAAATTCGTCCTATAAGAAGCACCACTTTTTTTTGCTTATCCCTAGTACACGTGGTACAGGCCATGATAACCATGGTGAGTAGAGGTAGGTGACTGCTTTTGCTGTAAGTGCACCACATGTCTACACATGTGAAAAGCAGTTCAACTTTGCATTTACAAATGTGTCAAAGCCCCGTTTGGAGAAGCAGCACTGAAAAATTTCATCCTCAAATGGATCTGGTGGCAAGACTTGGCGTGTAGAATGGCGCCGAGAATCGGTCGAAAACACATCAGGCGATCGATTACCGCCACAACAGATATATCAAGGTGACGACGACACAAAAAGACAAAAAGGCAGCAGTAACTTTCTCCAAGGCGGAAGTCCCACAGGAATGTGTCGCGACGCAGTCGCTAGATTAAACTGGTGACATCTCCGACAATGTCACCTTTGTGTCGAGCGTCGTAAACTGCCATGTCCGGACAAAGCGTGACCAGCGGACCGTAAAGTTTGCTACTGCTATTGTAGGTGTTGGAGGAAGTTGGTGGGCACCACAGCTGCCAAATATACGGTACGCTAGAAATTTTTAAAAATACATCAATGCAACGATATAGGCGATATCGAAGTTGGGGTTGTTTTCAATGTTATTCATTTATTTAACAAACTAGACGAATGGCCCGGGCAACGCCCGGGTTTTACCCGAGTGCGAATATATTTTAAAAACGTTTTAATCTTCATATAGATCTTCATCTTGTCTACACCTTGTATACATCTTGCCTCCTAGGGTTGCCTAGAGTGGCCGCTATAGACAGGGTGGTCTGTATAGACAGGTGGATGTATCACACAGCTGTTAACAGGGTTGCCTAGGGTGACCGCTATGACAGGGTGGTCTGTATAGACAGGTGGATGTATCACTCAGCTGTTAACAGAGTTGCCTAGGGTGACCGCTATGACAGGGTGGTCTGTATAGACAGGTGGATGTATCACACAGCTGTTAACAGGGTTGCCTAGGGTGACCGCTATGACAGGGTGGTCTGTATAGACAGGTGGATGTATCACTCAGCTGATAACAGGGTTGCCTAGGGTGACCGCTATGACAGGGTGGTCTGTATAGACAGGTGGATGTATCACACAGCTGATAACAGGGTTGCTTAGGGTGACCGCTATGACAGGGTGGTCTGTATAGACAGGTGGATGTATCACTCAGCTGATAACAGGGTTGCCTAGGGTGACCGCTATGACAGGGTGGTCTGTATAGACAGGTGGATGTATCACACAGCTGATAACAGGGTTGCCTAGGGTGACCGCTATGACAGGGTGGTCTGTATAGACAGGTGGATGTATCACACAGCTGATAACAGGGTTGCCTAGGGTGACCGCTATGACAGGGTGGTCTGTATAGACAGGTGGATGTATCACACAGCAGATAACAGGGTTGCCTAGGGTGAGCGCTATGACAGGGTGGTCTGTATAGACAGGTGGATGTATCACACAGCAGATAACAGGTTGCCTTGGGTGACCGCTATGACAGGGTGGTCTGTATAGACAGGTGGATGTATCACACAGCTGATAACAGGGTTGCCTAGGGTGACCGCTATGACAGGGTGGTCTGTATAGACAGGTGGATGTATCACTCAGCTGATAACAGGGTTGTCTAGAGTGGCCGCTATAGACAGGGTGGTCTGTATAGACAGGTGGATGTATCACACAGCTGATAATAGGGTTGCCTAGAGTGGCCGCTATTGACAGGGTGGTCTGTATAGACAGGTGGATGTATCACACAGCTGTAGAGTGGTCGTGGTCTGTATAGACAGGTGGATGTATCACACAGCTGTAGAGTGGTCGCTATAGACAGGGTGGTCTGTATAGAGGGTGGTCTGTATAGACAGGTGGATGTATCACACAGCTGATAACAGGGTTGCCTAGGGTGACCGCTATGACAGGGTGGTCTGTATAGACAGGTGGATGTATCACACAGCAGATAACAGGTTGCCTAGGGTGACCGCTATGACAGGGTGGTCTGTATAGACAGGTGGATGTATCACACAGCTGATAACAGGGTTGCCTAGGGTGACCGCTATGACAGGGTGGTCTGTATAGACAGGTGGATGTATCACTCAGCTGATAACAGGGTTGTCTAGAGTGGCCGCTATAGACAGGTGAAGTTTGGAGCGGGAGGTTTCACAAAAGTAACATCCACGGTGCCAATTTATAATTGTAACGAATAGTATTTTAATAAAAACATTTAATCGGGTAAAACCCGGGCGTTGCCCGGGTCATTCGGCAAGTTTGTTATAAATATCTTGATAATTATATTGTTGTCTTTATGTAAAAATGAACTTTTGATATAGATGTTGTCTAAAAATAAAAAGGCATATATTGAATTAAAATATAATTTATTTTACCAATATTTCAGTTGACTGAACGCCAATCTTTATCAAGGTGTTATAACATATTAATGTGTGTCAACAACAATGTGTTTTTTTTTTTATTATTTCAATTTAAAGCGCTATGTCCCCCCTAGAGACACTTTGGCTAGCATAAATGTATGACTTTACAATTGTCTATACATATATATTTACAATAATTGTAGGTCGTAAAGAATAGTCATATGATATTAGCAAGGAGAAGGAGGGAGAGAGAGAGAGAGAGAGAGAGAACGCTTCACGATTTTGCGTGTCATCCTTGCGCAGGGGCCATGCTAATCTTCTCTGTATCGTTCCAATTTTAGTATATGTACCGCCGAACAATTTGAGATCAATGTGATTTTATATGAAGCAAATGATTAGCAAGATTATGCCTTTCATTAAATTTATACCTATTTGCTGCGTAAATGATTATCATCCCCCATAGCTTTTATTTCTAATTCTATTAATCTATTTGTTAAATGGCACATTCAGAAATATTTATTTTATTCTTGGGGGATGATCATCGTTTATGCGTTAAATAGGCAAAAATTTAATGAAAGGCGTAATCTTGCTAATCATTTGCTTCATATAAAATCACAAAAATCTCAAATCCATGTCTATTATCCCTCACCGCTTTTTATTTCTAAGTCTATTATTTTATTTGTTAAATGGTACCTTCAGAAAAAAAAAGCAATACTTCAGAAATATTTATTTTGTTATTTTCAGTGCATTTTAAATAAAAGCTTTTTTTAAGTGTTTTTTTTTTAATAATTAATTATTTCTAGCAATTTTAATCCTATTTCAAGATCGCATTATAGTTTAAAGGCAGAGTTTGGGCGGGAGATTATAAAATTAATTTCATATCCTTCATTATAAAACAGAAATTGTTTTTAAATAAAGAGGGGTTAGTGTTTTAATAAATTATGGGCATTAGAGCTTTGGAAACTGTGTGTAATTGTATATAGCAAATTGAACTTACAAATTATTTGTTGAGTAAAGTTAATCAGGCCTTCAGGGAAAAGTGTCTTTTCAAAACATTTTTATTATTCTCTAGCTTTCGGGCACGGACGTCTTTCTACAGGAGAAAACTTGGTATAATAATTCGCCAATAGAACCTTGTGGAAATCCAAATACATATTCAGGGGAGCGATTGTTCTGTTTCAAATATAAAGTGGGAGTGTGTATTGTGGACGACAATATCCATCACAACGTGACTACAGGTGTCAGGATAGCTTCATTAGTATTGTGTTTGGGGGACCAGCCGAAAGTCAACACAACCGTCGGTGCCTTTGTGACGGAGCTTGCAAACACGCCGCCAGCCCCTACTCGAGTGTTTGCACCCAAGAGGCACACAAAAAAGTTTCAGTGTGAATCCAATGGATAGCTTTCTTTTGGCGGTGGGGATTGGAGAGTTCTTTGGCGGCAGCGTCGGAACACAGGTGGAGACTTCGTTGGTGTGACGGTAGTTTCTTCTGTCGCTGTCGTGCGAGATTTCATACTAGTAGCTCCTCTACGGTATAACTACAAAACATGACTCTAAGACCTTAGAATCTCGTTTTATAGGCATACCCGTAGATGAATTAAGACTTTAAGAACCTAAAATCTCTTTCCAAAAGCTTTTATTTAACCTTTTTCTCTGTCTATCTATCCATAAATATTTTGTAATCAATTTTTAATATGTTTATGGAGAAAGTCTGAAATTCTGTACACTTGTTCAAACCTGATGGCATTGTAATTTGACAAAATTTTTGACTTTAGAGTATTCGGCAATGGACTAATTTAATTTCTATATTTACTTTCAAATTTTGCGTTCAATTTTAATATACTTACACACAACGAAGTTTGAAATTTTGTAGACTCACTCAATACAAAATAAAATTTCCTTTGTCATCATTTATGCACTTTATCCAAGGACAATATCACATTTGTGTGCTATTTTTTTCACATTGTTTCGCGATCTCACGCAATTCTGGCCTTAACTACCCTTTTCATGATTTTACAGGATGCCTGAATGACCATTTTTTTGGTTGTTGAGGTACAGCTTGCACCACGCTGATGAGGGCCAACAGCCCGAAACGCGTACGTGGTTAGCTTTTCTTGATTAATCAAGAATGGGTATTTGGCCAATTCTGGAATAATTAGAAATCAACGAGAATATTTTATATTTATTCCGATAGATGGCGCAAGCCAATCAGCAACTTGCAGTTGCACGATAAGGAAATGCCTTTTTCTTTTTCATCACTCAATACAGTTAAAATACAAGTAATCAAAATTTCATACTTCTGTGTTATCGGCGTGGTCGGTAATGGATTATATTTTCTATATTTTGTGATATAAATTTATATATATACGTATATATATATATACTTTCTGACACCGCGTTGATTTCTGATATTTGATGACTAATGCAATCCTGAAGGTGTACACAATTTCAGATTCCTAGATGGCCTTGATTAGACTAGAGTAGAGGTAAAATTATATCAAACACTTATAAAAATCGCTAATCAATTGCTACATATTAAATCACATTAGGTTCGAAATTCATTATGATCGTCCCCCGCCGCTTTTATTTTCACTCAGATACATCTAATTGCTCAATGACAGAAGATAAAATATTTTATTTTTTCCTTTTTAGTGCATTTAAAGTTTTGTACACTTGCTCAATCAAGCTAAAAACGCAGGTTTACAAAATATGAAGTAGATGAAGAGAAGGGACAACCACGGTTAGACTTAGTTCCTCCTCAGGTTGAGTGAGAGGCGTTGGTTCAGCAGGCTGAGGCGCCGTGGAGCGAGGGGCTAAGGTGGGCCACGGGAGCATTATTTGGCACCTCCACAGACGGAGTGCTGGTGCATCGGACCCAGTGCTGGCTGACTGAACTGCTGAGACGCGGTGGGTGAAGGGACTTCGTTGGAGGAGGGGATGATGCTTGCTTGGGACCGATGGTCTGCCTGGCGAGCATGGAGCAGTTGGCCCTGCGGTGACCCTGCTTTCTAAACTTGTAGCATCTAATTTCAAATGCAAGAAACGCCGGCAAGGTGTCTCCTTTGGTCGTTATGCCCAGACGAGTGGGCAGACTCTCCAGTTTGACGCCGTCGTTGAGGAGGATGTAGGCCTCACGGCGGTCGTCTGTGTAGCCATACTTACCAGCTTTGAGTTACATGGGCGCGATGGACGTGACTCACCCATAAGGCCGCAAGGCGTCGATGATGACGGCATCCTCCACGTAGAAAGGGAGATTTCCGATGGGGAAGGTCCTGAGGATCACGCCCTCGATTTCAAGGCCCTCGTCAATGAGGCGCTTTGCAAGGAACCTGGTGGTCAGGCCTACCAGGACGTGGCCGTTCATCCTGGTGAGCAGGATGATGTTCTTGGGCCCTCCGACTACTTTATCCACAGCCTGAAGGTACTAGTACGGCGTGAAGTCTGGGCAGTGCTCTATGTAGACGCACTGCTCCTGGGTGGAAGATGCCTGCCGCGCCCTGGCGTCCGCGATGTGTGCGCGTGGCCTTGACCTCCTAGATTTGCGGCGACCACGCCCGTTCGTCTTCGCGGAGGTGCGCCGGTGTCTCCGCTGGTTCTGGTGCTGTTAGGCTGCGCCATTTTTTGCTGTCTCCGAGTCACGAATCCTCTTCTTTACCACGGTGAAGCCGTCCTCGTTTTCTTCCTCCTCCTCCTCCATTACATCTGCTCAGATCGTTGGGGCTTCTTTAGAACCGTTAGTCGCAAGGTGACTTGCGGCAAAATTTGCATCTCCCTCGCCAGCAGGCAAATTAGTATTTTTGTAATTTCTTGATTTTTACTTGAAATTCCATTCTGTAAATTAATTTTTGCCAATATATATCTACACTGGCTTGGAGTTCGTAGCTGGGCCTCTCAGACCCACGTGCAGCTCGTCCAGGGCTATCCGCCAATACCACATTCAACACACCTTCACACGCCAAAGGCGAAAAGCGGTGGAGCTCTAAAAAGCGTGGCCGCTGGCTCTGGTGTGTGTCTGTGGGGAAATAAAACAAAAGTGAAAATGTATTTGGATCAGGTGGATAAATTAAGAAAAAAGGCATTTCCTTAGCGTGCAACTAAAAGTTGCTGATGGCTTGCGCCATCTAACGTAATAAATATCAACTAATCGTTGATTTTTTTTTTTTATTATTCCAGAAATGGCCAAATACTGTTTCTTAAATATTCAAGAAAATCTAATAATGTACGCGTTTCGGGCTATTGGCCCTCGTTAGCGTGGTGCAAGCCATTTTTGCAAGGTATTCTGCCATTTCTGGAATAATTAAAAATCAAAGATTAGTTGATATTTATTCTGATAGATGACGCAAGCCATCAGAAACATTTAGTTGCACGATAAGAAGATGGCTTTTTTCTTAATATATATACACAGTTAAACCTGTCTATAGCGCGATAGAGGAGATGGGTATCCGTAACGATAGCAGTTTCGAAAGTATTGTTAGTAAACTGAACATATTGTACCCTAAAAAGGCGCGTGGTATTAGGGAATGCCTTAAATTAATAGAAGGTCTTAAGCAGAGAGTTGGGGAAAGTCCTATGGGTTTTAAAGAAAGATTCCTGGCCATTAGAGATAAAGTAGAGTGCAGATTTGACGATAGCCTAGTGTTCGAAATCTTCCTCGAAAATGTACTCGATAAGTATAGAGAGGCTATTGTTTGCAGTGAGGCCAAATCAATAGACAAAGCAGTCAGTGTCTTGGCTACGGAGGATAGTGTAGAACACCGTTGCAGCTTTATGAAAGGGGAATGTTCAGTAGAAGGGGTTGAAGAAATAAATAGCATTAAGGGTGAGATGAAGATGCTTAGTTCCAGTGTAAACAGGATGAAGCACGAAAATAAGCAGTGTATTGAAGACCTTAGGGGTGAGATAGAAAAACTGACTAAATTGTTGGGCGAAATCAAGCTGAGTCCACCTGAGTGTAGATTAGGACATATAGCTAGTGATTGCTCAAGGCAGTCTTCTATGTTTGCCGACCGCAATATTCTTGACAATGCTGAGATTGTGAACATACGTTCTTATGGCGGAGATCAGTTTGGTAATCTGCCAATAGTTAAGGTGAATATTAACGGCAATATGTGGCACCTGTTATATGATACAGGAAGCCAAGTCAGTATTATTGATTCTGAAAAGTGCAAGGTCTTGACGGAGAATTGGGACGATGCACTTAAAAATTTACGTACAGTGTCAGTGACAGGCCACGAGCAGACACTTACACTTGTTAAAACCTGTAGAGTTGGTAACGAAAACGGCAGCGAGCTGGGAGAGATACGGTTCTGGTTAATGTCACTCGGAGATAAAGGCTACGGCGGGATTCTGGAAATCAATGATATAAGGAGATTGAATATCCATTGCCTCCCGTACGGGAACCTTGCAACATGATTTCCTTGAAACCAGAAGACCATGATTATGTAGACCTTAGTTGCATTTCCAGTGCACATAGACCAATGGTTTCAAGCTCCATAGATGAGAAATCAGTGAGACGCATTGAAAACGAGGCTGTAAAGTTGCCACCTACTGAGTTTAAAATAAACTGTGAGTGTAAGCTGGGGTCTGTTAATAGTTTTAGAAAGCCTACTTGGGCTGAGAGGTTAAGGGTGATGCGGAAAGCAAAAGAGACTGTCAGACAGTTTATGTCAGGTAATTCTGCTAAAAGCTTATTAATCCTAGGCCACCTTATACCAAAGGTTTCGACAGAGGAGATCTGGTAATGCTAGCTGTTCCTAAGACTGAAGGTTACTCCAACGTCTATGGGCCTTTCCGTGTGGAAGCTAGGGTCTCCGATGTTAACTTTAGAGTAAGAGGGGTCACCATGCCCGATGTGAAAGTTGTACATGCCGATAGGATGAAAGCGTTTAGAAACAGACGTTAAGAAGAGTTTTTAGCTCATGGAATTGGATCGTTCGGTTTCTCATCAAGTGAGCGTCTGTCAGTTCCCAAAGTCTCTACCTATCATGCCCTGCTGATCCCAGATGAAAGCGTATTGCCCCCTCCATGTTTATACAGAGATATGCGGTTTTAAGATATTACTCAAGGTAATTCACTGGAGTTTGTGCAGGAGTTAAATTTCCTCCTGCTGTTGTTCCTTAGTCCAAGATGGAAGGCAAATTTTTGCGGAACGACACCGGAGGCCTATAACTTCTCCTCTCTTTAGTTTTTTTTTTTGTTGTTGTTGTATTTTTATAACATGGCTCCCGTGAGCTTTTTCCCTCCCGAATAGCGGGAGGTTTTCCTTACGGGACAATAAGAATGTTTGGTAGATTGGTTAGTTTTTTTTCTTCTTCTTTTTTTTTTTTTTGGAAGGATACCTTTTGTCAAATTATATTGACAAATATTTGCACGCTTTCTATCCTATTTCTTTAGTGCGAAGAACGTTGTTTTTATTAGATAAGTAAACCGATCTCTCAAGCATTCTAATTGGACGAATGTGGCCATGTTTGTATATAAAGGATCCAATCATTTGTTTAGGCAGGTACGATAAGTTAACCCCCCACACTGATAAAACGGTGTTTACCTTACAACCCTGAACACTCGGATTTTCCTGGAAAATCTCTTAAAGATTTCTTGAAAAAGCCATGGTCCACCTGTGCTGTGTGAGCAGAAAAGCTTAAATTGACTTGTTCCATTATATGTATGTTCCATATGTAAATACCTGTTTTCTTTCCTCTCTTCGCTCTCCACTTCTCCCATCCATATTTCCAATTTTTTTTTCTTATTTTCCATAGGATTATTCAAATAATAATCTGTATATATTTACCATTTGTATATAATCTTCTCCATTTTTACCCCTTTGTATATTTCCCACTTTCATAGGTTTCTCCGTCTTGTAAACTCAAGGAGAATCCTCTGTAAGACCTGTGTGTCTTAATAAAGGCTTTTGTGTGTGTGTTTGTATATAAAGGGGGTTAAAGGGAATGCGTGAGGGCGAGTATGGTTAAAAGTTTTGTGTAGAGACGCTTATAGTGTTCTCTTCGTATTTTATCCGTGTCTGGTGATCTCTTCGCATTCCCTGTGTAACCCCGGTCCGAGCCCTACCAAAGCAGCAATAAAGATAAGTACTGTTTTTTTTTATTCTATTTAACCAATTGTAAGTTTATTTATATATATATATTTGTACTTTTGAGTGTACGCCTTTGTGTGTTTAGTTACTATTACTTTAGGCCCTAGTCTATTGCATTTTGTGTTAACCCGTACAAAGTAACGTTTGTCAACTTGAAATAGTAATGGGGCAGATAAAATAATGACTTGATGAAATTATAATAATAATGTTATTGCTATAAATAGGGTATCGATGAGTAGTTATTTCAGTGCGAAAAAAAAAACGGAGATAGTGTTACATTAAATAGTTCTGTAGAGAAATTTCTCCTACCAGATGGATGTCTTGAATGGGTCTTGTGGAGTGGGCTGCGATGAGGCTTGGTGATCCTTTTTGCGGTGGTTACCATAGGACATCGTCGATGCTGGTTGGCGGGGCAATGCCAGGATTCCTCGATGAATCTTGTCTGCCTTTTCGAGCCGATGGAGGAAGGTGCTCGTGGCGCAGGAGATGTCGATGGGGGCGATGATGACCTGCTAGATGCGAGGTACGGCTAGTCCTCGCATGGCGTCTTTAAGATAGTCCACTGGATCGTCAAGGTGGAGGGCAAGTAGAAGGAGCATCCACACGATTGCGCCGTTGACCAACGGTGCCGCTGTCATCCTCTGCATGCCGCTGTCCTCAGTAATCCTGTCGACTTCCTGTAATATTGTTGCAAATGTGATCCTGCCGACGTATGCATAAGCTGGCAGTCGTGTACGTGAGGCGAGTGTTGATGTTCTTCCCACACGCGGACAACAAGAAGCAGAGGCAGGGCTAGATGTTAGCACAGAGAGGGATCGGGGACAGCCCACGGGACAGAGGTAGAGGCCATGACACAAACTTGGATGCTTATCACCGAGACATGGAGAGAGGGACTGAGCGAGACAGACTGAAGCCGTCTGCCGATGGCCACACCCTAGAACATCTGCTGACCCCCTGCCAAAACCTGTCCTGTTTTCAGGGGTCGTCTATAAAGAGTCCCTGGGGGCCCCACATGGGCTTTGGCATTTTCCTCCTCTCTCCCCAGCTGTCCCCAGCTGACCGCTCTTTGGATTTTTATTTTGACGTCAACATTTTTAGTGTTACATACAAATAGGGGTTTACAGGTATTATCAATAAAGATATAGCATATATACAAAATATGGGGGTGGCAGCAAACAGAAACGGTGTACATTCCAAAAGAAGGGCAGGATCTTTTAAGGTATCGGCTCTAACTAATTGGAAGATATGTGACATATACTAAAAGTGTCATTATTATACAGTTTAAAATATACGATATACACTTGGTTCTTTTTTTATGCGGTAGATGCGTTCCAGGGGAATCCGCATAAAAAAAAATCGCACAAAAAAAGACATACATTTATATGTAAAATGATGGATACGTTCCATTTATTTAAAAAATCGCATAAAACCTAAATAATGTTTTAAAATGCACCAGAAATCGCATAAAAAAAGATTTATAAATAATAAGATTTAATTTTTTTCTCATCATATTTTAATAAATGGCACATATGTGTGTTAATAACAAAAACAAAACTTAATATGTATAAAAAAAAAAAAAAAAAAAACATAAACAAAACTTTATTTAAAATCATATTAAGAATGTTTTCATCATTATTCGCTGTCTGATAATGTGCGAACCCGTTTGTGGATTGGTGCAAGATCACTTTCATCACTTGAAGATAAAATTACGTCATCAGATCTACATGGTAATGCTTCTTTAGGAACTTCAGTGATTTTTTTTTCTTTGACAAGGTAGTCAGTAATCAAACGCTGTGATGGCTTGACTAGTTCTTTGTAGAGTTCTCTGTAGCCAGACATACAAAATTTCAGATCACGTTGGAATTTTAAGGCGCGTTCTACATCATTATCATTTTGAATAAAAAAAATTTCCAATTTACCGGAAAGTTGAAGGCCTTCCCGAAGTAATTTTTCGTCCAGTGGAGTAACATCTTCCAGTTCGCTATCTACACACACTGTTTCGAAATCTTTAGTAGTATCTACCATACTTTCCAAA
Organism: Cordylochernes scorpioides; assembly: GCA_030710605.1. Taxonomy (NCBI): domain Eukaryota; kingdom Metazoa; phylum Arthropoda; class Arachnida; order Pseudoscorpiones; family Chernetidae; genus Cordylochernes; species Cordylochernes scorpioides. The sequence continues at coordinate 65,843,093 of CP092873.1, read as the reverse complement.
ATATCATCATCATTTAGGGCTTCGTCCACAAGCAATTCTTCTATATCATGCTCGCCAAAATCATCAAAACCTTCCCCACCTATTTCCTTAGCAATTGAAATAATATCTGATGTTACTATTGTTGTTCTATTTGATTCATTTCTCTTTGATACGCATTCAGGCCAAGCAGCTTTCCAACATGCATTTAAAGTTTGTGATTTTATCTCGGCAATTGCTAACGCAACATGATCTACACAGTTCAAGATATTAAATTGTTTCCAAACTTCAGTAACTGTTATTGTATCGGATTCCAGTTTATCGAAAATGAATTGGAAAGTGAATTTTACATAATATTTTTTAAATGTTGAAATAATTCCCTGATCTAATGGTTGAATTAGGCTCGTTGTGTTTGGAGGGAAAAAAACTACCTTTATATTTGGATGCTCTAAGTTTGGATGACCTGGTGCATTGTCAAGAATTAATAAGATCTTAAATTCGAGACCCATCTCTTTCATATAATTTTCTACTTCGGGTACGAAGCATTTATTGAACCATTCAGTGAAAATAGCCGTTGTTACCCAGGCCTTCTTGTTTGCCATCCAATGTACGGGCAGTGTATTTAAGTCTTTTCCTTTTAATGCACGTGGTTTTAAAGATCGATTTACAAGCAGCGGTTTTAACATTCGATCGCCAGATGCATTGCTGCACAGCAATAAAGTAACTCGATCTTTAGCAGCTTTAAAACCACTGGCATTTTTTTCGGACTTTGCAATGTAAGTACGGGTTGGCATTTTTTTCCAAAACAATCCTGTTTCATCAGCATTGAAGATTTGATGTGGGCACAATATCCTCCATCTTTAATAATTTTAGCCAACTTTTCAGGATATTTTCTAGCAGCTTCTTCATCTGCAGAAGCCACCTCACCTTTTATTTTTAGATTATGAAAAGAATGTCTTTTTATAAAACCAGTTAACCACCCTGTGCTGGCAGAGAATTGTGGATTACTTTCACGTGAAGATGTAGATGGCTCTGATTCTTTTAACTCCTTGTAAAATTTAAGGGCTTTCATCTTGATTAAATGTCCATCTAACGGAATTCTTTTTTGAGTTAAATCTTCAATCCAAATTACGAGAGCCTTTTCTGTTTTTTTCTATTAAAGTGCCTCTTGAATATGATGAAATTTTAGAACTCAAATTTGTACCAGATCTGACTGATCTTCTTATTGCCGCTTCATTTTTTTTTAATTGCTCTTATAGTAGATTCGCCTAAATTATAACGTTTACCTATTGCTGTTGATCTTTCTTCTTTCGCCAAGCAATCGAGAATTATAATTTTGGTTTCTAGCGAAATTGCACTTCTTTTTTGTTTTTTATTATTGTCACACATTTTCTTTAAGAGGACTAAAAATTATGGAAAAACTTAATGTACAATTACGCACTAAAATTATTCAAAAAAACTTACAATTCACTTGAGTAAATTTATCTTCCTGTTTTCGGTAGTAACCTTCTTTCACCAAGTTTTATTTTCTAATGCTTTCCAATATGCAGACTTTTTTTAATTAGTTTCATACAAAAACAAAATGCAGCATAAAAACACGCAATTTTAACGAGGTATTTTTGTTTTTGTCTCTTTTGTTTTTAAGAACAAATCAAGAGAAAACATGTCAATAAAAGAAAAAAGAAATTTGTAACGGCAGCTGGCACGCCGGCGGGTTTTCAGTTTTGATTTCGGTTTTGCACGAGTTGTGTAAGACACCGGCAGGCGCGGAATAAAAGACAATTGGAACTTCCCCTCTACTGTTTGTTGGATAACTTAACATACAACCAGGACGTTACAAAATTCTTTCTTTGTATTGATTGCGTAATAGTAGAGTTGTAGTTGTTATTCTTATTCGTTTTCAGAAAAAGTGAATCACCAAAAAATTTTTTTTCGAAATTCGAATAATTTGTTTTTTCTTGCACCGCATAACTCCAAAACCGCATAAAAAAAAACCGCATAAAAAGAGAACGAAGTGTATATATTTTGATAAAGAGAGAAAAATCAAAGATAAGGAGGATAAGTTTCTTTTATGAACAAACAATCAAGCTTTCGGGCACAAAGTCGCCCTTCTACAGGAATAAAAATATACAAAATCAAGATCCGTCTATATATATACAAATAATTAGCATAAGTAATAAATAAATATTAGAAATTAGAGAGATAACATTTAAGTTTTATGTCTGATGTACGAATCAGGTAAATCAAGTGAGACTCTCGTGTCTCGAGTGTAAGGCCTTAACAAATTATTTTTAAAAGATAAAATTTTATTTTATGTGTGATATACGAAATAAATAATAGGAGAAATGTGAATATGCTAATATTTGGTATAATCTGCTAATTAAAAATCAATAAGTTGTTGTATTAACAGCTTATGAAAATATTTCATTATAAAGATCCGGAATATCAATGTGCCTATTGATGCTATTATATTTCAGAGATAGTAGCGCCTCTATTGATATTCCGGATCTTTATAATGAAATATTTTCATAAGCTGTTAATACAACAACTTATTGATTTTTAATTAGCAGATTATACCAAATATTAGCATATTCACATTTCTCCTATTATTTATTTCGTATATCACACATAAAATAAAATTTTATCTTTTAAAAATAATTTGTTAAGGCCTTACACTCGAGACACGAGAGTCTCACTTGATTTACCTGATTCGTACATCAGACATAAAACTTAAATGTTATCTCTCTAATTTCTAATATTTATTTATTACTTATGCTAATTATTTGTATATATATAGACGGATCTTGATTTTGTATATTTTATTCCTGTAGAAGGGCGACTTTGTGCCCGAAAGCTTGATTGTTTGTTCATAAAAGAAACTTATCCTCCTTATCTTTGATTTTTCTCTCTTTATCAAGTTACTCCAGAGGATTTTAATTTATTTAACGATATATATATATATATATATATATGAAAAAAACAATAGAAAAAAATAAAAGATAAGTGGGTCAGGTGTTGATATTAAAAATAAAGAAGGCATCTCCTGACCACAAGCACATGTGCTTTTTAGATGGCAGAGCGCCATCTAGTGGAGTAAAAATAAACTAAACGTTTATTTAGCTTACTCCGAGATATTTGGCCAACCCAATTTCTTGATAAATCAAGAAAAGCCATCCACGAACGTGTTTCGCGCTGTTGGCGCTCGTCAGCGTGGAGAAGGCTTTTTTATATATATACCAGATGAATCCAACTTTTCTTTCAATCTAAAATCTAAAACTCTGGTGTCGCCTTTCTACTGATGAGGGCCACAGTCTCCATGTCAGCTGGACTGACCAAGCTTCTTGATCACCAAATGTTGATTCACCAGTAACCAGCCAACCTGAAGTTGTCACGTGGTCTGAACTGGCCCAATTGATTGGTTATGTTGATAAAAAAAATCAACATGACGCCAGTTGAGCTTTTTAGCCCAATCTTAATATTATTTAAGAAATCTGTTTCACATATTTCTGCACTAAATTTATCTAATTTTTATTATCACATATAATCAAACTGTTTATGAGCGTAATTGTCTTAGATTTCCTCTCTATATAAGTTTCATTATTACCATTATATGTGATTATGTTGACTTTACTTAGAATTTTTAATGAAACTGATTTCAAGAATTAATAATTAAACATTATATTTATTGATTTACAAGAGAGAGAACAAAATATAAAAAGGAAAGTAATATTGAACAAAGGAACTTTTTTTCTTTTCGATTAGCGCCTATTTACCTGTGAGCTTACACACACTCTGTGGAACAATTAATTAATATATATACAACACACGCTCCCCTGTGTGTAAGCCCTAACCAGCAAGTCCAAGGCTATCTGCACATTTCCGTAGTTTGTCCTTATAGTCCACACCATATCTTTGATTGCATCCAACAGCAACCGGTCTGGCCTTTCTTTTATATATGCCGTCATTTGATGTTTTCTTCGTACTGTAGACCCATTTACTATTGATGACTTTCATACCATTTTCCCTTGGTACTTAGGGTCCATACTTTATGCTTCTCTATTTCACTGAGCTCTTCTTCCATTGCTTTGTGCCATTCATTTCTTTCTCCACTATCCAGTGCTTCTTTAAAGTTATCCGGAATATAATTATCTATTTCCATAATTAAGTTTGCCTCATTCCTATCCTTTATTCTTTGTGAGAGCGTCGAACTCCTTATTTGATCAATTTCCTTTCTTGTTCTTGTTCTTCAAGTCTTGCCTTGTGCCGTTCTTCTAAGATGCTCTTTGTTTCTCCTTTCTTTCTTCCTCCTTTTACGCATCTTTCCTCTATTGGTTCAGTTTGTGTTGAGTCATTTTCAGTGTCACCACCTGGTTTTACTGAAGTATCCTCCTTAGACTTAATTTCACTCTCTGTGACAGGATTGTCTTCTTTCAAGATAAGAAAGTCTTCAACTATTTCTTCACAATTTCCTTTATAGGTTAAAATTATCACAATTAGTATCTTCCTGAATATCATTTGCATAATCAATTCCTCTCTTATCTTCACTAAATTTTACTGATCTGACTTCATGGATTCTCTTTGTCCTTATATCATGTATTCTGTAGGCTTTTCTTTTAATGGAATAACCAATAAATATTCCCTTTCTACCCTTTGGTGAAAACTTGTTTCTTCTTCTTTTTACCTTCAAGCCAATCATCCAAATATTTGAATGTGTTTGACCGATGGTTTCCTCCCATTCCATTTCTGTATAGGTGTATGGTGCTTGATAGACCTGTGGGGGGTACAATTCTTAATGTATGCAGCTGTAGCAATTGCCTCTACCCAAAACTTCATGGGTAATTTTGAGTCAATTAGTAAGGTTCTCGCTGTATCTATAAGAGTCCTATTCACTCCCTCTGCGACTCCATTACTTTGTGGTGAGTATGTTGTGGTAAGTTGGTGATGGATCCCATTTCTCTTGAAAAATCCTTCAAATCTAGAGTTAAAAAATTCAGTTCCATTGTCGGTTTTTACATTTTTTATTCTAAGACTTAATTCGTTTTCGGCTCTTGCTTTAAATTCTTCAAATCTTTCAAAGGTCTCATCTTTTGATCTCAGGAAATATACAAAGATTCTTCTGCTGTAGTCATCTACTATAACAAGAAAATAGATCCTCCTAAAAATTGGCATGGCATTGGTCCACATAAATCCATATGGATCAACTGCAGGGGCTTAACTGTATAATTTTCTGTAATATTATATGGCTTCTGAACCAGTTTTCCCATTATGCATGCTTCGCACTCTGGTAACCTTTCAAATTTTAGATCCAATCCTCTTACAATTTGTCCTTGAATCATTTTTTTCATGTATTCTTCATTTATATGGTTTAATATTTTATGCCATAAACTTAGATTGCTATTTTTATTTGATAAATGTGTATTCATAATCATAACATTTTCATTTTTTGCTATTGGTACATTTCTTAGTTTTGTTTCCATCATAAACATTCTATCTTTAATATATGCCTCAGAAACTAAATCATTCCCTTCATTATAAATTTTTGCTCCATCCTTATTGAAAATAACTGAATTTCCTTTGTTGACTAATTCGTATACTGACAAGAAATTATTCCTTAAATTTGGTACATGTAAGATATATTTGATGCGAATATTTTCTTGACCTTCACTTGTGCATGTAGTAAGTATCATATCTCCTTTGGCTATGGCTTGAGTAGGTTTGCCCTTCTCAGCTAGATTGATTTCACTTTCACTCTGTCACATTTTCCATCAAAGTTAGGTTTGGGGTTAAATGTGCGGTGCATCCTGAATCTATACACCATATTTGCTTATCATTTTTCCCATCTGGTGAATCTTCAAATTCTTTTACGTATGTTTCAAATGCTTGCTCATTAATTCCACTTTTTATAGTATCCACTAGGTTATTTGAATGTTCCCTACTGTATTTGTGATTTCTATAATCAGGAGTCCATTTCTTTTGATATCCTTGTTTCTGTTTATCTCGAAACCAGCAATCATTAGCTAGATGTCCATTTTTATTACAAACAAAACATATTTTTGGATGAAATTGTTTAACTTTTCTATCTTTAATTCTGTATACTTGTTCATGCCCATTCTCAACCGATTGACTTAATCTCATATTTCTTCTTGACTCCTCTTCTCTTAGAGTTTGTTGAATCTCTTCAATTGTTGCCTCTCTCTTTGATCGTAAGACAATAGCAATATTTTCATACTTTGGATGTATGCCTCTGACAATATGAAATGAAAGTTCTCTTGAGGTAAATTGATGCCCTAATGATGAACTTCTAGCAGCAATATTTTTTGCCCTTGTTATATATTCATCTGCAGTTTCATTATCTTTCATTTTAATGTTCTTTAATTCTAAGCCTATATCAATAATTTTCCAAATTGCTTGTGTATGTTTTTCTTAGTGACTCCCATACTTTCTTCGCATTTGTTTCTCCGATGAACATTCCAGCTTGTTCATTTGTCAACGTAGTGATGATTATCCCAAATGTTTCATCCCAAGAACTTTTGTCTTCCATATCAGGTTCTGGATCGGATATTACTCTTTAAATAATTTTCTTCCTCTCAGAACTGTGCCGTTTTTCAACGCCCATATTTGATAATTAATTCCTGTTAATGGTTCAATTTTTGTTTGGGATAAAAACTTATATTCAGCCATTTTCGCCTTTTGAGCTAATATAAACAAACCAATATAATTTGAAAACAAATATATATTTTAAATTTATTTAAATATTGGGTAGCTTTTAAACATGCAAAATATAGATATAATTCAACTTAATCTATATAAATACCTTTAATCTTCTCAGAAGTGCTTCAGTTTACCGATTAGAATAAACTTCTTGCTTAATCTTCAGATTAAATATTTTCGCTTTTGAGCTTTATATTGAACAACCACGCCCTTCTACCTATTGTTGACTTTGCTTAGAATTTTTTTAATGAAACTGATTCCAATAATTATTAATTAAACATTATATTTATTGATTTACAAGAGAGAGAACAAATTATTAAAGGGAAACCAATATTGAACAAAGGAACTTTTTTTCTTTTCGATTAGCGCCTATTTACCTGTGAGCTTACACACACTCTGTGGAACAATTAATTAATATATATACAACAGATTATATTTTACTTTTTATTCTTTTCATTTGCCGACTCGATGGTAAGCCAAATATAAGACTATATGTCTTAAAAAAGATTTGTGTGTTTGATTATATCACATGTGCTATGTGATATGAATATAATTAAATTGCACAATAGGAACAAGGAATTGAATGAAAATAAGAATTGCACAAATTTTAACTATAGAAATATATTTTGTTTACTAAAACATTGTACATGTAAACTTAAACTTAACTAATTCCTATTTGAGTGATTTTGTTGAGGATAGGACGATGATAGGAGAAATATGAAATGAAAGGAAGTGTTTCTGCTGAAATTTTTCTTGCGAAAGTCAAGTCGATAGTTGTTCCTTTTAACGCAGTTGACTTAGAAACGTTTGATACGCAATCAAGATTATACGTATTTTTCATGAATTTAAGAAACGAGTTGTCAGGCTTTACGTTTTTGTTAAAATCACCACACAGAAGAATCGGTATACTAGAATCAACTTGCACGAACGGTGGCACGTACTGGCTGTTGTGAATGTACGGACCGAGTCCTTGCCATAGTAACATTCCAATATCCTGCATACTAGCTCCTGGATGAATATATACAGCACCGAGTATAAACTTGAAGCTAGTATTAGCGGCGAAGCAAGTAACTTCAGTCATGCACATGTCACCCTTGGTTTTAATGACACGAGTTACGTCTGTAATCGCAACTTGGAACACTTCCGCCGTAGATGTCGATGATAATTTACGATAGATCGCCACTCCACCAGCCGCGTTGGTATTTGAAAATCAAAACACTTATTCAGATCGAAGGTTCAAATTTTTGCTAAATAAATTTGAAATTAAATAATATTTGTAATTGTAAATGATGAAGTTGAAAATTAAAACATTTACTTAAATTAGATGTTAAAATTCTTGCTCAACACAGTTTAAATAAAGTTTTCTTATATCTGCCACTTTTTCTTAATATTTGTAATTTTAAAGAATCAATTCGAAAATCAAAACATTTTATTCAGATCGAAGGTTCAAATTTTTGCTAAATAAATTTGAAACTATTTAAAATTTGTAAAATAATAATTAATTAATTAATTAATTTTAAACTAATAATTTACTTAACACTATCAACATTTATCAATAGTATGACATAACCTATAAACTCAGTTTCTCAACTTTTGTGTCAATCTAACAATTAATCAATCAATCATAGTTTACGATAATGAAATATCAGTGTACAATTATTTACCTTTATTGTTGTAGTTGTTGTAAATGACGAATCTAAGCACTCCACATTTTCACTACAGACACAGCTGACGATACTTTAACCACACGTGTGAACTTGTATTATGACGCTTTCTTGTTTTTCCAACGCCAAGAACGTTCGAGAAAGACAAAGACAGAGACAAGCATGCGCCGATTCAATGCGCCTAATTCTCTAGCGCTGCGCGCGCAGCACTCTCGTTCGGTGACTCATCGTAACGTTACCGGGCGTTACACTTTTTCATAAGTGACTCCCAGCCGCAACCTAATTTAAGACGTTGTCACGTCAAAAAAGATTTGTGTGTTTGATTATATCACATGTGCTTAGATATCAACAATTATCAAAATAGTAGAAGCTCTATTATTTAAGGAATGAATAAGTTTTTAAATAACTTTGAAAAATATTTTTAACAATCTAAGCTTGATACGACTGTACCTATAAAATAATAATGGCTAAAAATAATAGTTTTTCAATAATAAATACTCGGGTAAAATTGTATTAAAAAAGATCGAAGAAAGGATGAATGATAAGCATATATTCACAACCTACTAACTTACCTTTTAAAGAAATATAGTGGTGTCAGGGATACATATTTTAAATCGTTTAAGGTTTTCAAAGATATATATCCCAGGCATATATATATAGTTTTTTTTTCTTGTAACTTTGAAGAAATACGAATTGAATCTAAAGGTTAAAATAAGAACATTAGGCCTTCAGGGAAAAGTTTCTTTTTTAAATATTTTTATTTACAAATTTCTCAAGCTTTCGGGCAAGAAACCTTCTACAGGAAAAAATATTTGCCATTAAAACTCCAAATAAAATAAGATTTAAAATTAAATAAAGCGCTTTGGGTGTTTAGATTTGTTTCAGTGCAGAATCAACGCGGGCTTCTATTGCGCGTGCTTATCGAGTTTGCTATTCCAAGGCGATATCCTCACTTGGAAGGTTATGGGGTGGGTTAAGGGAATAGTATGTTATAAATTTCCGGAAAGTCTATTCTTCTGTTAATGCTATTGTGCTTTTTGGATATTATGGTTTCCATAATAAGTCTCTGTCGTCTATTGGGGATGTTGGAGTAATGGGTCTTTGGTTCTGATAGGGAGAAAGAATGACCTCTTTCTCTTAAATGATAGCATACTAAAGATCTGCTGTATTGGTTGCCGATATTTCGTTTATGTTGTGTTCTGATATTCTTATATTTAAATGTCTGCCAGTTTCGCCTACATATTTGGTTTTGCATTCGTCCGCATTCTATGGAGTATATGACATTCTTAATATTGGAAGGATAATCAATGTTATTGTTTTTTGTTATGGGGTTTCTTAGTAAGGTATTTAAATTAGGTGAGTTGCTGAAAAAGGTTTTGATTCCAAATTTCTCCAGATGGCTATAGAAACAGATACTGGTGAATAGGGAATACTGCTTATAGATTTATAGATTGGGGAATTCCGAATTTCAGAGGGGCTATAGAAATGTCTTAGAACAAATGAAAGGATATTGACAAGTCTTTAGATTTCTTATAATATTCTCAGTTTCTTCTGTTTTAAAGGTTTGTAGTGAGCAATGGCCATGGGTACGTTTAGTAAAGGTCTTTACGGTATTTATTTTATGGCTGAGAGGGCAGTAGGAGGAAAAACGGATATAGTTGAGGTTAAAGGATGGCTTATAGTAAACAGTTGTTTGGAATTGATGTGGTATGCGAATGATTTTTATATCTAGAAAAGGCAGGCTATTGTTTGTTTCTTTTTCAAGTGTGAAATTTAGGTTAGGATGGTAACTGTTGAGTCTTTTAGAATTTTCTTGGTTTGATTTTCGGGACAGATACAAAATATGTCGTCAATATAACGACGCCATAAAACTATATCTGACGGGAATAGGGAGGTTATCCAACTGTCTATGCGACGCATGACTATTTCGGAGACTGAGGTTGAAAGAAAGCTTCCCAAGGAAATTCCCCGTTCTCCATTTCCAACACCACCAACTTCATAGAAGAAATACTCAAGTACCAACCCCAACCAAACAAGATCATGATTTCACACACACACACACACAAAAGCCTTTATTAAGACACACAGGTCTTACAGAGGATTCTCCTTGGGGTTACAAAACGGAGAAACCTATGAAAGTGGGAAATAAAAAATGGAGAAAGATTATATACATTTGGTAAATATATACAGATTATAAGAAAGAATAAAAAATAAGAAGAATAAAAAAAATCAAAAAAAGAGAAAAAAAAAAAATTTTTTTTGGAAATATGGATGGGAGAAGTGGAGAGCGAAAAGAGGAAAGAAAACAGGTATTTACATATGGAACAAGACCATTTAAGCTCTCACACAGCACAGGTGGGCCATGTATTTTTTAAGAAATCTTTAAGAGATTTCCCAGGAAATCCTCGTGTTCATGGTTGTAAGGTAAACACCGTTTTATCATTGTTAACTTATCGTATCTGCCTAAACAAATAATTGGATGTTGGTTCTGTCTTTCTCATCAAACAGAAATTTTTGGTATGTTTGAATGTTCGGTTAAGTCTTTCTTTTTTACAGCATTTTTATGGAAGTTATATAGATTTAGAGCTACTGAACTATTGTCTATAAAGTTGGATAATAAAGAATATAATGTGAAGTGTGTATGGCCTATCTTAGAGAAGAGTATTTTTCTTTCCGTGTCAAGAGGCATGCATTCAAATATATAATGTTCTAATTCATTTTCGGTTCTATTTTTGCATAGTTGGCAATACAAGTATTCTGTCCTTAGATATTTTATATGGTCTTCTCGATATAAAACAAATAGAATTCTCAATTGCGCAATGAGGCGTTTAGCCGGCAGTGGGAGTTCACTTAGTAGATAGTTCTCTGCTGCGAATGTTTTATGTAAATATTTGTAGTGTGTGTGTAGCTTCGAATTGGTTATTCTTGATTGGTCGGTTTGGATAGACTGTTCTATAGTGATTCTGATAATTTGAGGTATTGCTTTCTGTAGAATATTGGGGTCTGAACAATTCTTTAACCACATGAATCCAGTTGAGTTTAGGATATTCATTAAATTTTCTGTAAAACCTATAAAGGCATTCGTCAGAGTGGACGTTTCCCATAATTGGGCTAGACAGATTGCGGGCAATCTGGATTTTTCCATTTTTAATATTCTTAACCAGAACTTTAGAATTAGTTTGGTTGCTGTGACTCCTAGTGAGAAGCGTCCGGTTTCTATGCGTAGTATGTAGCCTGGTGTGTTACTCGGCAAGTTCAATAGTCGTCGGAGATAGTTATTCTGAATTTGGTCCAAGATTTTGTACTTTTCGTTTGCCCAAATTGGAGCAGAATACAGCAGAGTTGACAGGATAATCGAGTCTAATAGTTTCATTGATGAACCAAATGAATTCAACCTGGATTTCTCCATAATTTTCCATACTTCGCCGGTAGCTGCAAGCGCTTTGCCTTTAAAGTATGAAGCCACTTGACTAAACGAGATTGTTGTTGTGAGGGGATAGCCAAGATAGAGATATTTCGATGTCACTGTCAACAGTTGGTCTCCCCAGAACCATTTGTCCGATTTTGCAGGGCGGCCACCATTTCGGAAAACCATTATCTTGGATTTTGATTCGTTCAGGGTTAGATGATTTGTTTCGAAGTATTTTTTCAACATGTTGATTTTTATTTGTAGATTGATTTTTGATTCTCCTATGAGAATTATGTCGTCAAGATCATGATTTCATTCGACGTAGAATCCCTTTACCCAAGTCTCCCACACCAGCAACCTCAGTCGCCGAAATTGTCATGCGTCGCATAGACAGTTGGATACTATTGGACGGTTTATACTATTAAAAGAAGTGTATTATAGAGACGGTTTATGTTTGGCCTCTAATTTAAATATGCTTTAAAAATTGGAGGTATCTTCAAAATACAAAAACTCTCAAGTTTATATTTCATCCTTAACTTTTGGAAGGGAGTGTAACATCGAGATGACCTCAGACAACCTTAGGTATAAATTTATTTGATTTTTTTATGCTTGGTCTATAACAATGAGAGATGATACAAAGCAATAACGCACCATCTATAAATTTAAAATGAAAACGTTAAGACTCGAATGTTTCTTTTCACAAATAAATCAAACTTCTACTGTCCTTACTGCGATGAAATAATATTGGGAGGACTTGACTCATCAGTGGTGAACCCTCCCAGCGGTTTTGCCAATTTTTAATCCACCAGACCGCTTCTTTAGAACTCTAATATGATAAGTTTATTGATATATGAAACTACAACTTAGCATATTTTTCACAAGCATTATAAATAATCAACACCTTTATTAAGACCTTTAGTATTATATACAGATTCTTCTGAGAGCTATAGGAAATGAAAAAGAGAAGAGAAGAATAAATTCAAATTGACACAGTTATGTGAGAAATAGGTTTATATAGAAGTACAGCTATTTTGGTATAACATATTGGTACATACATGGTATTATATTGTTGCACCAAGTTGCAGCTTTTCAGGGTCGTCGACCTTGGTTTCTTCCTTCTTGGTGTTATACACGTTTCCCGAGCGGGTTTCCATATTCAAAGCAAATAAATAAAAGTAAAAGTATATAAATAAAAGTAAATAAAAATAAATTACCTTTCAACGTTATTGTGTTTATTTATTCGTGGTCTTCCTCGTAGGTCGTGATCCGCAGTTTTCCTCTCGGTCCTCTCTCGCTCCAATAACCAATCAAGATATATCTATATATATAAAAATGAATGTATGTCTGTTTGTCCTTTATGCCTGACCAAACCACTCATTGGATCGCCATGAAACTTTGGGAAGTTATTTAGTATAGTACTGGGAAGGTTTCTAGCAAATAAAATTTTTGAAATAACTTTTCGCCTAGATATAATCAAGATAAATATTCTAATTTATCTGTTATAATTCAACAATCTGCTCTAAATATTATCATGATGATACGATGATTTTGTAATGTAGAAAATTAGGAAAGACAAAATTCAGAATGACATGGCAATTTATTTGAGACAAGAATAATGATACAATTCAAAGGCAAGATACTATTCCTTTAACTTCCAATTATCTATATATATAAAAATGAATGTATGTCTGTTTGTCCTTTATGCCTGACCAAACCACTCATTGGATCGCCATGAAACTTTGGGAAGTTATTTAGTATAGTACTGGGAAGGTTTCTAGCAAATAAAATTTTTGAAATAACTTTTCGCCTAGATATAATCAAGATAAATATTCTAATTTATCTGTTATAATTCAACAATCTGCTCTAAATATTATCATGATGATACGATGATTTTGTAATGTAGAAAATTAGGAAAGACAAAATTCAGGATGACACGGAAATTTATTTGAGACAAGAATAATGATACAATTCCAAGGCAAGATACTATTCCTTTAACTTCCAATTACGGAGGGAACCAATTAATAATGATTTTATTCAACTTATCGAGTATTTTTCAAGGGACCGGGAAAAAATGTTCACTTTATCGAGAGATTCGTTAGACAAACCTTTACTCGGGTAAAATCCGGGCGAAGCCGGGAATATCCATTTCGTAGCTACACCGTCTCTCCAAGAGGCAGTCTCTTATTAAAGGTCTATTAGAGATTCTTTAATAGCAATTAGAATCTTCAATGAGAGACCACCAACAGGAGAAACAAGTTGATTCATGTTTTTAGGTGGTCTTTCTTAAGAGACTCTATTTACATATTTAAAATATGAAAAAATTAAAATATTTTAAAATTAAAATATTTTAAAATCAACATTTTCTTACTGTTACGTTTAATTACTGTCAATCTATATATATAAAAATGAATGTATGTCTGTTTGTTTGTCCTTTATGCCTGACCAAACCACTCATTGGATCGCCATGAAACTTTGGGAAGTTATTTAGTATAGTACTGGGAAGGTTTCTAGCAAATAAAATTTTTGAAATAACTTTTCGCCTAGATATAATCAAGATAAATATTCTAATTTATCTGTTATAATTCAACAATCTGCTCTAAATATTATCATGATGATACGATGATTTTGTAATGTAGAAAATTAGGAAAGACAAAATTCAGGATGACATGGCAATTTATTTGAGACAAGAATAATGATACAATTCAAAGGCAAGATACTATTCCTTTAACTTACAATTACCGAGGGAACCAATTAATATTGATTTTATTCAACTTATCGAGAATTTTTCAAGGGACCGGGAAAAAATGTTCACTTTATGGAGAGATTCGTTAAACAAACCTTTACTCGGGTAAAACCCGGGCGAAGCCGGGAATATCCATTTCGTAGCTTAACCCGTCTCTCCAAGAGGCAGTCTCTTATTAAAGGTCTATTAGAGATTCTTTAATAGCAATTAGAATCTTCAATGAGAGACCACCAACAGGAGAAACAAGTTGATTCATGTTTTTAGGTGGTCTTTCTTAAGAGACTCTATTTACATATATTAAAATATGAAAAAATTAAAATATTTTATCAAGATAAATATTCTAATTTATCTATATATATAAAAATGAATGTATGTGTGTCTGTTTGTTTGTTTGTTTGTCCTTTATGCCTGACCAAACCACTCATTGGATCGCCATGAAACTTTGGGAAGTTATTTAGTATAGTACTGGGAAGGTTTCTAGCAAATAAAATTTTTGAAATAACTTTTCGCCTAGAAATAATCAAGATAAATATTCTAATTTATCTGTTATAATTCAACAATCTGCTCTAAATATTATCATGATGATACGATGATTTTGTAATGTAGAAAATTAGGAAAGACAAAATTCAGGATGACACGGCAATTTATTTGAGACAAGAATATGATACAATTCAAAGGCAAGATACTATTCCTTTAACTTCCAATTACCGAGGGAACCAATTAATATTGATTTTATTCAACTTATCGAGTATTTTTCAAGGGACCGGGAAAAAATGTTAACTTTATCGAGAGATTCGTTAGACAAACCTTTACTCAGGTAAAACCCGGGCGAAGCCGGGCGGGTCTGCTAGTGTACAATAAATATTACAAAAGGAATGAAACTATAAAAAGGAATGATTATAATCTAAATATTCTGTTTTAAATAAATATTAAATATCATAGAATATTTTGAATAAATGTAAGGCGCATTAAAATTGATGTAACAATATATATGGGGAGATGTAGTCCCTGCTCTCGACAAAAAATGGTAAACCAACATTATTTGATGATAGGAAAATTAATTCTTATTTGTCCACCACTTAATCATATCGAAACATATGAAATGTGGCCTTTACTGTGGTTAATGAAGAGATAGAATTCAGACGTTGTCAATAAGGAAAGGATTTCAAAGAGAGATCAGCCCAACAAGGAGAGCTGTCAGGATGGTGTGTGGGACATATTTTTATAACTTGAAGAAACAAAAAAAAAAAAGACTCCGACAGAATCATGAGCTAAAAAACTTCTCCCCTGGAGGGCGGTGGACCACCCAAAGATTTGATGTTGTACAGATTGGTGCAGGATCGAATCCGCTTCAGTTTTTCTTTTTTTGAATTTCTACTGAATATTTTTTTTAGCTAATACCTCAAAATGGAACTGTCCAGTCTGTAGTAAAGAACAAGAACAGTCTTACGATGGTAGAAACCCAACGTGGATATTGGCGAGAGACATCATCACGCATTATCATTATTTATTTAATAAAGATATTCAGGGGGTCGGTCGGTGGAAGGATGGTCTAAAACTTTTCGACTGCTACGACCCGAGTTCGATTCCCGCATTGGACACTTTTTTATGATTTAAAAAAATGCTCCAATGGCCCCCGATTCTTGAAAAAGTCCAACCCCACCAGCGAGTGCAAGTAAAACCAAACGGGGTTCTGGCACATTTGTAAGTGCAAAGTCGAACTGCTTTTCACATGTGTAGACATGTGGTGCACTTACAGTAAAATCAGTCACCTACTTCCACCCACTATGATTATCATGGCCTGTACCACGTGTACTAGGGATAAGCAAAAAAAAAAAAAAAAAAAGATATTCAATATGAAATGTTTATTTTCGTGAGCTTTCGATCACAAATCGCGTTTTATTTACAAATAAAAGAAACACATCAACTTTCGATGTAGACTATTTCTTATTGATATATCGGAAGAATCCCCTAAAATTTAAATTACAATAAAACGCAAGCTCCAAGGACAAGTTTCTTAGTTTTAATTAAATATTTTCTCAAGGGTAGTGTCAACTCTTTTACAGGAGTATATGAACGAAACACACAGAATAGAATGACGTCGCTACAGCGAACATGCCTTCATAGCCACTTAATTAGGGAGAGTATTAAAAAAAACTGATAAATATCTATTTTTTGAAAATAAAGAAGGCATATCCTGACCAGGAGCACATGTGCTCCTGGTCAGGATATACCTTCTTTATTTTTAATATCGACACCTGACTTTTCAATGTTTTAATTTTTTTTTTCTAAATTTTGTAACTATTATTTATAAGATATAATATCTGGCAATACCATAGCTTTCTATAAACAAACATGGCCACATTCGTCCAATGAGAAGGCGGGAGAGATTGGTTCACTAACAAACGAAAACAAAATTCTTCACACTAAAAACTGAGATAAGATAAAAGTGAAAATGTTTGTCAATATAATTTGACACTGTTATCGAATTAATTTGCATAATACTCGGTTGAAACTATGACTCCTTCTAGACCTAATTCAATTTAACGTCAGTTTTATAGTCAAATATTGTTGAAACGTCTGTTGAACAACCACGCACACGGACGAACAATTATTCTTTCATAAATCTAAACTATTTCTGCTCAAAAATTGTTTTTAAAAACATTCCTACTGTCCTTACTGGAGGGCCTGGCTCATCAGTTTAATATTGTGTTCAGTTGGATAAATGTTCATATAATTTAGATCTTTATTTATTTACATAAGATATCATTGAAGGTTTTAGTTACGGAGTAGGGGTCAAGCAGATTTCTGAAAGATTTTCCAGAGGGGCTTAGGTTGGGAATTTAGTTTAAGTTAAACAAGTCTCCAGGATTAGTTTCTTATTTCTTTTTTATTGCCAACTCTAGTTTTCGTAGCCCTTCTACAGGAGTACAAATATATCACACCGTTAGATAACTATTATACTTGTCTCTCTCTCTCTATATATATGTAATGAGGTGAGAATTCCAGTAGCTTTTGTAGAGATCCTGTCGTCTACTGTAATACGAGATCTTGTCGACTCACTGTAATGATTTGTTGAGTTTGATGTCGACTACTGAAATAATGTTGAAGTCCTGGTAGCTCTTGCTGTACTGTGTTGACCAAGAGGAACAGTTAGGATGTAGAGTTTTCCAGTACCTCTCTGCACCTTGGAAGACCTTTAAAAGTTCTCACAAAATACAGGCAGTCGTGGTCGAGGCAGAGTGGAAAAGCTTGGGGATATCCATACACAAAAAACGAAGACACAGTTGCACTAAGAAAGTTCCGTAACAGATAAAAGTTGAGCCAGGAGCGAAAAGATGGAGATAGACGAGTTCTTCCTAACTACATGTTGGATGAGATCGACATAACATACGACCGACGCGGCTTGCACTAAGGGTGAACTAAACTAAACTGAACTGAACTGAGCTGAGCTGTCAAGTCACTGTAAGGTGATGTATTTATAGGTTAAAGACGGGGCGACCTTATGTGACAGGGGCGTTTGAGAAAGGGCGCCTTTACCTGTCCAGGTGTGAGAGGGGTCTCTGCATTCCACCACATGTGACAGTGTGGGTGGCCTTGTTTGTGGGAATTGTAAATCGACCTGATTTATGACTTACATCTTTAGACTTTGTTGTTTTGGTAATACTATGCTCGATCTCTGCTTTAGCTCAACTCTTAAATCTATTACAGATTTTATTTATTTATCCACTTTGTACAAATTACATTACATAGGGTGATGTAAAGACACAGATTAATCATGCGCATAATTATTTATAGATGTGTTTCTATATACAACATGACAATCTTGTTATAAGTTATCTACACAATATGAGGTTGTTGTTTTAAATTACCATATATATATATATATATATATAAGATAAAAGTTGATAATTATTTTTGTGTTTAAGTTAGATGAGATTAAAAAGTTGTTTGTATGTATTATATTTATATCTTATTTAGGAGAGAAAAATGTAATAAAAGTAATTATTGGTTAGAATAATATGTTTTTATTTTAGATAGAAAAAAAAATTTTTTTTGAAAAATAAAAAGAAAATTTAACAAGAAAAGAAGATTTAACAACGTAACGTCTTTTAGCATCGGCTTTTACCCGTCATTTAGACATACTCTAAAAAATAAATAGGAATAAAGAAGAGATTTATAATGATTATATATTTATTTTTTAGTAAAAGAGAGGAAAGAGATAAAGAAAGAACCATACACTTTTATTTCAAACAGGTAGAGAATTGAAAGGGTGTTATCTCTTTCCTCTCTTTTACTAAAAAATAAATATATAATCATTATAAATCTCTTCTAAAAGACTAGTTGCACAACATAGAGTTTTATGGCAATTTTTCAGGGAAGAAAGAAAAGACTTCTGGAAAGAAAATGGCCGGAACTTTTACTTTGTATGGATCTCATGGATGATAATTTGGTTCACTATTTCTTCCAATGCCCTCTCTTAACAGAAAAACGTACTGAAATTTTCCCAAGCCCTACCTCTGGTCAATTTAGATACCATCGCATATGTCAACTTCTCTCTTCAGCTCTGAATGATGAATTACTGATTGTTAGATACTTTAAGTTCTGCACAGAAGCTGGGCGCATGAGAAAGAATGCAGGGCAAAGGATACTGGAGGATGAACTATCTGTAAATAGGTAACTGAATGTGAGACAAACCTGATTTTGTTGTAAATGTTTCCCCTTCCCTCTCCTCTTGTTGACGTGTAAATACGGCGAATCCTGTATGGGGCGGAATGCCCTAAATAAAGGCTTTTGTTGTTGTTGTTGTTGTATAAATCTCTTCTTTATTCCTA
This sequence comes from Cordylochernes scorpioides, assembly GCA_030710605.1. NCBI lineage: Eukaryota > Metazoa > Arthropoda > Arachnida > Pseudoscorpiones > Chernetidae > Cordylochernes > Cordylochernes scorpioides. The sequence goes on along the minus strand of CP092873.1, from coordinate 65,823,755 downwards.
TTTATTTTTAGAGTATGTCTAAATGACGGGTAAAAGCCGATGCTAAAAGACGTTACGTTGTTAAATCTTCTTTTCTTGTTAAATTTTCTTTTTATTTTTCAATTTTTTTTTTTTTCGATCTAAAATAAAAACATATTATTCTAACATATAATTACTTTTATTACATTTTTCTCTCCTAAATAAGATATAAATATAATACATATAAACAACTATTTAATCTCATCTAACTTAAACACAAAAATAATTATCAACTTTTATCTTATATAATTAATTTTGATTTAGCTTGCTAATCTATTTATTTATTTATTTCCTCTCAAATTTACAGTGTACCATTCGAGCATAAAGCTCACGAGTCACTTTGTCGTGGATATTAGGCATCAAGAATTTCTAAAAAATGGCCTTCAGAACTGACTGGAAGGTCACAGTTCAGGTAGAGTGAAGTCCAGGTCTTTTATGTCTTGGATTGAGGTCTCCATCAAATTGGAACATTTCTTGTATAACTGGATTTTGGGAAGTAGAGAGTTTTAGATATAAATATTACTATTATTAAAAGTTTTAAATATAGTTATATCAATATATAAATCCATGTTAGCTCACTCTATAATATCAACTTAATTTAAATTATATTTAAGATTTAAAATTTTATTTGATAAACTTTATTATTTACATTTCATATATATATATATATATATTTGAAAATAGAGCAATCCATAGATAAATCTTTAATTAAAAAGGCATATATTGGATCAAAAAATGTTATAAATGTTATAAAAATGTTTAAAATGTTATAACACCTTGATAAAGGTTGGCGTTCAGCCAGCTGAAATATTGGTAAAATAAATAATTTTTTGATCCAATATATGCCTTTTTAATTAAAATATATATATATATATATATATTTGAAATCACAATAGAAAAAATAAAAAAAATAAGTGGGTCAGGTGTTGATATTAAAAACAAAGTAGGCATATCCTGACCAGGAGCACATGTGCTTTTCAGAAGGCAGAGCGCCATCTGGTGGAACAGAAATAAACTATTCATTGATTTAACCTGTTTCCTGATATTTGGCCAACCCAATTTCTTGATAAATCAAGAAAAGCCATCCACGAACGCTCTTCGCGCTGTTGGCGCTCGTCAGCGTGGAGTAGGCTGCACCACTGCGACCAAAAAGTATTTTTTGGTCCCAGTGGCTTCCTGAAAAACCAAGAAATGGGTATTTAAGGCCAAACTTGCTTAAATACGCTTAACACATGAAAAAACAATAGAAAAAAATAAATAATAAGTGGGTCAGGTGTTGATATTAAAAACAAAGTAGTCATATCCTTAATAGTTGATTTCTGTTCCACCATATGGCGCTCTGCCTTCTAAAATGCACATGTGCTCCTGGTCAGGATATGCCTACTTCGTTTTTAATATCAACACCTGACCCACTTATTTTTTATTTTTTCTATTGTTTTTTTCATGTGTTAAGCGTATTTACGCAAGTTTGGCCTTAAATACCTATTTCTTGGTTTTTCAGGAAGCCACTGGGTCGCAGTGGTACAGCCTACTCCACGCTGACGAGCGCCAACAGCGCGAAACGCGTTCGTGGATGGCTTTTCTTGATTTATCAAGAAATTGGGTTGGCCAAATATCAGGGAACAGGTTAAATCAATGAATAGTTTATTTCTGTTCCACCAGATGGCGCTCTGCCTTCTGAAAAGCACATGTGCTCCTGGTCAGGATATGCCTACTTTGTTTTTAATATATATATATATATATATATATATATATATTAAGAAAAAGGCTTCTTCTTATCGAGCAACTGAGAGTTGCTGATGGCTTGCGCCATCTATCGGAATAAATATCAACTATTCTCGTTGATTTTTAATTATTCCAGAATTGGCCAAATACCCATTCTTGATTAATCAAGAAAAGCTAACCACGGACGCGTTTCGGGCTGTTGGCCCTCATCAGCGTGGTGCAAGCTGTATCTCAACGACAAAAAAATTGGTCCTTAAGGCATCCTGAAAAATCATGAAACGGGTAGTTAAGGCCAGAATTGCGTGAGAACGCTACACAATGTGAAAAAATAGTACAAATGTAATATTGTACTGGGATAAGGTGCATAAATTAAGAAAAAGGCTTCTTCTTATCGAGCAACTGAAAGTTGCTGATGGCTTGCGCCATCTATCGGAATAAATATCAACTATTCTCGTTGATTTTTAATTATTCCAGAATTGGCCAAATACCCATTCTTGATTAACCACGGACGCGTTTCGGGCTGTTGGCCCTCATCAGCGTGGTGCAAGCTGTACCTCAACGACCAAAAAATTGGTCCTTAAGGCATACCCGTTTCATGATTTTTCAGGATGCCTTAAGGACCAATTTTTTGGTCGTTGAGGTACAGCTTGCACCACGCTGATGAGGGCCAACAGCCCGAAACGCGTCCGTGGTTAGCTTTTCTTGATTAATCAAGAATGGGTATTTGGCCAATTCTGGAATAATTAAAAATCAACGAGAATAGTTGATATTTATTCCGATAGATGGCGCAAGCCATCAGCAACTTTCAGTTGCTCGATAAGAAGAAGCCTTTTTCTTAATTTATGCACCTTATCCCAGTACAATATTACATTTGTACTATTTTTTCATATATATATATATATGTAAAAATAAAGAAGGCATCTCCTGACCACGAGCGCATGTGCTTTTTAGATGGCGCTCTGCCATCTAAAAAGCACATGTGCTCGTGGTCAGGAGATGCCTTCTTTATTTTTAATATCAACACCTGACCCACTTATCTTTTATTTTTCTATTATTTTTTCATATATACCAGGTCTATTAGTATGAAACGCGAAAATGGGCGCCAGAGGCCGCTGTGCAACTTTATTTGAACCGACGGTGGCGCTGTTGTAGGCGTTTTGTTCTTTGACTCACGTGGCATCAGCATGCGTGCAGTTTTAGAAAAATTCAAATCGTGAAAAATTTCTGGAGCCCGTGGAAAATGGCGATTTCCGAGCCAAAAAGTGCCCATTTGCGGGAAGTTTTGTTGTTCGCCTTCAACTGGAAGAAAAGTGCCACTGAAGCCCACCGAATGCTCGAGGAAGTTTACAGTGACCACCCCATGAGAAAATCGCAATGTTACAGGTGGTTTAAAAAATTCCAAAGTGGCGATTTTGAACTTGATAATGAACCACATGGAAAACCGCCCCAAAAGTTCGAGGACGCTGAACTGCCAGCTTCTTTGGATGAGGACAGTACCCAAATGCAGGAGAAATTCGCAAAACAGCTCCAGGTGTCTCAAGGTGCTGTTTCTCTACGTTTAAACAGTCTCGGAATGACCCAAAAGCTTTCCAGATGGGTTCCCCACGAGTTGAGCGAAAGGCAGCATTAACGGCGTCTGGTAACCTGCGAAGGGCTGCTCGCCAGGCATGAAAAGAAGTCATTTTTGCACCGAATCGTAACTTCTGATGAGAAATGGATCCACTTCAGCAATCCTACGCGCCAAAAGTCGTGGGGCCTGCCCGGCCAATTTCCAAAACAGACGCCTTGGCCCAATCGCTTCGGAAAAAAGGCAATGCTTTGCATATGGTGGGACCAGACCGGCGTAGTATATTTCGAGCTCCTGAAACCTGGCAAAATGGTCAATACTAGTCGCTACGAACAACAAATGCACAGTTTGAGAGAGGCGTTTAATGAAAAAAGACCGGAATGGCGTGAAAAGCACAACAACCTGATACTGCAGTATGACAACGCTCCAGCCCACAACGCTACGGTGGTCAAAAACACCATACACCGCCGTACTCACCAGTCTAAGCGCCGTCGGACTACCACCTTTTCACATCTTTAGGACACGCCCTAAAAAACCAGGAATTTTCGAACTCAGACATACTCCGAAAATGACTTGTTGACTGGTTTGACTCAAAAGGAATAGAAATTTTCAGACAAGGAATTCGAAAATTGCCTGAAAAGTGGTCCGAGTGTTTAGCTAATCAGGGCAGTTACTTTGAATAAAATATCTTTTGTTGTATGGAATTGGTGAACTTTTGAATTCACTGAAAATTTTCGCGTTTCATACTAATAGACCTGGTATATGTGTTTTGGCCGGATTTTTACATGGCATTAATTTTATTGAGCTGATTATTATTATTTGCATATTACTTGTTGTTTATTATATCTTGAGTGTTCGATTATTGATTAAATTTGACTTATTCATTTGTTGTTATATTCTCTATTGTAAATTTGAGTTATATATTATTAAACATTATTGGGGTATAATAGGTCATATATTTCTGGAAGGTCTATCTTTCTGTTGATGCTGTTGTTTTGCCTTGATATGAGCGCTTCCATGATTACTCCCCGAGATTTGTGACTTATGTTATTATAATGTATCTGTGGTTGGTCTATTGCAAATGTGTGCCCTGTTTCTCTACAATGCTGGTATATCAAAGATCTATTGTCCTGTTTTTTTGATGTTTTGTTGGTGTTCATACATGCGGTTGCCGAGTCTCCTTCCACCTCCCCCACGTCTTTGTCAATGGAAGGCTCTATACAGGTGGAATGTAGATGGTTTACAGTCATCCTTAAAGAGAATACTTGCAAGATCTGTTTCTCTCGAATCCATCAAAGGTCGATATACCCCGGCAGAAGTTGGCACAAAAGAACTTATTTCTGGAGATTCACCCCTGAATATCAGAAATAGCTGGACCGGTGGGAGAACTTTCCTGTTGGTATTGTAGAAATAGCTCACCCCCCGCACACAGAATAGAATGACGTCGCTACAGCGAACATGCCTTCATAGTCACTCGATTAGGGAGAGCATTAAAAAATTAATATATATCTATTTAAAATAAAGAAGGCATATCCTGACCAAAAGCACATGTTCTTTTTAGATGGCAGAGTGCCATCTAGGGGAACAGAAATTAACCAAACGTTTATTTAACCTGTTCCCTGATATTTGGCCAACCCATTTTTTTGATAATTCAAGAAAAGCCATCCACGAACGCATTTCGCGCTGTTGGCGCTCGTCAGCGTGGAGCAAGCTGTACCACTGCGACCAAAAATATTTTTGGTCCCAGAGGCTTCCTGAGAAACCAAGAAATGGGTATTTAAGGCCAAACTTGCGTAATATATATGTATCTAAACCACAATGAGAGTATTTTCACGGCTTTGCAAACACAAGTATTGTAATGCGAATATCGACACGAGGCCCATAACCACAAACAATGTTCATCCGGTAAAATTTCAAAATTTACCGAAGAAGGTGCGTTGACAAATTGATCAAAGATATCCTAGTATAGCTCAGAAATCCATACCGAGTTAAGTCCGTAGTATATTAGCTAACTTTTATCATGAGCTCTTTCGTTCTTCAACGAGCAGAATACGATATTGAGAGTGGACCTAGGGGGGTGGTATATGATATTCTCATTATGATTGTGGTGGAACAATTCCGGAATATCTATTCTCTGATGATACTATTCTTGTCTTTAGATATTAGGGATTCTATGGCTAATATTTATGATTTAGTAGATATGCTACTGTAATGGCAGTTTATGAAATTATACCCAGTATAATGTATTGCTTATCCCTAGTACACGTAGTACAAGCCAAGTTAATCGTTGTGGGTATTTGTGATCGAAAGCTCACGCAAATAAACATTTTATCTTGAATCTCTTTATTATTTTATTATTATTATTATCCCTAGTGCAAGTGGTACAGGCCTGGATAATCATGGTGGATAGAAGTAGGCGACTGCTTTTACTGTAAGTGCACCACATGTCTACACACGTGAAAAGCAGTTCGACTTTGCAATTACAAATGTGCCAGAGTCCCGTTTTGTTACTTGCACTCGCTAGTGGGATTGAACTTTTGCAAGAATCGGGGCCACTGGAGATTTTTTTTTATCGAAAAAAAGTGCCCAATGCAGGAATCGAACCCGGGTCGCAGCGGTCGAAAACCAACGGTTTAGACCATCCTTCCATCGACCCCCCCTATACCTCGTAATATTTAAGATATCTAAGTCTTAGCTTAGATTCTTAGTCCAATCGATATTTCAACTGAAGTGTTCTTCATTTGATGGCTTGTGTTAGATTGAATGAAAGATCACTTATTCGAATACATTACGTTTTGGAAAGAACTCCGCCTTTGCCGGTCCCAAGCCCGGATGAAAAAGGAGGAGGGGGAGCAGTAACAAGCTCGCTAAAAAACCTGGGCTCAGCTGGCCCGGCTGATAGTACCCTGTAAGGGCTCCTAATCCAGGGATACAGGATGAGCAGCGTTTGTACTCCATGTTAGGAGCAGCTGCACATGGCGTCTGTTCCTCATGTCAGAGGCGGCCATTTCTTTTGGAGCTGAGTCGGCCTGCCACTGAGTAGTGCTCCCAGTCTTGATGACAAAGGCAGACGCATTCTACTTCACCCAATCATGATGGTTGTCATGCTTTACAAGCTTGATACCTTGATATGATTAAGTGAAGATAAGAAAGAGAGAAGACGTTTGGTAAGTATTCTATTTGATATACATGTATTATATAATAAAATTTCTGAAGTTATTTGATTCATTAAGAATTAACAGAAGCGCTGACGATATGAGATTTTCTATTCTAAACACCCAAGACAAAGTAACTACCTTTAAATGTAATTTAACGTTGCTCTTTTAAGACGCTATCTTAAATCTCCTGTATTATTTTCTAATTGGCCGATTATAAATATAGTACTTTACTTATTTACATTATGATATATATATTGTAACGTAGATAATTAGGAAAGACAAACTTCAGGATGACACAGCAATTTATTTACGAGACAGGCACCAATTAAAATTGATGAAATACAAGAGAAGCAATATATAAGGGAAGTTTACGCAGAGTAATAAAATATATAAACACCAAAATTAATAATCTGTTAATAAAATAATAAATACTTTGCTATATCGCTCCTTTCCTATGAGAGATGTGACCCACAGTTTGCAAATGTTGTAGATACTGAAATGGATCTGACGTACTTCTACCAAGGATTCCCTCAGAGTCTTGGAACTTTGTCTCTATTAGCTTTGCGTCCTTTTTCTTGCGGCGTAAAGAGCGGCAACAAAAATTTCTCATTGCCATATTCAACTGATTTTATAACTCCCCCCGAAGGGTGGTATGGACTCGAACAGTTCCTGTAACTAATGTTGGTTTTTGTTCTAATTTGTCAAACTGGTGTTGTGTATTATTCTTTGGTCGGAATCTGTTCGTTCTGAGCAATGATCAACAAAAAATATTATATGAAATGAAAGGATTCAAGCACGAATGTTTCTTTTTATATACAATACAAACTTCTACTGTCCTTACTGCGATAAAAAAAAAGTATGTTGGAGGGCTTGGCTCATCAGTAGTGAACCCTCACAGCGGTTTCGCTAATTTAATCTATCAGACCACTTTCTTTAGAGCTCTAATACTGTATTGGATCATTATACTTCTATATGCTACACTGAAGGGTAGAATCTCAGAAATGGTATTTGAGCAAACTATGGACATAAGCTTATAGGACAGTAGAATTACATATAAATATTTTCATCGAGCAATGCTCTTCCGCAAACAATAGGGACGAATTAGGCATAAATTAAGACAAAGCAATAACGCGCCATCTATATATATAAAATGAAAGGATTTAAACACTAATGTTTCTTTTATATACAATACAAACTTCTACTGTCCTTGCTGCGATATAAAGATATCATTTTAGTGTATTCTTTAAAAATAGTTTTTTTTTTCGGATATATTTTATCTAGTTATTAAAATAAACGTATGGCAAATATTTTTTTCTGTTTTCCTATATTTTTTTATTTCAGGCGAATTAATTCAAAGACTGGCGTACCTCCTGAATCTGTTTTTTCCTAAATGATCTATTCATAGACCTAGACTTCAAATGGTGATGTTGCTTTGGTTTGTTCCTGCAGTTGGTCTACAAATGTTGTTCTAGGGCGTCCTCTTGTTCTATACTATGTCTTCAAATTGACATTCCGTTAATCTTTTGAGCAGGCTATCATGTCTTGATACGTTACCTATCAAATTCCATTTTCTTTTTTAAATTTTTATGGAGACATCTGGGTTTTTTTCTGATAGTACTAACATCTCATCATTTGTGACACGTGTAGACAACGGTTTTTTTAGCACATGCATAAATGTCTTCTTCTCTTTCTTTCCATATCTTAAAAACTTCCAGAAACCTGACGTCAGTGGTCGATATGTTTCGCTATCGTATAATGCTAAACCAGAGATCAGCAAACTGCGGTTCGCGAGCCACATGCGGCTCTTTGAATGTGCAGCTGCGGCTCTTTATATAGTTTCATAAGTAAATATTATTTATGCGAGTACTATTTTTTTTTGGCAAGAAAAATTGTATGGTTCTTTAAAAAAAATTAAATTTTGTAAATTGTAATTTGTGGCTCTTCCGAATCAAAAGTTTGCCGACCCCTTCTCTACATTAATGTCTTCAAAAGTAGATTGCTCAGCTGTAGACCTTTGAATTCGCAACATTTGCTTAGTTTGGAAGAGATATTTGACCTCTGCGAGATCCGTGATTATAGCTCATAGTAATGTATAATGAGTTGTTCTAAGTAGCTCTGCACCTGTTAGATTGGCCTAACATAATTAAGAAAAGATATCCCTCCCCCCTTGATCACGCAACTGAAAGTTACTTATAGCTTGCGTCATCAATCGGAATAAATATCAACTAATCGTTGCTTTTTTTGTAAATTGGTCCATAATTACAAATGTTCTTTCTTGATAAATCAAGAAACTCTGTGCATCACTTCCATCAATAATTGACAATATGACCCAGAATAAGTATATTGCTACGGCGTTTTATGGTTTCCACAAGTCCATATTTCAGAAGAAGGCCAAGTGACACTCACTCCTCACTTTCTTACTGCTACTCTTTTTGTGTTGTTTTTCTTGCTTCCCTCTTTCTCTTTCTTGTTTTTTTTTCTTTTTTTTTTTCTTTTTCTTCTGTCTATATCGTTGTTTCCTTTGTCTCACTGCTTTGTTCTTATGCATACCTCTGGTGAATCCTGTATAGGGTCAGTGACCCTAAATAAAGGCTTTTTGTTGTTGTTGTTGATAAATCAAGAACAGTGCGTGTTTCAGTTGGACCAGAAGGTTCTAGCGGCTTCCTAAAATCAAGGAACGGGTAATTGAAGCCAAAAGTGCGCGAAAAAGTTGAATATTTTATAAATGAGCACAAAAATGAAACCTGATACAATTTTACTTTTATACTAATTTAACATACGTACATACATTTTTACATTACTTTTTACACAACTCGCTTGTTCGGCGGTATATATACTAAAATTGGAACGATATAGAGAAGATTAGTATGGCCCCTGCGCAAGGATGATACGCAAAATCGTGAAGCGTTCCATATATATATATATTTTGGACCATTAAACTTTTCAGTTCAATATTTCGTTAGGAAGATGGCTTATCTTCTTCGGGAATTATTTTTATTTTGACCATGTGTTGGTTTCACCTCACAATTAAATAAACGCATAGACATACGAAATATTTGTGTAAATATATAGTGTGTCCATATTGTTCTTTTTAGATCGATTTATTTCTAAATGAGTGAGCTGGGTTGGTATCCGAGCGGATATCCGCAAGCCAGCTGGAACACCTTACTGATCGGTTATTCCAGTTTGTCAGTATTTATAGCTACGACGGCAGCAGCGTTGCTAAACTTAGTTCTCGCTCCGTCCGTCCGGATTTGCATAGTTGGACGTTTGTTTGTTCAACAGCTTCTTCATGTCCTCCCCGCTCGACCTTCTATTCCCCCACTTGCCTCATTTAGGCCTCAGATGGATATTGCTCTTTTTTTTTTCTTTGTCAATATTGATTCGTTTTACTTATCCCAATTACACGCGACCATGATAATTAATATGGGTATCAGCAACTGTTTTTGGGCTCGAAAATCATTCACTTTGGTTAGTAGCCCGTAAAACCATAACACAGTCATCGACTGCTCTTACTACAAGTGCACCACATGTCTATACATGTAGAAAGCAGTTTAAATTTTACTTACAAGTGTGATAAATTCCCGTTTGGTTACTTGCACTCACTGGTAGGGTTGGACTTTTGAAAGAATCGAGGGTATTGAAGCACCATTTTTTTAGAAATTTTAGAATTTTACTTTAAGAAAAAGTGTCCAATGCGGGATTCGATCCAGTGTCATGGCTGATAGTCTAATCCACTCCTGCAACAACTCCCATCTGTAGGGTATAAATCCTTGCACGTAGTTAGCTTTTGTAGATGTGTGGTTGGATTTTTGATAGGAATCAGTAACAATGGGCTAAGACAACTCGTCTCAATAAAACGTAACCAAGATAATAATTGAGAATCCACTATTAAAAAGCAAAGTAAATGGGTAATCAAATAATTTAACACAGTCGATCAAATGATTTCTTCGCAGATGATGTGATTCAAAGTTGTTCTCTTCGTTGACATGATGAAGAAATTTGTACAATACAACTGTATATACTTCCCTACATTTTATTTATCCATTCTCTACCCTTTATTATATATTATCCCATTTATTTCAACAAACAACAACAACAAAAAAGCCTTTATTTAGGGTCACTGACCCTAAGGTATGCATAAGAACAAAGCAATGAGACAAAGAAAACAACAATATAAACAGAAGAAAAAAAAAGAAAGAGAAAAAGCAACACAAAAAAGTAGCAGTAAGAAAGTGAGGAGTGAGTGTCACTTGGTCTTCTTCTGAGATATGGACTTGTGGAAACCATAAAACGCCGTAGCAATATACTTATTCTGGGTCATATTGTCAATTATTGATGGGAATGAAGCACAGAGTTGCCCAGTTTTGAGCATAAGGGTTCTTCTTTCAGAGCAGAGCAATCAAAAATATAGCGGGTGATTTCATTATTTAGTTTTGAATTACAGAAGGTACAAATCGGGTCCTCACCGCAGAGCATCTTGGTGTGGTTTTCTCTAAAAAAACTTGAAAGTATTCTAACTTGTGCAAGTAGTCTCACAACCGGGAAAGGAAAATCCCCTAAAAGGTATCCCTCCGTCATGAAAGATATGTGAATGTCTTTGTAGTGAGAGTATAGCTTAGATTTATCCATTCTTGTAAGGTCATTTTGTATAGCTTGGTCTGCCGCTGTTTTTAAGAGCCCTGTAATCGCGCTCCTCAGCGTTTCAGGATCATAACAGGAAACAAGTGCAGGGGATCCATTATTGTTAAGCAGATTGGTGAGCTTTTTAATGAAACCGATGGGTGTGCCCGAAGCATTAGACAGTTCCCGTGTTCTATTAAAACATATACGCGGCCATCTGTCACTGCTCATATTCAACACCCGCAGCCAATACTTCGGGGTTAATTTTAAAGCTGTTATACTCAATGAGATACGACCGGTTTCTAATCTGATTATGTAGCCTGGAGTGTATCTGGGCAGATTCAGGAACCTACGGATAAATATGTCTTGTATACTGTCCAGTAAGTCATTATGCTTTGTTGCCCACAATGGAGCGGCATACATCAGGACAGCTCTCACTATTGTATCAAAGAGTTTGATTGATACATTTATTGACTTTGTTTTTGATTTTATTAGTATTGGGTGTGACGTTAATTGCTGTAAGTGCTTTTCCTTTAAAGTAATTTGCCGGGTGAGTAGTTGTTATTGTTGGTGTCAGAGGGAATCCCAAGTATGTATATCTTGGAAGTTATTGTTATGGGTTTATCATTCCAGAACCATTTATCCTTATTTGAGGGTTTACCTCCATTACGGAACACCATAATCTCATTTATTTCATCATTTATATATATATATATATATATATATATTGTTTCTGTAACAATTAATTAGAAGAGTCAATAATGCAAAAGTTTTGTTTTTCAAATATATGTAAATTTAAAATGACTCTGATGAAGAGACTAACGGGGCAATAGCACCCCTCCCCCTTTCCTTGGAGCAACAAAATCAGAAATTGACGGTCCATGCTACTGCATCCGAGGGGAACAAGACTCCACCCCCACCACCATTTTATTTACAAAAACTATTTTATAAACTCCTGGTTATTTCGTTAAACAAACGTGAGGTATTTCTGTAACTTCCATTAAAATAAATAAATAGAATGGATGATAAAAGCGGTGAACCTGAAAATGTAACAGAATAAATTTATAATCTGTTTATGGATTGCTTCCACTTTTTCCAGTAAATTCGTTAACAAAGTGGGAGCAATCCCTCGAAATATTTTTTATTTGTCTCTTTTTAAACATAGGTCCAGAAACGCTTTTTTTTAGTATTCTCTTCTATTTATTTATACCGCTCAATTTTTATATGAAAATGCTAAATGAATGGATTGACTGAACCAAGGCCCTACCATCAAAGGCTTGGAAGAGCCTAATTGAAGAGGCTTTCCAGCCTTAGGAATGACACACGCATCTGAAATAAAATTTACTTATTTCTATAGGAATTATAAAACTCAGCTTCTTTTGTTATAACTGCAAAGTCCAAAAATTGTTTTCAATAATTTTTATATAAAATAGAAACATACATTTTAGTCAAATTATGTCGTAAAAAAAAAAGGAAAGAAACTGGGCTAACTACCATTTACCAATCGATAACTTGCCAAGTTTATCTCTTATCTTCTACAAGACTATCAGATGTAGGTAGGGATAAGTAGAAGATATGATTAGGTACAGGCACGCCCTGGTGTTGCAGGTTTTGCACCTGTGATGGCTGCAGTATCTGGTGATTTTAAATCGCCATCTTTGAAACTTTCCCATTTCAGAAGCTTTACGTAGCATTGTGGACATTGTGATTTTTAGGGAGGATGATATTCGTTTGTAAGAGAGACATCTCTGCCTTCATAAAATTACATTAAACCAATGCGTTTTCATCTTTTTTTTTTTTTGCGAAGAGCGAATCGATAAAAGTAAAATGAATAAAACGCAACACCTGTTTTGTCAAATTAAAAAAAAAATCCAATAACCTCTATACCATGGTTTCTGGTGAAGGCTGTAATGAAAAAATTCTGAGAAAACCTAGAAAGTGCAACTCATTTCTTTCTCGATGAACAAAACGCTTATATTTCAATTATCAATATTCAAGTAAAACTTACACAATTATTAGCTCTCACTATCCCGAATGCCTAAAATGAAGCCTGAAGTAAACCATTATTTTATAAATACGTGTGAAATATAGAAAAGCTTATACATAATTTTAAAATGACAATACTAAACTAATGGTAAAGCTACAGACTTCAAGATGTGATTCTGATGCCGTATGCTGAGAATACCGTGGGGACGTAGAAGTAACGAAGCTGTCATAAAGATGTTCGAGGAAGGATCTGAACTTCTGGAAGGATTGAGAGGAACAGCATGTTTGGGCATCTTGTGCGACATTCAGAATGATTAATGATATTGTTGGAAGGATGTACGGAGGGAAAACGGGAAGAATAAAATCGAGAAAGGAGCTCAAGGATACTATAAGGAGAAGGAGACAATACAAAACATTATTCATAGAGATAATTTATAAGAGGTTGAGAATACTTTTCACTAACCAATAGGAGAAATAAATAGATATATGAAATGTCTGGAAACCTGATTGAAAAAAATTCTGTTTTTTTAACTTTCTGTGTGTTTTACAATCCTGTGAATAACTGAAGTTAATGGGAGATGAAATATCTGGTTGATGTATTGCCAGTATTGTACTGTTTGTCTATCTCTTCTCTTTGCTTTGTAAGAGCTGCAGAGGGTAAACTTAAAGAAAATTTAGAAAGATCAATATTTATAGAGAGCATCTACTCTAATTAAACGTAGAATCGCTAAATTCAAGTCCAAAACCTTTCATTGTTTTAGAATATCAATAAGGCGTCCTTGAATAAGGCGATTTTTCGGGCAAGAGGCCTTCATCTTGCCTTATTCAATGACTAAATTAAAGCTACACATCGATTATCAACGAAGTGTTGTTGATTTTATTCTCACATTTACCGGATAATTAGAGAAGTGAGTAACGAAAAGTATAAATAATATGTTGAATAGGTATTAAAAAAAGAAAAGAAGATTGGGGAATGATCTGCCAGACATAGCTGCGATAAAGAGCCAGGAAGGGGAACAGACGACATTAAAAGCAGAAGGTGACAGGTTTCCCGTTACACCCCTGTCACAAGATGTCGACCAGGATGACAGCATCTTCTATTTGTTTTTTCTGGCCCTTCGCCATCCCTTGTCTTCTGCTTCAAATTTGTCGCTCATCCCTGGCTTCTTCGTCTGCGTGATCTATTGGCGATCCTTGCTCCACTTTTGATTGTCTACATCATCCTCCTCATACATTTTTTTTTTATCGCACAAAGCTCTTTTTTTTTTTAGTTTGTAATCGACAAACAACGCTTTTGTTCTAACGCTTTTTGCTGTTTTATGAAGGGAGTTTCAATATTTCACCAGCTACCGTTACAACATTTACTTCTGTAGAGTATGATTGTTTTTGAGATTTTAACTTCTTTTTGTAAGATATGTACCTTCTCTCTCATATATAAGATATATTATATATGATTAAAAAAAAAAAAAGGTCTGGCCGGGACCAACGTAAACCCAAACTATTATGGTGCGGATTCTGACGTTATAGCCACTTAGCCAAGAATATCATGTTTGAGAGAATAGGCCTAGTGCAGGAGTCGGCAAACTTTTGAGTCGGAAGAGTTTTATTATAATTATATAATATAATTATTATAATTATATATAATTAGAATTTACGAAATCTCAAAGTTTTTAAAGAGCCACAAAATATTTTCTTGCCAACAATAAATAGTACTCGCATAAATAATATTTGCGTATGGAACTATATAAAGAGCCGCATGTGGCTCGCGAGCCGCAGTTTGCCGACCCCTGGTCTAGTGGACAGTGCAAAGATGGCACAATTCTTCATATCCTATTCATCTAATCTTATCTTAGTTGTCTATATAGCCATCCGTTTATGAGAATGTCAATCATTTGGATTCCCCCTCTTCCTTATGTTTTGCTATGGTTATTTCATGATTGTTGAATTAGCCAGAGTATAATAATGTTTCACTTCAGATATCCATTTGACTTGGCAGGCTAGTGTTCTATTACATCAATGGAAATAGAAAGTGTTGCTGCATCCAGTTGAAAAAGAACATGGAATTTGGCTCAACATAATTTCTTGTGGCATATAAGGGATGATTAAATTTTGGATGCAAAACATCTACAAAATAGTTTAATTTTATTTCTAATAATTTGACCTGTTTTATATAACTTATTAATTCATGCTGCCTTGTTTCATGTATTCCAGCAGTTCCTTCTGGGTATAGTATTCCACAAGCGGAATATATGGAAAATCCGATATCCCATCTACGAGTCCCTGGTATCACGCTTTTACCAGAAGTATGATTTCACACATACATACATAAACAAACGTGTGCAAATAAGTCACATATATGTAGACCCGAACGGAAATTTATACATTGAGAACAAAGAATAAATTTTTAAAAATATTTAGAAAACCCATGCTTGCATACACATGAGCATACCTATACAAGCACTTACATATAAATAAACATGCGTAAATAAAGCACATATATGCAGATACGATTGAAGATATCTACAAAGAGAACAAAAATAATAAGTTACATTACATTATAAGAACATACATCGGCACAGTTACATGTAGTAACTAACAGGACGTGCAATACTGTAGATTGAATTCATACATAGGTAAAGTTAATCCCCTAGTGAAAGAAAGCCAATATAAAAATGAAAATAATTCCCAAAGGTCGGCCATCTTCCCATCCAATCCCATCAAGAGTTATTTACGAACCAAAAGAGCCTTATTACGATCGACACAGCTGACAGGCGACACGAAGAGAGTGCCCCAACACAAGTGTCACTGGGGTTGCGACATGTTTGTACGACGGCGGCCAGATGTAAAAACAAGAATCGGTGTCGAGAGCCCATCTGGCCACATCTTCCTCCTCCCTTCCACATCACAACATTCTCTCTCTCTCTTCACTTCTCGGTTCTCGGCCTTTTGGCTAAGATAAAAGTGTAACTCTGTACGTTTCTCTTTTCACTTGTGTGCGAAGGATTCCTTTCTGTACGTTTCTCTCTTCACTCGTGTGCGAAAGATTCCTTTCTGTACGTTTCTCTTTTCACCTGTGTGCGAAAGATTCCTTTCTGTACGTTTCTATCTTCACTCGTGTGTGAAGGATCCCTTTCTGTACGTTTCTCTCTTCACTTGTATGCGAAAGATTCCTTTCTGTACGTTTCTATCTTCACTCGTGTGTGAAGGATCCCTTTCTGTACGTTTCTCTCTTCACTTGTATGCGAAAGATTCCT
Organism: Cordylochernes scorpioides; assembly: GCA_030710605.1. Lineage (NCBI taxonomy): Eukaryota > Metazoa > Arthropoda > Arachnida > Pseudoscorpiones > Chernetidae > Cordylochernes > Cordylochernes scorpioides. The sequence goes on along the minus strand of CP092873.1, from coordinate 65,807,424 downwards.
TTCTGTACGTTTCTCTTTTCACCTGTGTGCGGAATATTCCTTTCTGTACGTTTCTATCTTCACTCGTGTGTGAAGGATCCCTTTCTGTACGTTTCTCTCTTCACTTGTATGCGAAAGATTCCTTTCTGTACGTTTCTATCTTCACTCGTGTGTGAAGGATCCCTTTCTGTACGTTTCTCTCTTCACTTGTGTGTGAAGGATTCCTTTCTGTACGTTTCTCTCTTCACTTGTGTGTGAAGGATTCCTTTCTGTACGTTTCTCTCTTTACTTGTGTGTGAAGGGTTCCTTTCTGTACTCTTCACTGTGGGATTGCCGATATTGGAATTCAATTATCAATAGGAATATTTTACTGTACGACAGCCACTTCTAGCCAGAACGACAGACACTCCTAAGCCTTATATATTTAAATTTTCCTTAATAATATTTTTGTTATTAGAATCATCATTTTTTGAAATATCTTTGTCCTATTATTATTACACACACAGCTTTATTAAGACCACCCGTCTTATACAGATTCACCACAGACAGGAAGCATAGATGGAGTCATATACTCCAGGCAGCGCAGCACCCAACAACAGACTACAAGTCCGACGCATGTCCAGTGGCCACACCGTACATATGTCTAGGTTAGCGTATCATTGAAAAGGCGAGTCTGGAATCAGCCGCGTTCTAGTCTTCGCTTTCCTCATCCAATGGACCACGACATTCGGCGATTCTATTAGTCTCCTCTGAACGGTGACTGCGGCCTTGTCTATTATTATTATTATTACCATCACATGAATATATATTAAAAAATGGCATATCCTGACCAGGAGCACATGTGCTTTACAGAAGGCAGAGCGCCATCTGGTGGAACAGAAATCAACTAATCATTAATTTAGCCTGTTCCCTGATATTTGGCCAACCCAATTTCTTGATAAATCAAGAAAAGCCATCCACGAACGCGTTTCGCGCTTTTGGCGCTCGTCAGCGTGGAGTAGGCTGAACCACTGCGACCAAAAAATATTTTTTGGTCCTAGAGGCTTCTTGAAAAACCAAGAAATGGGTATTTAAGGCCAAACTTGCGTAAATACGCTTAGCACATAAAAAAACTGAATAAAAAATATATATAGGCAATACTTTTATTTATAAAATTATATTTATATAGATAAAAATGACGGCTTCTCAACTAATTACACTGGTCCGAAAAATTAAAGGAACAACATATTTTTTTCATTTATCTCAAATTTTATTGAACATTTATCAATGAAATTTTATACACAAATTTATTATCCCATTATTGATTAGAATACCCGAAATCAAATAATTCTAACACGTATTTTATGCAAATTAGCCGGTCAAGCAATGATCTTCTTGCAGTCAGTGCATAAATATCTTGGATATTGTTGTTAATATGGGGTGTGATCGCCTTTAACTGATAGACAGGCTCTACATCGGTGACCCATACTAAGAATTAGGGAGTTTATCAGCTCCTGTGGAATCAACGCCCACTCTTGTGTTAAGGCTGTTTCTAGCTCATGAGTGTTTCTAGGAGGGGGTTGGAGGGATGAGATCCGCCGTCCTAGGTTGTCTCATACATACTCAATGGGATTTAGGTCTGGGGATCGAGCTGGCCAATTCATCCGAGCAATTGCATGGTTTTGGAGAAAAGTGTCGACCACACCAGCCCTATGTGGACGGGCATTATCATCCATTAGAAGAAAGTTTTCTCCCATTTCCAATGCTTGAGGCATCACATATGCTGCCAAGATCTCGTCCCGATACCTCTGTCCAGTCAGGGTTCCTTGCCGAAAAATATGGAGTGCTGTGCGACCGCCCAAGAAGATTCCAGCCCAGACCATAAAACCTTGGCTTCTGTAGGGATCCCTTTCAACCATATTCCGGGGATTATTTCTGGTTCCTACCTCTCTCCAGACATAGACACGACGAGAATCGCTGTTTAGAGAGAATCTGGACTCATCAGTGAACATTACACGCCTCCATTCATCTGGATTCCAGGCGACATGTTGTCTACACCAAAGTTTCCTTGCTCTCTTTTGAGGTGGTGTCAATGGCACACAAATTATGGGTCGTCGAGCATAGAGGCCCTTCTTGTGAAGCATTCTGCGTATTGTATCAGTTGATACTAAGACTCCTGTAGCTGCATTGAGGTCACTTCGTAGTTGCGATGCTGTCATTCTTCTATTGCGACGCACAAGGAGGAGACTCATATAACGGTCTTGATTTAACGTTGTGACCCTTGGCCGTCCTTGTCCGGGTGTTCTGGCAACATTAGCTGTCGTTTGAAATTTTTTCCAAAGCCTTGAGACAACGTTTCTTGTCACTCCAAGCCATCTTGCTACTTATGCCTGTGATTGGCCTGCTTCCATCCTTCCAATAGCTTGCCTTTTTTTTTTTCTTGTGATAAATGTTGCCTATGAGCCATGAAAACTTTAAAAAACAAAAACGTTCAATAAAATTCTAGTGGAGCGTAAAATTAGGACGCTTTGAGAAAGACTCAGGCACGTGCTGGAGGCGGAGTCAACGTAGACGGTGGTATTTTGCATATTGGGAACAACTTTATTTGTTTTTCTGTTTTACATGCTCTCTTAATTCATGGAAGCTTTTGAATATACCAAAACTTGATATATATCCCTTAATATAACCTTTCTTTTTCTTAAACATGTGTTGTTCCTTTAATTTTGCGGACCAGTGTATTATTATTATTTTCTTTAGCGAAAAATTTATTAACATGACGTTCATTAACTGCAATAAGGGATTTTCTCCTCACATAAACTGATAGAATTTGACCTTTACATATACATAAATTGAGCTATTTTTTTTTTTTTTATCGAAATAATTTATAAATATAACTTTAAAAAAATAGTTTTTTTTTTTAAATTATAGATGACAGCATACCTTTTTATATAGGAATTCTGATTATTTTTAGGTCGCCCCTCGTATCACTGAGTGCTGCCAATGCCATCTCTTTCTCCAAGAAGCAAAATCAGTTTAACTTTGTAAAGAAATATTCAAAATACGGTATGGTTGCCTTTATACGCAAAACATGTTAATAAACTTTACTTAAAACGTGGCGTCTCGGAAAAAATAAAGTTTAACATGTTTTTTTTTTTTTTACCGAAAAATTACTCTTGTATTGTGAAATTGGTGTGCTTTTTAAACATAATATATGCTATATATATCTATTTATATATATATTTTATATTATTCGATTTTAAATGAGATTTCATGTCAATATTTAATCAAATACAACGGATTTTCTTTAGGGAAAAATACTCTTTTTCTTACAAAGGATACCTACTACCAGTGCTTAGAGAATGTGATTGTTCACTCATCTTTGTTTATTAAGTAATAAATTGATTTTAATGGGGTTATAGAAACCTGGTATTTCTAATTATTATATATTAGAGTGGAGCAAACAAAATTGAGATTAGGTCATGGTATTAGAACTGCTTCTCTTCAGTCGAATTTAGTATTTATGAAATAAAGGCCTTAGTAGTAACATACGTATAGCTACGTATCCTTAGATCGCCAACTACCCGGGCTAAAGGCCTTAATAAAAGCTCATATATGCATATATAATATTGTAGCAGATTATTTATTATTCAATGAAAAGATTTTTAATATCGATATTTTTATTTTGATACACTGTAAAATTTTTCTGATTTCCTCTTTGCTATCTTATTAGTTTTAATTTGGGTTTTACATTAAATAAATTTTGAAAATAGAGAAATCCATAAAAACTCTTCAAATAAAAATCATATATTGAATCAAAATATCATTTATTTTACCAATATTTCAGTTGGCTGAGCGCCAACTTTTATCAAGGTATTATAACATTTTAATGTGTTAAATTGAATAAATTGCTGTGTCATTCTGAAGTTTGTCTTTCCTAACTTTCTACGTTACAATATGTAAAAATATTGTAACGTAGAAAGTTAGGAAAGACAAACTTCAGAATGACACAGCAATTTATTCAATTTAACACATTAAAATGTTATAATACCTTGATAAAAGTTGGCGCTCAGCCAACTGAAATATTGGTAAAATAAATGATATTTTGATTCAATATATGATTTTTATTTGAAGAGTTTTTATGGATTTCTCTATTTTCAAAATTTATTTAATGTAAAACCCAAATTAAAACTAATAAGATAGCAAAGAGGAAATCAGAAAAATTTTACAGTGTATCAAAATAAAAATATCGATATTAAATATATACACACGGTAGGATCAAAGAGTTTCCGAACTTTTAAAAAATAAAATATAAAACAACTTTTGAAAAATGTAAAATCAATTTTACTGTAAAGAACAAAGCCTAAACTATAATTTAATTTATCAACGCCAGTAAATGCGCATGCGTAGTTTTCATTTTAGGCATATTTTTGTTGTAAGTATTTAGCTCGCGTCGGTTTCTACAATGTCATCATTTGAGCAAAGGGCAAATATTAAATTTTGGGTAAAATCAAAAAAGTCTTTCACAGAGACATTAGAATTAAAGAATGAAGCTTATGAAGACGAAAAATTGTCACGAACGCAAGTTTATTTCTGGTATAAACGTTTTAAAGATGGCTGTAAGAGCATCGCAGATGTTTCAAGGTCAGGTCGGCCATTGACGTCGACAACGGATCGCAATATTGGACAGGTACGTGATTTAATTGTTGCTGATAGAAAAATTACTATTGATAATATATCAGAAATACTTGATATTTCGTTTGGTAGTTGCCAAAAAATTATTGGTGAACATTTAAACATGAAAAAACTTTGTGGTTATTTTGTCCCACGAAATTTAACAGATCAACAAAGAGAAACCAGATTATCAATTTGCAAAGATTTAATTTAAACTGCAAATAAGGATTCTGATTTTTTAAAAACAATAATAACTGGTGATGAAACATGATGTTTTCTTTTTGGTTCACAAACCAAAAAAAAAAATAATAATAAATAAAACACTCGAATGGCACACACCAAGTTCTCCTAGGAAGAAGAAAGTTCGTCTTGACAAGTCCAAAGGAAAAGTAATGCTTGTAGTGTTTTTCGATTATCAAGGACTTGTCTATTATGAATTTATTAAAGATGGGGTTACTATTAATAAACAGGCATACAAAGAAATACTTGTGCACCTTCGTGATGCGATAAGAAGAAAAGAAACCAACTCTTTAAATCAAAACAGTGGAAATTGCTACATGATAATGCCCCTGCTCATAGAGCCATTATTGTTCAAGACTATTTAGTCAAACAAAACACTCTGTATCTGTCTTGCCGCATTCTCCTTACTCTCCTGATATCGCCCCACGTGATTTCTTCTTTCCAAAACCTAAAATGACGTTAAAAGGGAGGCGCTTTTCATCGTCATCAGAAGTAATTGAAAATGTGACGGTGGAGTTAAACAAGCTTAGAAAATTTGACTTTGAACTAGCATTTCAACAGCTTTTTTTTCACGCTGGAAAAAATGTGCAGATAACCAAGGCTCCTAATTTGAAAATTTTGATGCTTAAATTACTATACTATGAATAAATAATTAATTTTTAAAAAAGTTCGGGAACTTTTTGATTCTATCTTGTATTTTAAAATTCTATTTTATATTTCTCTCTCTCTCTCTGTTAATTTTGAAAGGATTATTTGAATCCATAAGCTCGAGGGTAATTGTTTTAATTAGTCATTTTGTGCATATACAATTATCATTTGCCTTATTATTAAATGTACATATATTTTACTCTTTTCCTTTGAAAACTTCGAGGTAAATATATAATACCATATGCTTTAATAAAGGATTTGTGTGTGTATTTACGAAGTATTGCCATGCATTAGAAATATCATATTGTACTCAGTGACATTATCTCTTGTCATAGCGGTTAGTTAGGATACTTATGAATAGGCTGAATTCAAAGCCTGGGACATTTTTTTTTTAAAGTCCAGCTCTCTACTCCACATTGATCACTAGAGCACACCTGCATGTATAGGGTCACATTTCAGCAAAGTAAGGGGATAGGGTTCTAACCGTATATGTGTTATAACTGACGAATAAGCAGTCGCGGACAAACAACAGCATTGTTAGAAGAGGAGTAGACCTCTTTAAAAATACTGACTTCAACTGACCCGGTTTATAGACCTTAACAAGGGTCCCACTCCAAGGATACGGAGGAGCTGCGTCTGTACTCATGTTAGAGTCGGCAGCAAAGGCATCTGCTTCCATGTTAGGAACGGTCTCAAATTACAGGTAAAGTCAGACTTTACCAAAGTGTGCCTGGATAATGGTGCCATGATCAACGAAAGCTGCACCCCTACACCCCATTCCATGATATCATAGGAGCATGAACTCATGGAATTCGTATAATCTTTACACAAGGGGATAAGAAACAACATAAAACAAATTATCTCCCTTTAAAAGAACGCAAATACGGTAATGTTCCTCCTTTAAAGACCGATATTGGGAGACCAAATATAATGATCTCTAGTGAGACGCGGTCTTTAATAATACAGGAAATATATTCTATTATATATTACAAAACCTATTTAAAATAATTAAGATTACTTTAATAATAAAATATACTAGATATTCTTTCGAGATAAAATTTCAAAATCATGTCTAACCATGCGATATTTGTATAACAAGAAGAATATATTTTTATAAAGAATATATTTCATAATAAAATATATACAGAATATATCTAAAAGTTCGTAATATAAGCACATAACCGCATTACATCCCTTTATTTTTGTTAACAGACGAACACAAGGAAATATTCCAGCGTTGCCGATCGCTGTAACACGCTAACTAAATTACTTTATTTCGGCTGCTGCAATTTAAAAATATATGGGACGATAAAATTAACTGCCAGAAGAAATCAAAAGAAGGGGACTTAGCAACACATACTGTCATTATTTCTGTTACTCATACTCACGTTATGATTGGCTACTCTAAGTGTTGCTAGGCGACAGCCCCGCCTTGGAGGTGGGACTTAAGACTCCGCCCATTTCTCGTTACAGGGCAACCACGGATACACCATTTAGTAATATCTCATACAAAAGTAAGTTCCTTTCATTTCATACTCATATAGTACTTGATGTAGGTCTGTTTTTATTTATTATGTTATAGTACTTCATATACGATATATTGTTTTGTGGTTTTGTTATCAATATAAACTATATTTATAGATTGTATTAGGTGTAGCGTTATTTAATTTTAAACATACGGGTATTTTCCATTATCGCACTATTGATATTCTCGGCAGTTTTAGTAACGGTTTGGTCTTTTGATAGTTTTAAAATAATGGAATTTTTTTAGAATATAAAATCTATTTTGATGTGTATTTATAGCTCACATTTAAGTATATTCTAAACATATATTCGTATAATACAGTATTATATGCCTTTCGGAATATAAAGTATATTTTTAAAAATATATTTATTCAATTTTTATATATAATAAAATTTAAAGATACAAAAATATACGTTTTATTAAAAATAAGGAATTAAAATGATAGCATTTTACTCTTAAAACCTGTTTGTAACAAATTTAATTACATCTTTGTCATATATTAAAACTTTTAAAATGTTATTAGTGAAATTTTAACGGTATATTTTACATAAAAGAGCATATAAATGATACATATTGGAAATATATATTTAAATCGTAGTTTTTACAAAAGGTTTATAGTTCATATTTCACTCAAGAAAAATTATATTAGAAAATTAGAATATAAAATATGAAATGCGTTATATATATATTCATTGCAAAAGAACCTTCTTCAATTTTTGTAATATTATTGTTGATTATATAGTCGCGAGAAAAGAGAAAATTATCGTTTGATACCATGTTGATTGCACAGTTCTTTTGAAAGAATATTGCCCTTTCGTTTGATAATGTAACAATGAATTACATATATATTAAAATGGATAATATTATATATTTTGTATTTTTTACACAAATGATATAATGTAATAATCATTGGTATATTTAGTAATCATTGTAATGAGCAAGTGTAATATTAGAAGCTATAAATTTTATAGCATAATAATCTATATAGCAGCGTTTGTGTGAATTATGTTTCTTTTAACTAACAATATATGTTCAATAAAGTAAATTATATTAATGTTTAATATTCTCATGTGTTAAACTTGTATTATTGTATGAATTTCTATTAATATTTATTTTTGTAAATATGCAAAAATATCCCCGATTTATATAAGCGCATTGAATTATTATTCATAATTAATCTTTAATAAAATAGCTTTCTTAGAAAGTTATCAGTTGTTAATATCCCACCCAGCTTAGTTTTCAGACGGCTGTTACTTGTTTCTATGGTTTACTGTTCCTGACGTTTATTGAAAGCTTTTTTAGAAAGGTTATAGCAATTGTATTACCTTTCCCAAGTACAACACATCTATTTACAATACCATTGTTATATTCCTTCAAGGACATTTTCGCAGAACAAAATACATTTTGTTTTAACGGCAAATATTTATAAAAATGTTAAGTAAATGTAGTGAATTAGTCCTTAAACAAGATATTTACCATGATAATCACGGTTGGTGAAGGTTTATGGCTGCACATACTGTAAGTACACCTCATGTCGACATTTATGCAGAGTTAGACCCTGTATCAACAAGATGGCTGAACTCCGTTTGCATTCACTGGTGAGGTAGGATTTGCACAAATATCGTGTGCCCCATTGTGTGTGTGGGAGAGAAGTATTTCAATTTATAAAAAAATAAAGCTCCAATGAGAATGTATTACCCTGGTAACGAATCTTCTTTCCACACCCTTACTAAGGAAAAACAAACGGCGATTTCAATATTACGAAAAGGCATCTTAGAATGCTCAAATTTAATGAAAAAAATCAGAACATTCCCGAAATACCCCAAATGCGATTCCCAACCAGCCAGTCCTGAACATCTATTGAATTGTATCAAATCCTCCAAAAAGACCTCTGGGAAAACCCCAGGACTATAATAGAAAAGCTGAGACAATGGGACCTAATGGAGATCGTTTAAACGACTTGAGAAATAAGCAACAACAACACGTTAGTTGAACGATGGTTCAACCCTTGTTGAAACTCCAACCATATATTATATAATTATTGGATTCTTTTCTCTTCTTTTCTTATCTACTCTCGATCAGTTGAAGTCTGTGGATCTTATGATTCCTGGTTGAAATAAGTCAAATGTCTCTTCTTTAGCAGTAGCAAGCTTAGTTCCAACAGTGAATGGCCGCCTCTGACATGAGGAACAGACGCCACGGGTATCCCAATCCCAACTTAGAGTACAGACGTCGCTTATCCCGTGTCCCTGGAACCCTTACCCAGCTCTTTAATCTGAGGCCAAGTTTTTTTTTATCGAGCTTGTTACTGCTCCTCTCCTCCATTTTCACCCGAGTTTGGGAGCGGCAAATGCGGAGTTGATCTCAGTGATGGCTACATTTTACTTCTATTTTATTTCAAATCTCCACTAAAACTTCACAGACCTCTCTATAACTAATTAACTTGAAATTGTTTTAAATTGTTATTTAATTTTAAGTTTAAATATGAACATTTTTTTCTTATATTGTTCATTTATCCTAACTCAGTTCATTTTGAACTACGCTTATCATGTCCTCCCTAGTATTGAAGGCATAATGCCGCCGAAAACTTCACAAGGAAATCCAACCTAGGCTATGTAATTTTTATGCCGTGTTCTATGCCTGGTATTGAACGGAATTCTATGAATTACCAAAGTTTACATCTGGTTCGGAAAATGACAAAGATCTGTGGTGGCACTTTATCGAATATTATTTGCTTATTTTACAAGAGGTCAAGGGGGTTGGTAGAGGAGAGGGCAAAACCGTCCATTTTCGATAGCCACTACCTGGCATCGAATCTCAGCTTTGGCCACTTTTTTTCAGAAGAAAATTTCTTCAATGGTCTCCAATTTTTGTAAAAGTCCAACCCCACAAGTGATTGCAAGTAACCAAACGGCGGAGCTCTGGCACACTTGTAAATGCAGAAGTCAAACTGCTATCTACATGTGTAGACATGTGGTGCACTTACAGTAAAAGCAGTTGCTAACTGGGACCATCACCACACGAGGTTTCGGTCAACGACTAAACCTATTCTATGAACAACAAAATAATTTTCTCAATATAAAAATAACTTCTGTATAGACAATTGACAATTAAAATAATTTTATTGACATCTTGTCAATGCATGCAAAGTGCACAGTCTGCACTATTTAAAAAAAGATAATATGCATTATAAACACTATGTACAATGAATATGGCGCCTCTGCCAGCGCTGCAGAGTTTGGTGGAGAATCGCCAGTGGGTCTCCAGCGACTTCTGTATAGATCACATTAGGAACTTAGATTTGGAAGTGTTCGCCAATGATGAGCCAGCCATTCACCTCTATAAAAGAAAATTAAGTATTTTGCGCCATTTTTTTATTTTTCCAAATAAGAAAGCTTCCTACTATCCTTACTGCGATGGAATATATATCGGGAGGGCCTGGCTCATCAGTGATGCACCCTCCCGCCGGTTTCACCAGTTAGATCTTCCAGACCGCTCTACTGTTGTATTGAGTTGTTCTACTTTTATATCCAGAACAGCCAAATTTAACAGTGAGCCAATTTAATCTCCAGACCACAATACTGGTATGATCGGCTTGCGTTGTTGTGATTTGAAGATATCAATGCCTGAATAAGTCCCCAGTTATCTCTGTAGTGTTTTCTACTTATTGGTTGCCTCAAATCTCATACACCACAAAAGATAAGCCTTTATTTAGACTATACAACGAAACTTCAGCGCACCTACGCCTTATACTCCAATAGATAACCTTTTTATATTTACATAACATTTCTTTTCTCTAATGCAAATTATACATATTTACGGAATTTTTATTCTTTAAAAAAATAATAATAGAGCACAAATCTCTCTCAGCATATAGAATCACTATAATCTCCTAATAAATTGAATGTCAACTCGGCAAGTTTTCAGGGAAACACATCAGGCCAAAACTTGAGACAAGTTAATTATTGAAAGAAAGACATTGATTTACTACTGTGGTTACTACCGCTTCCCAACTAAACAAATTGTTGTGAGTTATGAAAAAAGGCATCTCCTTATCGTGGCTTTAGTTGCACAATAAAGAGATGCCTTTTTTAATAATTTATGCACCTTATCCCATTACAATATCACATTTGTACTATTTTTTTTTAATTGTTGTAAATTAAATAATTTATACCAATGGAAATGTTTTTGGAATTGTTGTTGATAAAAGACATTTTTAAAATAGGAATCATTCGTTGAAATTCTCTCGTCATTTATTTCGAGCCACTTGACTTATGAAACTGCCGCCTGGGTTTCTCAAAACTTCGACATTCCATTCCTTACGCCATCACTGCCAATTTTATCACCCGTCCTCTTCGACAGTTTCACCATCCGGCCATTGGCCAAATGTACAATATGGTCCCACTCATTCTGCAATCTGTTCTTGTTGGTTTTTCTTCCTATTTCTGTGGACCCACTGTGGAGGAATTCAGTGCTCACTATTTCCCGTGAGATATAAAACTAATGTCCAATAGTTTGATATCTTAACTTTTTTTTTTTGTAATTTTTCGATATGAATTTTTTTTATCTTGCATTTAAGAAAGATAAAAAGCTACAAAATTTGTCCTCTATCAACGATTGGCTGGTTTATTTCTGCTCTGAAAATATTCTTAATGCTTTCCACATTGGGATGTAATATACGTATATGATACTCTTATAGTGTAAATAGGTTTAACCTCATCTATATATATAAAAAACCCATCACACTTAATTAATTTTGCTTACTTTGCTCACGCACTCTTTAAATAAATATATATACACTGGCCTGCAAAATTAAAGGAACGACATATTTTTTTCATTTATCTCAAATTCTTTTGAACATTTAGCAATGAAATTTTATACACAAATTTATTATTCCATTATTGATTAAAATTACCCGAAATCAAAAAATATAACACGTATTTTATGCAAATCAGCCGGTCAAGCAATGATGTTTTGAGATATTTGAGATTAAAAAAATATTTTGTTCCTTTAATTTTGCGGGCCAGTGTATTTTAAAGATATACCTCTAACAAAGAATAGCAATTTAAAATACCTTTTTACATAGATACTGTGTATCTTTTCAACTCTAAATGTATTATAAAATAAAAAAAATCAAAATTCATAGAAACCATCTATAGTAGCGCATAAAAAACACCACGTCTCTTAATAATATTAAAATAAAGCTTGAAAAGCGCTAAGTTTTTCCTTTCAAATTAAATTTCGGGATCTCCCTTTTTATTTTTTAAATGTTTATTTTTGATAAAGGAGATTCCCGAAAACTAACCAAACTATGGAATAATTTGAGTTCTGTTTTAGAGTCTTGTTATATTTTTATTATTAATGTAGGATAAAATAGAAGACATTGCGACTTCTGTGATTGAGTTGCATGAAGACATCTGAGGCTCTTCTTTGGACACGACAATATCACATATTAATATACACAATAATACATATTACATACGCGCCATCTATATATAACAAATGAAAACAATAAGACGCGAATGTTTCTTTTCGCAAATAAATCAAACTTCTACTGTCCTTACTGCGATGTGTAGTATATAAAAGCAGAATGATACAATACAGTATTAGAGCTCTAAAGAAGCGGTCTGGTAGATTAAATTGGCGAAACCGCTGGGAGGGTTCACCACTGATGTGCCAAGCCCTCCCAATATTTTTTCATCGCAGCAAGGACAGTAGAAGTTTGATATATCCGCGAAAAGAAACATTCGCGTCTTAATATTACATATGTAATTATTTAAAAAAATGAGATCACAAATACATAGAGGTATAATACCAATACAAGATAATCAAGCGTATAACAGTTTTTTATATATTCCATCCGATTCCTTCATATCCTTCCTAGAGGCCGCAGACGGTAAATCCACATTCCCTACACATCTACTTCCTCGAATCAATCAAACAACAAATACAAACTAATAATAGAATTTGTTATTTCCATTAAAATCAATGGAAGACAGGTCTGGTGTCAGAATTTATTTGCTGCCTCAGATATTGAGGCTTCCCTCTCCTCACTGAGTCCATCAAATGAGCAGACCTGGCCGGGCTTGGACCATCTAGCTCATCCCTAGAGTTTGGATGTACCCGGGCCATTGTCCAGTTCTGCCAGAAGAGTGGAATAGGACTTCTACGGAAGGTGAAGCGCCACTGTAAATAAAGGCTAACGCTCTTAGACAGGTAAAAAAAAAAGAATCATTACGTTTTTCTTCAAAACAAGAAAAAAACAACCTAAACAAAGATGATTAAGAACGTCCTTCCAGGAGTTATTGCAGGTTTCTGCAAAGCATGAATGTGTATACATGTTCTATAAATGCAAATGCAAAATCTTTTGCATTATAAAAACCTTTTACATACCAAAGAATTTGGTAATTCTTATCTCGAAAACAGAACCTTTCTAATATTTTTAAATATAGACCAGATTCATATAGCTTTAAACAATACCATAATTATCTACCTTTATCGAATTCGAAAAAGATGTGTAGTTTTGTCGCACTAGTATAGTATTTTCTAGATAACATAATAAAATTGATATTATTCTAAAAATACAAATAATCAGACACTTTTAGCAGGAGATATTAACGAATCTCAAAGTGTACTTATCGAAAAACAAGATCTCTCTTTTTCTATCTCTTCATGTTTGCTCTCCAAGCAAAAGATGTCGCAAGAATCTCAGACCTTCTTCAAATATACTCGTAGTTTCTCAAGTAATTTTGCCAGGAAGGTTTTGACATGATCTCGTTCCCTTCTTTTTTAACCTCCAATCTACAGAACTTCTTTATACATGTTATCTAGATACACTTTTTTATATGTTGGTGGTTTAAATATAATTTAAAGGACTATAATCCGGGTTTGAAAATCCGCGGTGAAGCGGTTTTAAAAAATTACAACCCCTTTCTTGAATGGTTCTCGCGAACGGAAATGGATAGAGAATAGTATTAAAACAAGATGAAGTTTCTCATCGATTCTCTGGTGATGTACCGTCATCGGAATTTATTTATTTATTCCAATTTAAAGCGCTATGTCCCCCTAGTGACATAAAGGCAACCCAGGTTCCTGGAACGTATCTTTAGATCTCCAACTACCCGGGATATGTCCCCCTAGGGACACTTGTGCTGTCATACATGTATGACATTTGTCTATACATATATATATATATATAATTTTATGCCGTGAATAGAATAGTCATATGATATTAACAATGAGAAAGAGAGAAAAAAAGGAGAAAAAGAAATGTGTACAAAAGAAAGAAGTGTTTGGAAGTATGTACAATCAAAATAATATAAATTATCAGTTTCTTAAAAGATATTTGTTGCTATATAATTTAGAGCTGTCATCGTGATTTACCGTAAAACGACCAGAACAGATTCCTTGTTTCTGAGATGATATGCTGCGGGGTGTTGCAGAAGATTTCAACTGTGGACCGCATAGCCAATGAAGAAGTACGGAGTTAGACAAATATACTTGGGAGAAACATTATTACAAATACTAAGGAAATGACCATGATTAGGCTATATCAATCGATCCAATGCCCTCCCCTACCAGGCTTTGAACTTCAGGACAATGAGAAAGGTCAAGAATACACTTGGTTAATAATATCAATAAATTAATGAACTCAAGGAACTGAAGATATGACTTATAAGAGAGACAGCGATGGCACAATAAGTGAGAACCATTTCATTTGAACTCCCCCACGGTCCTATAAATATAGGGCTATGAGTTTCTTGTTCAAACTCAACCAGTGGGTTTATGTAACAAAATAAGGCCTTAAGCACCTTGTAAGTGCAAAATTCGAGATCTATAGACACATGTAGTGTACTTTGAATATCTATTATGACTATCATGGCCTGTGAAATGCGTACAATAAGTACCAATACGCAAACATTTTATAGTTTTGCTAATAGTTAAAAAGGTAAAGGACCCGTCTTTTTATGAGTGTTTTGTATCTGCAATATTTCCTATAAACGATTTCTTGTTGCCACGCGTCTATTGGAAGAGGGAACCGCAGGTTTCAAAAGTGAATAAGCTAAGGAGATAAAAACCTCCACCTGATGAGTTTCCAGCTATAGACAACCCGCGGAATGTCTTGTTTTCAATAAAGCAAATTATTAAAATAGCAAACGTGAAACTTGTCAAAATTTTCGGAACCATAAATACAAGAAACAGACCTGGAATAGACTAAGTATTATTTTCTCAACATCAAAATGGGCCTAGTCAAAGTGACAGATCTGGAAACAAGAAAATGGATATTCGACACCGCGCCAAGCTGGCATAAAGGCATTAATATTTATGATGATATTGCTTGGAGAATTAAAATCGGAGCCATACCATACCCAACAAGAATAGGCAAAACCACCTGCACTGCATGCCAAGGACCGCCTGATATCCAACACCGCTACCTCGATTATCTAACTGCGAAACGTTTTATCAACAAAGCTAAAGAAGACTGCCAAAGAATCGACCCCCTATATAGGTTCAGCCCTCATAACATCGACAAGGAAAAGGTTGAATTACGTCGTGTTTTAAATAAGGCAAAATACAATATATATAAATTTTATGTAGATATTGATTTCAATTGTATCCCCTCCCCCACTAACATTTAAAACCTGTAACGACGTTTAGATGACCTAATAAAGATAGCTTTTGTTAAAATAAATAAGAAAACAAATACGACGTTAAGTGCAAATTATAATGAACAAGATTGAAAAGTAATAAAGTGCCAATTTCCAAAAATTTGAGTAAATATAATCAAAATTAATCATTTAGGATCAGAAAAAAGTACTAGGTTAAGAACAAATTAGAATCAGCAATGTTGGGAAACGACCAAGTCCTATTTTCCTATCATCAAAATGGACCTAGTCAAAATGTGACAAATATAGAAATACGAAAACACAAGTACGGTTTTAAAGACAAATTAGAATCAGCAAGGTTGGGAAACGACCAAGTCCTATTTTCCCAACATCAAAATGGACCTAGACAAAATGTGACAAATATAGAAATACGAAAACACAAGTACGGTGTTAAAGACAAATTAGAATCAGCAAGGTTGGGAATAGACCAAGTACAATTTTCCCAATATCAATATGGACCTAGTCAAAATGTGACAAATCTAAAAACAAGAAAACAAATACGGCGTTAGGTACAAATTAGAATGAGAAAGGTTGGGAATCGCCCAAGTACCATTTTCCCAAAGACAGATCAGTACTATTAGCGTGGGGGGAAGCCCCCCAAGTATTTCGGGGACCTTCTAAAAAAAAGTTGGTACTCACTCCAGAAAGGCAAATGTTTGAATACAAACCCCTCACCCAACCCGCCTTTTGTATTCCAAGAGATGCGCCTTCTACTCTTTTTTTTTAAACCTATTTTACCGCCTCTATAGCACTCTATCTTACAATAATAATCACCTTTATTGTAAAATTGCCATTGAAAATACCTCATAATGGTATTCTTGCAATTTAGTTGTTTAAATTGAGACTTTGTTTTTACAGCTTCTGCTCATTTTTTGTTTCACTTTGGATAAAGTGACGTTTTTCTATTGTAGAATCATTGTTGACGTTTCGTATAACTTATTTGTTACCGTTATAAAACATATATTTAATTTATAGGTACTATTTTTATATCATTTTTATAAAGGCCACAATGGCGACCAGATGAAATCATTTATTTTCGCGATTTTCGATGAAAAATATTGAGTGTTGTCCAGGCAACCTTTAGATGCATTGTTGGAATTTTTCTACTCTATGGTGTGTTGTCACGTTATTAGGTTATTCATAAATGGATTGTTTTGAATGCTTTTTCGGCACAATTTTTAACACATAATTGATAGAATTGGATTTTTATTATTGACACCATTGTTGACATTTCTTATAGTCTCTTAATTTCTTATGCTCAACAATGATTTCCTTACCTAGCAATGATGATAGCATTTTTAAAAATCGGCCCAGACTCTGAAAAATAGAGCTGTTCTAATATAGTGCAGGAAATTACAAAAGCAGATATCAGAGAATGTTTATCTATACCTAAAGAATAATTTTGGATAGGACAACAAAATATAACGAAAAAAAAATCCTTAAATCTGAAAATATTTAAATATTGGAACATTCTATATTTTTTGCCAAATGATATTTCTAATTCAACCTCTGCCTGCCTGCGCACTAGACATTTATCTAACTATCGCGCATCTGGCCGTCACGTGTCTTTCTATTTGCGACTTGCCAAGTCTTCCTTGATTTAAATGTCACACGGAAGTTGATGACGAGGTAGTTTTTAATCTTTGTCTTTTTTAAATCGTCATCTTTGTATTGTTCTTCACTCTTTCGCGTTGGCCATATCACTAAAGAGTTGTTAATTATTGGAGAAAGAGTCCCATAAAAATTGTAAGGAAAAAGTCTGTATAGTTTATACTTAAGTATTTTTATAATATTTTACAAATATACTTCAATATTATTTTTTATTTAAAATGTAGAGAATTAAAACGAAAAGACAATAAGAGATAGGGGGAGTGTATTGGCCTAACTATAAACTCAAAATGAACAGAAAAAAGTTGTGAATAACAACTAAAAGCGATTGGCAAAAATAATTTAAAACAACGGTGCTTATAACTAACTACTTAAACGAGTTTTCGAACAAAAAATCACCTTATTTTTAATTGACCCACATTTCATTATGAGTATATTTTTAAACTATTGCACATGGATATTTTCTTGTTCTCCAGCATCCACAGAATCACGTTTCATTTCTAAGTTCTTCAAGGATTTGTCAAAATAGCTGAAGTTCCAACGCCCGCGGTTTATCATTGCGAAAACATTTCGACTTTAGAAGCTGGGAAACAGCTAGAAGTGTAAATTGACATGGGAATAAAATCAGTACCGTGAAGAGAGAAATTGGACATAAGACGTGTGGGTTCAAATACCCGGCTGTGCAACCGTCCAGTTCTAGTCGCGGCTGGTTGTAGAGATGGACCAGTTGACCAGCAAGTTCCATGCTGGCAGCCAGTCTGGGAGATGGACCAACGATGCTGAGCTTGTCCTGTTGTTGTTGCTTATTCCAATCTCCATTAGGTCCCATTGTCTCAGCTTTTCTATTATAGTCCTGGGGTTTTCCCAGAGGTCTTTTTTTTGGAGGATTTGATACAATTCAATAGATGTTCAGGACTTGCTTGTTGGGAATCGCATTTAGGGGACTTCGGGAATGATTTAATCTTTCCATTAAATTTGAGAATTCTAAGATGGTTCTGTTCGTAATCTTGAAATCGCCGTTTGTTCTTCCCTAGTAAGGGTGTGGAAAGAAGATTCGTTAGGAATGGGGGTGTACCAGGGGTGGTTTAGTGTGGATTTCCAGAGAGAGGTTATTTTTTGTTTGTGGATGGAAGAAATTTCTGAATAGGTGAGTTGGGAGTTTTCAGGCTGACCCTTACAGCCTTCTTTAGCAACTAAGCTTGTCCTAAAAGTAAGTAGGCAAGTAGCCAGTCCAAATAGGCTGTACGCATTCTGTGCTTCAGAAAAGCTGGGAGCTGAATAGTCTGTTTTCCGAGCAATGAGGTCAAATTGGATTCCAGAACATGTCCGTGAGGATTATGAACTCTCCGTGATTAATCTTAATGAGAAATCCACCATATTTTTAGATACATATACTCTATCGTATAGATTGATTACTGTTATCAGCATTTTTCGTGTGGAATTAGGATTTTAAAAATTTATTCTCAGGGAGGATTTGAACACCAATACTCGAGTATATCAAGAGAGAGAATTTATAACTTCAACCATTTACTTCTTCCAGTTTTACCATAACAGTATCGACTACGCCCGAGGCATGGTGTCAGATCAAATCCACTCCGATTTCTCCACAAATTTAATTTAGCGGAAAATTTTATTAAACTCTTTCTCTCTCTACCGAAATTTTTCCAAAAGAGGTTCTTTCTATTTTCTCGCTTCTAAAATAGAATACAATTTTTTGCTTCCCTTTAACTTTCTGTAAGCATTCGCTTTTTTTTTTCTTCTAAGTATTAGAAAAATATTTAATTTTATATATTCTCTTAACTCTATATAGGTGGTGGTGGTGTCTTGTTCAGATGGAAAGGGGGGGTGCCATTGCCCCGTTAGTCAGCCACATTTCAGAGTTCCCTGTAGGCCTTCACTGTTACCGTAGCGGCTCGGGGCTCACGACACCGTACTTCGCCTTACAGCTGTCTAGCTGTCACTGTGGCAAGGAAATCCAGGACTCGAGATACCTACTGCTGGAATTCCCACTCTTCTTTAGCGCTAGACAACAGACAGTAAATAATGTTGTATATATATATATATATATATATATATATATATATGAATTTGTAAATACTAGAGATAATTACCACAGATTTAACCATTTTTGTAAATAAATTTATGATTATCTTTCTAACCTGGAAGGATCAGGTTCCTAATATATCTTATTGTTTCTCTTTTATTTATTATTTTTTTTTTGTATAATATGTCTATAACTGCTTCTGTTTAAAAATGTAAGTCGGCTCGGTTATCCATAGCCGGGATATCGCGTTTTGTGTGTTGAAATAAACGAAAAATTAAATGAACGGCATATGGATGTGGAAGGCAAGGGGGGGGGGGGGACATCGCCCTTTTTCCCCATTGAAAGCCTCAATGAATGGACCAAGGCTTGGAGGAATTTAATAGAAGAGGCACACCAATATTAGGACTGATCAACATGATACAATAAATGCATATTATGCCTATTGTGTCTGGTAGACAGTATAAAAAAAAAGGTACCTATTGCGTCAAAATCGAAGCTCTGTGCCGTCTATCAAACGTCTCTGCAACCTAACAGATTCATACACCAAACTTGCTTAAACACCAGTTTCAATCAAAAATCAGAAAGCCGACCTAAACATCATGGTATATTTTCGGGTTATGGTTCTTCCAAGTTTAAAATTACTTTTATTTCATGAGATCTCGTAAGAAAATTAGTGATTGCGTGTTTGAGAGAAAAATACTAGAGAATCAATAAAATACCGTTTACTTTTAAAATAACGGTAGTGAGTGGTCGACGCGTCGTGCGAAATAAAAAGACTTCTTTGTAATCCTACTGCCCTAAAAATTAGGCAATTTCGTGAATGTAATGGGTGTTGATGAGATAGGTCTGTGTAGACTATGCTGTGTATATAAAGATTACATCTCCCGTCAAAATAGACGCCAAAGTCTATTGACCTTCGCCACAAACTTAGCGGGCTCAGGTCAATGACAAAACCACAACACAAGTTTTGCAAACTGAGAAGCGTCCACCTAGAGACCATGGTTTCGAGCTAATGGCCCTCGTGTGTGAGTCTAGGGCGGACTTTATTCGATGAGAGAGAGAGAGAGAGAGATCCACAAGGGATCAAATAGAATCTTCACAATCTGCCAAAGATGTGTTTAGCTGGCAAATTGCTAGGTCAAATCTATGGCCAAACTATAGATGACGGGAGGTGACCTTTATAGATCAAAATCCTCCCCGGCAAAATTTCTATCTATGCTGGTGTATGGTTCAGGTATATCTCTGTGGCCCTGCAGGTTAGAAAGTGATAAGGTGAGTCTGGTTGTGGAATACAGAATATAAGGTAAATGTATTTTATTCACTTTGATTCGAATAGTAGGTCGCGGTGGAATAGTGGTACAAACCGCTCGACATCCGGGATCGAATCCCACATTGGACACTTTTTCCTAATATAAAAATTATTGGTCCAATGGCCTCCCTTTCTTTAAAAATTCCAACCCTACTAGTGAGTACAAGTAACGAAAAGGAACTCTGGCACACTTGTAAGTTCAAAGTCGAACTGCTTTCCACATGTGCAACATGTAGCACATTTAACATAAAAGCAGTAGCCAACTACTACCCACCATGATTCTCATGACCTATACCACGTATACTAAGGGTAATAAAAAATTATCTACAAATAAGTTTCTCCTTTTATAAAAATATTGATATACTCCTTTTTATAATAATTAATAAAATATCAAATCTTGACCAGAATATATTGAGACGTTACAAAAAAACAATTTTCAATTGTACATAAATTCCTTTAGGGTGTTACTTTAATTTTTCATATGTTTATTTTCAATTTCTTTTTCTCATTCATTAAAAGTCAATGATGTACATGCAAAATTAGTAAAAACTCAATAAAAACGATATGTAAAAATAGATATAAACAAATGGCTTGTAAACAAAGGCGGCAATAAAATGAGTTGAGGTAAAATGTCTATTCCATTAACAAACATTTCACTTTTAAAGTAATGAACTTTAAAATTAAAGTTTTACAAAAAAGGAAATTAGCGTTTTAAAATAAAAACGTGGCAATATAATAGATAATTACAAACAGAATATGAAGTAAACGCTGAGAATCAATGTTCTGATAATAAATAAACCTCTAAAAAAAGCAAGCAATATGTATATAGTCATTGCTGTTGACAGAAAGGTTTCGGATGAAGCAGTGATGATAAAAATATGATATGAGCTGGGAAGATGCTCTTGTTCTCAGACACACGTTCACTCATCCATCAATCATTTCCTTCACCCCCGCACCGCTGTCCCCCGCTCTTAACTTGACCAGCGGAAGATGTCGAACATGCCAAATTAGCGACGGAAAACAATAAATGTAAACAATTTCTAATGAGAATATATATATTTTTTCTTAATATATATAAATCATTTCTCTCTCTTAGATACTATTTACCCGTTTTCTTACTTATTCTTTCTTTTCCAAAATCACTTTATTAGGTACGGCTCAAAAAGAGCAACTTGATGTTTGCAACAATGAATAATCTTTAATTAAAAAGGTATATATTGGATCAAAATATCATTTTACCAATATTTCAGTTGACTGAACGCCAACCTTTTTCAAGGTATTATAACATATGACAATTGGAACAAATTTGATTGACTTCTTGTCAATAAATTACATTAAAAATGGAAATAATTATAACATATGTTTGTCAACAACAAACTCAGCGCCACATAACGTCAATAGAATTAAATTTTAAAAATATTTTTGCTTATATTCAATGGGGAGAAAAAAAATGATATGCTGAGTTTGTTTTTGACACACATTAATATGTTATAGCACCTTGAAAAAGGTTGGCGTTCAGCCAACTGAAATATTGGTAAAATAAATGATATTTCGATCCAATATATGCCTTTTTAATTAAATATTCATTTATGGATTGCTCTATTTTTAAAATGAATAATGTGTGATGGTTATTCACTTATTAAAATAAAGTGTCCAATGCGGGATTCGATCCCGCTTCATGGCTGTCGGGAATCGAGAGTTTTACCCTTTCGTCCACCAACTTCATCCATTTTCTTAACGATTTAATTTAACCAGTAATTTTCTAGTTTAAAAAGTTTGAATGGAGATACTTGAAACCCAAATTTATCACTTTTAAATTAAGGTATTTTTGAATTTCTCTGTTGAAAATGCGACAAGATAATATATTATATCTTTCGAATGTATATATAGCTCTTTAAAATAAACTCACGTAGTGGTTAAAATTTAAAGGGCCAAAAAGAGGAATTTCAAGAGTCTATCATAAAAAATATCACGTCATTCACTCTTTCTCTCTAAAGTGAACGCATATAGTGTTTGGAATTTAAATTTTAAAGGCTTAAAAAAAAGAGATTCATAAAAGCGCAACACAATGGATAATACAAATAAAATAGAATATATTTCACTCTAAAGTAAGGGCGAGAGAGCACATAATGTTTTATTCAACATTTAATGAGGGAAACACAAGAAGGATTCCAAAAGATCCTAACGTAATAGAGAGATATACATTCGTCATTTCCAGAAGGTTCTCTTTAAAACTATAACAAAAACTCTCACAAAATATATAACAAGACTCAGAACCAAACACTATAAAGGAATGAAAATACATCCATATGGCACAAGAACCTATAGGACATGCAACAACTGTTCTGGTCTGTAACTAACATCTACCCACATATTCTCATGCCCAGCAATGGCCGCAATCTTGCAGAAAATTGACATGGACTCAGAGCAGCAGCTTTACACACCCAAGATAGTTGACATTGCGATTGCTGTGATAGAGATGGGGACATCTGAGACTCTTCATTGGACACGACAACAACAACATTCCTTCTTATAGTCTTAGTCTCAATTGTAGTTTCTTATATCATTCATAATTTGTGTTCCCTTTCTTGAGAGCTTTCTCCCCCTACTAAGCTATCTATCTCACAGCCAATATTTGACCAAGATACTACCCTGGCTAAAACTCTACCCTGAACTAAATTTATCAAAGCTCCACCCTCACTTTTGTACTTTGTATCTTGATAACCTGATATCGCCTACTTTCCAGAGATAAATCTATTTTGAAATCTAAAGTTTAGAGACGGGTTTTCGAAACCTCTTTGTCATCAAATACATTAACAGTAAGCCATTTTGGATTATTTTTAACCCCCCCCCCCCCCCCAAAAAAAAAAGTACTTGCTTTTTATTAAGAATTTATTTTTATTAAAATCCAAATATCTCTATATTGAAAAATAGATAGGCTCGAGCATTATTCTGTGATTTTTGCAAGGAATATTTGTAATTGTAGCTTATTTTTTTAAACTATTGTTCAAGACCTAAAATAAAACCAAAATCTATAAAATTCAGATTTTTATTTCCTTGAGCTATTAAAACTACAAAGCAGTTTGCGACATATGAACGCTAAAAGAATGTATGGGAGAGGGCGAAATAAATGAAACTAATAAATTATGCTCTAATCTTTGAACTTGACTAACTATTTAGTTATTTAAAATCCTTTTATTCAAACGAAAATTTTAATTTAAAAATCAATTAAGGTTTTCACACCTATAAACGACATGCAAATACTATCGGTACAGAGATCCACTAAAATGGATTTGGTTAATTTGGTGACAGAAGAAAACGCCAATCAACCACACAATAGGGGACAGACGATTGAGTGTTTAGCCCCTTTCACTCCCCCTCCCCCTGCCCCCAAACTCCCCCAACCCCCCAGGGGCAGGGGCGACTAAATACGGGGGTGGTTTGGACAAAGGGCAATTGAAACCAATATATCACCATTTTAAATGTTTTATCACCTGGAAAGAATCTCTTTACGATGCGTCAATATACACATCGAGTGGAAACTTCTTTGAATAACTGCCCCGGGATGGTCTCACTGGAGGTGGTCGTTTATTGGAGGTTAGTTAGATTGATCAAGTTTGATTTTACAAGAGTAGCTGCTCGGGGAGGTAATTGGCTTTTACCGTATATATATTGGAGCTTTGAAAAAAAAAGTGAAAGAAGAATATTTCTAATTTATCTAAATACAAATATATTTATTAAATGTTTCTAATCTTCAGGAATTTTTTTTTTTTTTGTAAAAGAAATTACGAGATGTACTTCTCTATGCAAACCATCTTTGTATCTTTGACGTATCTTTGTATATATGACGTTTCGTAAATAAATATATAGTTATAAAAAGTGAAATTTCCTGAGAGTTATTTTTTAAAAATGATTATTCTATTGTGTGTATATTTATACAAGTTCATGGAGATTTTTTATATATTTATTTCAGTTTAAAGGGCTATGTCCCCCTAGGGAGACTTGCGCTGTCATACATGTATGACATTTGTCTATACATATATAATTTTAATTAAAAAGGCATATATTGGATCAAAATATGCCTTTTTAATTAAATATTTATTTATGGATTGCTCATTTTTCAAACTATACATATATATACACACAATAATTTTAGGCCGTGAATAGAATATTTATATGATGTTAACAATGAGAAAGAGAAAAAAAAACGAGAAAAAAGAACTGTGTACAAAAAAAGAAGTGTCTGGCAATATGTACAATCAACATAATATAAATTATCAGTTTCTTAAAAGATATTTGTTGCTATATAATTTAAAATATATCTACAGAAGGTATTGAATTTAATATACATTTCTTTACTGAAAATAAAAATACTTGGATCTGTTACTATTAAATTATTGTCGATTCTATAGAGAAAAACAGGACAATCTAGTAAAATATGTATTGAGGTTTGTTCCTCATGTCCACAAAAACCACTCGAGTCTTCCACTGCTTTAATTCTTTTAAAATAGCTTCTGAAATTTCCATGTATGGAGAGTGAATTCATGGATTAAATTACCAATATTTGTAGAGATGTGGAATATAGGTCCTGTCTCCATGATGAGGAGCTGCTGCCTGGCTATCCAGGGGACACCACAGTCACACTTTGTCCCCTTCCCGAAAGTTTAAAACCCTAGTCCAGGGGTCGGCAAACTTTGAGTGGGAAGAGTCAAAAATTAAAATTTACAAAATATCAATTTTTTTAAAGAGCCACAACATTTTTTCTTGCCAACAATAAATATAGTACACGCATAAATAATATTTACATATGGAACTATATAAAGAGCCGCAGTTTCACATCCAAAGAACCGCATGTGACTCGCGAGCCGCAGTTTGCCGACCCCTCCTGGGCTAGGGAGTTGTTGAAGATGAGTAGTGTTGAAAAGTGTGATACTATGTTAGTAAAGTCCTAAAAATGGCTGGATTGTATGATGAGATAACATAGTAGCAGTTTGCCGACCTCTGGCTTAGAATTAAAAAAAAATTAACGTTAAAAGAATTTAGAAATATATTATGTTTTACATGTTGCAAATCTAAGAAAATCAATAACGAATTTAACAAGGACAAAAATGACTGTATCAACAGCAGCAAACTTATATCAAGGTCCATTGTCCTTCACAGACCAATGTCTCTGTAGACATTGTAGCGTTCTATAGTTCCTTCTTTGCAGAGATCTACTGTCGTTAACGTGCCATCTTCCTATTTGGCTAAGATCAAAATGTACCTCAATACATCTTTTACTGGATTGTCCTGTTTTTCTCTATAGAATCGACAATAATAGTAACAGATCCAAGTATTTTTATTTCCAGTAAAGAAATGTATATTAAATTGAATACCTTTTGTAGATATATTTTGAATTATATAGCAAAAATATATTTTAAGAAACTGATAATTTTTATTATGCTGATTGTAAATATTGCCAAAAACTTCTTTCTTTTGTACACAGTTCTTTTTTCTCGTTTTTTTCTCTCTTTTTCCTTGTTAATATCATATAACCATTCTCTCTACGGCCTGAAATTATTGTATATATATGTGTATAGACAAATGTCATACATGTATGACAGCGCAAGTGTGCCTAGGGGGGGAACATAGCGCTTTAAATTGAAATAAATAAATGTAGTGTATTATGATGCATTAGCGCGCCATCTGTTATGTAAATTCGAAACTATTTTAGACGCGTATGATTCTTTTTAAAAACGAAGCAATTTCAACTGCCCTTACTGCAGTGGAAAAATTAATGGAAGGGCCTGGCTCATCAGTGGTGAACCCTCCCAGAGGTTTCGCCAGTTTAAATTTTCCATTGCAGTAAGGGCAGAAGAAATTATTTTATTTTTAAAAAGAATCATACGCGTCTAAAATAGTTTCGAATTTTCAAATTTAGTGTATAAGAAATGAAACTATTTTTACGCGATTTTTTTTCTTCTTCTTTTAAATGAAACACAACCCCTACTGTCCTTACCAGTGGGAGGGTTGACCACTGATGAACCAGGCCCTCCCAATATTTTCCATTGCATAAGTTGGATAATCATCTGGATCAGAATATTATCAAAAGAACAAAATTTTAAGCCGAAGAGTTTCTTGTCAGGTTTTTTTTTTTTTTTTTTATATTGAGCCGAGATTTTGAGCATTTCTGTTCCTCTACTGGAGTAAAAATCAGTTTTTGGAGTTCATATTTCTTTAAATACAAATATTTTAATATATGCAAATATGTATGTTATAAATATATTGTTTTGTTGTTGAAAATATAAAGGATTGAAGGTGCAGTCGTTATAAAAGAAAATAAATTTTTATTATCAAGTAGTTTTTATTTTCAATTACTTGAAGAAAAATTACACATTATGTTCACAATTAGATAGAATTTATGAAATTAATTCTATATTAGTGACTTATATAAAAAACGATAGATAAGTTAACTACGCATATTTACAACAAAAACTGAAAGTCATTCTAAAAACGATTATTAAAAAAAGTAGAATTACAATGAATAAAAATAAAATATATTTTTTAATATAAAATATTTGAGTTTTTTGATTATATAATATGTATATTTATTCTCTTACTCATATTTATTCCTGTAGAAGGGCAGAAATGCTCGAATGCTCGGCTAAATTTAAAAAAAAAATCTTACAAGAAGTTCTTTGCCTCACGGTTTTGTTCGTTTGATAATTTTCCATTGCAGTAAGGACAGTAGCAAGGTGTGTTTTATCTTTAAAATAAAATACTTGTTTAATATTGTTTCAGCTCTTAGATAAAGTCACAAATTCTTATGGGCTACTCAATTTTTAAGTTGGCCATATTTACACACACATTCACACACACATATACAGCTTTATTAAGACCATCGGTCTTATACAGATTCACCACAGGAAGGAAGCATAGATGGAGCTCCTAAACTCCAGGTAGCACAGAACCCAACAGCCTCCAGGTCCGACACATGTCCAGTGGCCACAGAATCCACCGTGCATAGGTTAGCGTATTTTCCTTTTGAATATTGATAATCGACGTTGTTGACCATATTTAAACATATTTAAAATGATTTTTATCAACAATTGAAGCGGTTGAGGACTCTAGCTGTCACTGTGGCAAGGAAATCCAGGACTCGAGACACCTACTGCTGGAATGTCAGCTCTTCTTTAGCGCTAGACAACAGATAGTAAATAATGTAGTAGATCTATATCAATTTGTAAATACTAGAGATAATTATCACAGATTTAACTATTTTTGTAAATATGTTTATGATTATCTTTCTAACCTGGAAGGATCAGGTTCCTAATATATCTTATTGTTTTTATTTATTTATATATGTTTTTGTATAATATGTTTATAAGTGCATCTGTTTAAAAATGTAAATCGACGCAATTATCCCTAGCCGGGATATCGCGTTTTGTGTGTTGAAATAAATAAATAAATATTTAAACTTTTTGAAAACACATCGATGCAATAAAAAAACACATTATCGGTTTTAAAATCCAGCGTTTACATTTTTAACACATGTTTGCTCTATATTTAAAATCTCTTCTCTTTTTATTCCCGTCAAAATGAAAAAAAAAAATATACAGTAGAACCTCCCTGTAATGGACACCTAATTGCAGAGCCAAAGTATCCTTTAGGGAGAGATGTCCTCTTACCGGAGAGTTGCTAAATTTTAAAAATGGTAATTTTGCAAATGAAAACTGTTCTTTGTGGAGAGGTCTCCTCTAGCGGGGTGTCCGCTAAAGGGAGGTTCTACTGTATTAAAAACAGTTTTTATGTTAAATGTTAATTAAGTTGAAATCTCCATACATTAATTTTCTAATATATTAAAAAAAACTTATTTCCCTTTATTAAAATTTGAAGGGAAGGTATGTTTACACCCCTAAAGCTTGGATCAATAACAGTTATTTAACCCATCATTTTTTTTCTCTCTCTTTCGTCATAAATTGATTAATTTATTGATAAAAAATAAATAAATATTATTTGAAAATTATTATTTTTTGTGTGTGTAATGAGGGAGATGGGAGGGGGATTTGATGTTTATTTTAAAATACGTATTCTTCAGAGAGAGAAAAATTAGTTTATACTTTTTTTTTAAATTTTGTAATAATTATTTTTGGTAATGTGTTTTTTTTTTTCACATATCAAATATTCTGAATATAGAGAAATCCATAATATCTATATTTTAAAAATAAGGCTCATTTTGTATTTTAATAAGATGTTTTATTAATCCAATATTTCGATGTATCAATCGTCCATCTTTTACGAGGTTTTTGTTTTGAAGCACACAGCAGGTTGCGTGCTTCAGATGAGCCACGGACGTCTTACAAGCTTGTTGGTTAATAAACCATCTATATATTATAAAAATAAGGCTTATTTTGTATTTTAATAAGATTTTTTTATTAACCCAATATTTCGATGAACCAGTCTTCCATCTTTTGCGAGGTTTTTGTTTTGAAGCACACAGGTCGCGCGACTCGCTGTATGCTTCAAAACAAAAACAAAACAAAAATACTCGTAAAAGATGGACGATTGGCCCATCGAAATATTGGATTAATAAAAAATCTTATTAAATATTTTATCTTCATATGATTCAATAACTTTTATCATTGCACACACAGTAAGGTCTGAAGATATAATACTTGATATCGTTTTGAAAATAGAGCAATCCATAAATAGATATTTAATTAAAAAGACATTGTATTGGATCAAAATATTGGTAAAATAAATTATATTTTGATCCAATATATGCCTTTTAAATTAAATATTTGTTATATGTGAAAAGAAACACATTCCCAAAAATAATTATTACAAAGTTTGCGATAGATGGAAATATATAATTATTATTTTTTTACTGTGTAATTTTTCTCACCCATTACAATTAATTAGAAGTATTTAAAATGTAAATATGGATGGGTGTAAATATGTTTAAAGATTAACCGGATCGGGAATGAGGAAGCTATGAGAAGACTGGGGGAATAACAAGAGGCTTGTTGAAGATCATTAGGAAATATAATTCGAAGGGACATGTAAAAAGAGAAAATGGAAGGATGAACATACAGCGTTATGGAGGGTAAAATGGCCATTGACTGATGGACTGGAAAGGAGCGTATGAAGAAATAAAGAAAAGGGCTCAAGATAGAAGAGGGGATCTGCTTAAGTGCAGAGAAACTGAAGAAACCTTGAACCGATGGACTGGATGGGAAGGTATGGCAAAATAAAGAAAATAATTAGAGATAAAGAAGCCTGGAAACACTGAGGACCTGCTCAAGTGCAGAGAAACTGAAGAAACTTTGAACCGATGGACTGGATGGGAAGGTATGGCAAAATAAAGAAAACAATTAGAGAAGCCTGGAAACACTGAGGACCTGCTCAAGTGCAGAGAAACTGAAGAAACTTTGAACCGATGGACTGGATGGGAAGGTATGGCAAAATAAAGAAAACAATTAGTGAAGCCTGGAAACACTGAGGACCTGTTCAAGTGCAGAGAAACTGAAGAAGACTGATAAACCATATAGATGTCCCCATTGTGTATAAAGAAAAAAAAGAGAAGAGTTCAAGATGGAGAAACACAGCGTCACTGTACAGACCAGGATCTGCTTAAGTACATAGAAATTAGAGGACATATTTAAGAGAATGTTTTTTATTTTTGCTTATCCCTAGTACACGTGGTACAGGCCATGATAATCATGGTGGGTAGAGGTAGGCGACTGACTGCTTAAAAAAAAAAAAAAGCTCCCTGGCGGGGAATCGAACCCCGGTCGCCCGCGTGACAGGAGGGAATACTGACCACTATACTACCGAGGAATGTGTATGGGAGGATGTAATTTACAAAAATGAAACTTAATTAATAATTCAAACTAATTAAAATGATGTTTATAGTCAATTAGATTAACTCAATGTTTCTAGAAAGAGTTTCAAGTGTTCAGCGTCAAAACCACACCACATATTGATGTTTATTTCTGCAGATTAACTCTGCCACAAAGTTATAAGTCATTCTCCTAACTATGTACAATATTTAATTTACATTTAGAGATTTCATAGTTTATGGTGAGAAAGAGCGAGACTTGAAAGTTTCCAAATCTATAAAGTGACCCGATGCATATCGCCATTTATCGGAAAGTTGAGTAATTAAAAATAATTTATTTGTAGTCGACCATTAAAAAATCTCCGTTCCCCCCCTTTATTTTGACAAATTGTTCACATTTAAAATATTAACAGGACAATATATCTAATTTTGGATATAGTTCGTGTCAATAATATTTTTAAAACTATGCGAATTTATTTTGAAAATTACACAAATACAGTCATTTTTTATTTTGAAAACCATATTCCGATATATACACACATATAATAATAATATATTTTTATATTATAAATGAAAAAAAGATATTTACATTTAAAAAATTAAATTTATTGCTTCTTGTCAACAATAATATTTTTTCTTGAATAAAAAGGGAAAAACTCACATTTAAGAAAACGCATCTTTTGTTTAAAATGATTGCATGGTTGTTTTTACGGCCACTATATATCAACAGGACTTTCTCTAGGATTTCTCTTTAACTGAAACACTCTAAATCTACCCGAGATTGTAGCAAAACTATTGAAGTTATATATTCACTCCATGAAATTATAAATCTGGGGGTCGGTGTAAGGATGGTCTAAGCCGATGGTTGTCGACCGCTACGACCCCGGTTCGATTCCCGCATTGGACACTTTTTTTCTGAAGCAGAAGAATTTATTTAGCGAATGAACGAATCAGTGTGCCGGGGCTCAATTTCTGCCGCAAAGGCAATTCAACTTTGTGAAATGTTATGAAAAAAGGCATCTCCCTATAATAGCTTGTGCCATCTATTAGAATAAATATCAACTGATTTTAATTATTCCAGATTTGGCCAAATACCCATTCTTGATTAATCAAGAAAGTGCATTATTATGCACCTTATCCCAGTACAATATCATATTTGTACTATTTTTTCACTTCGTGAAATGTATTGTTCTAATACGTGATGTAAAATGATGGTTACAGTAAGATACAGTTACAAGGCGATAAAGTAGGGAATGGAAGACAAGAAACTCACCATAAACCAAAAGCAAACAAAAATACAAATTCTATCAAAAATCATAACAAAACTATTTATATAAAAAAAAGGCGTACCTGGATCTGTAAAGAAAAAAAAAATATTTCGCGAGGTTTGTCCCTCTTTATCAATTTATTGCACAGTAAACATAATTTACAAATTCTTCTAGATCACATGAAAACATCTTTGTGATTGGCCAAAAATAATTAATGATAATAATACATTAAAAATTAAAAATTGATTTTTTTTCTTTACAGATCCAGGTACGCCCTTTTTTTATATAAACTTATTTAATGAATCGACTTTTACTCAAAATACTATTTATATTGTACGATAATAGGATAGTATAAATAGGATATTCCCAGTTGGCCCCTATGGACACCGTATCACCATCACCTTGTTGGCCAAGTTTGCCATTTACGTTTATTTCGTCGGCCAAGAAATACTCAGTTTCGCTGAATATTCCTTCCATCTTACTCTGGTGGCATAGAGGGCAGAGTCGTCTTTTATATAATCATTAAACATTGTACTTATGTGTTAAATTCTCCATTGTAATATTAAGTGTAACGAATGAAGACCTTGAGACGCGAATGTTTCTTTTCACATATAAATCAAACTTCTACTGTCCTTACTGCGATATAAAGGTCGGTAGAAGTTTTATTTATTTGTGAAAATAAACATTCGGGTCTCAATGTCTTTATTCGTTATATATAGATGGGGCGTTTTTGCTTTAAATTGATATTAATTGTGCATATTGTGCACCTCTGTAATTGAAAATATGTAAATATATATTTTTTTAAATTATCAAAATAGGAGAGTATCCACAAAGCATTAGTTGCGGATGGTCAGACTGGCGAGTATTTGTGACGGCCAGAATTTGTCCAGAATATTGCGATGGAAACAGTTTGTGTTTGTTGAATGACAAAGCACTTAGTCACTCCACTCATTGTTTGTCCATTTTTTGCCCAAAAATAACGCCTGTATGTGGAATCATCCACCCTACTCGCCTGATTTCGCGCCCTCTACGACTTCTTTTTATTCCAAAACGAAAAATAGAGATAGAAGAATGATATTTCAACCTTCCAATTATCTTCGGCGCGCACTTAGTAACTTTTCGCAAAGGCAACCGAAACAGGTTTCAAATCACAATTAAGGAGTCGTAACAAGTGATTGAAACCAGAGGGACTTAATTTCGATTTTTATTATCCATTTTATTTACCCAATCTTAAAAAATATTTGATACTCACAGTGTAGATTAAATTTTAAAAAGGCATATATATATACTCTAATAAAAAGAGGAAATAACAAAAGAACACAATAAAAAAAGATCGACATGTTTAAAAACAAAGTTATTGTACACATGAAAAACCAACATGTCGCGTGACCCAAGCTGTGCATACAAAGTCGCAAGCGAAGATAAAACACGGGCTAAACAAAAGGTGGAAGAAAAACACGGGGGATGGCAGGTTTAAACGCTAGGTTACGATAAGACTGACTGTTGACACTGTGCGACAGGTCGAGTGGTCAATGAACGCCCTTCACCATCATCACCACCAGCCCCCTGCCTCCATGGTAACTTCCAGGGGTCTTAGAGGCGGCGGATCTGGTGACCTAACACGCCCGCCCATGGTACCAGGGGGAGTCCGCAAACCTAAATGCGCTCGCTGCCGCAACCACGGCGTCATCTCATGGCTGAAGGGACACAAGAGATACTGCAACTTCGCCAAGTGCACCTGCCCCAAGTGTAACCTCATCGCTGAGAGGCAGAGAATAATGG
This sequence comes from Cordylochernes scorpioides, assembly GCA_030710605.1. NCBI lineage: Eukaryota > Metazoa > Arthropoda > Arachnida > Pseudoscorpiones > Chernetidae > Cordylochernes > Cordylochernes scorpioides. The sequence goes on along the minus strand of CP092873.1, from coordinate 65,773,885 downwards.
CAGCCCAGGTGGCACTGAAGAGACAGCAGGCCCACGAGGATGCCATTGCCATGGGCATCCGGGCTGTGACCGGCGGAGGCGCTCTGCTGTCTTACCAGCCACCGACCAGTCCCGGGATCAACCCCGGCTCGCCATCCAGAGACGGCCTTCAGTCCCGGAGCTCACCGCAGCAGGGCACCAGTCTTTCGGACACCCACAGCGACAACGGTAAGTACCTTATTGCCTAGATCAGGGGTGGCCAAACTTTTGAGTCGGAAGAGTCAAAAATTACAATTTACAAAATTTCAAAGTTTTTAAAGAGCCACACAAATTTTTCTTGCGAACAATAAATAGCACTCGCATGAATAATATTTGCGTATGAAACTATATAAAGAGCCACAGTTTCACATCCAAAGAGCCGCATGTGGCTCGCGAGCCGCAGTTTGCCGACCCCTGAACTAAATGGTTCGGAAATATAAACCATTTAACCGCCATCGTCTATTTTTCGCCCAACAAAACAATATATTTACTACTGCATTGATGAACATATTGGGAGGTCCTGGCTCATCAGTGGTGAACACTCCCAGTGGTTTCAACGTAGATTAAACTGGCGAAACCAATAAGTTTTACCAGTGATGAACTAGGGCTTCCCAATATTTTTATCATTGCAATAAAGGCAGTGTAAATTGTTTGAATTTTAAAAAGAAACTGACGTTTTGTAAACAGTTTATATAATTTCCAAAGTCCAATTTTAACCATTTTGTGGATTGAAATTAATTAAAGTAATAATAAAAAACTTTATTACGGATTAATAATAGGGCAAATTTATTAAAATAAATCAGTCAGTCAAACCTTTTTATTAAATATTCGAGTCAGTTTTTATTATACTAGAAGCTCAGTCTGTTGAAACTTCACACTTCTGGATTCAGAAAGATAATTGGCCTTGTATACTTTAACCCAACCAGAGATATCTTGACTAGGATCTCAATAAATTATTACTTTAGGGTAAACAGTTTTTATTTTTAATACAGGGCCTTTTTTTTGTTTAATATTTCGAACACTTTATACTTCTTCTATATATATATAGATGGGAATTTTGCCGGGAGGATATTGATCTAAAAAGACAAAGGTCGCCTGTCCCGTCAAAATAGACGTCAAAGCTAGACGCCATCTATTGTCCGTCGCCGCACACTAGCGGTCTCGGGTGGACGCTTTTCAATTTGCCAAAGCTGGTGTTGTGGCTTTGTCACCGACCCGAAGCCGCTAGTTTGTGGCGACGGTCAATAGATGGCGTCTAGCTTTGACGGGAGAGGCGACCTTTGTCTTTATATATATTTGCGTGTGAAAATAAGAAAAATAAAATAATAAAAAAGGTCAGGTGGTTGTTATTAAAATCAAAAAAGACATCCTGACCACGTTCACATGAACTTTTAGATAGCAGAGCGCCATCTAGTGGAACAGAAATCAACTAAACGTTGATTTAGTCTGTTCCCTGATATTTGGCCAATCTACGAACGCGTTTCGGAGTGTTGGCCCTCGTCAGTGGGTTGCAGGCTGTACCTCTACAACCAAAAATATTTCGGTCCCAGAGGCTTCCTGAGAAATCAATAAAAGGGTATTTAAGGCCAAACTTACGTAAATATGCATTTTTTTATTTATAGTTTGTTTATACAAAAAAAAAAAGTAATGCCTTGACAAAGGTTGGCGTTCAGCCAATCGAAATATTGGCAAATAAATATTTTATTCTCTCTCTCTTTCTCTGAGAGAAATCCAATATATGCCTTTTTATTATTTAACAATATATATATCACTATAAACTTATTCAGTTTATATGGTGTTAATTTTATTGGTCTGTTGATTAGTTCTCTCCTAATGAGGATCTTAAGCAGCCAATCAGTATGCAATGTTTTCTTTGTTCAATATAGGGCATTGTGAGGCGCTTTATGATCTATTTGAAGGAGGCTTTGAATCACGAGTTTTGCAGTTGCTGCACACAATTTTTAGTGGTAATTTATTAATAGCTTACACATATTCCGGGGTTCTCTATTTATGATTAGTCAAACATAGCGAGCCATCGATATACAAGAACTGATGTCGTTTATATAGCACGGGTTTTTCTTTTACAAATAAATATACTGCCCTTACAATATGGGGGGGGGGGGTCTGGCTCATCAGTGGTAAACCCTCCCAGAGCTATTACCAAGCATAGGGCAGAATTGTCCAATTCAGTAGAAGATCCCCCCCAATATTCTTCCATATTGTAAGGGCAGTATATTTATTTGTAAAAGAAATTCCAACACAAAGCAATAACGCGCCATCTATATATATAAAATAAAAGGATTTAAAAGCGCGAATGTTTCTTTTATACATAAAACGAACTTCTAAGGACAGTAGAAGTTCGTTTTATGTATAAAAGAAGCATTCGCGCTTTTAAATCCTTTTATTTTATATATATAGATGGCGCGTTATTGCTTTGTGTTAATTTATGCCTAACTGGCCTTGTCTTTATAGTTTGCTGAAGAGCATTGCTCGAAGCAAATATTTGAATGTAATTCTACTGTCCTATAAGCTTATGTCCATAGTTTACTTGAAAACCATTTCTAAGATTCCATCCTTCAGTGTAGCATATAAAAGCAGAATGATCCAATACAGTATTAGAGCTCTGAGAAGCGGTCTGGTGGATTAAATTGGCGAAACCGCTGGGAGGGTTCACCACTAATGAGCCAAGCCCTCCCAATATATTTTTTCATCGCAGTAAGGACAGTAGAAGTTCGTTTTATGTATAAAAGAAACATTCGCGCTTTTAAATCCTTTTATTTTATAAAATAAATTCTATATTATTTATGAAATATTGGTATTATAGTGTTTTTTAATCTTTGTAGTAAGGAGGATCTGTGAAACGCTTGAAATCCTTATTCTGTAATGGCCAATTTTCGCGGCGTAAGAGAAATTGTCGATTTTTTTTACACTGATACTATTATGATGCATTAGCGCGCCATCTGTTATCAAAATTCGAAACTATTATAGACACGTATGATTCTTTTTAAAAATAAACAATTTCTACTCAGTAAAGATAGTAGAAATTGTTTATTTTTAAAAAGAATCATACGCGTCTATAATATTTTCGAATACTGATCCTTTTACTTAAACATCCTAATAATTTTAATCTGAAAATAGAAATTTCTGGTTTAATTATTTTTGTAAATTTTCCCCGTTCATGACTGGTAAATCCTCTAGTATATTTATATGTATGAAACGATTTCGAATGAAAAATGCTTCATTTGTATGAAAAACGATCATATAAATGGCAAGTCCATACAATGTGCACGTTCATATAATCGGATCTAAACTGCATCAGAGAGATTGAGATTGAAACTGATTTATTACAACGTCCATATAAGATTATATAAGGTTAAATACAGAATAAATATAAAATATGAATAAATAAGATTATATAATTGATAAATATATGAATAAATAGATATAAATATATAAAATAATTGATAAATATACATATATATAAAATATATACAGTCTTCATTGGTGGGGCCCACCGCGGGAAAGACTCCGCCACCGATGGACTGCGTCAGATCAGAGAGAAAGAATGGAAGATCTTCCAGGAATCCATCCTTAAGATCCCATGGGAACTAATCACCCTAACGAGAGGCCAGTTCGATCTTTTACCAGAATATTCTCTTCAAGATTTCTTATTTGGAAAAACCTGATTGGTTGAAAGATTCTTTGTTTCCTTTCATCTCTTTGGCAATCTTGAAATCTCACCATATTTCATGATTTAAAAAAATGTATCGTTACTTGCAATTGATAGACGGATTCAAACTCCTTTTCAACACTACGAACAGTTTCAAAAGGAAATAATTAAAATTTACGGAGAAAAGGAATTCCACCTGAATATGACAGCTAGTGGTGTTTTCTCCCTGCCGAGAGGGTCTATTGGAGGAAGCTAGCTGTTCGTGTCCATCAAGTCGACCTTTGATGACTCTATTTGACAAAAAAAAAGTATTCATCTTTTTCTGATTATTGATTTGTTATAATGACCATCACTCGCAGCTAGCTGATCCCGTAGCTTCCTTGATCCTACCCAGCCAGCTCATTTGAGGTCTTCCTCTCATTATGTGTCTGAAGTAGGTCAGTCTTTATTTGCATATTTGAGATTCTGGGATCTACCAGGATTAAATTAATTCAAGTTTTTTTTTTTTTTTTGCTTATTCCTAGTACGCGTGGTACAGGCCATGATAATCATGGTGGGTAGAAGTAGGCGACTGCTTTTACTGTAAGTGCACCACATGTCTACACATGTGAAAAGCAGTTTGCAATTATAAATGTGCCAGAGCCCCGTTTGGTTACTTGCACTCGCTGGTTGGGTTGGAATTTTGCAAGAGGTAGGGGCCATTGGAGCATATTTCAAGGTTGAAATATTAGCCCATTTATCTGTCTTTGGCACTCTGAGTAGCTTTCTCCATGTACACATTTCAAAAAGACTATCTCAAAATATGAGCTATACGAAGAGATTAAATACAAAAAAGAAAATTCATTATATTGCCACGTGGAAAATTAGGGGAGACAAACTTCGGGATGACACATAAATTTATTTAAGGCAAGAACAAACTATGAAGGATAAACAAAAGATAAGGAATGAGGGAAATTTACAGAGTAGTAAAATATAAACATTAAAAAAATGATACTCTGTTAATACTAGTGTAAAATAATAAATACTTCTCGCTACAATATTCTTCATTCATTCAGGGAGAAAGACAAAAATCAGCAGCCTCACATGCCTAGCACCAAAAAAAATCAAAAATTTTATTTTTGAGTCATTGACCGATGAGAGCCTTGTCTACTTACATACTTTCAGTTCTACAGTTCGGCTGAGAATGTCGTAAAAGTATCGTTAAGTAAAACTTATTTCTTGGAAGTGGAACTTATGTTATATACCAAATTTTCTCTAGTATTTAAATATAAAAACTTCTAAAATAGATTAAAAATATAGCTGATATTATGTAAATTTTATAATGTGTACATATAACTTGCCATAGCATAGTTAAGTTTCATTTTCTATCAATTTTCCTGTAGAAGGGCGTTATTCCGAAAGATCGAAAAACGTTTAATAAAAGATACTCATCCTTAGACGTTAACTTTATTATCTAAAATTTTGCTAGGAAAGTATTATATTCTAAATTTAAATAAAAAAAGTGGAAAAGACACGCTATGTTTTTCATTCCTCTCCACAAAGACTATATATAAAATATATAATTTTTATATTTTCACCTCTATCTTCCTTAGAAAAAAAAATGCACTGTATATAAGAACAACAATCCAATACAATAGTGAAGCGGTCTGAAGCGATTTGGTGAAATCGCTGAGAGTTCACCATTGATGAACCAAACCCTTTTACCTAATCATTTTTATCATTGAGGTAAGATGTTTGGAGAGAAAGAGATTGAAACTACTTTATTACATTGTTCATATAAGGTTATATAAGAAAAAAAGGTTAAATACAAATGAATAAATATAAATATGTCAGCAATAGTTACCCAGAAATTATTTTTAAAAATAAAAATCAGGTAAAAAAGTTTATTTTAATTTTGAATTTGCAAGTTTTCGAGCAAATATACTGCTCTTCAACGGGCTAATACTCTTATGATCTTTATAAAAAAATAAAGAATGAAAAAATGTGTTATTGACATGTGCTCTCGTGGGCTTGCATCAGACTGTTTACAGCTAAAGTATATTATACTGGGAAGAAATATATATACACAAATAATTATTAATATTCAGATAATTTGTCAGGGATATTGTTATATGAATAAAAAGTGCGCAACAACGATTATTCCTGGAATCATCAAAAATAAATAGCATTAATAGAAAAATAGATCTCCCAACCCAATATAACAATATCCCTGACAAATTATCTAAATATTAATAATTATTTGCGTGTATATATATATTTCATCCTAGTATAATATACTTTAGCTGTAAACAGTCTGATGCACGCCCGCGAGAGCACATGTGAGCACATAAAAGACTTTAATTTGGTTGTGCCATAAATGATGGCCGTTTTTTGTCGGTTATTTTCAAGCGTAATATTTCCCTTTAAGCAAAACTATATTAATCGAAATAGAAGCCATCAGAGATTCTATACATTTTTGCCAACGAGAAGCCGGTTTGTTTATTCTATTTGAATATAATTACTAAAATCTTGAGGCTATTTTTCCATCACCGCGGTTTTTAAAGCATTTCTCGAGTAGGAAGTGGTTTAGGCGTTTGAAGGAGTGGAAGTCGGTAGGGGAGAGATCGGGCAGGTAGGATGGCTGAAAAAGCGTTTCGTAGCCCAACTCCCGAAGCTTTTGCCGTGTCATCATTGGTACCTGTGGTTGTCGTGGAGAAGGAATGACACTTTTCTGTTGATCAATATCTGACAGATTTGTTTGAAGGTTTTGGTTCATTTCTTTGATTTGCTGACAACACCTCTCGGCTGTGAAGATGTCTGGAATCAAGAATATGTGATGGAGGAGAATATCCTTGGACCATCAAACTCTCACCCTTACCTCCCTCTGGTGTATTTTGGCTTCGAGAGTGTTTCGGAGCTACGTCATCGTCCAAGTACTGCGCTGATTGTCGCCAATTGTCATAGAGAATCGACTACTGGTCGTAGGTTACAATACGTTGGAAAAAACGGGTTGGTCTTGTGACGTAGAAGTAACGCTGACGATGTTTCATAACCGCGATTTAAAAAAATATATATAATTAAATTCGTGTGTCACCCCTTTGTCGTGCTTTTTCACCTTTCCGATTTGATTCACGTGGAGAATAACTGTAGAATGCTCGAAATTGCATTCTTCTGCGGCAGCCTCTCGTGTCATTTTGTACTTCGATTATCACCTTTAATCGATCGTTGCCAACCTCCATCCACGACCTCTTCAAGGCTGGTATCGCCAGAGCGGAATTTTGCGAACCACCTGCACGTAGTGCGTTCAGAAGAGGCCTCATCTCCCAATGCGCTTATAACATTTCGGGTTGTTTCCTCAGCGCTGTGTACAAGTTTGAAGTCAAGAAGTAAAATTATTCATATTTCTCTTGTTTTGAAAGAACATTAGTTAAAACACACCTAAACCACACAAAATATATGATCAGAACAAACTGATAGAATTAAATAATTGGATAAAATTTAAGCTTTGAAATGGCATGCATGCATGCAACACATGCATATAATAAACTATTATGAGAGAGTAAAATAACAACGCTTTAATATCGACAATATGGAACCGGCCATTATTTATGGGACAACCCAATAAACGCAATACTATTTCTCAAAGATGCTGCTTTGTATGATGTTGCATATACTAAATATATTACCGAGCCATTCACTTGTTTGATTGATATATTGGTAAATATTATAATGTTCACAGGGAACAGTTTACTGGCAGATATACCAGTATTGTGTAGATAAAACGTGTTGAAATGGGCCGAGAGAGAGGCTGTATTGCTCAGACGGCCGCGGTGTGTGCTGCAGAAAATGTCTCCATAATCGACCCGGCCTCCTCCAGCCCCTCCCCCCCGCGGCCTCCCTCCGCCAGCACCCCGGCGGACTTCAGACCCGGCCGCCTCTCCTACAGTGTCATCCTGCGGCGCCTCTTTCCCGACCAGAATCCTAAAATGCTCGACCTTGTCCTCCAAGGCAGTAGCGGGGACCTTGCAAAAGCTATCGAACATTTTATCTCTGCTAAGGATTCACAGGCTCTTCGTCAAAGACGCTCGTCTTCCCCTACATCCCCGCCGTTACCTCCCCCACCGCCCGCTCTCTTCAGCTCCGGAGGACGTTCAGCCTTCACGCCGCTACTGAGGCCGCCCAGGGAACTCTCCCAGTCGTTGATGAACGGTGATCCGTTCTTCGGCGGGCCTTTCTATCCGCGGCTGCCGCTCGACACCTTCCCCCTCCACAGCTACCTGGCGGCCCCCTACCCTCCCTTCGCCCCCTGCACCACCCCGGGGTGTCTGCGCTGCCCTCCTCCGCCCCCCAAACTCCTGCCCCCCGAGATCCCCAACAGTCCCCAGGAAGCTGTTGACCTCTCCGATAGATCGGACCGGTGGAACATACCAAAGAATTCTTAGTAAATCTCGTCATTTTTCAAAATCGATAATTAGGGATTATCACTCTCAACCTTTGTGAGCTTTTATTTTTACAACTTTTCAACGATCCGTTGTACTTTCTTTTCCTATAAAAAGGTATATAACCATTAAGTACAATGTGGATCATACTTAAATAACAACTACCACTCACACCATCTATAAAACATCTTTCTTGTTGTTGTTTAAGTTTGATATATAAGCGAGCTATTCCTTTTTCCCTCAGCCATTTATTTCATGATCAGTGAATTGATTCTTAATTTCATTTACCATAGAACTATCTATCACCAATGCCATCAAGTGTGTACAATGTAGGAGAGCAAGCCAATATATCATCCCAAATGATGGTAGTTAAAGACCTCATAGGAGAATGATATCTTCATTTTAAAAAAGTCAGCGGATCTTTTAAATATTAGAAATAAAAACTTAACAAAGGTTGCTACTAATAATCCCTAATTAACGATTTCTTAATGATGCCATATTCTGATGTAATTTATTCTTGTTTATTCTTGTACATAGATCATCCATGTATATGTAAATAGAATATCGCAGATGGTTTTTCTTAACATTTTAGTCTATCAAAAATTGAAATAAAAATTAAAACCTTTATGCTCATCTCATTGCTTCATAAAACACCTCGTCAACATTTTTCTGTTTTATTGGAATAGCTACTATAAAATACGGCTTTTAATAGGTTTAATGGTATTGGTGTACAGAGGAAGGTATCCAGTGTTCGCTGATTGTTTCTCTATTATCGCATGATCAGCCAACACCATCGTTGAGTTCAATAGCCATCAATTTATAAACGTGGCACGATTATAAAAGAAGTTTGATCTTATTTTCAATTAATATATTTTGTTATTTTTTAAACAAATTTATTTGAGAGTTTTACTCAGGATCCTCCATAAGGACAAGGCACCGCAGTTGGCCGGTATTGTGATCAGGGTGCACGGACCGAACTGATCTGCTCCATGAACAAGACACCACCACCACCTCGGTTGGCTGGTATTGTGATCAGGGTGCATGGACCGATCTGCTCCATGGACAGGGTCCATGGTCACCCCATGGTCAGGGTGCACGGACCGATCTGAACTGCTCCATGGACAAGACACCACCTCAGTTGGCCGGTATTGTGATCAGGGTGCACGGACCGATCTGCTCCATGTATAAGACACCACCACCACCTGAGTTGGCCGGTATTGTGATCAGAGTGTACGGACCGATCTGATCTGTTCCATGGACAAGACAGCACCATCACCTCAGTTGGCCGGTATTGTGTCAGGGTGCATGGACCGATCTGATCTGTTCCATGGACAAGACACCACCACCACCTCAGTTGGCCGGTATTGTGTCAGGGTGCATAAACCGATCTGATCTGCTCCATGGACAAGACACCACCACCACCTCAGCTGGCCGGTATTGTATCAGGGTGCATGGACCGATCTGATCTGCTCCATGGACAAGACACCACCACCACCTCAGCTGGCCGGTATTGTATCAGGGTGCATGGACCGATCTGATCTGCTCCATGGACAAGACACCACCACCACCTCAGCTGGCCGGTATTGTGTCAGGGTGCATGGACCGATCTGATCTGCTCCATGGACAAGACACCACCATTTAGGATCCTATTGATATTTAGCTCTTTAATATCTTTGTACTAAAGGGAGATCTGACAGTTGATTTTTTTTACAGTAAAGGTAAATTTTATCGGCGTGACAATAGTTTATTCCATTGACACATGTTTAGGTTAAATTATTTTTGGGATGTCCCTCCGCATGTTGTACACAATTAACATTTTATAAACTAAAAATTAAAATCTCTTTTCGTCTTGTCAGAATTTGGTATTACTCTGTAAAGGTATTTTGTATTTCAATAGCATTACATTTAGCATTTATCTAGCAATATAATCCACCTGAAAGTTTTGTTAACTTTCTCTTTATATACTTGTAGCATTGCGACGATCTTGCAGATTTGCAGGAAAGCAAAATTTGCAGAATTTGAAGTCCAGGAAATGTACGCTCTTTGTATTGAAAACGGGACGAATCATGTTTAAGGGCTTTAACAAGCTGTTTCATCAACCCTAATTATATATGTAATGGAAGCAGAATTATTTTTCTCGAGAAATGAGAAGTGTATGAATGGTGTTCCTTTCGTCAACATACATGTTCTCCCTCACAGACCAGATTATTCTTATCCAGTGATCATGTTTAGCACTTCTATCCCAGAGACACAAGAATCATGGGCATTTCGTGTAGCCACCTTGCTGACCAAGAAGAAAATTAGGCATTTTGAGATCAACACAAACTGTCTACTGATGCTCGTTGAACTTTATTTTTTTCTATGACAGACGCAATTGTCTCCTACACTACTTTCATATTTGTTGAAAGAGCGAGTGGAATCGACCCATACTTATTGCCATTGTGAAGGAGCACACATTTAAACTTCGTTTAGAACTGTCAATGAAGAGACGCCAATCACCTGGTGAAAACACAGGAAGACCCATTTTCAGCAGTAGACTTCGAACATCATGTCAATATACAAGATTGTTCTCGTGCGAGAAGAACGGAAGTAAATCTCCTTTTCAAACTTACGATCGAATGTTATTTTTGTTCCTGAAGCGAGTAGATTTTTTCAGCCAACCGAGAAGCAAGAGCCTCAGAAGATTCTTTTGAAAGGCTCAGGGCCTTAATGATATTATTTAGTTCCTGTTGGTAAAATTGTTGAGAATTCGAAGAACCAACATAATCATCGTTTTTATCCTCTGTATTATGACATTTAACAACTGCATCTTCATAGAGCTGTGGAAGGCCATGACAAGATGGGATAGGTACGTCTTCTGAGTGAGGAAGTGGACTATTGCAGAAGGTAGGTTAGGATAAGTTCACTTGTGGCGATTGTTTCAGTTGATACCAACAATGCTGACGGTACAGAAATAGCAATCGTTATTGTGGTCTATTGGTTCTCTTCAAATGAATGGCACTCCGAACTTAAAGCTTATTCTTTTACCATTCTTCTACTGGCGCAAATATTCAATGCAAGTTTTACAAACACAATGTGGAGCCCACGTTTCATCTTGGTTTCCTAGTTTAACTCCAAAGTAAGCGAGGTAGGCTTTTTTTACAAAGTCAGAAATGGGTTTCCTGAAATCTTACAATGTGTACTCCCCACATATGTAGCAAAACATTGGGATGGTTGACGCAGGACCTTCTGATAGTAGACTCCATATTTATTGTCGACCAGAGAGAATTAAATTTACAAGTGGGGAAATATATGATGATGAAATCACAGAAAGGTATATGATCTGTGTTATATATATATATTATTAATATAGATATATAGATACAAAATTTAATTAACTAATTATTTCCACATTTTGCTTTCTTTATTAAAACATTGACCTGACGCAGCTGGCGCCACACAACTCAGCGTCTTCTTCTTCACCGCATTGGCTGATTTTCAAGTAGAGCGAGACTCTGTACCACTGGAATAGAAACAAAGGGAATAACATGTATTCAATATATGTGTTGGAAACTGTACACCTCTAAAACAATAGCTGATAGAAAGAAATGGTTTGCATATTTGGAATCGGCACAATTAAAATAAATAATACATAAACAATTATTCGATTTCCATACAGTAAACGACTTTTGTAGGTGACTCCAAGAGTCGTATTATGACAAGAAAGAATTTATTAGGTTAATATTTTTAAAAATATTAACTTTATTTAATGGTTGAGCAAACATATTTTTGTATAGAGGTAATTAATGGTCGGTAACAATGGTCAAAATTCTCTTAGTGATATGATAATGTAAAAGGTGGTTCTAATGTTAGTGCACCCCTACATTTTTAGATTACTACATTTAGTTACTAAAGCTGGAGAAACCAAAGCCAAATTCTGGGTGGAATAACTAGAGAATTGAGATTCCTTAAACTCCAAAAAGAACCTATTGTACATAGATCAAATCTGTGCCATTTTAAACCAGAAATAAATTAAATATTAAATATGTTATAACACCTTGATAAAGGTTGGCGATCAGCCAACTGAAATATTGGTAAAATATATAATATTTTGATTCAATATATGCCTTTTTAATAAAAAAAAAAATATATATATATATATTAAAAATGATATTCATTCAAGAACGCGTTTCAGGCTGTTGGCCTTCGTCATATAATATAATATCAGGGGACAGGCTGAATCAACGTTTAGTTGATTTCTGTTCCACTAGATGGCGTTCTGCCATCTGAAAGGCACACGCGCTTCTGGTCAGGATATGCCTTCTTTATTTTTAATATCAAAACCTGAGGTATAGAGAGAGCACGGACATGGGAATGGGAAAAAGCGCTAACAAAAGCACTCATAAGGATATAGACGATAACACTGGTAAAATTATTGCGCGAATACTGGCAACAGCACTGGGGAGAATACTAGAAAAGGTACTGGCGCGGGCATTAGAAAAGGTATTGGCGAGAACACTGGCAAAGGCGTGGGCACTAGCAAAGATACTAGCGCGGGAAGTAGTAAAGGTACTGGAGTGGACACTAGCAAAGATACTAGCGCGGGCATTAGCAAAGGTACTGGCGAGAATACAAGAAAAGGTATTGGCGCGGGCACTAGCAAAGGTATTGGCGAGAACACGGGCAAAGGCGTGGGAACTAGCTAAGGTACTAGCACGGGCACTAGCAAAAGTATTGGCGAGAACACTGGCAAAGACATGGGCACTAGCAAAGGTACTAGCACGGGCACTATCAAAGGTACTGGCGAGAAAAGGTATTTACGCAGGTAATAGCAAAAGTACTGGCGAGGACACTGGCAAAGGCGTAGGCACTAGCAAAGGTATTGGTGAGGACACTGGCAAGAATACTGGCGTGGGCACTAGCAAAGGTACTAGCGCAGGCACTAGTAAAGGTACTAGAGTGGGCACTAGCAAAGATACTAGCGCGGGAGTTAGCAAAAGTACTGGCGAGAACACTAGAAAAAGTACTGGCGCGGACACTAGCAAAGGTACTGGCGAGAATACTAGAAAAAGTATTGGCGCGGGCACTAGCAAAGGTATTGGCAAGGACACTGGGAAAGGTACTGGTGTGAACACTAGCAAAGGTACTGGCGAGAATACTAAAAAATATATTGGCGCGGG
>CP092873.1:65671198-65760520 GCA_030710605.1 Cordylochernes scorpioides | reverse complement strand
TCGCCGTAATATATTATTCGCAAGTAATAAGAAAAAAACATACTTTTTAAGAAAATCACGACTTTTGGACAACCTAAATTATAATTATTTTTTATAAAAAATAAAAATGTAATTATAAAAATATAAAAATAATTATTCGATGAAATATTTATATTTAGTATATGTCTACATCGCAATGAATTCTAAAGTCAGTCAGACGACGAAAAAATCTAAACGTAAAAAGCATCGTCTGTTTACAATTTATATTTATTTTCATTAAACCATTCGCTCTCTCTCTGTAATCTCTAGCAATATTAAAAATAAACATTTTCTCAAAAATTTATTTTCTATTACGATTTTTAAACAAAACTCTTCGATGTGAAAAAAAATTTATATTTGAAAAAATCTTCTTAGAAGAAGAAGAGGGTATTAAAAGTAATTTTTGTTATTTATTGCCTTCTCTCGGAAAATTTCGGCCGAGAGATGGAGCTGGTCGACATTGATTTGCAGCAAGTTGTAATCTTAACTGCAGGGGAGAACTAGAATGTCTCTGTGGTGGAAATTGCCCTTTTCTTCTACGTTAGCGCTTTTCTGGAAATAGATTTTTTTACTTTGAAAGAAGAGGATACGATAGTTTTAAATGAATTGAAAAGAGAGAGAAATGTTGTGTATATATATTTAAACGTGTTTCCACCTTTCATTTATTTAAGATAATTATATATATTACATTTAATTTTCGAAAACAATATATATAGATGGCAAATTTGCCGAGAGGTTATTGATCTATAAAGATAAGATTACCTCTCTCGTCAAAACTAGACGCCATCTATTGACCGTCGCCGCAAACTAGCGGCCTCGAGTCGGTAACAAAACCACAACACCAGCTTTGGCAAACTAAGAAGCGTCCACCTAGAGACCATGGTTTCAAGCTAATGGCCCTCGTCAGCCTAGGGTGGACTTTCTTCCATGAGATCCACACGGAATCTAATGGAATCCTCACAATCTGACAAAGAGGTTTTTAGCTGGTAAAGTGGCTAGACCAAATCTATGTCTAAAATATAGATGGAATTTTGCCGGGAAGATATTGACCCATATATATGTTCTATTAAATGGTTGAGAATAGAGAAGAATTAATTAATTGTGTGTGGAATATGTTTGATTTCGATATTGAAAGGGTACATATATGTATAATAATAATGCATTGTGATTTGTTAGGGATTAAATGGAGGAATTGTAGTTATGTCAAAATTTGGTGGTTCTAAAAAAATCGTTTGGGAAAGTGGAAACAATCTGTGAGAGGAAATGATCTTTTATTTATTTATGGTATATTTGGGACCCATAACCTTCATGTCAATACCCAGGACTACATACTTATATCCGTACGATCAACACCTCGTGTCTACAGGACCTATACCACGTCTCTATACGACCTATACCACGTCTCTATACGACCTATACCACATGCTCCAGTCTACACGACCTATACCACATGCCTGCTCCAGTCTACACGACCTATACCACATGCCTGCCCAGTCTACACGACCTATACCACATGCCTGCTCCAGTCTACACGACCTATACCACATGCCTGCTCCAGTCTACACGACCTATACCACATGCCTGCTCCAGTCTACACGACCTATACCACATGCCTGCTCCAGTCTACGCGACCTATACCACATGCCTGCTCCAGTCTACACGACCTATACCACATGCCTGCTCCAGTCTACACGACCTATACCACATGCCTGCTCCAGTCTACACGACCTATACCAGGTGCCTGCTCCAGTCTATACGGCCTATACCACGTTCCCGCCCTAGACTACACGACTAATACCGCGTGTCTACACGACAAATGCCACGTTTCTGCTCCAGTCTACACGACAACACCATGTGCTTGCTCCAGTCTACACGACAACACCATGTGCTTGCTCCAGTCTACACGACAACACCACGTGCTTGCTCCAGTCTACACGACAAATACACGTTCCTTCTCCAGTCTACACGACAACACCACGTGCTTGCTCCAGTCTACACGACAAATACACGTGCCTACTACAGTCTACACGACAACACCACGTGCTTGCTCCAGTCTACACGACAACACCACGTGCATGCTCCAGTCTACACGACAACACCACGTGCTTGCTCCAGTCAACACGACAAATACACGTGCCTGCTCCAGTCTACACGACAAATACACGTGTCTGCTCTAGTCTACACGACAACACCACGTGCCTGCTCCAGTCTACACGACAACACCACGTGCTTGCTCCAGTCTACACGACAAATACACGTTCCTTCTCCAGTCTACACGACAACACCACGTGCTTGCTCCAGTCTACACGACAAATACACGTGCCTACTACAGTCTACACGACAACACCACGTGCTTGCTCCAGTCTACACGACAAATACACGTGCCTACTACAGTCTACACGACAACACCACGTGCATGCTCCAGTCTACACGACAACACCACGTGCTTGCTCCAGTCAACACGAAAAATACACGTGCCTGCTCCAGTCTACACGACAAATACACGTGTCTGCTCTAGTCTACACGACAACACCACGTGCTTGCTCCAGTCTACACGACAAATACACGTGCCTACTACAGTCTACACGACAACACCACGTGCTTGCTCCAGTCTACACGACAACACCACGTGCTTGCTCCAGTCTACACGACAAATACACGTGCCTGATTCAATCTACACGCCCAATGCGCCACGTGCATGCCCGCTCTACACGCCCAGCACCACGTGTCTACACGACCAAACTGACCCAGACTCACCTTTGGCCTATGACCCAGTTTCCATCGATGTTGCCCGGGAGACCTGTCGCCATGGCAACCAGGAATGTAGGTAACGCCAACGTCACCAGATTGACATTTGTCTCTCCTCATCAACTCAGTTGTTGCATCCATCTCTCTGAGATTCCATGGCTTTATGGCAGCGGCTGGGCTCCATCTCGTCGTCGCCAGGCCGACTAACACGCAAGGTTGTTCAACCACTATTAAGATACAATAAAACATTCTATTTGGCCTCTCTTGGCTCCGGAGAATTTTCCAAACGAACATTCTGATATGTACTATTTATTGTTCGCATTCATTTCGCTTTTATTTTATTCAGAATTTTAAAAAATTAACCCCACACGTTACTTTCTTCATTCATTAACTTCATTTTAATTAAAAGCATACCCACAAACACACATATATGCAAAATACAAACCAAAACATGAGCACAAACATACAATACAAGGTGGAATTTCACACATACACATAATGCCTATATAAGTAAACATACACACAAAAACACATTCACATACACACAAACACACACACACAAAGCATACATACACATGCACAGATGTGTACCTCCTCTGCCTGCGCCTCAGCCTGCGCCGCCCGCTCCCCAGGAGTCAACTCCAGCCACGACTACACCTCCGCTTCCACCACCTGCCCGATGGAGGACGACGTCGATCTGATGCCGGAGTTAGATACAATCTTCAATGAAATGATCACTGACCCCGGCTTTGAGCCCCTGCTGGAGCCAGGGATTTCCCTGGATGCCGTCATGTTTGCGGTCTTATACCGCGAAGATAGATTGGATCTACTCGGGGATCTCTCCCCTGAGCAGGGGAGTAACCTCGCGGGCTTCCTTGACGCTGCTTTCGAGCGAACTCGGAACAGCCATCCCACCATTCGCAGGGGAATTCACAAGCTAAGGATAGCCTTGCCCTCCTGATCAATGTACATTGTTTGCCCTTTTGACTCCTCGTGATTAATTGTTGACCAGCGGTCAATAAAAATTATTTAATTGTCAATTGTCATAAACACATACACATAAGGTATACATACACACAAATATATACGTACACACAAAACACAAACATATAAAAGGGTGATAATGTCCAAAAGTTTGAGATTGCAATAGAAATGAAAAGAAACCCATTTCCATAAACCTGTTGTTATTTTTAAATCATGTACGGATGATTCACATCTATTGGAATGTTTTCGATCATCATTATAACCTATAACACCTTATATCCTTTCAAGTATTCAAAATATCTGATATGATATCATGTTCCAGGTCAGCCGCCGTTACCCTGTGAACCAATCGGAGAATGCTTGGCGGTAAGGGCTAACTGCACCTCTCCAAGGCGGGTGCTTCCTCTTCTCAATTGTCCTGATGATATACCAATCTGTTGTTCTATAAGAATATTCGAATGAAAGAAACATCAAAATTCCCCCAATAAAAACCTATCCCAGCATTTGAAAAGAAAAAAAAAAACACAGACATATAAAATACACATACTAACAAAACACACTCGCATAAATACATATACAAAAAAGTATACATACACACATTCACATACTCACAACGCACACATACTTATAAACCCCCGCGCCCTCTCACCCAAACATTTATTATCTATTTAAATTGATTTATAAACAGTTATCTATAATGGAAGTGATGTTTCCTCGGCTGTAAGGACCTAAATATCATCAGTCGTTTAGACATAAAAACCAATAACACATGTACCATATCGAGAAAGAAATAAAGATGTATCTACAATATATTTATTCTTACCAACATTTACCTAATAAACCTCAATTCTGGTTTTTCATGTAGACCTATTTATGAATTCCCATAGAAAGGTACGTCATTGTGACCTTTGAATACAATATTTTTGATACAGATTATTAAGCATTTTTATACATGAGAATGTATATTTATCCAACAGATCCCTCATGGGGAATTTCATATAAGTTTGTATCTATACTTGTTAAAGTAATTATATGATGTAGATCAAGTTTAAAATACAAAAATGTCATTAACACACATATAAATGCATGAAACATCATATATATTTATTTGTCATTTTATGTATATATATGCCAAAAGTAGCACCTCTCCCTTTAAAATGCATTAAAACAATGCGTTCTTTCTATCATCAAAGTACAAAATGTGATGGTGATGATAAAAAAATGAGCCACAACACCATTTAGACAAATTCAGACATACAGCCAACCTGTATACCATGCTTTCGGACTTTGGCCTTCATCAGTAAAATATGTCACTTTTAATACAAGAATACTATCCCCCAGCAAATTTATATATTATATGTTATAAACATTTTTTAAACAAATTTATTTCATATGGGCTGTTTTTATCAATCATATGCTCGGTGGATTCTGTGGCCACCTGACATGCGTGGGACCTGGAGGTTGATGGTTCTGCGTTAACTGGAGTATAGGAGCTCCTCCATCTATGATTCTTTTCTGTGGTGAATCTGTATAAGACCGATGGTCTTAATAAAGCCGTATGTGTGTTTATGAATCATATTAATATGGATTTTTAATATCTTTGTATATTGTTAGAGAGATCTGATGCTTGGAGTTCTATTGAAGCTTTAAAATTCTTTGCGGTATAGCTCTTTCTTGATGTTTTCAATAGGGAGAACAATCCACTGGAAGCCAAGTCAAGACGATAGGGTAAAGAAAGATATTAATTTAAATATACTGTTAGTTTTTTTTTTTTATAATTATTATAGTAATCTATATGTTAGGTTTTATTTTTTATTATTATTATTGTATTTTATTAATTAATTATAATTCATATTCATAGAATTTTATTGTTAATTATCATCATTCTTTTTGTTGTTTTTTTTTTCTTCTTCTGTTTTATTTTGTGTTACATACAACTAAATCGCATTAAATCGTAGTGTAATTCTTTTTTGTTGTGTGAAATAAATCGAATTGAATCGAATTGAGTCAGCTCGTTCTTTCTAGAAGAAACATCAAAGAAAACGTGCTAACATATACTATCTTGGATTACTATGCTGTATGTCGGTGGAAGAGTGGCATACACCGTCGACTTTCCATGGACACGACCCGGGATCGATTCCCGCATTAAACACTCTTTTTTCAGCCTAAAATATCTATCAAATGGCCACCGATTCTTGAAAAGGTCCAATCACACCATTGAGTGCAAGTAACCAAACGGTGCTACTTGTAAGTGCAAAAGTCGAAATCCTTTCTACATATGTAGACATGTGATGTACTTAGATTAAAAGCAGTTTTTCAAATACTACCCACCATGTTTATCATTGCCTGAAAACCACATGTACTAGGGACAATCAAACATTTTCACACTCGCAATAATTTCTTCTATGAAAGAAATCCTAATGTCGAGACATGTGTAGACTAGATAATTCACATTCTTTTTTTCTATAAAAAAAAAGACATAGCACAACACATAAGGAAATATTGAGATAAAAATGGAAACACTTCTAATTAGAAAGCTAATTATATTAATTGTAATTAACGTACTAATTGTATATAGGAAAGCTGAAGTAGCATTGTTATGTCTCAATTTCCTTCTGTTACATATTGGGTTGTGACGGCCTCTCTGGTGATTCCATTTTAAAATGTGGAAAATAAATTTTGTGTAGTTTTTTATCTTTATATCCAGAAAAAAAATATTTATAATCTATTTTCGGTATAATATTCACTTAATTATAAATAAGATTTTTGACCACTTTTGTTTGTTAAGGAAGAGCTTTCAACATGCTGCCGAGGGTAAATACAGAAAAGCATAACAGTTTGACTTTTTCTTAAGGAAAACATTTTTAGGTCGATATTTTTAGCTTTGATAATTCGAAATTATTATAGACGCGTACGATTCTTTTAAAAATTAAAAAAAATTCTACTGCCCTTACTGCAATGAAAAATTAATGGGAGGACCTGGCTCATCAGTTGTGAACCGTCCCAGGGGTTTCGGCAGTTTAATCTACCATACCGCTGTATTTGAGAGTACAATGTCAAATGAACAGTTCTAGTTTAAGCCAAATGGTTTCCAGTAAAGAAGAATATAGAAAACTAGACGAATGTCCCGGGCAACGCCCGGGGTTTACCCGAGTGCGAATATATTTTAAAAACGTTGTCTTGGGCGGTCGCTATTGACAGGGTGGTCTGTATAGACAGGTGGATGTATCACACAGCTGATAACAGGGTTGTCTAGAGTGGTCGCTATAGACAGGGTGGTCTGTATAGACAGGTGGATGTATCACACTGCTGATAACAGGGTTGCCTAAGGTGACCGCTATAGACAGGGTGGTCTGTATAGACAGGTGAATGTAACACACTGATGATAACAGGGTTGCCTAAGGTGACCGCTATAGACAGGATGGTCTGTATAGACAGGCAGCTGATAACAGGGTTGTCTAGAGTGGTCGCTATAGTCAGGGTGATCTGTATAGACAGGTGTATGTATCACACTGCTGTTAACAGGGTTGCCTAGAGTGACCGCTATAGACAGGGTGGTCTGTATAGACAGGTGAATGTAACACACTGATGATAACAGGGTTGTCTAGAGTGACCGCTATAGACAGGGTGGTCTATATAGACAGGTGGATGTATCACACAGCTGATAACAGGGTTGTCTAGAGTGGCCGCTATAGACAGAGTGGTCTGTTTAGACAGGTGGATGTAGCACACTGCTGATAACAGGGTTGTCTAGAGTGGCCGCTATAGACAGGTGTATGTATCGCACAGCTGATAACAGGGTTGTCTAGAGGGGGGCAGGGAGGCCACGTGTTCGCTGGCAGCCAATGGGCGCGCATTCTATCCGTGAGCTTCAGACATACAGACAAACAGACAGAATAAGGCAAATATATAAGTAGATTTAACAAATTCTGTAGACTCTATCTCAAATGCCGTGGACTTGAATTACATTAAAAATTGAAATTTCTAGTTTTAATTAGTGTAGTTTTTTTATTGCTGTTATTATTATTATTTTTTTATATATGGAATGTTCTATATTTGTGCCAGTGGTTTAGTGGTTGTAATTCTAAATATATTGGACTTTTGATAATATGTGTGTAAATAACCTCTATTTCTTTATTGCTCTAAAATGTAAATTTAAATAACTTTCACTCTCTCTCTCTCTCTAAAACTATAAACAATTTGTATATATATTTAAACACTATGTATATAAAATAGTTTAAACATTTACATGCAAATATCCACATAGGATATAGCGTGTGTTTTGTAATAAATAAATAAATTTAAAAAAATACCGCTGTTATATTGCATTTTTTTCGGTTTTTTTTATACCGATACTGTATATCGAAACCGCTGGGAGAGTTCACCACTAATGATCGGGGCCCTCCCATTAATTTTTCATTGCAATAAGGGTAGTAGAAAATTGCTTAATTTTAAAAAGAATCATACGCGTCTATAATAGTTTCGAATTCTCATAACAGATGGCGCGCTAATATATCATATTTCCATCTTAGTTTCTATATAAGATAGGCATGTTTTACCTAATCAAGTGTATTCTCTATAAACATCCTGATTCAAAATGAAATTATCTACTTCCCCAAATGTCCAAATATAGCCACACATCGGGACCTGTGGGGAATCCCTTACTTTTGAAGACCCACCATGGACCCTCATCCTGGGTACAAAGTCTTACCTAGGAACTGGACCGTGCACTGCGATCCTTACTGTCGCCACATTAGATGGAAAATACTTCTCTGACACTTATCTAAGGACACATGAGATATATAGAATTGAAAAACCTAAAATCTACAAGGTTTTGTCCCAAAAAAGTTCGTCAACACTTTAAAAAAAATTGAAATACCAATATTATTCGCCGTTATGTATAATTTATTTGTATTATGTATAAAGTAATTGTATTATTATGTATCCTGCCCAGAAGTCCTACTCTACGTGGCGGGCGGGAGAAGCAGCACAAGTAAGGGACTGCCCTGTAGTACGGTGTCGTGAGCCCCGAGTCCCTACGGTAACCGTGAACAGGGAACTCTGAAATGTGGCTGACTAACGGGGCAATGACACCCTCCCTTTCCATGGAATGGACAAGACACCACCACCACCATTATGATGTATCCGCCGTAATAATATTATACTCCAAGTAATAAAAAAAAAACACGAACTTTTGGGACAACTTTATTGTCTCGTTATAAAAATAATTAGCAGAGAGAGAAGTAGAAACAAACGTTATTCTTCAGTACTACAAACAGTCTTCTACCATAATACTAAAGAAACACGAGTTTATATAGAAACTAGCCGAATGACCAGGGCAACGCCCGGGTTTTACCCGATTAAATGCTTTTATTCAAATACTATTCGTTACAATTATAAATTGGCGCCGTGGATGTCATTCTGGTATAATATATAAATGAGTTTTAAAAATTGTAAAAAGAAAAAATGCATCGCCCGGGATTCGAACCCGGGCCTCCCGCGTGCAAGGCGAGAATTCTACCACTGAACCACCGATGGTTATGAGAAATGGCCATATTTGGGTATTTATTCCATTCACAAAGCAAACTGTGACAGAATTAAGAATTGTTGCTTGATTATGACGCTGATAACTGTATATTTTAATTACAATCAGAACCAACCTATGCAAATAAACCTAAACAAAATCAAACTTAAAATAACGTTAATTAACATAAATACAAATGAACTACGCGTTACAATATTTAATGAATTTTAATAGCTGTGTGTATATAAAGAAATATTGTAGTATATAATTGAGGGTATTTTTAAATTGTTTCTTTTTACTCTTTATACATACAAGGTGCGTTCATTAATTTCCAGGACTGGTTAAAAAATAAAATAAATAAAAAAGCTAGAGAAAATATTTTTTTACAAAGTTGAATATTGGACATTCGACCACACCTGACTGAAAGCACGAGTCTCGTGGCGCACGCGCCGATCTAAAAATAGAACAAAACAACTTCCTTGTAAGGTTCGCATTTCTAATTTTAAAATGGCCATTTTCGAAGAGAAGAAAATCTGCATTAAGTTTTGTTTTAAATTGAAAAAAAGTGCTACTGAGACGTATGAATAGATTAAAGAAGCTTTTGGCGATGCAGCTTTTATCCCGTTCAAGAACTTTAGAATGATTTTCACGCTTCCAAAAAGGTCGGGAAAAGGTAAACGATGATCAGAATACTGGGCGTCCAAGATCATTTCGTTGCGAGGAAAACAAGCTCAAAATAAAGGAGTTAATTAATCTAACAAAGAATTTCTATTAAAGACTTATCTTCAGAGACTGGACTATCTGTTTATTTGGGGATAATGAGGTGCTTAAGGGAGGCAGTGCGCCTTAAAAGACCTGAAAGATGGCAAAACAATGACTGGATACTTCACGTCGGTAATGCGCGGGCCGCACACAGCCCATGTTGTTTTGCAGTTCTTGGCCAAGCATTCAACCATACAGATCCCTCATCCACCCTATTCCCCCGACTTAGCCCCCAATGACTTTTTCCTCTATACTAAATTGAAAATGAACTTGAAAAGACGGAAATTTGACAACGTTGATATGATACAAGCTGAATCGAAGGCAACTTTGAGGAACCTCTCAAAAAGTGATTTTATCTCCTGCTTCGACAATTGGAAAAAAAGATGGAACGGGTGTATTGAGGCAGGAGGGGCATATTTGAAAAATATTGATTTAGTTTTTTTATTTGTTTTATTTTTTCAAAGATACAGAGCAGTCCTGGAAATTAATGAACGCACCTTGTATATTAAGAAAATAAAAAAAGGCTTCTCCTTATCGTGCAAATGAAAGTTGCTGATGGCTGATCAGTTGCACGATAAGGAGATGTCTTTTTTTCTTTCTTAATTTATGAACCTTATCCCAGTACAATGTCACATTTGTGCTTTTTTTCACATATATTTATACAATGTATAACAAAAGGAATATATTTACCTTTTTATCATGTATATCGAGATTTAGACAGAACTCAAAGATATTTGATACACGATGGCCTTTATTGAAGATCCACAAGATAACCAAGTGTGAACAAAAAAAAAAATAAAAAAAACAGACGACCGACGATATCAAAGACTTTCCTCAAGTGTTGGCCATGGGGTGTATAACAAGAGAGCATTACCCGCGAGTTCTAAAAATAGAACGACAGCGTGTAGTCCTTAATGTGTTTATTATATTTTACTATTAACACATCCTGGTGATGGAAGTCGCACTTATCCCAGATACACCATGATAATCATGGTGGATAGTAGCAAGCGACTGCTCTTACTGTAAGTGCATTCACATGTCTACATATGTAGAGAGATGTTCGAATTTCGCACTTATAGATGTGACAGAGCCCCGTATGGTTACTTCTACTTATTGAAGAGTTAAATAGCTAGGTCAAATATATTACCAAAATATACACTCATGGACAAAGCTTAAGAAAGTGGAAAGTCTTTGATGTCGCCTGTTTTTTTTTTTTTTTTTTGTTTGTTTCTAAGGAGACAGAGGAAAATTTGTTCACACTTGGTTATCTCGTATATCTTCAATGAAGGCCACTGTAATATCTTTCAGAGTTATTGTCTGAATCCTGATATACATGCTCAAAAGTACAAGTTCCTTAAGTTTTGTCGATGAGTGTATATTGGTTATTTCGTGTGTCTTCAATAAAGGTCGCTGTGTATCAAATAACTTTCAGAATTATTGTCTGAATCCCGATATACATGCTAAAGGTTACAACTTCCTTAAGTTTTGCCCATTTGTGTATATTGGTTATCTCGTGTGTCTTTAATAAAGGTCACTGGTAATATCTTTCAGAGTTATTGTCTAAATCCCGATATACATTTTAAAAGATACAACTTCCTTAAGTTTTGTCATTTATAATGTGAATTATTGACAAGAGTCAATAAAATTTGTTTCAATTGTCTTAAGTTTTGTCCATGTGTGTATATTGGGGTATCTCGTATGTCTTCAATAAAGGTCACTGTAATATCTTAAGTTTGTCCATGTGTGTATATTGGGTATCTCGTATGTCTTCAATAAGGTCACTGTAATATCTTTAAGAGTTATTGTTTAATATCCCGATATACATGCTAAAAGGTACAACTTTCTTAAGATTTGTACATGAGTGTATATGGTTATCTCGTATTTCTTCAATAAAGGTCACTTTAATATCTTTCGGAGTTATTGTCTCAATCCCAATAACATGCAAAAGGTACAACATTTTAAAGTTTTGTCCATGAGTGTATACACACTTGGTTATCTCGTGTGTCTTCAATAAAGGTCACTGTGTATATCAAATATCTTTCAGAGTTATTATCTCAAAAATCGATATACATGCTAAAAAGTACAACTTCCTTAAGTGTTGTCCATGTATGTAGATTGCGTTTATTTCTAGCGTCTAATTTGAAGGGATAGGTGCCTTTTATAGTTATGAATCCTTCCGACAAACTTTCCATTGATATGAGGTTTAGAAAAGAAAGTACCAAAATTCAATTTATTATAAATATTGTTTAGAATACAAGAACAAAAACAAAATACTTTAAAATAAACTTGTAACATTACTTACAAAAATACCCAACTTTTGTTGCAATTATCTAAATTGAACCCAGAAAAAAATTATTTTTTCCAAGCAATATCCTCTGAATTTAATTTCAGTTCAAACAAAACTACTTTTAGAAACCTTTTTGTTACATTTTTTAAATCGATACAATGTATTTTTTATTCATTTTTAAAATGTAATAATTGTATATTATCTTATATATGTAAATAGGATAATTTTATTGGATTTTATTTTTATTTCTCATCAAAAGTATACAAATATATTGTAATTGTACAAGTACTTGTATATTATATATATTTTTAAATATAGAAATATGATTTTTTTTAACTTTTTGGTTTTAAAAAACTTTTTGACACTCAATTACTGACAATTTATCTTATTTTGTTATTTATTTTTGATATTATAAGGTTGTCCCAAAAGTTCGTATTTTCTTATCACGTGGCGAATAATATTATTACGGCGAATACATAATAATACAATTACTTTATACATAATACAAAGACATTATACATAACGTCGAATAATATTGGTATTTCGATTTTTTACAAGTATTTACGAACTTTTGAGACAACCTTGTAATAATTTTATAATGTCGTTATAAAATCAATGATATTTATATGATAAAATGAAATGTCTTCAATAGACTTCTTGAGAAGACTTCATATCTCCTCTCTCTTCAGAATCTATGGAATTAATCCATGTAGATTTATAGAAGGAATTCTTGATGATTCATTCTGATCGTACAACTAAAAGTTGCTGATGACTTGCGCCATCTATAGGAATAAATATCAACTGATCGTTGATTTGAATTGTTTTCAGAATTGAAAAATACCACTTCTTGATTAATCAAGAAAAGCTAACCACGTATGCATTTCGAGCTTTGGCCCTCATCAGTGTGGTGCAAGCTGTACCTCAACGACCAAAAAATATGATTTTTGGGGCACATAGTGAAAATTCCTGAAATAAATTAAATAATCATCGATTGGTTGATATTTATTCCGATAGATGGCGCAAGCCATCAGCAACTTTTAGTTGCACGATCAGGGGATGCCCTTTTAATCAATTTATCCGCCTGATCCCAGAACAATTTCTCACTTTTCAATTTTCACATAAACAAATGAATCAAAATTAATAAACAATGTTTAAAATATCTACAAAAAAGTGGGCACAATATAAAAGTGGTTGTAAAAGCCATTTAAAAAATATTTTTACGTTTTTCATCATCTTTGACATTTTTGATATTCGCTATATCTTCACTATTAAGCATTTATACTCTTTTGGTACATAGCTTTTCTAATGTATACAATTTCCGTTTATTTTCTCTGAGTATCACTCCTCTCCTGGAAAAGTCATTCAAATTTATTTTGCATTTCTCTATGAAGTATCTATGCTCCTTCCCAGTCTGTTTTATGATCTTTGTGATCCAATATATGTTAGTTAACCAATATGCAAATATGACATTTATCATTTATATAATTAAGAAAAAGGCATCTCCTTATCGTGCAACTGAAAAGTTACTGATGGCTTGCGCCATCTATCGGAATAAATATCAACTATTCTCGTTGATTTTTAATTATTCCAGAATTGGTCAAATTACCCAAGCTAACCACGGACGCGTTTCGGGCTGTTGGCCCTCATCAGCGTGGTGCAAGCTGTACCTCAACGACCAAAAATTGGTCATTAAGGCATCCTGAAAAATCATGAAACGGGGTAGTTAAGGCCAGAATTGCGTGAGGACGCTACAGAATGTGAAAAAATAGTACAAATGTATTAAAAATAAGGAGATGCATTTTTCTTAATTTATGCACCTTATCCCAGTACAATAGTACATTTGTACTATTTTTTCACATTTATATAATTATATTTTTACTTTTATTACACTAGTTAACGCCCTACCCAGAAGTCCTCCTCTACGTGGCGGGTGGGAGAAGCAGCGCGCGCACAATTAGGGATCATCAATATAATACTGTCCTTACTGCGATGAACAAATATTGGGAGGGCTTGGTGAACTCTCACAGCGATTTCGACAATTAAATCTACCAGACCGCTTCTTTAGAGCTCCAATACTGTATTTGATCATTCTGCTTATATTTTTTCATCGCAGTAAGGACAGTAGAAGTTTGATTTATTTGTGAAAAGAAACATTCGCGTCTTAATGTCTTTATTCTTCATATAAGAGTAATTTAGCGACACCGTTGAGAGGGTTCACCACTGATGAGCCAAGTCCTCTAATAACTTTTATAATTCGCAGTAATATATGGATATAAGAAAATTGAAATTTTTTAAAATAAAAAATATCTAAAAACCTTATGCAATAAGTTTCTTTATTTCAATTTTTTTTTTGTAATAGAGAAACTTATTGCGTAAGTTTAGAAAAGGCATCTCTTTATCGTGCAACTGAAAGTTGCTGATGACTTGCGCCATCTATCGGAATAAATATCAACTATTCCACTATTATTCCAGAATTGGTCAAATACCCATCCTTGATTAATAATAATAATTAAAAAAACTAATAACGTACGCGTTTCGGGCTGTTGACCCTCGTCAGCGTGGTGCAAGCTGTACCTCAACGACCAAAAAGCTGGTCATTCAGGCATCCTGAAATATCATGAAACGGGTAGTTAAGACATCAGCAACTTTCAGTTGCACGATAAGGAGAGGCCTTTTTCTTAATGTATGAACCTTATCCTAGTACCATGTCATATTTCTTATTGCGTAAGGTTTTAGATATTTTTTATAAATAGCAGTAATATCTGTAGAAGTAATTTTGATGATTTTATACGGAAAGATATAAAAAAAAAAAAACATTAGTGTCAAAAAACCAAAAAAAAAAAAAGAATAAAACTTATTACCATTTATATTTGCTATCATATTAAAAGCAAATACGTTTTTTTTACAAAGTTGGAAGAAAAACACTTTTTCAATTTCAACGTTCTCATTTATAAGTCTTTTTTATTTCACTTTATCAAACGAAGGGGTGGGTTGAAGGATGGTCTAAACCGTTGGTTTACGACCGCTACGACCCGGTTCGATTCCCGCATTGGGTACTTTTTTCTGATAAAAAAAATGCTTTAATGACCCCCGATACTTGCAAAAATCCAACCCCACCAGCGAGTGCAAAGTAACCAAACGGGGCTCTGACACATTTGTAAGTGCAAAGTCGAACTGCTTTTCACATGTGTAGACATGTGGTGCACTTACAGTAAAAGCAGTCGCCTATTTCTATCCACCATGATTATCATGGCCTTTACCACATGTACTAGGGATAAACAAAAAAAAATTATCAAACATTTGTAATAGAATTGAATATGCCTCATGTATAAAAACGACGAAATCAAAAGAAAGTGACATTTTCAAACTAGTAGAACCCATCTTAAAATAACTCACCAGAATTTGGTCCAATCAACATTTTTTGTTATTTGTCCGCCTCTTTTGTTGAGATATTTATTGGGCTAAATAAATGATTTTCCAATGGCATCATTAGGCCAGTTGAAAATACATCGATCTTTTGGAAAAAAAAATTCTTTACCCGCCAAATGGTTTTCCCTGTATAATATTGGCTGAAAAATAATTTATTGTTTTATAAATCTCTTTTCCAAACTTTTGAAAAATATTTTTTATCTTTATTGAATATATAGCGCTTAGTGTATATATAACTATAATTTTTAAATGTGTTTATTATATAAATATTTATTTATGAGAGGTTTTGGAATATTCACAAATTAGTTAACAGACGAAGTCAAATTAAATTTAAAATTCAAATATATATATTTAATATTATATCGAATATATTATATTATATATTTTAAAATATATATGTATTCTTTTATTATAAAAATCAGTTATATAAACTTTAGGGCATCATTTTATTTTGAAGAATAAGTCAATTGTAGCGTACATCCATTAGTTATGCTGTCAAATGTATAATATTTATAGAATATAGTTTTAATAATGCAATGATAATTATGCAATGAGATATATACACTGGTGTTCAAAAAAATAAAAAACTTTTGTTTTTTAATGATATGTTTTAAAATATACAACGCTAGAAGCTAAAAAGTAATTTAATTAGGTATTTTAAGTCGTAGAATTTATTTATCGCAAACATTCGATTCGGTAAAATTGAAAATATGCAAATATTTGCTTGTCTTTATAAGTGTGCTATTTGGCGTGTCGTTTACCCCATCTAAGAATTGTTCAATTATAATTTTATTTAATCCTTAGTTAATTATGAGTTTACGAAATATTTTAGCAGATGATTTAAAATGGAGATCTGTTGGAAGAATGGAGGCAGGGCAATCACAAGTTGAAGTAGCAAAATGGCTAAATGTGAATAAATCTGTGGTCAGAAAAATATGGAAACAGTTCATTGAGAGAGGAACCATCAAAAGAAAAGAAGGTTTTGGTAGAAAAAGAAAAATAGCTACCTCTGAAGACCGTTATCTGGTCGTAACTGCCAAGCGCCATAGGGAGATGACAGCTATTCAACTCTCTAATGAACTCTCAAGTGCTACTGGAACGAGAATTTCAAGACAAACTGTTTACCGAAGGCTTCACGAAGGTGCTCTTTATGCAAGACGACCAATGGTCTGTATCCCTTTAACCTCTGCTCACAGGAGAGCCCGCTTGAATTGGTGCTTGGAACATCACGCCTGGACTCATGATCAGTGGGCCAATGTTCTCTTCAGTGACGAGTCAAGATTTAGTTTTAAACACAGATTCTCGACGAGTTTTCATCTGGAGGGAGCCTGGAACCCGCTATCATCCCGGTAACATCAGGGAAATAGACAGTTTTAGAGGGGGCAGTCTCTTAGTCTGGGCTGGCATCAGTTCTAGCAGACGCACACCCCTCCACATTTTTTCTGGGGGCACTTTAACTGCCCAAAGGTACAGGGACGAGATCCTTGAGCCCTATCTAAGACCTTATAGAGATCAAATTGGTCACAATTTAATTTTTATGGACGATAATGCTCGTCCACATAGGGCTAGGCTAGTCAATGAATATCTCCAGAGTGAGAATATTCGAAGGATGGATTGGCCAGCCAGATCTCCGGACCTGAATCCAATAGAGCATGTGTGGGATACTCTAGGGAGGCGTATTGGAGCTCGTCACCCCTCTCTCAGAACCCTCGTTGAGCTAAGAACTGCTCTATTGGAGGAGTGGGGTTTACTACCCCTGGACCTCCTCCAAAGCCTGGTAAACAGTATGAGGGCTCGCTGTGAGACCTTGATAGCTGTTAGAGGTGATCATACTCCCTATTGATATCTTATTCCTTTAAGATCTGGAACCTTAGCTTTGGGTATGTTGGTAATAATTTGCATATTTCATAATTTCAAATATCTTTTATATTTTCATATAGCTAGTCAAATTCTCCATAGTTTAAACTATTTGTATACTAAATTTTATATTTGTTAATAAATTAGCTTTTGAGAAATTTCAATATTGGTTAAGTTTCTTATTTTTTGGACACCAGTGTATATATACAGTGCGGCAAATAATTTTTAAGACTCGCGCTAGATAAAGGCCAATAGCAGAGCCAGTTATGAAATTGCGCATGCGTATATATATTCGAAGCCTTATCTAGCGCGTGGCTTTGTTTCAGCCATTTTGGTTAACTCTTTAAAAACATACAGGCGATTTTTGAGAAGTAAAATTTTTTGTTCGTCGGAATTCTGAGATGGAACAGAGAGCGGTCATTAAATTTAATGCAAAACTTGGTAGAAGTGCATCGGAAACATATATTTTGATGAAGCAAGTTTATGGTACGTTATGTTTGAGTAAATCAAATGTTTTCATTTGGCACAAACGTTTTTCGGATGGAAGAAATACGCTAGAAGATGATAAGCATACTGGACGACCAAGTTCTTCAAAGACACCAGAAAGTATAGAAAAAGTGCGAGAATTTGTTGAAAACAATGATGGCAGAGGTTTTACACATCAACAAAGAAACGATTCGAACCATTCTGCATGAAGATTTAGGTAAAACTAAAGTCTGTACTAAATTTGTTCCACACACTTTAACGGGCGAGCAGAAATCAGTGTGAATTGCACATTGCAGGGACATCATTTCTGCCTATGAAAATAATTCAAACTTCCTGAAATCAATTGTTACGGGTGATGAAACATGGTGTTTTCAGTATGACCCAAAGACAAAGCGCCAAAGTGCCGAATAGAAGTCAAAAAACTCTCCACAAGCCAAAAAAACGCGAAAAGTGCCATCAAAAATCAAAACAATGCTGATTACCATTTTCGATAGTAGAGGTATTATCCACAAAGAATTTGTTCCCGCTGGACAAACCATTACTGGAGAGTATTTTTTAAACTTTTTGAAACGCTTGATTGCCAGAATTCGTCGCATTCGTCCAGAATATCGCGATGAAGACAGTTGGTGTTTGCTGCATGATAATGCACCGAGTCACTCCTCACTCATTGTTCGTCGCTTTTTGGCCAAAAATAACGTCTGTGTGTTGAATCATCCTCCGTACTCGCTTTATTTAGCACCATGTGACTTTTATTTATTTCCAAAAATAAAATTGAAGTTAAAAGGTTGTTTTTTTTATGATATCCCGACCATCCAGAGAGCTGCGACGAGCACTTTGGAGGCGATTCCTCAAAGTGGCCTGCAAGAGGCATTTAATTCCTTATTAAATCGTTGTAACATATGTATTGAATCCAGAGGGGATTATTTTGAATAAAAAAATAGTAGAAATTGAATTAGCTTGTTTATGTTTTATTTTACAAACCCATTCTTAAAAATTATTTGCCACACTGTATATATATAATTTTGAAAATAGAGCAATCCATAAATAGATCTTTAATTAAAAAGGCATATATATTGGATGAAAATATCATTTATTTTACCAATATTTTGATCCAATATATGCCTTTTTAATTAAATATATATATAATTTTGAAATTAGAGCAATCCATAATTAGATCTTTAATTAAAAAGACATATTGGATCAAAATATAATTGACGTTCAGCCCCGACAAACAAAAATATTGGTAAAATAAATAATATTTTGATCTAATATATGCCTTTTTAATTAAATATCTAATTTTGAGTAATATAATATCTATTTTTAAATTTAATATCAAAGTAAAAATAAAAAGGTTTAACATATTTCTAAAATATAGATAACATTTCAATTCCTATAAGTTAAAATTGAAAATTCCAAAACACATACCTCATCATACTCATTCTTCTATAAATAACAATTGGATATATACATCTTTTTTTATTTAAAAAACAGAGCGCATTGGTTTGTTGTACATATGCATGCATGTTGTACATATGCATGTCTTTTTTACAAGTACTGCCGCATTAAACACTACCAATACACAGCAAATATTTTATAAGCTTTTATTTTTCCTACTTCTCTCCATGTATTTCTATCTACAACTCTTGTGATCAACTTTTAACATATTTACATACAACGCATAAGCCTAGAAATGTGTATACTTGCTCAATCCAGATAACAATGCAAGTTGATAAAATTTCAGACTTCTGGGTATCTTAGAATGGATTATTTTCTATATTTCCTTTCACGACTAAAACGCGGCTGATTCCACACTCGCCTTTTCAGTGATACGCTAACCTATGCACGGAGGATTCTGTGACCACTGGACATGCTTCGGACCTGGAGGCTGTTGGGCTCTGCGTTGCCTGGAGTATAAGAGCTCCATCTATGCTTCCTTCCTGTGGTGAATCTGTATAAGACCGGTGGTCTTAATAAAGCTGTATGTATGTGTGTATATATTTCCCTTTATCGATTTAAAAAGTACGATTTATTTATTTTTCTCCACCACTGCTAGAAAAGAGCTGAAATCATAATTTTGTGTTTAAAATTGAAGATCTAATACATATTAGGTATTAAAAAGACCAAGTAAATAAAATATGAATGATGTATTGATGACAGCGTTGTCTTCAGACCAAATTAGATATGGTTTTATGTTTATAATCCAACATGTACCTCATTGTGGTTTATCGTATCCTTTGTTTGTTGCTTACATGTTATAATATGATACATTAGCGCGCCATCTGTTATGAAAATTCGAAACTATTATAGACGCGTATGATTCTTTTGAAAATTAAACAATATATCCCGTGTTCATAGTATCGATATATTTTATGGACAACCAGCCGCTTTTCTCCTTGCAGTCATGGGCCAGAGTGAAAGCGCACTAGCGTGAAGATAAATGAAGACCACACGCATAGGAACACGGTTAACCTCGGTTTAGAGGGGCAGCACCCGGGAAGGTAGGAGAGTCCTGGGATTCAATAGAACAGCATGACAACCTAACTGACTCCTGACCACTCGGCCTGCTGTAGAACCGCTGCTGTAGGCTCAGAAGGAACCCAGCTTATATAATAATGGTGACGTCAGACTTTGTTGAGTGTTTATTCAAAGCCTGGCATGGCAAATATGTTTATATCCTCCTTCAGATTCTTGGACAATGTCAACGACCTGTTTACGACATTTCTGGGTTTTGCCCCGTATATATAGATTCCAGAGGTACATTTTATCGACTCCATTTTATGAGTTTCATAATGTGCTGTTTCTTAGATGATCTATGTTTAATTAATTATATATATGTATATACAATGTATGAAAATTCGAAACTATTATAGACGCGTATGATTCTTTTAAAAATTAAACAATTTCTACTGCCTTACTGCAATGCAAAAAAAAAAGTTTAATTTTTAAAAGAATCATACGCGTCTATAATAGTTTCGAATTTTCATAACAGATGGCGCGCCTATGCATCATAATATACAATGTATATACAACAATAAACCCAAATATAAAAAACTTTCTACTGTCCTTACTGCGATAAAAAATCATTGTATATAGATGGCGCGTTATTGTCTTATGTTTAATATACAATATCGTATATAATATATATATATATATATATATAGTGTATAAACTATATAACAAAATTATAACAGTGATTCTACTTTTAAAACTTAAGGAGCAAACTGATAAGAATGATAACTCATATCAATTAGATAAAGGATTTTTTTTTCTCTCTATCTACAAATTAATAACATTTTACAAATTTTATAATTTGAATTTAAATGATCATAATAATGAAGATAATCTTAATACAAAACTGGACTATAAAATTAAATAACTATTTATTATTATATATATATATATATATATATATATATATATATATATATATATATATAGTATATGTCATAATAAATACTCTTCCAGGAATAATAAAGCAAACCTACAATCAACCCAGAGAGAGACGGGAGGGTAAGGACCGGTCACTTTAGACATCAGCGACATTCCAAGAGGCGACTACTGGGCGTTCGTCACTTAACACCTTGGGAATTTAAGACAGTTGGGGATTGTGTGCGACACGAACGGACGCCCGGCTCTCCCCCCTCTCTCTCTCTGGTTGCCTGGGTTCCTTCTCTTCCAACTTGTGGTGTGATTATTTCTCTTTACCCACCTTATTATATTGCCTACATATATATATATATATATATACAAAATATTTGAATTATGTAAATAAATATATATGTATATATATTTTTCAAATATTCCAAAATATCATAGTGGGCGTCTGTTTTAAATTTAAAATAATTGGGTTTATATTTATGTGCATATATAAATATTTTATTTAGAATTTGTATCTATTCTACTCTTGATTCTGATGTTTTGTAAATTTAGATATCATTTGGCTTTGTGATAAATTCGTGAATTTAGAATTCTCATCTCTAAATATTGAATAAATAATTATTTAAAATAGTTTTTGTATATGTAAAATTTTTTAAATTAAAATTAACTCTATGAAAAGAGATAATAAATATATCAGCTCTCCTGCCATTGAACAATCAGATTTGCATGGGTCAAAATAAAAGTGACGGTGGGGACAATTATAATGAATTTCGAACTTAATGTGATTTAGTATGAAGCAACTGATTTACAAAGAGGGAGATAGAGAGGATTGAGATTGAAATCTCTTTAACTATATCGTTCATATAAGGTTTTTTTTATGGAGCAATCCATAAATACATTTTTAATTAAAAAAGGCATATATTGAATCAAAATATCAATATATATTACCATATTTCAGTTGGCTGAACGCCAACCTTTATCAAGGTATTATAACATATTTAATGTGTGTTAACAACAAGATGTGGCGCTGAGTTTGTTGTTAACACACAATATGTTATAATACCTTGATAAAGGTTGGCGTTCAGATAATGAAATATTGGTGAATAAATGATATTTTGATCCAATATATGTCTTTTTGATTAAATATATGGTTATATAAGGCTAAAAAGAGTTTAAATAGTTAAAAGGTTAAAGAGAGTGAGAGGAGCTTCATCTTTCTTCTTCTTCTTTCTTATCTCCACTCAATCATATTAGGGTATCAAGCTTGTAAAGCTTGAGACTTTTTGATGGTGTCTGTCGGGGAAGAGTAGAGCCCATCATGGATGTGTCAATAGTCAATAATGTGTTTTGGAGTAGAGAGCTTCATGTTTCACTAAATTATTACTTCTTCGCTCAATATACGATGATCGTCCACCGCCGCTTTTATTTTGAATCACATAGGTTTAATTGTGTTTCAATGATGGAAGCTGAAATATTTATTTTTTATCACCATCAGTATATATTTAAATAGAAGCTTTTAAAACTATTTATTATTGAAAAAAAAATAGAACAAAAGAGAAATTGTACAGTGATCAGTTTGTCACACACTTATGGCCTTGAAAATCCATTTCGTGATTTTACAGGAAGCCTCAAGAACCAGATTTTTTGTGGTCGTTGAGGAATAGCCTGCACCACGATGCAAAAAATCCAACGTTATTGTTGCTTTTCAAACTTTCAGAACAATCACACGGATTTACCGAATTTTATGACATTTATAAACTAGTTTGAGTCAAAAGGTGATCCATCAAATAAGTTTATATATAAAAGGGCGTACCTGGTTCTGTAAAGAAAAAAAAAACATTTTTTTCCTCAAAATATTTCGAGAGATTGCTCCCTCTTTATCAATTTATTGCACAGTAAACTTAATTTACAAATTCTTGTAGATGACATGAAAACAACTTTGTTTTGGGTATCATGTGATCAACAATAATTTGTAAATTAAGTTTACTGTGGCAATAAATTGATAAAGAGGGAGCAATCTTTCGAATATTTTTGAGAAAAAAAACTTTTTTTCTTTACAGATCCAGATACGTCCTTTTTATATAAATTTATAAAATAATTTTATAATTTCGATTCTCCTTAATAATGTGATAAGAATTCTAAATATCCCATAGACAATATCCATGAGTTATACCTATATATAGGTAATATCCAGTGCGTACTTAGAGATCTCCAACTGTTCCTAATATAAATGTGGTCTATAACAGGGGTCAGCAAACCTTTGAGTCGGAAGAGTCAAAAATTACAATTTACAAATTTTCTAAGTTTTTTAAAGAGCCACAGCATTTTTTCTTGCCAACAATAAATAGTACTCGCATAAATAATATTCACGTATGGAACTATATAAAGAGCCATAATGATTTTGGCACATGAGGTTTGTATTTGATCATTTATATAGTGATGTTTGGGATGCAATTGCAAAAATGGGCAGGCCGTATTCTAGTGTTGAATATAGAAGAGGAAGACAAATTAGCAAAAAAGGCGTGTCACTTCCCAAGCAATAGCAATAATGTTACCTTTGAAGAAATATATAATGTATTTAAAAACGAAAAATAAATCAAAAATGACAGCTTATCCAATCATCACTGGTACAAACCATTGAAACAATTAGAAGAACTTCAAAAACTTATAGAAATCAACAACCAGCTTTAGCAAGACTAAAAGTGGCCATATAAAAACCTTAGAATTTCAAAATGGACAAAAAAAAACTTTCAATAAATGCTTGAAATGCAATAGTGTGGAAACTTCACCGGAACATATCTTGTTATGCTCAGAGAACTGACAATAGAGGACCTATTTTCCAGGCCTATAACTACCATCGCAAAATTGGAGAGGAGTGGACTTCAGGAATTGGTTTAAACCATGGAGATAAGCACCACCACTACATAAAGAGCCGCAGCTTCACATCCAAAGAGCGCATGTGGCTCGCGAACCGCAATATTTCCGACCCCGGTCAAACCAATCACTAATATTTTAAACGAATGAAAATTAAGATTATTTGGGATTAGGGTTTAGAGAAAATGTATTTTATGAATAATTATATGTCGAATGTGTCTTTTGATCTTAACTATAGAGCAATAATCAAAAGTTTGTAATATATTCAAAGTTATTTGAACATTGATTCAAGATGGCGAATTCCTTTTAATTGCAGACGAAGTTAGTTAGACTAATGATCATTGAGAACCGATAAGAAACTTTTCAACTTCGATTCTTTCGTTCAAATACAATGAATGTTGATCTTTTGATAAAAATTAATTTTATTTTATGGTTATCTTTAGTTTAATATATATTTTTTAAAAAGGTTTGTAAAATTCAATATTATATACCAAAATAGGCATCTCTAACCTTTAGATATGCATTAGAGCGATGCAATTTGGTTTGTCACCCCATTACAGAACGTAATAGCGGTTATCAAGAATGTATGAAAATTCGAAACTATTATAGACGCGTATGATTTTTTTTATAAATTAAAAAATTTCTTTTGCCCTTACTGCACTGGAGAAAATTAATGGAGGACCTGGCTCATCAGTGGTGAACCCTCCCAGCGGTTTCGCCAGTTTAATCTACCATACCGCTGTTATATTGCATTTTTCGATCTTCCTTTTATAGTGATATATTTATAATTGTATGTAAATCTGTGCTGTCCTCTAAGCTTATATCCATAGTTCATCTAAAATACCCATTCCAAGAGTCTAGCATCAGTATCACTATAAAAGAAAAATCGAAAAATGCGATATAACAGCGGTATGGTAGATTAAACTGGCGAAACCGCTGGGAGGGTTCACCACTGATGAGCTAGGTCCTCCCATTTATTTTTCCATTGCAGTAAGGGCAGTAGAAATTGTTTAATTTGTAAAAGAATCATACGTGTCTATAATAGTTTCGAATTTTCATAACAGATGGCGCGGTAATGCATCATAATGAAGAATGTGCTACAACACCAGTGTTGGCAAATTCAGACAAAGGCCAAAAATCATGTTTCGGGCTTCGGCCCCTCATCAGTAATGGGGCAGCTTCGATTTCATGATATATACAGTCGAACTTGAATAATTCGAACTCCAAGGAACCCAAAAAAATTCAAATTATCCAAAATTTCTAATTAAAAACGTTTTGAATAAAAGGGACCAAATTCTAAGGTCCAAGATAAATATTCAAATTGAAGATGTTCGAATTATCCAAGAGTTCTACTGTATAATATATAATATTTTTAGGGCCAATTACTTATTTATTTTAGATATACACTCATGGACAAAACATTAGACAATAACTCTGAAAGATATTTAATACACAGACATTCTATATACAGTTACGAGCGTCATTCTTCATCAGTCATCTCTGTCACCGTTTGCTTTTTTTTTTTGGAATGGCGCCCTCCCATTGGTCGGCCACGATCACGCCACCTTTGCCCCCCCCCCACTCGCCTTTTCGTTTTTATAACCATTGTGTTGGAGCGGGTCGCTCCTTAAATAAATGCATATATTAGTTAATAACAAATGGAATCCTCTCTTTCTTTTTCCCAGTAAGAGACGCCTACGGAAGCTAACAGTACATAGACAGATAAAGCACATAGGCTATAGTTATTAACTAACATATGCATTTATATAAGGCGCCAATTTATAATTGTAACAAATAGTATTTGAATCAAAACATCCAATCGGGTAAAACACGGGCGTTGCCCGGGTCATTCGGCTAATATATACAGTATATAAAATGAAAGGATTTAAAAGCATGAATGTTTCTTTTATACACAATACAAACTTCTACTGTCCTTACTGCGATTAAAAAAATGATGGCGTTATATATAGATGGCACGTTATTGCTTTGTGTTAACAGTGATATTTATTGAGTGTATTTCATAAGAGTATATATGAGCATTTTAAAACTTAAAAACCCACACATTTCCTATTTGTTATTCCACTTTTAATATAAAGATGAAAAATATTGATTTTTAAAACATTTAAAAATATATTTTAATATTCCTCCTATAATTTACTGGTAACAAGATAATGTCGCCTCCTTCTTATTGATTCAGTATATCCATTTATTGACAGCTTCTTAAAATTTGTGGTCCATTGGTCAAAAATAATTGGCCATTTTTCACTGAATATTATTTTTAAAATAAGCAAAATATTAAATTTTCAAAATTATATTTCCACACACAAATTTTTATTTTTATTTGATGCGTTTAATTCATATTTATAAACATTTGTTCTTTTTTAAAATAAGCATTAACGTTTATTTATAACTAAAATTTTACTTATTGGTGTTTTTGATAATTTAAATATTTTTGGATTTTTCATTCAAGAGAATGATTTCAATTTCTAAATGTTGCTATACATTTAACAAAGAGTTAGATTGACATAATGTCCGAAAAGTTGATATAAATTCTTAAGAAGAAAAGCGCACAAATA
Source organism: Cordylochernes scorpioides (assembly GCA_030710605.1). Lineage (NCBI taxonomy): Eukaryota > Metazoa > Arthropoda > Arachnida > Pseudoscorpiones > Chernetidae > Cordylochernes > Cordylochernes scorpioides. Next base: position 65,733,597 of record CP092873.1, on the reverse strand, counting down.
ATGATAATAATAATAAAATAATTAAAACCCAGACTAGTATTTCAATACAATAATTTTTAACACATATATATGGATGCCTTAATATTTACAGAAACTGAAGACTATATTTTAACAATCAAATTTACTGGCAATATATACTCTATAACAAAAAAATCGACGCACCAAGAAGCAGTTGTCCGATTTATATGAAAAATACGTATACAAAGAGGTTTAGACCAAACATCTAAATGATTGAAATTTGGTGGCGGATTTATGCAAAGCAAGAGCTCCAGCGCATCTGAACTGCGCATCCAGCAAGAGCATTCTAAACTAAATATTCGGCGCGGCACGAGCTGATTTTCAGAATTTCCGTTTAATATTTTAGCAGTACGCCTATTTCTACTGTATCAATGCCTTGCCGAAAGATTCGTGCTCATTGCGAACATACACAGTGTGGCAATTAATTTTTAAGACTCGCGCTAGATAAAAGCCAATAGCAGAGCCAGTTATGAAATTGCGCATGCGTATACATATTCGAAGCTTTATCTAGCGCGTGGCTTTGTTTCAGCCATTTTGGTTAACTCTTTAAAACCATACAGGCCATTTTTGAAAAGGAAAATGTTTTGTTCGTCGGAATTCTGAGATGGAACAGAGAACGGTCTTTAAATTTAATGCAAAACTTGTTAGAAGTGCATCGGAAACATATATTTTGATGAAGCAAGTTTATGGTACGTTATGTTTGAGTAAATCAAATGTTTTCATTTGGCACAAACGTTTTTCGGAAGGAAGAAATACGCCAGAAGATGATAAGCATACTGGATGACCAAGTTCTTCGAAGACACCAGAAAGTATAGAAAAAGTGCGAGAATTTGTTGCAAACAATCGCAGTGCATCCCTGAGAATGATGGCAGAGGTTTTACACATCAAAAAGAAACCGATTCGAACCATTCTACATGAAGATTTGGGGTAAAACTAAAGTCTGTGCTAAATTTGTTCCACACACTTTACCGGGCGAGCAGAAATCATTGAGAATTGCACAATTGCAGGGACATCATTTCTGCCTATGAAAATGATTCAAACTTCCTGAAATCAATTGTTACGGGTGATGAAACATGGTGTTTTCAGTATGACCCAAAGACAAAGCGCCAAAGTGCCAAATGGAAGTCAAAAAACTCTCCACAAGCCAAAAAAAATGCGAAAAGTGCCTTCAAAAATCAAAACAATGCTGATTACCTTTTTCGATAGTAGAGGTATTATCCACAAAGAATTTGTTCCCGCTGGACAAACCATTACTGGAGAGTATTATTTAAACGTTCTGAAACGTTTTATTGACAGAATTCGTCGCATTCGTCCAGAATATCGCGATGAAGACAGTTGGTGTTTGCTGCATGATAATGCACAGAGTCACTCCTTACTCATTGTTCGTCGCTTTTTGGCCAAAAATAACGTCTGTGTGTTGAATCATCCTCCGTACTCGCCTGATTTAGCACCTTGTGACTTTTATTTATTACCAAAAATAAAATTGAAGTTAAAAGGTTGTTTTTTTTTTATGATATCCCGACCATCCAGACAGCTGCGACGAGCACTTTGGAGGCGATTCCTCAAAGTGGCCTGCAAGAGGCATTTAATTCCTTATTAAATCGTTGTAACATATGTATTGAATCCGGAGGGGATTATTTTGAATAAAAAATAGTAGAAATTGAATTAGCTTCTTTCTGTTTTATTTTACAAACCCATTCTTAAAAATTATTTGCCACACTGTGTATGTCAGAGTTTGAAACTGGTCGTGCCATTGAATTGAAAGAGGCTGGTTGGTCTAATCGACTAATCCGCGACATCTGTGACGAAGTGATGCGGCTATTAGGCGATGTTGGAAAAGGTGGGTCAACAACGGAGTATGCAACGTCAGGACGGCAGCGGTCGACAAGGGCAACAACAGAACGGGAGGACAGAGCAATTGTCAGAATGGCTGTCGCAGCACCGGAATCCAGGTTATCTACCATCCAACGTGTGACCAGCACACAAGTGTCCAAAATGACCATCAACAGACGACTGAGAGAGCGGAATCTAAGAGCTCGCCGACCGTCATGATGCCTAACCCTCACACCCGTGCACCGACAAGTCCGACTACAGTGGTGTCGGGAGAGATCAACTTGGAACTGCGCTGACTGGGGACGTATAGTCTTTAGTGACGAGTCCCGTTTCTTACTGTGTCCTGACGACCGTCGCAAACATGTCTGGAGACGTCCTGGACAGCGTGTAGATCCTGGCCTTACTGTCGAACACCACACAGGTCCACAACAGGGCGTTATGGTCTGGGGTGCCATTTCATTTGATAGCAGGACCCCATTGGTAGTCATTCCTGGCACCCTGACAGCACAACGGTACGTAGATGACATTCTACGGCCTGTTTTGTTGCCGTTCCTCTCATCACCCCGGGCTTACTTTTCAACAAGATAATGCCCGGCCACACACGGCACGTGTTACTATGGATTGTCTTCAATCTTGCCGAACTCTTCCGTGGCCAGCAAGATCGCCTGATCTCTCACCCATAGAGCACATCTGGGACGTGATGGGAAGGCGATTGCAACCATTCCGGAATGTTGACTATTTAGCCCGACAGTTGGAGACAATTTGGCATGAAATCCCGCAGCACACCATCCGGAATCTTTATCAGTCCATGACACGCCGGGTGGCAGCCTGCATCCAGGCCAGTGGGGGTCTAACGACATATTGACATTCTCAATTTGTGACGATCAAACTCTGAAATAAAACAATTAATTGTTTTGAAATTTTAATCGTTTTTCCCCTATACATGCTCTTTACATACACCAAATTATGTCCTAATCTGACAACTCCTTCTTGGTGCGTCGATATTTTTGTTATACAGTGTATTTCATCGCAAATATTTCTTTTGATGTTGATAAATATGTTTCATATGTATTATTAAATATTATCTCTACAGACCTTACTGCAATGATAAAAGATGTTGAATGAGAGGGCTTGACTCATCAGTTTTATAACTATATAACTAATGAGCCAAGCTCTCTCATTCAATAACTTGTATCATTGCAGTAAGGTCTGTAGATATAATATTTGATGATATTATTGAAAAGAAACACATAAATTTGATTGTAACAAATTTTATCGATTGATATAACAATGCAATTTATAAGATTTATATTAAAAATAAAGAAGGCATATCGTGACAAAAATTATATATTATATATTTTTATATTTATATAGATTTATATATTTATTAATACATGAAAACAACTAAATATTCGTTAATTCTTTCCTACGTGTTTTCTAAAATTCAAACACCATATCATTAAATAGTTTAAATAGATAATATAAAAAAAACATTATTAGGGAGTTGAACCGATTTTTTTTTCAGATTGAGGCAACATTAGCAAGAAGGATTCTACTGAAAAAAAAATACTAGAATATCATTTTAAAGGTTAATATTATTAAGCATTAGCGCGACTTCTGTTATGAAAATTCGAAATTATTACAGACGCGTATGATTCTTTTAAAAATTAAACAATTTCTACGGCTCTTACTGCAATGGAAAACTAATGGGAGGGCCCCTGGCTCATCAGTGGTGAACCCTATGGTAGATTAAACTGGCGAAACCGATGGGAGGGTTCACCACTGATGAGCCAGGCCCTCCCATTAATTTTTCTATTGCAGTAAGGGCAGTAGATATTGTTTAATTTTTAAAAGAATCATACGCGTCTATAATAGTTTCGAATTTTCATTAAAGGTTTATATTGGATTAAAACGGTTTACTTTACATTAATATGCCATAGGAGGGAATCAATCAACTTGTTCCACAGAGCCACGTGCTGAGAGAAACAGCCACGTGGGCTATTGTTAGAATAGACATGGAAATGATCCCATTTGTATGCAGACGACCTTTTCAACACCCTTTCTGCTTCGTCTGCTATCTCTACCGACCGCTAGTTAAAAATATACCATCATCTAATGGTTAGTTTTTGAATAAAACCTTTTTCAAGACACTGACATTTATAAAACCTTTAGGACGAAAACCTTTCATTCTCTAAATATTTAAACAAAATCTCTCTAATAAAATTGTTAAAATTCAATTGAAAGAAAAATTTTAAGCATCAGTTATATACTTTTTTTGCTTATCCCTAGTGCACGTAGTATAGGCCATGATAATCATGGTGGGTAGAAGTTGGCGACTGCTTTTACTGTAAGTGGACCACATGTCTACATATGTGGAAGGCAGTTCGATTTGCACTTACAAATGTGCCAGAGCCCCGTTTGATTACTTGCACTCCGCGGGTGGGGTTGGACTTTTGCAAGATAGTTTTGCAATTTTTTCAATTTTTTTTTGCAAGAATTAAAGCAAGAAATAATTTAAGGATTAAAGCAACATTACCTTCAACTTTCTATGACCTAAAAGTTATTCCATACACACCTTATACTATTCAGCTTAAAACAGATACTACAAGTATATCTAGAAAAACGGTCATTTCCTGACATATAATTTAATAAAATCAAAATTCATCCAGGGCTAGGTTTCTTGTACAATTCTATTTCTCTAGCTTTTTCGGGCTAACAAGCTCTTTAGCAGGAGCAATTATTAGTATAACTTTAGTTAACTATAGTGTATATAGTGTTACTAGTTACTCCTGATAAAGGGCATTTTAGTTCGAAAGCTAGAGAAACTTAACCCTGGATGCTTTTTGATATTTTTAATATACAGGGTGATCCAAAAGTCCCGCACTATTTTAAAAAATTAATAACTCCGCGAATATTTGCGCTAGAGCAATGCGGTAAACACCATTGTGTTCAGGATGCAATGGGAATTTTTATGGCAAATAATGAAAAATTCGAAATTGATTTTAGTTACAATTTTATTCGCCAGATGGCGCTCTACCAGAATCAGAGATTCAGCGGCCAAATTGTTTGATAAATTGAAAAATATAACTGATCGGCATGTATTTTTCCTTTTTGAATACCAGGAAAGAACCCTAATAATATCAAATAACAAATTAATAAAACACCATTTCGCCAAAAGTATGAAGAATTGGTTTAACGATTTTCAAATACAATCAGAGATATGTAAAATAGGTAAATGCAAATTTAAACATGTAGCAAAAGGAAAATTGATATTTTAGATACGGTTTGTTTCCGAAGATAATAAATTTCTAATATTTTTAATTCAGCTCTCACTCAGTATCGATTATATTTATTTTAATTCTTTGAAAAATATGTATCTATCTCTGATAATTTATTTTACTCTGGAATGCCGTTGTTGTTGTCGTGTCCAATAAAGAGCCTCAGATGTCTCCATACATCTCCATCACAGCAGCAGCAATGTCCACTATCTTAGGTGTGTAAAGCTGCTGCTCAGGGTCTATGTCTAATTTTTGCAAGGCTGCGGCCATTGCTGGCTATAAGAATATGTGGGTAGGTGTAAGTTCCACACCAGGACAATTGTTGCATGCCCTATAGGTTCTTGTGCCATCTGGATGTATTGTCATTCCTTTATAGTGTTTTGTTCTAAGTCTTGTTATAGTTTTTGTCATTTTTCTCTCAGAGTTTATTTCGCGTTTTGATCTTTTCTTATTTTTTTGTTTAATTATCTTGTATTTTGACAAAGAATCAGCGTCAAATAATGACATTTGTTCTTTCCTTTGGCTCAACTTTCTGGCTTCCTTTGCCAATTCGAATGCCATTTCATTACCCCTGATCCCAGCATGGGCAGGGATTCATTGTAGAATGCAGTTATTCTCCAATGGTTCCAGTTGGGTAAGTAACGAGTGTATTTTCTGTGTGATTTTAGTATTGCCCTTCTGAATTTCTTCTAGAGCGGATATGGAGTCGCTGTATATTAAAATATCTTCTGCTTGATGCAGGGATGGTTGGTTAAGGCATACATCAAGGGCTTTCCAGATAGCTGTCAGTTCACAAGTGAAGTTTGACGAAATCTGTCCTGCTCCTTCTTTGATTTTGATGTTTGTTCCATCTTGCAGTATTATGTTAATTCCGGCCCCTCCATTACTCAGAGTAAGGTCTGAAGATCCATCTGTATATGCTGTTGAAGGGCGTGGCCTAGCAATTTTAATCAAGAATTTGTACTATGAGGACATAGCCGTTAATATTACAAACACATTAGACCTCGAAGCCCAAGGTATCAAAGTCTACCTCAATCAAAACAAAGCCATCCACATATACAATATGTATCACCCTCCAAACAATACATTTATTGACGATGGAACAAAGGCTCAATTTCTTACAGACAACACTATTATTGTAGGTGACCTTAATGCCAAACATCAACTATGGGGATGTTCTACGCCAAACCCAAGAGGCAAAATACTATCAAACATATTTGACGACAATGCCTTCATGTGCTCAAATGATGGGAATCCTACCCATCATTCCTACAAGCTATAATACTGCACAAGCCCTTGATATAAGTTTTTACTATCCTGAAATTTTCCACAAATGCAAATAGAAAATATTAAAAGTTTTGGAAGTGATCATTTGCCTAATTTGATAGAAATTAGCACCAAGACCAAAACTAGCTCAATTAAGAAAAATTCTGGAACTTCAAAAAGGCTAATATGATATCTTTCGAAAACACCATTATTAAAGCAGCCAAAGTTTCAATACCAAGAGGTAATATTAAGAAATGGATTCCAAATTATACACACCAGGCAAAAAATATTCAAATACTTATAACTAAAAGAAATGAACTACAAAAAAGTGCACCCAAAACCAAAAATATTGTAGAACTGAACTGAACATTGTGATTGCAAAAATAAAAAAGATTATGCGTAAATGTGAAAAGGGAAAAATGGAAACAAACTTGTGAAAACCTGAACCCAAGAAACCCAAATACAAAACTTTGGAATTGGGCAAAACAAATTGACAGAGCCCAGCCACGAACTGAAAACACAAATATGATTAAGAATACAGATGGTACACCAGCAACTAATGACAAAATTGCTGCCAATCTTTTAGGTAATTCATATCAAATAAGTAGTAAAATCAAGGTTGAAAAAAGGCCCGAAAGATTATTCATGACTGTAAAAAATGTCACCAGCACTCATAATATTTTCCATGAAAAAAATCAATATGAAAGAGCTAGCTTATGCATTAGAAAACACTGACCTAAACAAGACTCCTGGGCCAGATGGAATCCATGGCCGAATGATATCAAACTTGGGCAAAATTGGCAAAGAAAGACTTCTTAATATTTTCAATAACTCCTGGAAAACTGGAAAATTGCCTCAAGACTGTAAAAATGCAAAAATAATTCCCATTAAAAAACTTGACAAATCTGCTGATGACCCAAAAAACTACCGACCTATCTCCCTAACAAATATTTGCTGCAAATTAATGGAAAAAATTATATTCAGACGACTCATCTACCACCCCGACACAAGAAATCTCTTACCAGAAGAACAATATGGATTTAGGAAAGGACATGGGACAATAGACCAACTCTTATTTTTCGCACAAAAGGTTAAAGATGCACAAAACGAAAAACCAACTAACCACACTTTTTAGACCTTACACAAGCTTTTGATAAGGTATGGAAAAACAAGTTAATTACAAAATTATACAAACATTCAAAATTGTTGGAAAAGCTATCACTTGTATAAATGATTCTCTTAAAAATATATAAATCAGGATCAAATATAATGGCACTCTATCTAAAACCTTCAATTGCAGGCATAGAAAAATAAATTTCACATAAAAACCAATATTGGACTTTTCGCTGATGACATTATTCTATGAAGCAGCAGCACTAACTGGAAAAAAGCTGAAAGAGATTTAACAAGACTCTTCTCCACCTAGAAAAATTTGCTAATAAACATAAATTAGAATTTAACCCCCAAAAACTTTACTACCGATAAGAAACTATACAAAATAAGACCAAATATTATTCTAAAAGAACAACAATTGCAATATAATAAACATCCTAAATATCTCGGCTACACCCTGGATCCAGAAATCAACTCCAGTAAGCATATTGAAGGAGTTGTTAGAAAAGGAAGAGACCGACTAAAAATCTTGAAATATATTTCAGGAAGAGTGGGGAGCTGAAGCAACAACAAAAAAATTAACTTACCCATCTCTAATGAGACCTATCCTGGAATATGGATATCAAATCTATGGTACAGCATCTGAAACAAATCTAAAATCACTGGAAAGGATACAACTAAGTGCAGCTAGAATTATTACAGGTCTTCGAAAACCCTGCCCTAATGATATTGTACTTTACGAGGCAGACATTATGCCCTTAAAGAATAGAATAAGCTACAATCTGCCAAAATATATAAACAAAATCAAGAGTTATGAAAACAAACACAGAACTTTCAATTACATACTTAATTGGGAATCCAATCTAAGACTCAAAAAAGAAGGCCCTCTCCACCTGGCCAAAAGAAATGGATTTTTAAAATATAAAGTGGAAAAATATTATTTAGCTGAAAAAAATATCTCCATGCGAACCACTAACAAAATGTTATTTTTAATGCCACTTTAAATGAAACCACCAACAGACAATACCAAAATCCAGAATACTTAAAACAATTATCATTAGAAATAATTAATAAAATTCCTAAAAATGCAATAACTATCTATACCGATGGTAGCAGAGATGAGTTGGGACACACTGGCAGTGGCTCTCTCATTAAAACCACAAATGGCATTGAGAAAATAAACAGAAGAAACCCAGAATTTTGCTCAGTCTTCAGATCAGAACTTATAGCCATCTATGAAGTCTTAAAATCCATCAGAAACATTAAACATCACGATATATGGATTCTTACTGATAGTAGAAGTGCCATACAACACTTGAGTCACACAGGGGAACTTAGAGACAAAGTAAGCAGGAACATAATTGGTTATCTCCAAAAACTCTCAATACCTCAAAAATTCACCTTCAATGGATACTCTTACATGTTAGCATTGAAGGCAATGAAGCTGCTGATGCGCTAGCGAAAAAGGCACAAAAGAACCCTTGCTATAGAAAAATAAACTTACTTTTAAAGAAATAGAAACAGTAGCCAAAATAAACAAGAACTGGAGGATCCCACCTAAGCACAGTTGGTATACCCTAGAAGTAGATGGCCACCCAGACCTTTCGGTCCACAAGCCGGCATGCGAAGCATGCCTTCGCTGCTATTCTGTTCAACTCATAAGCCAAGTAACGGTATCCAAGCTAGTGATTGGCCATTGTACCTTGAAACACCACCTCCCAGACAACGTGTCTGGAAGGATTTCTATACCGGTGGCCTTTAATCACAGCAAAATAGGAAACTATCTACTGTGTCCAGCAGGGACCGCGGGGAGGCAGACCCCGGTCGACTCTGTTCACTCACAGCTGAGGAAAAGCTCAGCTGCCACGTCGTGGGCTTTCTCAAGAAGCTTGCTGTGATTTCTCAGCAGCTCACTCTCGATCGCGCCCCCTCGCCCCTCCTTCTCTCTTCCTGCACACCCACTACCCTTGGACAATCCAAGACGTAGTGGCGTGCATTCACATCCCTTTCTCCACAGACGCAATCAGGATTGCTCTTAATTTCAAATCTGTGGAGACCTGGGGAAGAGCCCATGTCCCGAACTACCCTAATGAGTTTGTGGGACATTACCATACAGAGGTACTTGGGTGTTGTTTGCCCCATTGAATAACTCTCTCCCCTTCACAATTGTTCCTCCATCTGTTCAAACATAAGTCCTGGACGTGACCCCCTGATCCTCCTATAAACTTCTTTCTTGGTCACTGTGGTCCTCAGTGATCTACCTTTTAAGCATCCTGCCTTAGAGATCCTGTCTGCGAGCTCATTACCTTCGATGAGGCTGTGTCTCCTAAACCAAGGGAGCTCCGGAGCCCGCGTCATCATCTCCAGCTCCTGGATTATTTGATGCGCGAGTTGCCCTTTCTCCAGATTGATGGCGACGAGGGCCGACATACAATCTGAATAGAGGCGGTCCGGGCTGAAGTTCTTCTCGGCACACACTCTGTGGGCTACCCTGATCGCAACTAGCTCGGCTGAAAAGACCAATTCGTCCACTCTGAGTGTTAAACTTTCTTGGAAGATCAGCTCTCCATTAGTGAAAATCACTACCCCAGCTCCAGTATTAGTTCCAGACCTACTCCCATCAGTGAAAAACCTCCGTGCCATTCCTTGTCGGCTCTCCAGGACTCCAATTCCACTTTGGCAACCACTGCGGAGGCTTTCTTGGGTCCCTCTTCCATTCCAGGGCACCCGCTTCAAGTCCCAGGGCATCTTCCCTGTTCTCTTAGATCTTCTGTCTGATGGTCTCCTCCTCTAGTTTCAACCCCAGGGGAATAAGACCAGCGAGGACCAATAAGGCCTCACTGCTGGTAGTGCGATATCCCCCTGTGATTCTGAGTGCCGCTGTCCTCTGCATTCTCTCTAGAGTTGTTGCCACCTTCTGATCCCTGTTTCGGCGACACCAAGCCCTGGAAGCATATAGCAGGATTGGCTCGACACAGGAGAGGCAGAGGTTCCTAAAAATAGTACCCTCCTTCTATCTCCCCCCCCCTGTTGAGAGCCAACCAGGACAGGCCTGCACAACGCCTCCCTGCCTCTCGCCACCATCTCCTCCGCCTGGTATTGCCAACCCATCTTGTCATCAATGACCACCCCCAGGATGGTCATCCTATTGACCAACACTACCCTCCGTCCTTCGATCCCGATAGCCGGCTTGTGTTCCCATTTGATCCCTTTCCTTTTAGTTCTTATGTCCCTAGGCTTAAAGCTGAGGGCTTTAGTTTTGGAGACATTGAACTTAAGGCCAGAGTCATGGACCCAGTTCGAGAGAATTTGGAGAGAAGTTCAACACATTCTCAGCCTTCGCTCTCGAAGCAGTCTCAACAATGAGGAACTGGTCGTCAGCTTAGAGAACCAGCCTGGCTCCCTCAGGGAGCTCCTCCTGGAAAACGGTGTTTGCCAGGATATTCCACAGAATAGGTCCGCAGCAAGAGCCCTGGGGGGCAACCCCTAGCACAGTTTCTTTCCAACTTCCGCCCACCAAAACTGAGGCTAATCCGTCTATCCCTCAGGAAGTCACGAACCAAGCTGCACAAATTATCAGGACAACCCAATGTCCATCAAATTTCTCATCAGCTTGTTCCAGTTCATGGAGTTGAACGCGCCATCAATGTCCAGGGCCACGAAAAGAACCCAAGCACCCTTATTTAAGCCCATCTCAACCCCCTCTAACACCTCGTTTCAGAGCTGTGGTTGTGGACTTCCCTTCCCCTAAAACCATGTTGGAAAGAGGAAAGGAGCTCATTACTTTCTAGCCAGTGCCTTCAGTCGCTGAGCTACTAGGCTATCCAGGACCCTTACCTAGACACGCTAGTAAAGAAAGCATACGATAATCATTAGGAGAATTACCCTTTCTACCAGACTTTTCGAGAAGTACTACTCGGGCAACCTTCCATGCCTCAGGAAAGTACCAGTGTCCAGGCACCTATTGAATAACCTGGAAAGAAGCGATGGGTGAATCCCTTACCAGGGCTTTCACGACCGTGTTATCGATCCCTTCGGGACCAGGAGATTTCCTTTTTCCCGAACTTGAAAGCCGTCAGTTTCACCTCATTCTCAGAAAAGGGCGGATCTACCAAACCACAAGTGGTCAGAGAGATCTCGTCCTTTGGTTCCTCGTTTCCGAAGTGCCGATCCAAGTTGTTTTTATTTTGTCTTCTGCTTTCGAGCGAGTAGGTTTAGAACACATTCTCTCTGAATTTTCTCATTGTTGGTGGATGAAACAGCACCAGTGATTATTTTGGCCGCTTTTGCTTGAACACTGTCTAGTCTTACTTTTAGTGATGAGCTTGAGGAGCCCAGACCGGTGTTGTATATTCCATTATCGGCCTTATTAAGGTGGTATATGTTGTTCTGAGAATTCTGGGTTTTGCTCCCCAATTTGTTCCACATAGCCTTCTCAGAATGTTTAGTTTTCTGATAGTTCTATTTGAGGTGCTAATTATGTGTTCTGAAAATTCCAATTCCTCATCAATAATAATTAAAATAATTTTGTTGACATCTTGTCAATACATGCACAGTCTGCACTATTAAAAAAAGATAATATGGATTATATACACTATGTACTATGAATATGGCGCCTCTTCCAGCGCTGCAGAGTTTGTGGAGTATCGCCAGTGGGTCTCCAGCGACACCACGCATTTTGCAATCTACGATGAATACGTAGATCGCGTACTTTGCCGCTTAGGAGATGGTGATGGCGTGGTCCTCGAGACCAACTTGAAAGATACAGGACTGCAGTATCATACCTAGGTATTATGGATTTCTAATTTTATCAATCATTTGTTTGTTTATGCTTATTTTTTTGTTATATTTATGCCTTTTTCCCTGTGAGTGGAGAAGACGCATAGGTTTGGTTTTATTGGGTTTATGGTCATTTGGAGTTCCATTGCCCACTTCTCCAGTCCTCTCATTGATGTGTTCAGTATTTTTTACGATTTTTCTATGCTGCTACTTGTGTGCCATATGGCTATATCATCTGCATAACAGACAACCTTTGTGTCTTCAGTGAGGTAAGGATAGATGTCGTTAATATATAGCAGATAGAGTAAAGGACTGAGCACAGATCCCTGAGTTACACCAGCCCATGTTCTTCCTTCCTTGGAAATTCTCCATTGACCCGAACCTTTAACCTTCTTCCCCTTAAGAGTCTGTAATCCAGATTAAGGTTTTTCTCTTACTCCGATGTTGTGCAGCTTTTCACGTAATTTCTCCCTCCACACTCGATCAAAAGCTGAGGTCATATCAAGGAATATAGCCGTGGTCTTCTTTGGCGGTTTTTCCTGGAAAGAATCTATTATTGATTGACAGAAGTAAAACAGTTGATCAGTCGTACAGTGCTGGGATCTATAGGCAGTTTGGTAGAGGTTTATTTTATTATTGTTAGTGAGCCAGACTATGAGCCTAGAGTGGATAATTCGTTCTGGTATTTTACAAAGTTTGCTGGTGAGAGCAATTGGCCGATAGTTCTTGTATTCCTTGGCATCTTTGTTTGGCTTCAGTATTGGCACTATAATTGATATCTTCCAATTCTTTGGTAGTTACCAGTTTGCCATGAAATGTTCAGTATTCGTAGGAGTTGATTATTAGCTTTGTCTTCAAAGTGTTTGATCATTTAACCAAAGATTAGATTATCTCTTGGTGACCTCTTGGATTTTTTTTATTGATAAGTTTAGCTCATTCAGTGTGAAGTCTCTCGAGAAAATATCTTGTTGATGGAAGTTTCTTGCTTGTTTAACTAACTGGTTTATATTATTTTTAGAGTCCTGTCTTCATTCGTATAGTTGAGTATGGAAGTGCTTGAAAGATATTCAGCAATTATGTCAGCCATCTGTTTGTTCTCGTTCGCGCTGTTCTATTCATATCGGTTAGAGTATTGGAGGATTGGTGTTGGTGTTGATTGTTCTCTAACACTCTAATCATATTCCAGTGTTGGCTGTCCTTTCTTGGATCCATTTTTTCGCAGAATTCTGACATTTTCTTGTTTGCATATCCAAATTTCTTGTTCTATTTTGTGACTAATTTCAATGAGTTCTTTCTGTTTCTTCTCTTTTATTTTTTTAAGAAGTTCATTGATATTGTCTCTCTCTCTGAAATCACTGCCTCGATGTTGTGGTCCTTCCAGTAAGGTATCCACAGGTCTTTACGTCTACCTCTAGGTATCGATGCTTTTGCAGATTTTGAAATATTCGTAGAGATTTTTCCAGTTTTTGTCAAGCGTTCTGTAATTCAATTTTTCGTTGCACAGTTCTTCAAGCTTTTCTGTGAATTTTTTTCAAGTCGGCTTTCCTAAAGTTCCATGTTCTTTTATTCTAATGGACGTTCTCAATTTTGAAGTTTAGGGTTGTTAAAATTGGTCTGTGGTCCCTGATTGCACCTCTCATGATTTTCCATTGTGTTGTGGGTGCGATGTTGTAATTTATCGCTGTGATGTCTATTGCGGATTCTGTGCCTGTGGACTTAGATAGGTGTTCTCTCCGTTATTTAACGGTGTAAGGTCGAGGTCTGTTAGCATGTCCTCAACCTGCTGACTTTTGTTATCCAAGAATTCGCTGCATGGGTTTTCCGGCGAATTGATATTGATGAAAACTGGCTGTCGAATGTTCTGTGGACAGATGATGCTCACTTTTCTCTAAACGGAGAATTTAACATTCAAAACAGCCGCATTTGGGCAACAGACAACCCTAGGATTTTTACAGAAATGCCACTTTACCAGCCTAGAGTTACAGTTTTGTGTATGTTCACTTCTTTTATTATTGGGCCATTTTTCTTTGAAAAATCAATGGAAGAACTTTTAAAACCGTTTTTGTAACTGATGAACGTTATGTCCAACTTTTGAGAGAAAAGGGTATTCCCATATTGCAGGGCAAAAGCACTAAGCGAAATAACATTCATGAAAGATGGAGGACCTCCTCATATCTCCCGAGGTGCCAAACAATTGCTGAAGGATACGTTCTGTGAAAATCGTGTGATAAGTCGCCACTTATATACCAGTGGCCTCCAAGATCACCAGACTTGACGCCTTGCGATTTTTGTTTATGGGGGTACATTAAATCGTGTGTTTATCGATGCTGGCCTACCACATTGGCCATGTTGAAGGCTTCTATCAGATGGCACGTTTTATCAATTTCACCAGATATGTTATTTAATGCTGTCCATTCTGTCATTTATCGTCTGCAGGCGGTGATTGAGAATGAAGGGTGCCACATTGGGCAAGGATTGTGACCTAATACAAGAGAGAAGGCAGTTACCTCATGTGTTATATAAGCCGCCATGTATTATATTATCTACCAATATTTTGCAGCTCTTTGTGTTGGGATATGGGATAATAAATGCTGTCCTCACATCTTGACTATCTTTTTTTATTTGTGAACAGTAATTTTTTGTTTGTCATTTGCTCACATATTATGTCGTGCAAACCAGAGTGTTATAACTTCTCGAATAACACTGGTACACACAATTTTTCCCCTTATGTTTAGTTTTCGCTTTTCGCTCATTAGAAGAAATAGCATAAGGAATATTTTCTGTATACCAATAACTTTAGAAATTTTGTGAAAAAAAAAATAATACAAAATGATTTTACTACCACGTTTTTCAACGCAAAAGGTCGATTTAAAAATTATTTTTATTTGAGGGGAAACATTTTTTAAAATTGTGTACAGTATAATAAACAATGATAACATTTGACAAGCCCATTGGATATTTGGAATAAAGTACGACAAATAATTTTGTCACTCCCCTCTATATTTCATTTGTTGGATCATGACAAATATCCAGTTAAATAGTCAAGGGTCTCCAATTAGTCAAGAAACTACACATTTCTTATATAGCAAGAAATCCTATTAGTAGTGCCATCATAATTTTTGGTACTATATTAACATATCAAAAATTCGTGTATTGATATCAGCAGTATTTTTCAAACATTCAATCAATTTCACAAAACCCCATATAAATATAAATATTTTTGATACATGTTTTAATTTGCATTTGCCTATTTTACATATCTCTGATTGTATTTGAAAATCGTTAACCAATTCTTCATACTTTTGGCGAAGTGGTGTTTTATTAATTTGTTATTTGATATTATTAGGGTTCTTTCCTGGTATTCAAAAAGGAAAAACGTGTCGTTCAATTATATTTTTCAATTTATCAAACAATTTGGCCGCTGAATATCTGAATCTGGTAGAGCGCCATCTGGTGAATAAAATTGTAACTAAAATCAATTTCGAATTTTTCATTATTTGCCATAAAAAATCCCATTGCATCCTGAACACAATGGTGTTTACCACATTGCTCTAACGCGAATATTCGCGGAGTTATTAATTTTTAAAGTTGTGCGGGACTTTTGGATCACCCTGTATATACAAGGTTGGGTCAATAAGTAATACACAATCATCAATAATTTTTTTTATTTGACAAACCATAAAGATTAAAACTTTGTATATATGAATGCCTAACTATTTGCTATATATCATTCAATATATCCACCTCTGTACACATTTGGTCCAGCGTTCTTTCCAACTCACAAAATCACTTTGGTAAAATGCTACATCTTGCTTTCTGAACCACCCTCTAACCTCATGGAGTAACATTTAATCATTTTAAATGTTCTTACCGCGTATAGAATTCTTTAATTTACCAAACAGGTAGAAGTCGGAAGGAGCCAGGTCAGGACTGTAAGCTGGGTGAGGCATCAAAGTCCACCCATATCGGGGAATTTAAGCCAATGTCTGCTGCACGGTGTGAGGTCTTACATAGTCCCGATTAAATATTTTACCTGACAGTCTTTTAGGCCCGGCTTGTGTTGAAATGGCTCTTTTTAGCTTTTCTAATGATTTACAATATCTTTCCTTGTTGATGGAAGTATTCTTTCAAGCATGTCCATGATTATGAGCCCATTTTGGTCCCAAAAGATCGTGAACATAATTTTTCTTTGGAAAAGGAAAGCCTTGGTTTTTTCTTGACTGAAGACATTTTATAGGCCTATTGCATTGATTGATGCTTTTAAGAGGGGTCATAATGATAAACCCAAATCTCATCACACATTATGACTCCTTTAAAGGCCTCAGAAACTGGTCCTGGGTAAGATTCGATGAGGTCTAAACAAACTTGTTTCCGAGTTTGCATCATTTCTTGTGTTAGAAGCTTTGGCACCCATTTTTAGCAGAATTTTCGATAGCCAAGTACTGAAAGTAGTTTAATAACACTTTCTTTAGAGATCGAAAGTTTTTCTTTAATTGAAATGTCGTTATTGTCCGGTATTCTTGACAATTTCCTCAACAGGAGCCGAATTTTGGTCTGTTGTGATAGTTGAAAGTTTACCTGGCCTCTCTTTGTCATGAAGATCAAAATCACATTTCTGGAAGCGCTAAACCCAACTCTGTATTGTGGTTCTATCCAATGTTCGTTTCCATATACTGGCTGAAGTTTTGAGTGAATTGCTGTGGCTGAAATGTCACCGGACTTAAAGAGGAACTCGGGCCCCAACCGTTGTCGGATTCTTGTATTCACATTAGGCTCCATATCTGAATAAATACAAAGGATAAATCAATTGTGATTTCAGATATGAATAGCAGTGTGTTTTATATACCATAAAATATGTATTTTATGAAGATATCGTTTTAAATATATTTTGCTAGGGGTTGTTGTGCATTATTTATTGACCCAACCCTGTATATATATATACAGATGATAACTAGCCTAATAATGGAATATATGATTGTGTATAATAACACTTAATTTCCCCCGCGTGCACCATTCGTTTCATGCCAACTCTACACGCCACTCAAACTATCTACAAAGGTTTATGATACAAGGTTGTTACATGGTTGTTCTATATGGGGTAAGATAAACATGTGGTGGATAAAATCCTATTAACTGGGGCATGAGTGGTAGCTAGGTTTGGTTCAAGTTGGATAAAATTGAAGCTTTTCCTTTACCTTTTATTCTGAGGCTAGGCCTGTTTGATGTTTTCAAGAAGGCAAAGGTTGCTTGGGATGTCTTTAGCAGTCACGTAAATAGAGAAACATTAATACTAAGCAATAACGCGCCATTTATACATATAAAATGAAAGGATTTAAAAGCACGAATGTTTCTTTTATACACAATACAAACTTCTACTGTCCTTACTGCGATGAACAGTAGATGGACAGTAGAAGTTTGTATTGTGTATAAAAGAAACATTCGTGCTTTTAAATCCTTTCATTTTTTATATATAGAGAAAGATATTAAATATCTATTTTGACAGAAATATTCCGGAACTGTTTAAGAACCATTCAAACCAACTTCTATAGACCTTACTCTGCAACGATTGAAATAAAAATAAGAAAATATGGATGAAAGTTTTATAGATTAATGCGCTGAAATGGTGGAAAAGTTTCCCTGTTGATGAGTCAAGTCTTCCTATCACTTTTATCACCAGAACAAGAACTATAATATCAGATCTTTATTACTATAAAGAAAATACAAATTTAGTGTCAACCAATTCCATAGATATTTTAGTGTTGAAAAAAAAAACGAATAATTTCCGAATATTTCAGTGATGATTATTCTATTGTATACAATTTAATATAATGCGGCCTGTGATTGTAAAACGACATTTGAAAACCACCCCGCATGTGTTTCTTATCAACGAAAAATCAAAATTTATTTCAAGGAGAAATGACGATTATTTCTAACCTTTGGGATGAGGTATGAAAGGGTGAATTGTGAAGAGTAATGATAAACGGAAAAATAAAATTTATTGTGGGTTCGATTCCCATCCCTGGACACTTTTATTTTTCTGTTTATCATACTCTTCACAATTCACCCTTTCATACCTCATCCCAAAGGTTAGAAATAATCGTTATTTCTCCTTGAAATAAATTTTTGATTTTTCGTTGATAAGAAACACATGCGGGATGGTTTTCAAATGTCATTCTATTGTATATTTATTGACTATTGACCATATAGATACATATGCCTCTCTGACTTTATATAATGTAATTGTAGTTAGGTGTTTAGAAAGTTAGGTTAGTATGTGATCATTTTAAGTCGTAGTAAAAGTGTGAGAGTAGTAACACACCATTATATGGATTGTATGGACATACCATTGTATGGACGTAATGTCTTGTTCCATCCTCTGTATAGCTACTGCTAATAATTCCTTCCTTTCGTTAGGATGTAGACATCAACCTTCGATTACCATAACTATGTTGTAAGATTATAAATTCAAAAGAAGCTTCTTCTATAGAACATGTCGTTCGAAAACTAGCGAAATAAACAATGTTATATATAGAAGAAGCTCCTTTTGAATTTAAAATCTTACAACATAATTCCTTCCTTTCATTTGAAATTGAAACTTTTATTGGGGCTTTTTTTGGAATCTTTAAAGGATGAAGATCATTGTTGAGAGTAGGATTCTTTCTTCATCCCCATCGAATTCCAACATTTATGAAAAAGGAAACTCTAGTAAGGATGACAAAACACATTGACTCAAGTACAATACTCCGAAATTTCACAACAAGGCTGATCACCCATTTTCTTCTAATAGCTATTCTTTAGAACTGATATCCTCCGGTAAGGCATTCAGGTACCAATTCTCCTCACTACTGGTTTTCTCATATTTACACCCTAGTAGAGTGGTTCAAGAGACGTGGTCTGGAAAAAGTTAGCCGTGTCGAAATATCGAAAGAGGGGCTTCTTTTTGTACATGAATATCATCCTCCCTCAACTTCATGTTGTAATATTGTCTGAAAATCGGCCCTTACCACTTCAGTGACCGTCTCCGTAAACTAGCGGGCTCGGGTGGATGGCACGCACATGCGGTCTCAAATTCTTTCGCCACTAAAATTGACCATAAGTTGATTGTCTTGATCTGATATAAAGAGAATACCTAAAATTTTAATATCGATTTGATACAAACACTTGAAATGATGCTTGTTTTAAAGATATATAAATACAAAGGGTGTGTCTCGTAAAATGTTATGAAATCGAAGCCGCCATTGTACTGATGAGGGCCAAAGTCCAAAACCATGGTATACAGGGGTTAGGTTTTGTCTTTATCATCACTAGTAGAGTTTTTTTACTAGGGTGATGCATAGTGCCATCGTTCTGATGCACAATTAAAGGAAGAAGTGCCTCTTTAGGAACATATCTACAATTGGCTAGTTCTAGAGAATATAGGAAAATACCGCATCCACACAATAATCATCATTCTAATCGCCGTGTATGTGACATCTTGTTTAGAGAGAAAAAAGAATAGGTGCCGCGGCAAAAAATGTTTGTATAAATATAGAAAGTAAAATGTTTTAGTTTGCTGAAAAAGGGTTTGTCTGAAAGCCACTTTATAGAATTAATATAAAAAGTTGCGGTGTCTTATACCTTTTTGTAATTTATTGAAATCCATAAACCTGTGATAATAAAATCACAAAAGTACGCATATATAATTATTTAATTTTAAAAAAACAGACATATATGAAATTGTGAGAAATAATACAGACGTGAATTTGTGCTTGGACCAGGTGGATAAATTGAGAAAAAAAATCAGGGATCAGGAAATGTCCTTTTTCTGAAATATGAAATTATTCCAATAAAGACTATGTAAATATTTCTAATAAATTCTGAAGAAGAAAAGCGTACAAATAATAATAATAAAAGAATTTAACCCAGAATAGTATTTTAATACAAGAATTTTTTAACACTGACACTCACATAGGGATGACTTAATATTTACGGATATTTATTTCAAGATAGAAAAGAATGGCCGTACTAGGGTATGTTCAAAAAGGAGAAACTTTGCGTGCACTCAATTTGACATGTGCAAAAAAAAAAAAAAGATCCCACGCTGGGATTCGAACCAGGGCCTTTAGAATGATTTGTTTCGAGGCTTAAGTGTGTTATTTCTCAGGTAATCCGCCCTAAGACTGGTTAATGTACCTCCTCCATAAAGATCTTCAAAGACAGTCGATATTTCAAAATATATTACTGAACGCATATATCGCATATATAGGGCTAATAATAATAATAAAAGATATTGCGTCATTTCAATCATCTATAATATATTTTTCAAAGAGATCAAAGATCGTACCTGGCTCTAAAATAAATGGAAGCCAATTTTTAAAATGTCAAAGGATTGCTCCTTCATTTATTCCAGATTGAGAAACGCCCTTTTATCCATTTTCTAAGCGATAGATTGCCATTTAAAACACAATTTATACGCTACATTTCTAACAACTTTAAAGGTCTCAATTATCTTACCAAATATTAACCAAATTACAACAAAAAATAAATCATAAAATTGACTAATGGATGACTTATGGAGATCTCTATATATATGTCGGTAGAAATATAGGGTGTTATTCATCCGCTGATTGGTCCGTTACTATCACATGACTTTAACCAACCAATCAGCGTTGCATGTTATCTTAGCTCAATGGTTCCCCACATCGAGGTGTAAATAAGCGGCCAGGAGTTCGAATCTCGAATTTCCTTTCTTTTTCTGTTGTTACTGATTGAAATGTTTTATTTTAAGTCACTCTACCGAATGTGTCTTTTAAATAACGATCTAGTATTTTGTTAAAACAATTTACAAATGTTTAGACAACTTGTTTTCTCTGTGTAAACCTTGACGTTTAGCAACAGTCTTGCATCGATGTTTCTAGGAAATAAAGTTTCGTCTTAGAATATATTGATCAAGACCATCCCAACAATCTCAAACAACTTTCCAAAGGCCATTTAGTTTTTTAAATAAAAAATTGGATAACACACACACCCTTTGTATTTATATATTCTTTAAAACAAGCATCATTTTCAAGTGTTTGTATCAAATCGATATTAAAACTTTTGGTATTCTCTTTATATCAGATCAAGACAATCAACTTATGGTCAATTTTAGTGGCGAAAGAAATTTGAGACCGCATGTGCGTGCCATCCACCCGAGCCCGCTAGTTTACGGAGACAGTCAATAGATGGCGCTTATTTTTTAGCGTCTATTTTGATGGTAGAGGTGACATTTATTTGTATAGACCAGAGGTTAGCAAACTGCGGCTCGCGAGCCACATGCGGCTCTTTGGATGTGAAGCTCTTTATATAGTTCCATACGTAAATATTATTTATGTGAGTACTATTTATTGTTGGCAAGAAAACATTTTGTGGCTCTTTAAAAACTTTGAAATTTTGTAAATTGTAATTTTTGACCCTTCCGACTCACAGGAGCTCAATATATGATTCCTTTCTTCTTGTGGTGAAACTTTATAAGACCGGTGGTCTTAATAAAGTTTTGTGTGTGTGTGACTCTTCTGCCTCAAAAGCTTGACGACCCCTGGAATAGACCAATCTCCCCATGGCAAAATTTCCATTCTTCATTGAATTAGATTGCAAATAAAAGTATATTTCATACGAAATATTCGAATTTCGATATAAACAACATATTGTTATTTTATTTAAAACGATGTAAAGGTTTAAATGTTCAATTTATTACAAAATAAATATACGTGTGATTTAAATGAATCATTGTATTTTAACTGAAGAGAAAAATAAAAATGAATTGACGCATACTAAGAGGAAAATAATATATATTTAGTATATAAACAATTTTCTCGTTGCTTAATGAAACCCGCACGTCTCAATGAATAAATAAAATAGGGAAAAGGTAAAGTGGGCCATTTGACCGGAAGAATTGATCTGGCGGTAAAGAAATAGCAGTCGATCAATCACCATCGATGAAGTTCATCAATAGCTCGATGTCTGCTGCTGACTTGCCATCGTCTGCAATTGTTTTACCATACTTAACCAGATTCCGTAAGCGGGGTTGTAAGTTAAGATACCATACCTATATATATATATATGTTATGAATAATTTGTTTATTGTTGTTAGATAAAGGGTTGATAAGACAAAGGATCGATAAGATAAAGGGTTAAAGGTGCAGTCGTGATAAGAAAAATATAATTATTTACCGTCAAGTAGCTTTTATTTTCAATTACTTGAGGAAATATTGCACATTAGTTATTTTTTTAGGACAAAATAATAAAGCCTCCGAGGTTGCGTTTCTTTCTTTAAAACGTTCAATAATGCTCAAGCTTTCGTGTATGGTGGCCCTTCTACAGGAGCAACGCAAATGGTAGTGAATCGTCAGCAGTCAGCAGTAATATTTTCTTTTAATATTTGCGTTGCTCCTGTAGAAGGGCCACCATACCCGAAAGCTTGAGCATTATTAAACGTTTTAAAGAAAGAAACGCAACCTCGGAGGCTTTATTATTTTGTCCTAAAGATTTCACAGAGGTTATAATATTGACATTAGTTATTTTCATAATAGAAATATTTGAGTTTTTAATATTATATAATATATATGTTCGAATAAATAAGCTTGAGGGATGAGTCTCTTTTAATTACATTTATTTCAAGCTTTCGGGCTCAACCGCCCGAAAGCTTGAAATAAATGTAATTAAAAGAGACTCATCCCTCAAGCTTATTTATT
This sequence comes from Cordylochernes scorpioides, assembly GCA_030710605.1. Taxonomy (NCBI): domain Eukaryota; kingdom Metazoa; phylum Arthropoda; class Arachnida; order Pseudoscorpiones; family Chernetidae; genus Cordylochernes; species Cordylochernes scorpioides. Next base: position 65,710,598 of record CP092873.1, on the reverse strand, counting down.
CGAACATAATATTATGGGATTACCTATTAAAATTATATAATATATATATTATGTTATATAAAAATTATTTTATCTTAAAATTATAAATTTTTGAACAAACTACTTTGTAAAGTCGACGGCCAAATGTCGCGACTTTCCCTATATAAACCCATTGTTGTTGTTTCCCGTTGGCCGACTCAAATCTTTCTGTAGATATGTAAATATGTAATCTTTTCTTTTCTTTATATACTCGCCTTAAGTAAGGTATTATTTTATCCTCAATTATGTTACCATATCAATTAAAGTCAGTTTTTATTCAAAATTTATTTTATCATTTTTACCACGACTGCAATAATCAATATCGTAAAATACTGCAATATCACATACTTATGTATCCTTAAACAACCTAAGCAAATTCTATATCAAACAAATATTTATCATAATATTTATATAGTCGTAGAAAAGAATCAGACTATTTAACATATTATTAACATAATCTTTTTCCGACTCCTGACTATGCAAATTAGCCTGTTATTCCATGTTTGAAATAATTAAACTGATTCCTTTCCTCCCCAGACTTACTATGTAGACTGTCAAATGTATATCAAATAGGTCGATTATCATGAAAACGTATACGGAATTATGCAAATTAGTCTGTACTTAGTTTGATTTGCATAATATGTGTAGAAACTATGGGAGTTAACCTAACCAAACTAACTCTCTATCTGATGAAAACATTTCATTCTTGTTCGTCTGAAATAATGTGGATAAATGTACATGGATAAACGCAATATGCAAATAAAAAATGCTAATTTGTATAATACAAGGTTGAAACCATGGCTGTGACTTCTTCCGGAACGAATTCTATATCGTGTAAGGGTTTCATCCAGAAAGAATCAAATAATTTTAAAACGTACGTTTGTAACAAACACATACAAACACGCACATACATATTATTTATTTATATAGTTTTATTTTTTGAAAATAGAGAAATCAATAATTAATCTTTAATTAAAAATCATATATTGGATCAAAATATCATTTATTTTTCCAATATTTCAGTTGGCTGAACGCCAACCTTTATCAAGGTATTATAACATATTAATGTGTGTCAACAACAAATTCAGTTATAACATAACGTCAATATAATTAAGTTTAAAAAATAATTTTGCTTATATTCAATGGGGAGAAAAAAAAATTGATATATTCATTTATATTATGGACAAAATAATTTTTGTAAAATAAGGGTGTGAATATTTTTAATATTAACAATAACGCTTTTTTTATGTTTACAATTATTTGAATAGTTTTAATATATTATAATTTAAATTTTATTATTTAATATATTATATATATTTGAATAGTTTATTTATAATTTATTATTATTATATTGAGTTTTATTGTCCGTGTTGAAATATAAAATATATTCTGACATTTCTTATTTATCTTTGTTTATTGTATATAAAACCGAAAACACTAAAATCATATTATATGGATATTACATTAAATTACACTAATGAATTGAAAATTCTAATTTTAATTAGTTTTTATTTTAAAATAATCTATATTTATACCATTAATTTAGTTGTTAATTCTAACAATATATTAAACGTTCTCGATAATATGTGTGTGAATAAACGTTATGTCTTGTATAATTATTGCTCTAAAATGTAAAGTTAAATAACTTTCACCCTCTCTATAAAACTATAAATAATTTATATATATATTTTTTTGAAACTATGTACATAAAATAGTTTAAACATTTACACGTAAACATCCACATAGGATATAGCGTGTGTTTTGTAATAAATAAATAAAATAATATTACATGGATATGTAGAATATAAGTTATTTTTAAAGAATACAAATATTGTGCTACTTTATTGAAACTAAAGTTGAAATACAAACTCCAATTAGTAAAATATAATTGGATATTTTATATAAAATACACTTCACAAACGTTTGTTAATCCTTTGTTAAAATAAAATGAATTTGATTAGATGGGAACTTCTGCATTAATTTATATTTTAAAAGATCAAAAAGAAATTGAACAGTATTTCTATACTTCAAACTCTTTCGTTTGGTAAGCCAAAGTTCCTAATTAAATCTACATTAAAGATAATTAGGTTTCCTTACATCTTTTTGTTACTTTTAATAGTTCGTTTTTTATGCATTTTGAAGTTTCTTATGAAGAAATTGAAATAATCTACTGTATTTTTAATGATACTATAAAAAGCATCCCATTAAAAATCCATATATCACTAGAAAAGAATTTCTTGAAGTGCGAAAATGTGCTTTCCTACCTTTAGAATATAAATGTCCTTATAGAATTTTCTATTTTGAAAAGAATTCATTGTTGAGGGAGAAAAAATGCAATTCGTTTTTCTCTACTTCCACGTGAATACTTATTCCGTCTTGTATACGTGAGCGTATCAAATTCGAATTTTATAAAATCGATTCTATAATTTTAAATTCACGTTAAAATATTAATATACATAATTCAAATATTTTGAAAGTTCTTTTTGCATTTAAAATAATATTAATGTAAATATTGACTAGTTCATATTTATTATATTTTGATTAAGGGTATTTTTATGTATACCGTAAAGAGGATAAAGGACTATTTATTTTTATCGAAATATATATTTTTTATTTTAAGGGTATTTTTGATTATACAAAAAATAAGACATTTTATTTAAATAAATAAATTTTTATTATATTGAGGGTTTTAAAAATATTATTGTGTATACATAGAAAGATTTTTTTATACTTTAAAAAACACTTTTTAAATTTAACAAGATTTATAGAGATTTAATAGAAAATTTTGAAATATTTAGTATTACACATTATTTATGTATATTTAGAATTTAATTGAAATCTTTCATTTTGAACCATCCTTATATTTTTGCAACTATCTATATCTATTTATTTTATAAAACCCTTTTTACGTTTAAAAAAAAGATTACAACTTCATTTAGAATGAAGGTGCGTTGAATTTGATGCGCTATTGTATGCTAATTTGAAATGCGAAATTTATTCATATCAGTTGTTTTTAATAAGTTATTAGTAGAGATTATAACTGAAAATTCTATATTTTGAATTGTCATTTAAAACATCTATTATGCCACAGCATTTATATCGCAAACGATTCGAGGTATTTTCATTCTAACGAGTTTCTTATGGAATAAAATGTTTATAAATGTTACGCTATAGAACGATTGTGTTTCGTTATGAAAAATTGATTAGAACCGAAAATATCAAATTACATTTTATTAATGTTGTTATCAAATCTTTTAAATGCTATCTTAAAAGTAAAATACTGTATATTCATAGTTATTCTCCATAAAAATGTGAAATGAATTTTTAAAATACATATTTTATATTTTCAATTTTTTAAAATTTCCTATAATATCTTAATAGATAACTTACATATAATTTTACATTTATCTCTTAATGAATTATATATTTATTGTTGATTAATACAAATATTTTAGAATTTAAGATATAGACCTTATTATTTTTTCTCCTTTAATATTGCAAGATATTTAACTTATTTTGATTGTAATTTTTATAATATTTTTTTTCATGCACAAATTCGCCCCTCCCCCACCTCTTTATATTTTCAAAAATTATTTCAACTGTGATATTATAATACTATGCGGCGCTGAGTTTGCTTAGAAAAAAATGTAATGCCTTGACAAAGGTTGACGTTCAGCAAATAAATCCTTTATTCAATCCAATATATGCCTTTTTATTTCTAAAGATTCATAGTTATGTGTACCCAGATCAAAATAACCTTATATCAAATACATCTTTATAAAAATAAAGTATATATTACATGTATTATATTTGTGACAAAAACAAATAAATACAATTGTAAAAATAATTAAACATTTACTCATATTTTTAATATATATATATATATCAATAAAATGTAAGCGAAAAATAATATTTTAAGAGAAAATGTTCAAATAATAAAAGAAAATAATAAAAAAGTAAATTTGTAGGCATTTGTTTCGCATTATTTGACGCATCCGTATGGAAATTTGAAACGATATAGGCTTTGAAAAGTGATGGTTTCAACCTCGTTATATGTAAAGTAGTCGAAAAAAGCTGATTTGCATATTCTTGAGTCTTAAAATGTTTAATATACTAGTATGGCTTGATTCCTCTGTAGCCTACTGTTTCCAGAACTCACTCACATGTTGTAATGAAAATATCTTGCTGATATTAACTCAATGTATGATCACTATAGTTTGATAAGCATTAGGTGAGGTTAAAATATGAAAGTTTATAGGTAAATATTATTTGATTATATCTATAAATTTGCTATATAGACATCAATAACTTCCCCGAGAAGCTCTGAACTTATATAAAAGGTACATGGATAGCATTATCCTAATCATCTTTATTGATATTTTAATCTACAAGTTTCTCGACAGCTACCAGCTTAGACATTTCTAACCTAGCTACACCTTTATATAAATACAAGGACGAACTTTTTTTCATGAGAGATTCACAAGGGATCAAATGGAATCTTCACAATCCTTCAAAGAGGTGTTTAACTGGTAGAGTGGCTAGGCCAAAATTTAGATAGAAATTTTCTGGGAGGAAATTTATAATCATAATCAAGCAACAATTCTTAATTCTGTCACCGTTTGCTTTGTGAATGGAATAAATACCCAAATATGGCCATTTCTCATAACCATCGGTGGTTCAGTGGTAGAATGCTCGCCTGCCACGCGGGCGGCCCGGGTTCGATTCCCGGCCGATGCATTTTTTTTTTTTTTTACAATTTTTAAAACTCATTTATATATTATACAAGAATGACATCCACGGCGCCAATTTATAATTGTAACGAATAGTATTTGAATAAAAGCATTTAATCGGGTAAAACCCGGGCGTTGCCCGGGTCATTCGGCTAGTTGTATATATACATATGAAGCCAATATTCTCTCACTACTGCTACCAATATTAAACATTGCCTAAGGTACAAGGATACTTGTACTTTAAAACTTAAGGATTATAAACGATCGATAAAACTTCAAGGCAAGAGTTTATTCAATAAAGCATACCGTACAAGATTTCCCACTTTCTTCTAGACATACTCTAACTTCAACCCTACATCTATGGCCAGACTCGACATGGAATTTCTTGGTTCTGAGCAGCAATTCACTCAGGATGCGCTTATATATGATTGGCACTAATTTTTGCTAGTGATCTCGGGAAGCTGTCGTTCTGCTCTCCAGGAACTAAGTTTACATATATGATGTACCATCTTCAGTACCTGTAGAAGTATGATGAAGTCCTTGTACCAACTCTTGCAGAAACTCTTTGCCCTAAATCGTTGATGGTATTTTTTTGGTCCTTAAGTCAATAATGGTCATTGTGAAGACTATGGGTTGGGATAACATTTATTTTGATATTAGTTATCTAGTTGTTTGTCTGAATGTGGAAAAATATAAAATAAAGAGTTATATACTCTATGAAAAAGCTGATTCACGATAAAATGATGATAAAAAACTTGCAATTCTGGTTTTTATTACTCTTTTAATTCGAAAACCTAATTCTATGTTCAATGGAATCCAAAAAATATATTTATTCGTCCTTTAATAGTTTTATTTCTTTTCTACAGATGGCTCGATACTGCCCTATGATGAATTCAATAGAACATTACGTTTTTTATAAAAAAGCAATTGTTAATAACTATCAAACAAAAATGCTAAGATTTTCTAGTGGCGGTGGTGGTGTCTTGTCCAAAAAAAAAAAATGGCAGCGGTGGGATTCGAACCCACGCCTCCGAAAAGACTGGTGCCTTAAACCAGCGCCTTAGACCGCTCGGCCACGCTACCTTCAAAATATTTTAGTAACAATACAATAAGAATCAAAAGAATCAATAATCTGTGAGAATAATAATGTGTGAATTGTATTTATTTAAAAATATACAAATAACTTTTGAAGTTGGATTTTATTTCAATTTTTCTCATTCTAATAATATAAAGATTGAAAAGCTACAATAAGACCTTAGAAAATATAAAGGATATAACTACAAATATACTACTTTGAAATAAATGTAACTCTGTATTTTTTATTATTTAGGTTCAAATAATCCCAAAGAAAAAGTAACCATTGCTTAGAAAAATCCAATAGTCTCTTATTTTATTCTTACATTGTTGAGTATTTCGTTTTATTTTCCTTGCATTGTTGAGGTCTTTGTTGTTGTTGTTTTACTTACATTGTTGAGTTCTATGTTGTTGTTTTTTACATTGTTGAATTCTTTGTTGCTTTTGTTTTTTTTTCAAATTAGATTTTTGAGTTCTTTGTTGTTGTTTTATTTTCTTACATAAACCAACTTAGATGTTATTTTTCTTGCATTGTTGAGTTCTTTGTTGTTTTTTCTTGCATTGTTGAGTTCTTTGTTGTTGTTTTCCCTTACATGCCGACAATATTTTCTAATATGAAATATATGCGCGCCATCTGTTATGAGAATTCGAAACTAACTATTATAGACGCGTATGATTCTTTTGATAAAATTAAACAAATATATCTACTCCCCTTACTGTAGTAAGGGCAGAAGATATAATTGTTTAATTTTTAAAAGAGTAAATAGGCACCTATAATAGTTTTGATTTCTCATAATATATTCTGAACAGTTATTTTATAGTGAAGGTGGTACATTTTTGACATTGATTACACATGGCAGTTTGACCTATAGTAAGTGATATCTTCAATAAATAGTATATTTTACAAAATAATTTCCCCAATTTATAACAAATTTTGCGATTTTTGCTTGAGTCTTTTAAAAACCATGGTATATATAGTTTTATACATTCAATCAAAGAAATGACAAGGCAAATTACTATGTTCTTCTGGTTTTAATGATCATTTCTCTTTCTTTTCATTTCAGGTCAATCAGCCCTTAGATGGGCATGTCTCCTCAATCAGGATCCTCCAATGTTATAGCCATAGTCTGGTGGTGAGACTTGGTTGACTTCTTTGGTCCAGTTAATCCATCCTCATTGGGGATTTTTACGTGAAAAATAAATGCGGTAGTTTCCCCATGTCTCTTCAATCAGGATCCTCCAATGTTATAGCCATAGTCTGGTGGTGAGACTTGGTTGTCTTCCTTGGTCCAGTTAATCCATTCTCATTGAGGATTTTTACGGAAAAAATAATGCAGTGATTTCCCCTTCTCTACCGCATTCATATGACCTTGAACTAATTTTATTTAATTACTATTAATGGGGTATTAAACATTTTCTCTAAAAACTATAATTTTTAAAATATGTATTTTTCTTAAGAGTATAAAAAGTTATAAAACAGGTGGTTTATTAATTTCTTATTAGCTATATATAAAGTGTGAAAAATGAAGGCAATTCCTAATTTTTTTTTAAATATCAGTAAAAGATTTCCAATAGAGTGGGTATAAAAATATCTCTTTTGGCTTCTCTGTGATTGATGAGGCTAAATAAAGTCTTTGTTTTATATAATTATATTTTGATGAGATTTCGCATAATGTTTTCAGCTCATTAACACAAAAATTGTATTAATAAATTAATAATATTTTTTAATTATAAACACATACAGTTCTATTAAGACCACCGGCCTTATACAGATTCACCACAGGAAGTAAGCATAGATGGAGCTCCTATACGCCAGGCTGCACAGAACCCAACAACCTCCAGGTCCGACTCATGTCCAGTGGCCACAGAATCCACCGTGCATAGGTTAGCGTATCACTGAAAAGGCGAGTTTGGAATCAGCCGCGTTTTAGTCTTCGTTTTCCTCGTTCAAATGGACACGACTTTCTGTGATTCTATTAATCTTCTCCGAACGGTGACTTTTTCAATTATATACCCAAGTCGTAATTATATAATGTTGGTTTTAAATATATCACGATATGATAATAATAATTTTATATTTTAAGTGTATATAAGGTAAATTTGGTGTGTGTGTGTGTATACATTCCGACACATGGAATCTTAGAAAGACAAAATGGTAAAAATTCAGACATTCGAGATGTGGTGCTATGGTCGAATGAAGAGACTACCGTGGATTGACAGATTGAGCGACGAAGATGTCCAAGAAATAATTAGAGACATGGCTTACTGGAGACGGTTAAGAAGTGTAAAGCCAGCATGTCTTGTTCGAAATGCGTTTAAGTATTCGTGCTGAAGGAATGAATGTATGGAAGTAAGACCTGTAAGGGGGAAAGGCCGAGAATGGAGTTCATGGAAATTTTCTGCAGAAAGTCCTACATTATCTCCAGAAAACTAGCCGTATAAAGAAACTCTGAAAAAACATTAAAAAATGCCCAGCAACCAAATAGAAATAGATAAATTCAATGCACAAAGGGGCCTGAAAGGCCGAGAATGGAGTTCATGGAAATTTTCTGCAGAATGTCCTACACTATCTCCAGAAAACTAGCCGTAGAAAGAAACTCTGAAAAAACAACATTAAAATGCCCAGCAACCAAATAGAAATAGATAAATTCAATGCACAAAGGGGCCTGAAAGGCCAAGAATGGAGTTCATGGAAATTTTCTTCAGAAAATTCTACACTATCATCAGAAAACTAGCCATAGAAAGAAACTCTGAAAAAAAAAACATATTAATGCACAGAAAGCTGAATAGAAATAGATATATTCAATTTTGATTAAATAAATAAGGAATCGAGAGTTTTGTTTCTTTTCTTATTTATTTTATTTCTCAAGCTTTTTGGACAACATGTCCTTCAACAAGGAATGTACTTCAAGGATCCCCGTGTTGAAGGGTATGGTAACGCGAAAGCTTGAGAAATAAAAGGAATAAGAAACCCTTGATTCCTTATTGATAAACCAAAGTGTAAAAGCAGGGAAGAATCTTTGTTAAAAGAAATATTCAATGCACATGGGGGCCTGAATAGCCGAGAATGGAGTTCATGGACATTTTCTGCGGAAAATCCTACATGCACCTATGCTGTCAGCATAAAATATATAGGAATATTGAGCACAATGTGTGCAAGATTGCAGGATGATGATATTTATGTACCAAAGGTTGTGCCTCTCTCTTTTAAAATAAATTAAAACCAATGAAACTTTATCCACCAGTGCAAAAGGTCTACAAATTCAACCCCACCAGTGAGTGCAAACTGTGGAAAACGTCATTTTACAGGTTGACTTTATAGTGGGGTTATAAATTATTTACTTTAACCCTTTTTATAATCCTTTACAGCGTAATATACACACACAAAGCCTTTATTAAGACGTTAGTCTTATACAGATTCTCCGTACAAGGTGAAATAACAGGAAAAGAGCAGCACAGGAAATCAGTAGTTCCGCAACTATATACAATTATTAGTAATAAGGAAAAGTAAGATTTAATATGAAAGGTCGACGCCGTCGCCCCAAGTCTTCAATTTCATAAGCGCGGAGCAGAAATAGGGACTAAGTTATTTAGTTCGCCATAAATATAGCATCCAGACACAAAAAGGAGGTCTACTCCAGCACAGCCATCCATATCACCAGCTCCGCAATCTCATCGTCGACCAACACGATGGCCCCTCGATGTTTCGTCATTATTCTGAGGTGTAAGAACAATAGCTTCCAAGTTCTCTTTTCTCCCTCTTTACACCTACTGCCTTGTAAAAATTATATAGGGCCTGAGCAACTAGTCTACTTGTTTGGGCACTGGTTAACATCGTTTGGATTGACCTAAGTTGGCTGGTGTCTACCGTTGAAAAGAATGTCCTTCTCTCCTCGCTAATATCTTCATAGATATAATGAGATAGTTCAGTTTCCATATTTTCTTTGCAGAGATCACAAATCTTATCACCCTCCCTGAAAATTTTTGTATGGTTTTCCTTGAAAAATGAATATAGTATTCTCTGTTGTGCGATATAGCGTTTTACTGGGAATGGAAAGTTGCTAAGTAAATAGTTTTCAATTCGGAATGAACTGTGTAAATACTTATAGTGAGGGTAGAATTTAGAATTCTCTATTTTTGCCTGGTCACTTTGAATAGATTGTTCTATTGCAATTTTAGTTATTAATGGTATTTCTTGCCGGATAATCCTTGCATCGTTGCAGTTAATTAACCAAGAAAATCCTGTTGAGTTGAGTATGTTGGCCAAACTTTCCGCAAGTCCAATATATACATTTATATTTCTTGATATCTCATATAGTTGAGCTAAGCATATATAGGGGAGTCGGCTTCTGTTCATTTTTAGAATTCTAAGCCAGAACCCGAGTGTAAGTTTCGGCACCGTAACTCCCAGTGGCGTTCTTCCGCACTCCATACGTAGAATAAAACCAGGAGTATATCTGGGTAAATTTAAAAGTCTCCGTAAAAAATTGTCTTGTACCCTGTCAACCAAGTATTTTTGGTTATTTGCCCAAATTGGAGCTGCGTAGAGCAAGGTTGACAGAGCCATTGAGTCTAGAAGCTTGAGTGAGGATCTGATAGAGTTGATTCTTGTTTTAGTCGATATTGCCCAGACCGCATTAATAGCATTTAGCGCCTTGTTTTTAAAATGCTTTGCCGCCTGTTGAGTTAAGTTTGACGCTGTCAGCTGGTAACCCAGATAGGTGTATTTAGATGTTATAGTGAGAGGTAATTGTCCCCAGAACCAAACATCCGATCGGGCCTTTCGACCTCCATTTCTAAACACCATAACCTTTGATTTACTCTGGTTCAGCGTTAAAAAATTATCTTCGAAGTATTTTCTGAGTACATTGATCTTTTTTTGTAAATTTATCTTGGATTCTCCGAGAAGTACGATGTCGTCTGCGAACAGAAGGAGATGTATATTTCCATAATTCGGTAAATAAATACTTGGCAAATCAGCGTCATCGTACAGATAAACCAAGTCGTTTAGAAAAAGGATGAATAGATAAGGTGACTTTACAGCGTAATATTTTGTATAAGAAATATAGAATTTCTAATCATGGTGGTTATAATGACCTGTAATATGGAGATAACTATGGCATTTAAAAAAAAAAAAAAAAGATAGAAATAAAATAATCTGCCAAAAGTGAGTCATCTCTTCTACGGCCGCCACTCTCTGAACGATCTCTCTACCGCAATTGGTTCTCCTTCACGTCCTTTAATCAACTCTGATTGGTTGGATTGTTTCGTCCTGATGTCTGATTGGATGATGGGAATTTTTTTCTACGTTTTGTGATGTAATATTTCTTGTTATAAATTTGATAAAAAAGACAGCGAGGCAACAACTGCCTTCTAATGTCGATTTTGGAATAAATGTCAGACGATATAAAACAAAATATTTGGCCCAATATTTGTGTGTATCGTTTGGAATTTATTTCAGACCCGACGTTGAGAATATATTTGAATGTTAAGTTCGTTTTCTACAATGATAAAAAAAAAATAGAAAAAGATATAAAATATAATAATAATAATATAATATAATATAATAAAAATGAAACTTCGGGGTGTATTTAGAAAATGTTTAGATATGAACTCTTTTATTTGTTCCGGTTTGTTTAATGAGAATGTAAAAAACAATATTAGAAACAAATTTTATATGCTATAATGAATAAACTGGTAAAACACAGTCTCTAGTTTTATTTACTGATGAGCCAAAGGCAATAAAAGTTAAACTAAGTAGCTAAAGATATACTTTGAATGTGCACATCGTTATTTATCATTATGATAATCATTACTAATCATAATTTATCGAAAGATTTTATTATTTTGAAGGAGTCAATTCTGGTATGAATTTTTAATCAGAATTCTTCAAGATAATCTATAGTTTTCAAATATTGGTAAGACGTCTTGGTTTCTTTCTTCAGTTTATCTACAAATGTAGTACGTTCATCTGGTGACTTCAACACCCCTTCAATCTAGCTTTTAAGTTGGATCTCATGTTTCAATCCATGGCCTATCCAATTCAATCTTTGAATTCCTATAATTTAAAGAGGTATTTGTGTTTTCTCCTGCTAGTGTAAACATCTCGTTATTTTTGACATGTATGTATGTATGTATGAAATGAAAAGATAATTTTCCCTGTAAGCCTAATATATTGTTACGTAAAAGGCACATTCCAGAATGGAGAGAGAATGTTCTAGAACGTTTAAGAATAATGTAGAAAAATCGGAGAACAACTGATTGGCCAATCAAAAGCGATTGCGCAAGGCTTAGGGCTGGCGGCTTTCTGATTGGCTGACCAACCATGACCGTTCTGAAAAGATCTACTCCGGGATATATGAGGATGAGGAATTAATGCCGGGAGGAATAAGAACGAAGCTACGTGGTGTATTCCAAGCAAGCTGCTGTCTCAAGAGATCGGACTGCTGCTTACCGCCGACGCCGGTGTACTCCCTGGAAGATTCTAGAAGGTTCTACCAACTTCTGTCTCCTGTTCTGCTCCTGCTTTCCTTCACTGTGCTGCAGTTGGTTAGTTTGTAACTGCTGTTTTCTTTATTTTTGCACTCTTCTGTAATTATTTAAACGATTAGGCTTAAATAAAGTCTTAAAGATCCTTTGTACCCATGAAAGTTATTCTTTGTCAGCCAACAGCGCAACGATATTTTTACCCAACATGTATGTATCTAAAACGATCATCTGGTAGACCTTCACGATCATCGAGCGGTCCCCTGACCTGTAAGGGCTGGATTTTCAGACGTGGCCTGGATGATGATGCCATCCTGGTGTTTTCTAGAATCTGCATTTACAATATTTCCCTGGAGTGGAACTGGAAAGGTACCAAGAAGACATCGTCTGGAGGAGCCGCTCAAAATGGCAGAGACTCCATCGATGAACAAAGATTTAAATAACGAATGAATACATTAAGACGCGAAGTTTGAATTGTGAAAAGAAACATTCACGTCTTAATGTCTTCATTCGTTATATATAGATGACTTGTTATTGCTTTGTATTAAAATATGTAAATATTTCTGTGTTTTAACTATTGGCTAGGAATCAATAAAGATGTTTTAAATGTATGTAACTTGAACGATATAATAATTCGAAGACCAAACGTCTATCACTCCATCTATAAATCCTTCTAATATCATTATCCTATTCGCCGATAATAATATATTAATTGGTAAGTCGGTTTTTTTCATTAAAAAACAGAATTTATAACACATCAAGCCATGGAGAAACTCGTCTCTAAGTACCTAAATACAAAATACCACCAAAGACATATACAACATCTACTTGCATATGAGCAAATTAGGTTTATGTATATTGGAAACAAGGCCGTAATCTTGTAAGATATGTTAAGTAGATTATGTGTTCTCACCTATTCAATAATCACATATTTTTTATTAGTAGAACTTGAAACTCTTCCGGTGTGCAATTTAAGAATAAACGTATTCTTACGTAAGAATACGTTTATTCTTAAATATTTTTTATTGTTTCAGGTTAAATGTAATAAAAGAAACTTTGCCTCCAGGCTGCTTGTGGGGAATTCTCTCTCTTTATAAAATTGACCAACAGCAATGGAAACAGATAGGAAGAAACATTTCACTTGAAAACCCCCCAATGGACCTAACCTTTCAATATTGTTGCAGGTTAAATGCAATAAAATAAACTTTACCTCCAGGGTGCTTGTATGAATTTCTCTTTCCTCTCTTTATAAAATTGACCAACAGCAACAACTAGGGAGAAACATTTCACTTGAAATCCCCCCAATGGACCTAACCTTTCAATATTGTTGCAGGTTAAATGTAATAAAATAAACTTTGCCTTCGACTGCTTGTGTGAATTTCTCTATCTTCTCTTTATAAAATTGCCGACAGCAACATCCATGGAGAAACATTTCACTTGAAATTCCCCCAATGGACCTAACCTTTCAATATTGTTGCAGGTTAAATGTAATAAAATAAACTTTGCCTTCGACTGCTTGTGTGAATTTCTCTATCTTCTCTTTATAAAATTGACCAACAGCAATTGACCTAACCTAATGGAATGGCAAAGGCAATATGTTGAAACCTAGTGACAATTTTAAACTATAGACTCTCTATCTATGTTGGAATATTTAAAAAGATTGTCATTTTAATCAGAAACTTGATTAAGTAAATTGAGAACCTATATTTATAGAAATGATCCAATCACCTAATGGATCTCAACTTTGGAAAACAAGCAAACAGCCCACGCGTTTTTTTTTTTTTTTTGCGTTGATTATCAGGTGAATTTGTGTATTCGGATACTGATTATATGGTATCTATATATTCATTTCTTCATATATATCTTCCTCTGTGTATTTATTCTATTTGTAGTTTTGTGGTGAGATAACAAAGAACTCCTGATAATCTAGGTATACCTCCTCGAATGTATATCATTGTAAATAGTTGTGTGTATAGTTCACCCTTAGCATATAGCTCATAACTGTATGTGTAGGATTTTTATTGACGAAGGCTAATATAATTGTTTTGAAACCTAAAATTCTTCATTTTAAATATAGAAAGTTGTATGTTGTTGTATGCTATGTATTGTGTAAAAGGTATAAAACCGCCTTTATTGCATATATAAGTACTGTATGTTGATGTTTGCTATATTTTCTTCCTCCTGCTATTCAATCTTAAACTATTTATATCGACGCATGCGCAGGATCACTTCATTTTTACCTCCATTGTATCCACGCATGCGCAGTTCATTTCCTTTCTATCATCATACACGGGAAGGAGAAATCTAATAGATCTCACCGTTTTCTTGGCAGTTTTTTAGAGAGTTACTTCTCAACGGCAAATATCAACGTAAAGGCATTTATTTTCCGTTCTATTACCGTTGCATGCGCGCAAGAAGAGGGTGTTTCACAGACTCAGCGTTTTTAAGTAGGTTTTTCAATGGTTATTTTTTTTTTAAAGATAAAATATGAGTGAAGATTTCAGTTAAGAATGGTATTTAGGATGTCCTAAGGTCTCCCAGAAGCACCGGCGTTGGAATAACTAGCATTAGCCATAATAATAGGTGATTCCTCAATGGGGTAACGATTCTCTTCCAATCACTCTTTATGGGATAAAGATGCTTCTCGTCGTTTTCTTGACACCGCAGACTCAGGGAAGTTTTGATCATCGTCGAGCGGCCTGTGACCCCACGAGGCTTGGATATTGACGTCATTCTGTCGTCGGCCAAATCCTCTTTTCTGCATTTATGAATATATTTTAAGCCTAGACAATTTACAATTAAAATAATTGTATTGACATCATGTCAATACATACAAAAGTGCACAGTCTACACTATTTTAAAAATATATTTATATATATTACAATATAATATAATGCGGCTTGTGATTGTAAAACGACATTTGAAATACTATCTGCCCGGTAAGCGGAACACTGTGGGTTCGATTCCCATCCCTGGACACTTTTATTTTTCCGTTTATCATTACTCTTCACAATTCACCCTTTCATACCTCATCTGAAAAATTAGAAACAATCGTTATTTCTCCTTGAAATGAATTTTGATTTTTCGTTGAAAAGAAACACATGCGGGATAGTATTTCAAATGACGTTCTACAATTATATATATATGTATGCATGATACTATGTACAATGATAATGGCGCCTCAGCTACCGCTGCAAAGTTTGGTGGAGAATCGCCAGCGGGTCTCTAGCGAGACCACGCATTTCGCGATCTACGAAGAATTTTATGGCGCAATCCATAATCAACGTTAGGCTACAAGATCAGGGGAGATGCATTTCTCTTAATTTATCAACCTGATTCCAGTAGAATTTCAACATTTCACTATTTTTCATCTTTATATGATTTTTTCTTTAACAGCTTAGAGATTCTAACACATGGTTAATTCCTACTCTAAATATTGGTACTACGCTATAATCCAAACACGATGTTTGTAACATCGTATTTGGGATGTAATATGTACAGTAGATCACAACGTTCGATCGCAAATAAAATGATTTACTTTGCTATGATCCAAACTATATAGACTAAGTACAAATCTTCAGACATCTTCCCTCCCTTATGCATATAGATTCTCTTCTTTCGCGCTATCGCGACCGGCCCAAGCTGATAGGATCCTCAAAGTTTGTTGGCCAATTCTCTATCATTTCCTATTGGTTAGTCGAATTTAAAAAATCTTTAAATATTTTGTATTATCCTTAATACACGTGGTATAGGCCATGATAATCATAGTAGGTAGAAGTAGGCGACTACTTTTACTGTAAGTGCACCACATGTCTACACATGTGAAAAGAAGTTCGACTTTGCACTTACAAATGTGGCAGAGCCCTGTTTGGTTACTTGCACTCGCTTGTGGGGTTATACTTTTACAAGAATCGGAAGCTATTGGAGAATTTTTTTTTTTTTAATTAGAAAAAAATGCTCAATGCGGTATATGATCCGGGGTCGTAGCGGTCGAATACCAACGGTTCAGACCACCCTTCCACCGACCCTCATTTTTAACAATGATACATATTAACGGCCCAAGTTGTCCTAACTCTCCAGATACCGTTGTTATCATGATTTGTTCCATGTTATTGTGGAATGATTAGTTATTCTGAGTAGGGGAAGAGTCTAAAAGAGGAATAACTTCTAATATAAGGAAGACAAAGGCAACTTCTCATCCCCACCTAGCTCAAAGTCAAAAATATTTAAAACTGCCATCTATCGGAATAAATACCAACTAAACATTGATTTAAAAAAAATGATATAGTAAATGTGAAAAAATAATTCAAATGTGATATTGTACTGGGTTAAGGTGCATGAATTAAGAAAAAAGAAAGGCGCATCTCCTTATCGTGCAACTAAAAGTTGCTGATGGCTTGCGCCATCTATCGGAATAAATATAAACTATTCCGATAGATGGCGCAAGCCATCATCAACTTTCAGTTGCACGATAAGGAGATGCGCCTTTCTTTTTTTCTTGATTTTGTAAATGTTGGCCAACTATCTTTACCCGACCAATCAGGAAAACAAAATTAGTTACGTACGTGATTCGGACTCAATGGTCCTTGTCAGCATGATGTAGGCTTTTTCTTAACAAGCCAGTGAAGGAAGGGCTTAGAAACGTGATAAATGTGAGTGGTATTTTAAGGCGGATTGAATTAAAGTATTTATAACGTTATGATTGGATCTGATGGAGAGGAAATACACAGATCTAGCGAGAGACTGATCACTCTTTGATTCCTACGTCGATACTTCTCATTTTTACAATAATTCGGATTTTCTCCCTGCACGCTCCGCATCTTGGTATCTAAGCTGAAATTAAGATAATGAAATTAAATCGTGTTTTTTACTTACTTTTTGTAAATTCTAATTTTGTTGGTCTTTTTTACGAATGTGATATTCGGATTTTAACATAAGAACAAAAGAATACGCAAAAGAAAAATTCTTAGATGTTTAGAATTACTCTGTTATTAGTTTTTCATTATTATCATCTGCATCATGATTAGAGAAAAAGTTTTATTCTACTTTTTTTTAAGTTAACTTTAAAAATTGAAAAGTATATTTTTTATATAACATATTTGAATTCAAAATACGGTAGTGTGTTAAGTTATTAATCCAAATTTGAGAAAAATTATAATTTAAGTCAAAGAATCTTAATTCAGTTATTCACTAATATGGATTTTGTAGTGGTGGTCTCCTGATATAAAGATACAGTACAATCTGGGTACGCTGCGCCACCGCCATCTTGGGATTGTAGAGTCCTTCGGCATCAATTAGCTTAATCTTGACCCCGGGAGCTTGTTAGCAGCCGTCTTCCCCCCATTGGTATCCAGGCTATCAGAGATGACGTCATATGGAGTTTATTCAAGTTGGAAAAGAGCTGAGAAGGTTGTTTGCAATTGAACCAAGTTCTCTCTTAACTGTTTCTTTCTTTAATTGTCGCTGGAGACGTCGCTTTGAATACTGTTGGGAAAAATTATAGATTCGTAGAAAAGAAAGATCTTTTATTAAATAAAGGTGTAAAACAATAAAAGAAGGACAAGAGATATATGTACATCAGCAGCTCATGCCGGCCTGCCCTATCCAATAACCGCTAGCCAACTAACAAACCAACAAAGCTGTGGTATATAGGCAGAGATGTCAATTAACATAGACAATACTAAACACTATGCAAATCACAAGAGTATTCTATCATAGAAATATTCCGGAATTGCCACTTTGAACAGAATTAAAGTTTATATTGTAAAATGTTTTATTCTATAGATGGCGTTTTATAATAGATAATTCAGGTATCTATATATAATAAACTAACAGAGCTATAAAGTGAAATCTTGGAGCTCATCATCCAACAGTTGCCCTCCTGAAAAGTCTGAAGAGCGAGGCAACTATTTATATGTAATTCTACTGTTTCCAAAGTTTATGTTCACAGAGTTGGCTTAAATCCCATAAACAAGATCTCTCCACCATACAGTGTCGGATATATATATATATAGGCAGAATCTCTCAGTACAATAGTAGAGTTCTAAAAGACGGTCTGATTGAATAAAATATCGAAACCTCTGGGAGGATTCACCACTGATGACTTTCCTAATATTTGTCATCGCAGTAAGGACAATTGGAAGTTTTTCTTATTTTCATTAAGAAAAGTTCGTGCTTACTGTGGTTTTACTTATAAAAGATTGTCCCAAAAGTTCGTGTTTTCTTATTACTTGGCGAATAATATTATTACGGTGAATACATAATAATACAATTACTTTATACATAATACAAAGACATTATACATAACGGCGAATAATATTGGTATTTAAATGTTTTGTAAGTGTTTACGAACTTTTGGGATAACCTTGTATAATGGTCTATTGGTGTGTAGATATATGGTACACGTAGAGTAAAATCATTCGCCAACTATTCACAATGATTATCATCGCGACGTGTACTAGGGATAATAAAACAAATGAATGTTATCTCAGGTCAATCCCATTTCTTATCACAGAGGTGCTATCAGCTGGGTTGTCATGATGTCACCAACATAGAACATCACAGGACAATTCGAGGTTGACAAACCTGGAGCAATCCTCGTGGTTGTACATGAGTGTCCCAAAAGTTCGTAAACACTTGCAAAAAATTGAAATACAGCAGAACCTCCCTCTAGCAGACACCCCGATAGAGGACACCTCTCCACAAAGAAAAGTTTACATTTGCAAAATTACCATTTTTACTATTTAGCAACTCTCCGGTAAGAGGACACCCTCCGTAAAGGACACTCTGGCTCTGCAATTAGGTGTCCTTTACAGGGAGGTTCTACTCTATCAATATTATTTGCCGATATGTATAATGTCTTTGTATTATGTATTATTATGTATTCGATGTAATAATATTATTCGCCAAGTAATAAGAAAAACATGAACTTTTGGGGCAACCTTATAAAACACCACCAGAGAGATATTCGGTTCTAAAGAGTGAAATTCTTTATTATTTAGTACTTGGGTCGGTGGAAGAAGGGTCTAAACCTTTGGTTTTCGACCGCTTTCGATCCAGGTTCGATTCCCGCATTGGGCACTTTTTTTTCTAATTAAAAAATATATGTTCCAATGGCCCCCGATTCTCACAAAAGTCCAACCCCACCAGCGAGTGCAAGTAACCAAACGGGGCTCTGGCACATTTCTAAGTGCAAAGTCAAACTGCTTTTCACATGTGTAGACATGTGGTGCATTTACAGTAAAAGCAGTCGCTTACTTCTACCCACCATGATTATCATGGCCTGTACCACGTGTACTAGGGATAAGCAATATATATATATATTAAGTACAAACTCAGGTTCTAACAACATGAAAACACACAAAAAAAATAATTTAAAATTCTCGCAACTGATAGTGCGCTAATGCATAATATTTATGATTGTAAAATCCAATTCTACAGGGCAGGATAGAGGGAGCGTGTAGAAATGAACAAATTAAAAGATGGACCACATCAAAGATTTTTCTAGACTGGGACAGACAACAAGATGGTGGAGTGAGATGGGATGAAGACATGAGGTCTGAAGAAGACATCTTTGTTGACACAACTCATAGACAAAACTTAAGGAAATTAAAAGTCTTTAATACCACTGGTAGTGTTTTTTTAATGAGACAGAGGCAATTTTGTGCTCACACTTGGTTATCTCGTGTATCTTCAATAAAGGTCACTGTAATATCTTTCAGAGTTATTGTCTGAATCCCGATATACAGGCTAAAAGGTACAACTTTCTTAAGTTTTTGTCCGTGAGTGTATTTTGCTAGTTCTACAGTTCAGCAGAAAAGTTGAGAATGTCGTTAAATGACACGAATTTGATATAGAGAATTTCAATAGGTCAATTTCATATAGGGAATGATTACATATCGTATTTATTTCACAATATATTGAAGCCTCTTATTAAAACATTTTGTCTTGGATAGAATTGTCCCGAGGTCTAAAAAAGAAAGAAAAGGGGATCAAATGATGGAAGAAAATATCAACAAGTGAACACAGACACTATTCAGTCTTGGTAGAAAGACATAGCAAACACATTGCGTTATGATGCATTAGCGCGCCATCTGTTAGGAAAATTCGAAACTATTATAATATATTTATTCTAATAAAAGACTCAATTTTTTATGTATGCGGAAGAGCGATTGCTCGAAACATAATATATATTTATAATTGTATATATTTCTACTGTCCTCAAAGCTTATGTCCATAGTTCATGTAAAATACCCATTCCAAGAGTCTAGCATCAGTATCACTATAAAAGGAAAACCGAAAAATGCAATATAACAGCGGTATAACAGATTAAACTGGCGAAACCGCTTGGAGGGTTCACTACTGATGAGCCAGGCCCTCCCATTAATTTTGCATTGTAGTGAAAATATTTTAAAAATTAAACAATTTCTACTGTCCTTACTGCGATGAAAAATGTTGGGAGAGCTTGGCTCATCAGTGGTGAACCCTCCCAGCGGTTTCGTCAATTTAATCTACCAGACCGCTTCTTTAGATCTCTAATACTGTATTGGATCATTTTACACATAGAAGTTTTATTTATTTGTGAAAAATAAACATTCGTGTCTTAATGTTTTCATTTGTTATATATAGAAGGTGCGTTTTTGCTTTGTATTAGTCTAATATATTGATAGATAAAAGGTTGTGGACCATTCTAAGGCTAGCTAGTGGCTGTAGACGATCTACACGAGTTTCTGCCTTCCAACGAAGAAGTGTAGAGCAGGAAGTTTTTAGCTACGACCTCAGCGAGACGTGGAAAATCCCCGATACGAATGGTTCAGCACGTTCACCCTGGGGCCTTCGCGACATCCTGCGTAGATATATGTTGATCTACTATTCCTGGGAGATGTCGACATTTATAGCCGGGTATCTACATCCATAGTAAGATAGTTGAACCACAAATTATGACAGAGTCCTGTTCGGTAACCTGCACCGAGATCTGATAACTCCCATATAATAATAAATAAATCCTATTGCCGTGTTTTTAAGAGAAGACCACAATACTTGCTAGATAATTGTAGATTATCGAGATTAGATAGGTGACTGTATCTACACGTAGGCCGTGATATCTACATCAGTAACACGAGTGACAAATTGTGACAAAGTCTTGTTATTATTTTGTGGTTAGACTGGGTTAGGAGAGAGAGATAATGGTGAATTGTTTTGATTTATGACACTACGAGATAATCTTTGCTTATCTCTACATATCTAATGATTAAATCATCTTACAAATTGCGACAATGTTGTATATGTATTGTGCTTGCCTTGTATATGTATTGTGTTCGTGTGCTGTGTTGTAGCGTTGTGTATTTATTGTTGATATGTATTGTGTATATGTTATGGAAGTGCTGCGTATACATTGTACATATGTATTTTGAATGTGTATTTTTGTATGTTGTGTGTGGCTATTCTTTTTTTTTTCTCCTAATTACTCATAATTTGCTCCCAAACTAGGAACTATTTGAGGCTATAATTTGAGAACAACGTCGCAAGAAATTCAATTTACTAATTTTGACAAAGTTCTATTTCCTTAAGTTCTTTGTTTACTAATATCATTACGCCACATAGCGGCTAACCAGTACTGTAATCCTAGTCCTTGTTGTCCTTTTTTTAGAACGGTACTTCCAGAGTCTACAATGACAATAGTTGTTAGGAGAGCTTAGCTCATCATTGGCGAAACCCCTGAAAGAAGGTTTTACCCCATGGAGGACTTACTTCACGAAGTGATCATTTCACGGTTAAACCTGGAGAGGCCATCAGCTCGATGCAGAACTATGGTATCGCTTCTTCTCTCTGCAACTTTTTTTTTTTACTTCAAAAATAAGCGTTTTGTTTAATTTTTAATAAAAATAATCCTCTTTTTTATCAAAATGTTTACCAAATAGTATAATAATACTCATCATAATATGTTCTATCATTTCGAGAACGGCTAGAATGGGGCAGCACGGTCACACTCTCCATGAAAATTTTGGCGAAAGAACAATCAGGCAAGTTGAAATCGAGCGATAAACAATCTCACTCTGTCGCTACAATTTACCATCTACAGAATAAGGAGATCAAGCCTCAGTTTCCTATATACAGTAGAACCTCCTTTAGAGGACACTCATGCTAGAGGACACCTCTCTTCAAAGGACAGTTTTCATTACAGTAGAACCTCCATGAGAAGACACTCATGCTAGAGGACACCTCTCTTCAAAGGACAGTTTTCATTACAGTAGAACCTCCATGAGAGGACACTCATGCTAGAGGACACCTCTCTTCAAAGGACAGTTTTAATTACAGTAGAACCTCCATGAGAGGACACTCATGCTAGAGGACACCTCTCTTCAAAGGACAGTTTTAATTACAGTAGAACCTCCATGAGGACACTCATGCTAGAGGACACCTCTCTTCAAGGG
This sequence comes from Cordylochernes scorpioides, assembly GCA_030710605.1. Lineage (NCBI taxonomy): Eukaryota > Metazoa > Arthropoda > Arachnida > Pseudoscorpiones > Chernetidae > Cordylochernes > Cordylochernes scorpioides. The sequence continues at coordinate 65,687,857 of CP092873.1, read as the reverse complement.
CAGTTTTCTATATACAGTAGAGCCTCCATGAGAGGACACTTGTGCTAGAGGACACCTCTCTTCAAGGGCAGTTTTCTATATACAGTAGAACCTCCATAAGAGGACACTCATGCTAGAGGACACCTCTCTACAAAAGACAGTTTTCTATATACAGTAGAACCTCCATGAGAGGACACTCATGCTAGAAGACACCTCTCTTCAAGGGCAGTTTTCTATATACAGTAGAGCCTCCATGAGAGGACACTTGTGCTAGAGGACACCATTCTTCAAAGGACAGTTTTTGATACAGTAGAACCTCTATGAGAGTACACTCGCGCTAAAGGACACCTCTCTATAAAGAACAGTTTTCATTTGCATAATTATCATTTTTACTATTTAGCAACTCCACAGTAAGAGGACACTTCTCCCTAAAGGACACTTTGGCTCTGTAATTAGGTGTCCTTTACAGAGAGGTTTGACTGTAATACGTGAATATTGTTTTCTAAAGTGTAATAAAATATGATTACTAAATACAACTATAATAAATTTGTCTCTAAAAGATACAAATGGAATGATAAAATTAAAAATATTTTTATAGTTTTAAAAAGGTAGTATTCACTACAGTCGAATCTATATTCTTATATTCAAAATAGAATTTCATTGTTAGGTGAAAAAACCCTAAGATAAAAGAAACACTGCATGCTGATTGGCTAATGAACCCAACGCTGTTGACTGAAAAAAGTCACGTGAGAGTGAACAGCCAATCAGAGCATGAATAAAACGGAGCCATCAAGCCGTATATTTCTCCACATGATATTTAAGAAAATATACAAAAAAATATCTTATACGAATATTCTACTACATTGAGTATCATTTGAAATATTTTTAAATATCAAAAACCTCAATTATATCTGTGATTTAAAAAACGATATATTTCAGATAATTTGAAAATTTTATGAGGGAAGATATTTTTTCTTCATTTTTAATTAAAAACGCGACGCTAGGAGTAATTTGAAATCTTCGAAGAGATGTCAGAACGTAAAATAATTTTCTTTTATTTTTTAAATCGATCAAATCTTTTTCTATATAACTAATATTTCAGTTGGTGCAGGAATAGGAGTTTGGTTTATAAGAAATATAAGAGATTTTCGCTCAAACATACAAATCATATTTAGGTTAAGACGCGAGAATTAAAACCTTAACGATACATTTCTTCATAACGAATGAAAACATTAAGAAGCGAATGTTTCTTCTCACAAATAAATCAAACTTTCACTGTCCTTACTGCGATGAAAAAATATTGGAAGGGCTTGGCTCATCAGTGGTGAATCCTCCCAACGATTTCGCCAATTTTTTTTTTTTTAATCTACCAGACCGCTTCTTTAGAACTCTAATACTGTATTGGATCATTCTGATTTTATATGCTACACTGAAGGGTGGAATCCTAGAAATGGTATTTAAGCAAACTATGGACATAAGATTTTAGGACAGTAGAATTACATTTAAATATTTGCATCGAGCAATGCTCTTCCGCAAACAATAAGGACAAGTTAGGCATAAATTAATACAAAGCAATAACGCGTCATCTATATATAATATATATAACGATTTAAAATACGATAAAAATAAGTAATTATAAGGTTGTCCCAAAGGTTCGTAAACATTTGCAAAATAAAATGAAATACCAATATTATTCGCCGTTATGTATAATGTCTTTGTATTATGTATAAAGTAATTGTATTATTATTATGTATTCGCCGTAATAATATTATTCGCCAAGTAATAAGAAAAAACGAACTTCTTGGACAACCTTATATATAAGATAATGATTTTTATCATTAAAAAGGGGGGTCGGTGGAAGGCTGGTTAAACCGTTTGGTTTACGACCACTACGACCCGGGTTCGATCCCCGCATTGGACACTTTTTTCTGTTAAAAAAAAAAATGCTCCAATGGCCCCCCGATTCTTGCAAAAGTCCAACCCCACCAGCGAGTGCAAGTAACCAAACGGGGCTCTGGCACATTTGTAATTGCAAAGTCGAACTGCTTTCACATGTGTAGACATGTGGTGCGCTTACAGTAAAAAGCAGTCGCTAACTACCCACCATGATTATCATGGCCTGTACCACGTGTACTAAGGATAACCAAAAAAAAAATCATTAAAAAAATTGGGCCATGAAGAAATGTCTTTTTGGTTCTTGACAGCTCATCCAGTTTTATAGAAATATAAAATAGTGGATCATTAATAGTTTGATTCTCATATGTTTTATTATTATCTCTAGTATACGTGATACAGAACATGATAATCATGGTGGTTAGTAGTTTACGACTGCTTTTACTGTAAGTGCACTACATGTCTACACATGTTTTTCACTTACAACTGTGCCAGAGCTCCGTTTGGTTACTTGTGTGGGCGGCATGGAATTCTAGGCGGAGTCAGATAACAAATTATTTATTGTAAAATCAACTTTTAATTACATTTATTTAATACAAATTATCAGAAGGGGTTAAATTGTTGTATATTACACGTTGAAATTCTTTTTTTCTGTATATATGTGTGTGGTCAACTATCATTTCTAGATTATATAATGTTAGATATATGTGTTTTTAATATATTATAGATAAATATTTACATTTTATATGATTTATGATTTATATTTAGAATGATGTATAATTATTTTATTATATTGATATGACAACAATTGATATGATATTAATGTTAATTCATATAATTTTAATAAAGTATATTTTATGAGCATTATATATTTATAAGATAATTTAATTTAATATTTGAATTGAATAGTTATTAAACAAATTAAAACTCATAATGAAAATATGAAAAGTTAATATTTGGGAGCCGCTACACTTGTATTCACAGATGGGGTTGTGTAATAATCAAGAGCCACTGTTATTAATTCTCATGTTGTAAATAGCAACAAGAGTGAATCTATTTAATAGATAGATGGTGAAACACTTTTTATCTCGTTTATCTCTTGTGTCTTCAATAAAGATCACTGTGTTTATAATATATTAAAGAGTTATTGTGTCTGAATCCCGATATACATGCTAAAAGGTACAAGTTCCTTAAGTTTTGTTCCATTGTAGCTCAGTATAAATATCTACCTATAATAGAGTATAGATGGTAATTTTGCCGGGAGGAAATAGATCTATAAAAGGCATAGGGCGCATCTCCGGTCAAATGCCTTTTCTTAATTGATACACCTGATACCAGTACAATTTCACTTTTAAAATATTTTTTCACTTCCTTAATAAGTTGGTTTATTATCAAACCTCTTTTGTTTAAATATAATTTTGATAATAAGAAAACTTCTGTAGAAATGGTTCTCTCATTTTACTACAAGACAATATTGTAGCAAACTATTTATTATTTTAGGAATAGATTATTATTATCTGTATATATATACTAGCCGAATGACCCGGGCAACGCTCGTGTTTTACTCGATTGAATGTTTTGATTCAAATACTATTTGTTACAATTATAATTTGGCGCCTTAAATAAATGCATATGTTAGTTAATAACTATAGCCTATGTGCTTTATCTGTCTATGTACCGTTGGCTTCCGTAGGCGTCTCTTACAGGGAAAAAGAAAGAGAGGATTCCATTTGGTTATTAACTAATATATGCATTTATTTAAGGAGCGACCCGCTCCAACACAATAATTATGGGGGGGGGGCAAAGGTGGCGTGACCGTAGCCAACCAATAGGAGGGCGCCATTCCAAAAAAAAAGCAAACGGTGACAGAGATGAAAACTGATGACTGATTGTTGATTAGGAGATGAGGAATGACGCTCGTAACTGTATATAGAATATTGTCACACTCTAAACTTCATCCATTGTTTCTCTTGTATTTTATAAATTTGTTTTCCATTGAATAAATTGCCGTGTTATTCTAAGTTTAGCTTTCCTAAATTCTCTCTACGTGACAATATAATTTAAAATAATTTTAAAAAGGAACAAAAAGTAAAAATGAACTAAACCAGTTGGCAACCTTGCAATTGAAAGTTACTGATGGGCTGCGGCATCTATCAGAATAAATACCAACAAACACACTTTTGGCCTTAAGTACTCATTCCTTGATGTAATCATAAAGCCCTAGCTTTTTTGCAGTTTATGTATAGCCTACACCACACTGATAAGTGCCAAAGGCTCCGAAACGCGTACAAGGTTGTGATTTATATTATATATATTCTGGAATTATAAAAAAAAACTATATGTTGATGCTGTTGTTGTCGTGTCCAATAAAGAGCATCAGATGTCTCCATACTTCTCTATCACAGCAGTCGCAAAGTCCACTATCTTGCGTTTGTAAAGCTGCTGTTCTGGGTCTATCTTCAATTTTCTGTTGTTGTTGTTGTTGTAGTGTCCAATGAAGAGCCTCAGATGTCCCCATACATCTCTATTACAGCAGGCGCAATGTCCACTATCTTGGGTATGTTAAGCTGCTGTTCTGTGTCCATATAAATTTCTGCAAGGTTGCGGCCATTGCTGGGCATAAGAATATGTGGGTAGATGTTAGTTCCACACCAGGACAGTTGTCCTATAGGTTCTTGTTATATAACGTACATTCAAGTATGTACGTATAACAATATATTCATATTTATTCCGTTAGATGACGCAAACTATTAAACATTTTTCAGTTGCACGATCAAAGGATTAAAAAAAAAAAGAATTAATATCAAAATGTTTAGCTAATAATTATTTTTGAAAAAAAAAGGTACGATTTAGTGGATAGAATTAATGATTTAAAATAATAATGAAACAAATTCACCAGATGCTTTTATTGTCATCCTATAATTAGACAGATACCTAATAGTAACTATTCTGATAGTTAAATGTTAGTTACTGAACTAGGTGTGGTTACATTGTAGAATCAAGGTAACTGATTTGATAGAGATTGCAATGACACTGCCACACGGAATAAACCCATAGTTGACTTCTTCTTTCTTTTCATACCAATCGATGAAATTCAATTAAAAATGAAAACTTTTTCCATCGAGCCGTGTAGTTTATTGTTATTTATCTTTCTCTGCTTATATTATATATATATATAATGCAAATTGAGACAAAAACGGATAACCCCATGTCGAACCCTTTGTTTGATCATGATTACTACATTGCAAAAAAGGCCATGAAAGAAACTCTGGCAAAATATACTAAATCTAACACTGATTTAGACCGTTTAGAATATGTTAAAACAAGGAATAAATATAGGTCGATTATCAATATTAAAAAATGAAAAATACGCTAACCTATGCAAGGTGGATTCTGTGGCCACTGGACATGCGTCGGATCTGGAGGCTGTTGGGCTTTACGCTGCCTGGAGTATAGGAGCTCCATCTATGCCTTTTTTCTGTGGTAAATATGTATAAGACCGGTGGTCTTAATAGAGCTGTATATGTACTGTGTGCTTATATCTACCTATAGGAAGAAACTTCAAGAAATGTGTAAAAATATATTTTTAAAAATATGTCGATCACAGAATTGTTGAGTAAGGAGAACAAAAAGGAATTCACCCGTCCAATCGATATCAGGTGTGAATGCCAGCTGCCGCCGTCGGCTGGCGACGCTGGGGAAATCTTCGTCTGCCTGCGTGTCGCACTTGTCGTCTGACAATTTATTTAGATTACTCACGCGCTCTCTACTGGAACACTCGTGTTGTCGGACTCTTCTTAAAGATTTTAATTTTTAATCTAAACAGAGTATATTCTCATCTATGACTAAAAATACTCTTTTATTATAAAAAAAAAAGGCATCTCCTTATCGTACAACTGAAAGTTGCTGATGGCTTGCGCCATCTATCGGAATAAATATAAACTGTTCTCATTGATTTTTAATTATTCCAGAATTGGCCAAATACCCATTCTTGATTAATCAAGAAAAGCTGACCACGGACACGTTTCGGGCTGTTGGCTCTCATCAGCGTAGTGTAAGCTGTACCTCAACGACCACAAAACTGGTCATTCAGGCATCCTGAAAAATCATGAAACTGGTAGTTAAGGCCAGATTATTATTTCTTTTTTTTTTCTCTTTAAAGGGAGTCCTATTCATATAAGTTTCTATTGATGATAAAATTGTGAAAAACGTTCAAAATTACTAAAATATTTACTTATAATGAGTTTCTTTTTATTTTAAAATGCTAGCTTTCAAGTGATAATCGCTCTTCAACGGGCTTAATAAAAAACATCGACTATATCTTACAAGAAATACATGTATATGTAAATACTTATGTATTTGTAAATATTTCTTGTAAGATGTAGTCGATGTTTTTTATTAAGCCCGTTGAAGAGCGATTATCGTTTGAAAGCTAGCATTTTAAAATAAAAACTCATTGTGAGAAAATATTTTATTAATTTTAAATTCATCTAAGTTTATTTTAGCGATGTTTCAACCAAAACTTCAGTCCTTCTTAGGATTAAAACAATAATTAAAAGTCATTTTGAAAAAAAAAACAATCAATTAAAATTATATCTTCAGATAATAAAATTCACGCACACATATTAAAATAATTTATGTGTTTAAAAAGACACACACATTTCTGCGCATTTGTATATTCGGATCGTGAAGTATTCCACCATTACAAATTAACGGAGAAAAATAGAATAGAGGAAAGACTGTATTAGATCAATTTGTAAAATTAAGAAAATTATTTCTTGATAGTGTAACTAAATGTTGTTGATAGGTTGCGCCATCTATCGGAATAACTATCAGTTTTGATTGATTTTCAGAATATTGGTCTTACATATTGGCACCAAACTGACGATGGTAAACAACCCGAAACGTTACGTGATTGACTGTTTATCGATTTATCAGAAAAAATGTATTTTTTACCAATATTCTGGGAGGGGAGGGGGGGTACAACGTTTATTTGATGATAAGACACAATTTGGATTAAAGATTATAAACACAAGGTAATAAGACCAAATCCAAATAAATAAATAGTATGTGATGTTTCGGTAACAGCGTTGTTACCATTTTCAGACAAATTTAAGGGTCCTTAGAAAATTATCTTCTTCTTATCTGCTATCTTGTTTACACACTTGATAACAGTAACTATTTAAAACCTGCTGTGGTATAAGTTCTCGTTCAGTTTCTTCATTCTTGAGCTCAAAAATCATACACTTTGGTTTGTAGCCCGTAAAACCATATTCTCTTTCTAAGTTCTCATTCAGCACTTTTGTCTGAAGATAGTAACAACGCTGCTACCGAAACGTCACACAATATTTATTTATTTGGATTTGGTCTTATTACCTTATGTTTAAAGTTTATTTGATATTTATTCCGATAGGTGATGAAAGCCATCAATGACGTTAATATGCAAATATAATAAGATTTTGCTCTTAAATTAAGCAAATGAGGATTTCATCGTAGTTATCACAATAGTGACTGTGGGTAGAATTTGTCGTAATGTTGTACAATGTCGTCTTGAAGTCACCAGTGGCAGAATACTAATATATCTGCTTCTCAAATGATAAACGGGTCTGTTTAGAATTCAGCTCAATTCCTGCTCAGATTTGTATATATGTAACAGGGGAGGATATTTAGGAGGAAGTTCCTTCTTCGGTGATTTCATCCTCCAGCCAGGGATGGCGAACTTCTTCAGTAGTGACACATTCGACATGATAGCGATGTAAATGGAAGACTGTAATCGTCAGGGTTTCCTCTCAGGATTCTTCAATCCATGTTTTGTTTAAGGTTACACAACTTATTACAAATAACCATCAAAATAGACGCAAACCCCTATGCGCCACCTGTGTATATCTCTGCAATTTAGCAGATATAGGTCAGCAGTGGCGAAAGACCCACCTGGAAACCATGATTTCAGAATATGGCCTTCGTTAGCCCAGGAAAACCATAGTTTCTGCGTCTATTTTAACGAGACGTGTCTTTTTTTATTATAAAACCTTCCCCCTACCCCCAAAGTTAAGCCCTTACTCTTCAAAGTTGACTGTATTTTCTAAGAAAAACATGAAAAAAAAAAAAGAAACTAATAAAGAAAATTTACTTTCTACAAAATGAATACAGAAACGACATCTATATATACCTCCCCTGAGCGACCTGTCTGCTGAGCAACTACCTCTCTAAGCGACCAGCTTTTCTGAATAAAAAATGACTTGAATATTAATATAACTTCTGATCTCTAAAAAGAGAGACAAGATAAACGGAAATAATTCATGTTTTTAGGGCAGACCATCTTGGGAGAATTAAGATTTCCACACTGTTATCAAATAATGATTTTAAAAAAACGGGCGGGAGAAGCAGCGCAAGTAAGGGACTGCCCTGTAGGGCGAAGTAGGATGTCGTGAGCCCCGAGCCGCTACGGTAACCGTGAACAGGGAACTCTGAAATGTGGCTGACTAACGGGGCACCCCACTTTCCATGGAGAATGGACAAGACACCACCATAAAAACTTTTAATATTTTTTTCTTAAAAAAAAATTCTATGCTTGCCTTCAATGACTATTTTAATAAACTTGCCCTTTTAGGATTGTTATGTAGAAATTCTAATTAAATTCCACCACCAGAGTCAGGAAACTAAATGGTTAAATCATTAGAAACAACAAGTTGATGGAAGTTGGCCAAATGGCCATTAACTCTACCGCAGGTTAAATCAGTAGAATGGATATTTGGAATAACAGAATATTTAACTATATTTCACTTCTATATTGCACTTTAATGTGAATAAACTTCTAATATACGTCCTTGATAGAATCTATATTTGTAAATACGATTACTTATAATCAGACCTTTTATTTCTTTATAGAAAACTGCACGAACTGGTTTCTCGTCCCTAACAGCTTTTAAGGAAATCCATCTACCTCATATATTTATACTAGCCGAATGACCCGGGCAACGCCCGGGGTTTACCCTATTAAATGCTTTTTTATTCAAATACTATTCGTTACAATTATAAATTGGTGCCGTGGATGTCATTCTTGTATAATATATAAATGAGTTTTAAAATTGTAAAAAAAAAATGCATCGGCCGGGAATCGAACCCGGGGCGCCCGCCACTATAACATATAAATGAGTTTTAAAAATTGTAAAAAAAAATGCATCGGCCGGGAATCGAACCCGGGGCGCCCGCGTGGCAGGCGAGCATTCTACCACTGAACCAGAAGCAAACGGTGACAGAATTAAAAACGCATGACGCTGATAACTGTATATATTAATACTTATATCACTAAAGTTATTGAAACGTATTTCAAACTGATATATCTTATGATAAACTTATAACTTATTTTAAAAATATATTAGGAGTAAAAAATATATTTTGGAAGAGTTAACTAAAATATAATAAATTAAGATTTACAGATTCTGAATATTGAGTCAGTACAGAAAGCTAATTCTGTATCAAATAATACACAGTTGAGAGAATTTCAATTTTTTTTCTCAATTATGAAATTCTTTTAACGGTATTATATATATATGGTACAATATGTATTCACATATTGATCTGCGCTAAACCCCAATCTACAAACACACCAAGAGGTATTCGTGTTACTTCTGTCAAAGCCCAGTTTATCGAAATAATAAAACGAATGATTAAAATTATGAGAAATTCTAATCGTTGATTTGTAAATATCCCAGAGTTGGTCAAATACCCTTTCAGACAGATGGCGCAAGTCATCATCAACTTTCAGTAACACAATCAGGGGAGATACCTTTCTCTTTATTTATCAACCTGATTTCAGTACACTATCACTTTTGAACTATTTCTGTGAATTATTGTTTTATCTTGATTCGAAATAGCACACCATCTATATAGCTTAGCCAAAAAGAGAGATATAATTGTAATCAAATGACATTTAAAAAAGCCCAGTATTTTTTATGGGAGGATACACCTTCATCTTTTTATTGTTATCAAGTTTTATTTTATGTTTATTTTGTTCGAATATGTAGATGTCCTCTAGTTCATGAAATATATATATTTATAAAATGTTTTTGTAAATTCGAATTTGTTTGTGTCTTTATATATATGTAAATATTATTATATATTTTTATATCCTCATTCTCTCAACTTATAGCTATACCTGTGGAAGGATTATAAAGATCCGAAAGCTTGTACTTTGCACGGATAAAAAAACGCATTGCTACTGTTTATATTCTCCAGTTGTGTAGAGTAGGAAATGATAAGTGATTGGGGAAGGAAAAAAATATTTATTGTTATCTCCAAGAAATACCAAAAATAACTCCATCATAAAAAGAGCGATGTTACAAATTTTCCTATTATTTTATAATGCGATAATTTACATGCACCTTATTTACAATACAATATTGCCGTCATCCATTGAATGTATAGTACAATGTAGACAAAGGGATGGGATAGTTGAGGATTTTTAATTATCCCTTTCAGTTTAATTTTGAATCAAACTTATTAAATAGGGTTACCATTGTTGAAAGTGATAGACTTTTGTTTTAAAACTGGATCCTTATAGCTTGTTCGGCTCTAGAACGACAGCCTTACTAAAGTTTTAGCTTGAGAGAGAAAAACAATAAAATATAGAGCATCAAACCCGTAGCATATTCGAAAGAAAAATTCAAGAATAATTCAACCTGGAAATGTGTCAACATAATAAAATTGAAATATTCTGACGCCGTTAACATTTCCCATAACAGAATATGGAGATCAACCATTAGATAATCCTTCGACAATTATAATACAAATATAAATAAGTCTAATTTCTAAGTGTAATTTATAAATACAGCCCTAAAATCAATTTGGTTTTAAAAAGTGCAGATTGATGTCAAAATAATTATTTAATAAAAAGAAATAACTTCCAAGAATCGAACCCCGATCTCTTATATTTAATATAAAATTTCAATGGTTAATGCCTCTGAGCTAAGGAAAAAAGAAAGAGTCGGTGGACGAGTGGGTAACACCCTCGATTCCCGACAGTCATGAACCGGGATTGAATCCCGCGTTAACATTTTGTTTAATATGTGAATAACATTCATATATTATTCATTGTTGCAAATATCATAAACTAGGTTGCTCTTTTTGAGCGGTACCTAAAAAAAGTGATTTTGGAACACGCTAAGGGAAAACACAGCACTCTTATTGGCTAATGATCTCAGCGCTAATTGGCTGATTAAAGTCAGGTCATAGTGAACAGCCAATCAGAACGCGAATAAAATGGATGACATATATATTCCCACGTATAAATATCAAGGCGTATATTATATTTTTAAAATGTTATTCGAATATTTCTCGCAATCTTATATTTATATCAGAAGTACAATTGAGATATTCAGGGATTACCTTTGTTGCGAAATTTCGTGTAGATCTGAAATATATTCCAGGTATTAATTCATCTTTCTGTGAGATCTCTTCTGTAAGTCACTTTGGTGCTGTTAGATCCTCTATTTTTTGGTTGTCTGTGGAGGTCTAGCAACACCAAAGTAATCTACTGAAAACATCGCACAGAAAAATGTGTGAATACCTGGAATATATTTCAGATCTACACGAAATTTAGCAACAAAAGTAGATTCCTGTATATCTCAATTGTACTTCTGGTATAAATATGAGATTAGGAGAAATATTCGAATAACATTTTGAAAACATGATACAAGTCTTTGTATTTATACGTACCAATCTACATTAATTATTTCTACGCTAAATCTACGGAAGGAATCTTCATTCTCTAGACCAGCTTTGCTCAGATTTTTTCGCCTTCTGACTTCTAAAATCTGCGAAAAATTTTCGCGAAATGGTAGATATAATTTTTTAACAAAACCTTCACTAGGTATTAAAGAACACTTATGTACAACACACATAAGTTTAAAATATCCTAAAAGGTTTTCGCAAAACTTCGTAAACACCTACAAAAAAATTGAAATACCAATATTGTTCGCCGTTATGTATAATGTCTTTGTATTATGTATAAAGTAATTGTATTATGTATTATATATTCTATATTCGCCGTATTAATATTATTCGCCAAGTAATAACAGCGTTTTAAGAAAAACGTGAACTTTTGGGACAACCTTATATTTATATTTCAATATTTAATTTTAAGTAATTTGTATATGTAAAAAAAAACGAAAATTTTTATTACGATTATTATTTTTATAAAATGAAAGGATTTAAAAGCACGAATCTTTCTTTTATACATAATACAAACTTCTACTGCCCTTACTGCGATGAAAAAATATATTGGGAGGGCTTGGCTCATCAGTGGTGAACCCTCTCAGCGGTTTCGCTAATTTAATCCACCAGACCGCTTCTCAGAGCTCTAATACTGTATTGGACGATTCTGCTTATATACGCAGCACTGAAGGGTGGAATCTCAAATATGGTTTTCAAGAAAACTATGGACATAAGCTTATGAAAACCATTTCTGAGATTCCACCCTTTAGTGCTGCGAATATAAGCAGAATCGTCCAATACTGTATTAGAGCTCTGAGAAGCGGTCTGGTTTTAAATCTGTTCATTTTATATGTATAGATGGCGCGTTATTGCTTTGTGTTGATTATTATTTTGATAAGACTTTTAAGCAGACAGGTTTCTAGATTAGGTCAAATGTTCCTTGGACCGGTGTACCAGTAGGTACGGATCACTGACAACAGTGCTGCTACAAGAACCAAACGTTGCTAAGAAACATTCATATCAAATTGATAAAAAGACATTTCAAAAATCGTTACAGTAAAAGTACATAATCAGTTCGGTTGTTAACATGTCCTTCAAAACATGGAAGAATAGAAAGACAAACAGCTCGAGACGATATTTCGGCTTGACAATGTAGAAGCGATAGCCACAAGTAAAAATGGCTTATTCCAGGTTTTCTAACCGGTTGTAAGAAAGACAATTGTTCCAAACTATCTTCTTAAACTTACCATTGTATTTCTAAGGAAATAGTTTCCACTTCGTCTGCCTTTGATGTCAGCAAATCTAAGGGACAAAGACACTTTAAACAGAATTCATCTGTTTACCCGCTTTTATTTTAACGCATAAATACATTTATTTTTACGATGGCAGTATCTGAAATATTTATTTTCTTTTTTTTAGTGAATTTTTTAATAAAATCTTTTTAAAAAAAATATTTTTAATGAGGTAATTATTATATATTTGACTGTGTGTGTGTGTTTGTGCGTTAAAGGTCTTCACGCTTCTATTTTCAAATACAGAAAAGTTAAACAGATTATATTTTGAAAGTGTGACTTATAAAAGGAGAAACTTCTAATTTGATTGTATATTCACTTCAAGAGGTAAAACTTAGAAGTTGTAATAATGAAATTTGTAGATATTTTGAAAAAATAAAGCCTTACGAAAAAATTATATATAAAAGATATATTATTTAAAATAAATAATATTTAACCACAAACTTTTTAATACTGAAATATTCATGAAATATAATTATTTTTTCATTTTGAAATTTCATAAATTTCTTTTATAGATAATGATAAAGCAAATATTATTGTTACGAAATTTTAAAATGTTTTTGTTATAAACAAAGTAAACGTATAAGATATATTATAGATAAATATATAATTAATTATTTATATTAACCTAAGATTATATATTTTTTAAGAATATATGGTTGCAAAATTAGAAACATATGGAAAAATTTACGATTCATTTGAAAAATTGCTATTGGAAAAAAAAAATGCAGACGAAATTTCTAGTAATCGATGGCTGCTGTAAACATCATTATTCAAATTATGTTGCCAACCGAATCGATAACCACAATATTTATCTGGCCACACGTCTTTAATATATATTTACCAGAAATTTCTACATACAACGATATTAATGTACCAATATGATGAAATATTTAATAAAATAAATTTACATTTTATATTTACAAATTTACAGTATGAATTTACAATTTATTATTTTAAATAACAGGGAAAATATAATTTGTGTATTAATAATAATAAAAGTTTTTAATGATTTTTTTCAAATCAATAATTGAAAATGTGAATATTTTTTAAATAATATGTTTTCCTGTGTATATGCGTTTTAAGCTGTAAAATTAATATATAATTATAGAGAAAAAAATATTTTCTGAACATAAACCATCAGCAGATCAATTACAAGAAAGCATAAAACTCTATTATCGAGTTGATTAAAGGAAAAAATCTTTCGGGAAAGCCCTTCTTCAGCTAACTAAAAACGAATGGCTTAACCGAAACTTCTTCAATTAATTCAATAAGTAAAAAAGTTGTGGAGTTTTATGATTTCTTGTAATTTGTCGGATTCACAATTCTATAACAATGAATATCAGCTGTTCATTTAATTTTAATAAAACAATAGCATTTTAGTATAAGAGGGTAAATATAAAGGAGAGCCTACCTTGTTCACAATTATGCCGTAGATTAGGTTATGGTACGGTTCAGTTAAGTTAGGTTTAGGTTAGGTTTAGGTTAGGTTAGGTTCAGTTAGGTTTAGGTTAGGTTAGGTTCAGTTAAGTTAGGTTAAGATAAATCAGGAGCGTACGTCACGGCATCAAATCGGTACACAATATCATCTACAAGATTGTCCCGAAAGTTCGTAAACACTTGCAAAAAATTGAAATTCCAATATCATTCGTCGTTATGTATAATGTCTTTGTATTATGTATAAAGTAATTGTATTATTATGTATATTCGCCGTAATAATATTATTCGCCAAGTAATAAGAAAAACAGCGTTTTAAGAAAAACAAGAACTTTTGGGACAACCTTATAGTTATAACAAAAGTGGGTAATTATGGGTTTTCAACTTGTTCAGTACCCTTCATATTCACCAGATTCAGCTCCCTCGGAGCTCTTAGCTGATAAAGAATCTTGTAAGATCCAAGATTTGTCTCAGAGATGATATCGATAATGATGTAGGGGGGACTATTTGGGGACTTGTACGAATCCTATTTGAATGAACTTAAAAAGGTTTATACACAGCTAAGATACGTGACAGAGTTAAGAAAGATTAGGGGGTAGAAACGGAATTGAATAATATGGATTATTCTTTTTCCGAAATGTTGGAGCAAAAACCTTTCATTAAGTCCACATTCAGGTGATTCTATATTCAAGACCAAACCAGAGTGCCTTAAATTCTTGGCCTTCAAGCCGATAGTATATTTCGATAATATAAAAGAACAAAAAGGAGATTCTTTTGACAGAACACGTTTATTCCGCTAGCTTTCTATCGACATCGTTCTTCAACGGGCGTGAAGATAAAGCACAATACATGACAATATATATAGAATTTCTATGAAAAATAGACACTTCGGCCAATTATAGTTTTTATTTTCTCAACGTTTCGACAAAAATCTTTTGTCTTCGTCAGCAGAAGTAAATAAAAATAAAGCATTTGGCAAGGCGTTAAAAATTGTTCTGAGGTTGCAATAAAAAACTCTAACTGGCCGAAGTGTCTATTTTTTCATAGAAATATGAATGCCGGCAGCCTCCATCTTTACAATATATAGAAGTACAATGAGAGACAAGTGAAATGTAAATATGTAACTGACATGATGGCAGATAGAATTACGGAGTGAGAAATTAAAGCAGTTATGTAAATCTGTATATTTGGGTAAGAAAACAAACTTAGAATGATATTGAGAGAATAAGAAATAGGGTACGACTGATATAGAATATTGTGATACTTGACTACTGCATTAATAAATGGTAAATTTCTGGGATTTCAATTTCTTATTCATGCAATTAGTCTTATCATCATTTAATTACTGAATTTGTCTTCAAATTAAAGTTTAAAGTATCTATATATATTTATTATATATATAAACAAACCTCATTAGTTTAAATTAAACAACAAATTTTTATAAATTTTGAAATTCTCTTAACGGTATTATTCGATACAGAATTAGCTTGCTTTTCTGACTCAAAGTTAAATTCAAAATCTGTAAATATTAATTTATTATAAAAAGATTATAAAAACGAAGAGAAAATTATTTATTTTTACTATACATGGGCTACGAGCTTTCGGGCAGCCTCGCCCTTCTACAGGGCGAGGCTGCCCGAAAGCTCGTAGCCCATGTATAGTAAAAATAAATAATTTTCTCTTCGTTTTTATAATCTTTTTACAGTTCTATAAGAGAAATTTTCATGATTCAAGTTATAATTAATTTATTATATTTTACTTAACTCTTCCAAAATTACTCTAGTATATATATACAAATCGAAAACATCAATTTCAACAACGATATGCAAATTGAAATAGTTTGATCTTAAATGCATGATTAATTTCAAATTGAACATTTTAGACATACATTCTTGCACTTAAATGACTGGTTTTATTTCCAATCACTACAATCATATTTGTGATAACCCTGGACACGTAAATCTTGACCAATATATACTTTGGTCTTAGATAATATGTAGTTAATCAGTTATATTAAATACTATATTCTGATAAAATAATTACACACGAAAGGTTTAACATATTTCTGCATACTTTATAATATTAAATTTAAAATTTCCATATATATATATATTATCCTTTACACATATATATCTACAAATTTTGGACAAATCAAATTTAGAACCTCTTAGTTTTTAATACATAGGTTGGCGCATGCTTTCTATGATTGTTTTCCCTTCACTAAAAAAATATGGTATACCTTTTTGCATATTATATTGTAAGCGGATGCAAACTGGTTGTTGTTCAAGTTATTGGATTTAAAATAAGAAATATATTTTGTCTTGTAATTTAAAGAAGCAGTAAA
>CP092873.1:65273752-65671098 GCA_030710605.1 Cordylochernes scorpioides | reverse complement strand
GATATAATAGTTTCCAGGATTTTAGCAATCATAACTACATGTTTATTACAAGAATACTGTTTCCTGTTATAGCGCGTGGTATTTATATAGAATGTGGAATATGTTAACTACATAGAGATATCATGTAGAATAGAGACCTGTAGTAAAGGTTATATGGTGCACGCTACAGAGAGTGTTAGTTTCTGACAATTGATCTCAAATATATATATATTAAGTGTTCATTAGATCTAGAAATGAGAATATTATTATAAGAGAGATTGAAACTGATTTATTACAATGTTCAAATAAAATTATATCAGGTTAAATACAGATAAAA
Organism: Cordylochernes scorpioides; assembly: GCA_030710605.1. Classification (NCBI taxonomy): domain Eukaryota; kingdom Metazoa; phylum Arthropoda; class Arachnida; order Pseudoscorpiones; family Chernetidae; genus Cordylochernes; species Cordylochernes scorpioides. The sequence goes on along the minus strand of CP092873.1, from coordinate 65,670,782 downwards.
TATAAATGTAAATAAATAAGGTTATATAATGATAAATATATGAATAAATAGATAAAAATAATTGATAAATATACATATTGTTGCATCATGGCTAATGAACCTATTTTATTTTAATTTGTAATATTATTTTTCATATAGTTTGAATTCAAATTTATATTTTTAATTTACTTATTTTATTAAACAGAATATATGTATTATAAACAGAATATATGTATTATAGAATCACCATTTGTATTTTGGTACACTGTGTGACTTCACTGCTCTCTTTGATGTGAAAAAAAAAATTCTGGAGGCTACTTAAAGTAGAGTTATCTCATTATTCTCTTATATAAATTTGTAGGATGGTTGAAACACGCTTTGGTAAGATGCAAGACCCGGCACAGGGGAGAATCAAGGTTGAAGAGTCTGCCAAGCCGCAACCTGGTGGAACAATTGGTCGAGATGCAAGTTCCGACCCAGTTGTCCTGAATCCCAACATCGACATCCCCAAGTACGATGGAACAGAAGACCCTCGCCCATGGATTGAATCTCTTGAAGAAATTGGCTTTATGTACCATTCGGCATTATTTCCCGTTATGCTTCCATGAATATGATTGGTAGCGCCAAAACCTGGCTGAACCTACACAAGACAAGTTTCACCAGCTGGGAAAATTTCAAAAGCCGCCTAATTGAAGATTTTGCCTCAGACGCCAACAAAGAAGAAATAAAGATGAGACTAAACAGGATGAAACGATGGAATGAACCTGCAATCAGGTTTTCAGAGGATATCCTTGTACTGTGCAACAAGGTCGACCCCCAAATGGAAGAAGAGACTAAAATAAACTGGGTTATTGGAGGGTTAAAGGAAGAATACTCTTTTGCCCTCTACCTAAACCCTCCTAAAAAAACCAACGAACTTCTAGAAATTTGTAAAAAGCTGGATTTGTTTGAAAAGAATTACCAAGAACGTGTAGAAAAATTAAAAGCTCTATATAATGGACCACGCTCTCCTCGTCCCCATCATCAAGAGCAATGGAAGAACGCTCCGTCGTTCAGAAGACCATACCAGAACACCTCCAAGCCCCAGGCCCCCGCTCCGAGGTACTACCAGAACACCCCAAGACCCAGGCCCCCGCTCCGAGGTACTACCAGAACAAGCCTCTGCCCCAGGTATCTGCCCCTAGACGATCTTACACTCCCAATCCTGAGCCAAAACCGGTCTACCCAAGGAAAACATACAATAAGAGTCCAGATTTAAACAGGAATAGGACAGAAGACGGGAGACCAATATGTTTCAAGTGTAACAAGCCAGGACACGTAGCGCGGTATTGCAGAGTCAAGTTTGTAAGAATTGTGGAAGAGGACCCCATAGTTACACAAGACAAGGTCGAAGAAGAAATCCGAATGGATAATGGAACTGAGAAGTCGAGACCTCTGCTCTACGCGGACGTAAGTAATAGCACGCGCTCGAGTATCCCTACAAGGAATAGATATGCCGCGTTGAAAGATTTAAACTAAGCATCGCGCCTGAGTCCGTCAATCAAAGCAAGTCGACCATAAATGGAATTAAAAAGTTGGACCTCAAATATAAAATGAACATTATCGTGGATAGAATCGGTATTTGCGAAGCTTTGAATGATACAGGCGCCGATCTTTCAGTGGTCGACATTATTACAGCTTTTAATACAGGTCTTGAAATTATAAATCCTGATAAAATATGCTCCGGACCCGATGGCAAAGATTCAGACATCGTAGGAAATATTGTTTTAAATAAAAAATTTGATTACAAAGCAATTGCACATCAATTTGTGATAATGAGAACACATTTGCGAATATTTATACTTGGAAGAGATTTTCTTAAGAAAATAAACGCAAAAATTGATTTTCAGCGTGAAATAATCAAATATGACTTGACAGGAAGTCCTGACGTAATCAAATATCAACAGAAGAAAATAAAAAGTGCAAAGGATGCCATTATACCAGAACTTTATATTAAATTTATTAAGGCATTGGAAGAAGCAGAGGATGGCGAATACATAATCAAGGAAAATCATAAAATGTTTCAAACAAATGGACTTCGACTAGCGAGAAGCTTAATAAATGTTGCGAAAAAGGAAACATATATCTGGATAAAAACCCTTACCCTCGACCATTAAAAAGCCTAACATTGTGCTTTGGAAGCCATCCAGTCGAAGTGAATCTTATGGAAGAAAGTGAACAAAAGGAGCATGAAGAACCTCAATTTCAGATAAACGAAAATATATCATATACGGAGAAGGAGCAATTGAAACAAGTTTTGGGAAAGTACGCGGATTTGTTTTCGTCGGGATTAGGAAGATCTAACTTAGCGAAACATCGGATCGATACAGAAGGCGCGAAACCGATCAAACACAAGCCGTATAGGGTGAGCGCTAAATAGCGAGAATTCATAAAGAGCAAATTGATTAAATGCTCAGAGACGGCATAATTAGACCATCCTCGAGTCCATGGTCCTTCCCCGTAATATTGGTCAAGAAGCGAGATAGTAAGTACAGATTCTGCGTTGACTACAAAAAATTGAATGATATAACAAGGAAGGATGTTTACCCAATTCCCAGAATTAATGAAGTATTGGACACACTTCAAGGATCCAAATACTTCTCAGCAATTGACCTTAAATCAGGATATTGGCAAGTAGAGGTTGAGGAGAAAGATAAGGAAAAGACAGCTTTCACTACAGCACATGGCCTATATGAGTTCAACGTAATGCCCTTCGAACTATGCAATGCCCCTGCTACATTTGAGAGGAACATAGAAAATATGCTTGGTAATCTTAGATGGCAAATTTGCCTATGTTATCTAGAAGACGTAATCATATATAGCTCGGATTTTTCAACACATCTCAAAAGAATAGAAGCTGTTTTAAGATGTTTTCGCGAGGCTAATTTAAAATTGAACAACAAAAAATGCCAATTTGTTATCGAAGAACTGGAGATTCTTGGCCATATAGCTAGTCAACATGGTATAAAACCAGCGGAGCATAATATCAAGGCTATTAGAGATTTTCCTCGGCCCAAAAAGATAAAAGAAGTTCATTTATTTTTAGGAATGTGCTCATATTATAGAAAATTTATCAAAGGTTTTTCGAAAATTGCAGATCCATTTACCAGTGTTATAAAAAAGAATTTACCTTTCACCTGGACAGAAAATCAAGAGAAAGCATTTCAAACCCTTAAAGTAGCATTGATAAATCCTCCAATCTTAGGGCACTTTGACCCGAATGCAATTACTTACATTCATACTGACGCATCTAACATCGGCCTGGGTGCAACATTAGTCCAAAAGTTCGGCGATAAAGAAAAAGTTATCTCATATTTAAGTCGAACACTGAGCAAACCTGAGCAAAATTATTCGACTACCGAAAAAGAATGTCTAGCTGTTGTGTGGTCAATGTCCAAGTTACGACCCTACCTATATGGAAGGCACTTCAAAATCGAAACTGATCATCACGCACTATGCTGGCATAAGAATCTGAAAGATCCGACCGGCCGATTAGCACGATGGGCACTGAAGATTCAGGAATATAATTTCGAAATTATACACAAATCGGGTAAAAAACATCTGGACGCTGATGGTCTATCTAGAGGACCCTTACAGGAAAACGAATGGGACGAAGATTATGAAAGCCTATTTCTGAATCAAATAATAGACGAAAAGGATGATTTTATTGAGAATATTAAGGAGAACCTTAGTGGAAACAAGCGATCGATTACACAGAACTTTAAAGAAGAAAATGGGTGTCTCTACAAGAAAAATCCAAATCCTGAAGGTAGGGCATGGTTGCTGGTAGTGCCAAAGAAGAGAAGGAAGGAAATCATGAGTGAATACCACAACCATATGCTGAATGGCCATCTGGGCGTCGCCAGAACCACTTACCGATTGAAAAATAAATACTATTGGCCTTCCATGCTGAAAGATGTTTCCGAATTTGTAAAGACGTGCCATCTTTGCCAAAGTCGGAAAGGTTCAAATCACTTGCCTTCTGGACTTTTACAACCTATTCCCCCAGCTAACCACCCTTTTGAAATAATCGGAATTGACTTTGTTGGCCCCTTGCCATCAACGAAAAGAAGAAGGAAGTGGATAATTGTGTTGACTGATTATTATACCAAGTATGCTGAAACAAAGGCAGTATCAGAAGCAACCGTAAAAGAAGTCCACATTTTTTATCCAGCATATTTTTTTACGTCACGGGGCCCCAAGATTTCTTATCAGCGATAGAGGTTCACAATTCACTATCAATTTGATGATGGAGGTAATGAAAAGGTGCAGAGTTAAACATTGCTTCACAACGAGCTACCACCCCCAGACTAACGGACTAACGGAACGGCTAAATAGAACTATAATCAATATTGCCACATGGAAAATTAGGGAAGACAAAAACTTCAGGAGGAAACAAAATTTATTTCAGGGAAGGACAAACTAAGAAAGGTAAACAAAAGATAAGCCACGAGGGAAATTTACAGAGTCCCAAGATATAAAAATAAAAATGACCACTCTGTTAATAAAAAAATAATAAAATTAATAAAGACTATGTTACATAAATAAAATTGATAAATACCATGTTACATAGCTTCTTCCCTATGGGAGCTGTGACCCACAGCTAGCAATTATTGTAGATACTGACTTGGATTTGACGTGCTTCTGCCAAGGATTCCATCGAAGTCTTGGAACTTTGTCCCTAGTACCTTTGCGTCTTTTTTTTTTCTTGCGGCGTGAAGAGCGGCTTTGTCGTCGTATCGTCTATAGGGACATCGTCATCTTCGAGGGAAGTCTTGGCTTTGACACGGCGGTGGAATCCTGGAGTCAGTCTTCGAAAATGTAGATCACAGCACCCATGGCTTCAAGGTCTTCTCGGCGATCTTCAGTTTGTCTTCCCTAACTTACCCAGCATCTCCACCAAAATGCCACGTGGAAAATTAGGGAAGACAAAAACTTCAGGAGGAAACAAAATTTATTTCAGGGAAGGACAAACTAAGAAAGGTAAACAAAAAATAAGCCACGAGGGAAATTTACAGAGTCCCAAGATATTGTCAAGAAGCTAAGCGGCTACAATCACGAGAGGCCCCATGGGACGTCTGTCAATCATCGCTGGACACCGGGTGTGAGGGGTTCTGGGGAATCTGGCCGGCGGGGGGAGCTGAGGTCCCTCATTAGGATTACTTCTGTCTTGGGGTAAGTCGTATTGACTCTCTCTCCCTATCAATACCCCTTATAATAAATTAATTATCCCCAAACTTGCCCTTGCTTTATTTATCTCCGCGACATATTTTGGCGGAGACGCTGGGTAGCGTGACGGAACTTCGAAGAAGTCGACGTCTACAGGGACGTGAACCAATTCTTCAACCTTTGCCACAACGAATAGAAATGGAAGACGACCACAGACCTACTGTTAGCGGATCCTACCTCCCTTGTCAGCGCCAACGAGATCCTTCTACCTTTTCTGGAGATGGAAATATAAACCCTGGACAGTGGTTGAAAGAGTACGAGAGAGTGTCGAAGTACAACAGATGGGACGAGACCATGAAGCTTGCCAACGGCGTATTTTACTTGAACGGAACTGCTGGAAGGTGGTTTGATAATAACGAAGAATCACTCAACTCGTGGAGAAGTTTTGAAGACGCATTCCGCGGTGTGTTCGGACTGCAAGAGGATTCTGCTCGACGCGCCGAGGAAGTTCTGAAGTCAAGAGCACAGAAAGCCGAGGAATCCAGCGAGTCATACATCCAGGAGATTCTTAGTCTCTGCCACCAGGTGAACCCTCGCATGGAAGAAGGTGAGATAGTTGCTCACATTATAAAGGGAATTTCGGAGGACACATACCAGGTATTGGTGGCGAAAGACATACAGACGGTAGATGAGATCCTGAAGTTCTGCCGTCATCTGACAACCGTCAAGCAGCGCCGGATCGGCCGTACGAAATTCGCCAGGTTGTCAAACGTAATGCCCATTTCGTGTGTTGACGACTCAGACGACTTGGCCGGCTTAATTCGCCGCATCGTTAGAGAAGAGATACAAAAGGTTTTCTCAGCACCTGAAGTGATCAATCCTCTCCGAGAGGTGAACGCCCTGGAACAGACTGTGAGGGAAGAGGTCAGCCGTGCTCTACAACCTACCATACCACAAGTCAACGTGGTACAACAACAACCACGAACGCCCTTTTATAATATCGACCGACCAACCCAACCCAGGAAAACGGAACATTGGAGAACCTACGACGACAAACCTATCTGCTTCCACTGCGGACGACCCGGACTTGTCGTCCGTTATTGTAGGGAACGACGGCAGGTCTTCGCTGAAGCCAGGTCAAGGAATGGCGGAGAAGGAAGAAATGTTGAATTTTCGAGTCGACCCCCGAGATATGACGCCGACGACGACTATGTAACGCCCCAAACCTCGACGTACTTCTACCGGAGCTCTTCCCCACATCCAAACCGCGCAAGGTCGCCAGCCCGAAGACAATCCCAGTCGCCAGCCCGTCGTTTTAGCCGTTCTCCCATGCCTCAGAATGTGAAAAACTAAGTGGAGCGGCTTCTAACGGGGGTGAGGTCGCCATTGAGGAAAATCCTCCAGGGTATATCGCCGCTAAATTAAAAGAAAATTTTGTTATGGTCGAAATAAATGGACGCAAAATTAAAGCATTGGTGGATTCAGGAGCCGACTTTTCTGTTATTTCAGACAAATTTCGACGCGAACTAAAGACACCTCTCTTCAAAGAACCAGGTCCCATTCTTAAAGCCGCAAATAAAAATTTAATAGAGACCCTAGGAAAATGTGTCCTGAACATAGAAGTTAATGGTCTGAATATCTCATTTGAATTCGTTGTTATGGTGGAATGCAGCCATGACATCATATTTGGATGGGACTTCTTCAAGGCCACCGAGGCCGTCATTGATTGTGGCAGAAATGAACTCCATCTCGGGGAAACCTCCGTCCTGGAATCTCGAGAGGAGGAAAACCAGAGATTGTTTGCTTCCGACGACTTTGTCATCCCGCCTAAATCAATAAAGAAGATCAGTGTGATGAACGAAGAAATATGTGGTGTTAGAGATGTTTTAGTCTCAACTTCTAAGGACTTATTATTAAGAAAGGAAGTTCTTATACCAAACTCATTGGTTACATTTCGACACGGCCGAGGTAGCATTTGGGTGGCGAATGGAGCGTCTTGGCCGCAACTGATTCCATCAGGAATGAATATGTGCACCATGGAAAGTTATGAGAATGGGAATATCTGCAGTCTTATTGAATCCAGCGATAAGTTACAAGAAACGCAGCTAAAGTCACGTGAATGGTCACAGAAGATAAACCTTACTCTAGATCCAGGGCTGTCTGAAATTCAAAGGTTACAGCTTGTTTCATGCCTTGACGAGTTTATTGGCATATTTGACTTTGGGAGTACTCCTATTAAGCCCACCAGTACTGTGAAGCACAAGATAAACACATGCGACCAGTCTCCTATCAAACAGCGGCCCTATAGAGTAGCACCAAGTGAACGACGACTAATTCAAGATGAAGTGAACAAGATGATTGAAAATCACATCGTGAAGCCCTCTGAAAGTCCTTGGTCATCTCCAGTTATTCTAGTTCGAAAGAAAGACGGGACCTGGAGATTCTGCGTAGATTACCGTCGATTAAATAAGATAACAAAAAAAGATGTTTACCCGCTGCCACGCATTGACGATGCCTTGGACAGTTTAGCCGGCTCTAGTTACTTCTCCACGATGGATCTTCGGTCCGGGTATTGGCAGATTGAAGTGGACGAAAAAGACAGGGAGAAAACTGCTTTCATCACTCCAGATGGGCTGTATGAATTCCAAATAATGCCTTACGGTCTTTGCAACGCTCCAGCAACGTTTGAAAGGATGATAGATAGTGTTCTGGGCAGTCTTAAATGGAACATGTGCCTTTGCTACCTGGACGACATCGTAGTTTACGCACCTACCTTTGAGGAACATCTACGTCTTCTACAACTTGTATTAAGCTGCATCCAGAAAGCTGGACTAAGCTTGAACCACAAAAAGTGTCTTTTTGGATCAAGGAGGATAAAGATTTTGGGACACCTTGTTGACGCCAATGGAATTCATCCAGATCCAGATAAAGTTGAAGCCGTCTCTAAATTTCCGAGGCCAAGGAATATCTCTGAACTGAAGAGCTTTCTTGGATTATGTTCCTATTACCGAAGATTTATTGAGAACTTTGCCGACAAAGCTAGATCTTTGCATGACCTACTGAAGACTGAAAAACAATTTTATTGGGATGCAGCTCAAGAGAAAGCGTTTGAAGTCTTTAAAACAGCTCTAATTTCAGAGCCTGTCTTAGGACACTTTGATGAATCCGCTGATACCCATCTACACACGGATGCAAGCGGACATGGTATTGGAGCTGTTCTTCTACAAATACAAGGTGGAAAGGAGCGGCCTATAGCTTATGCATCTAGAAGCTTGACAAAGGCTGAAAATAACTATTCTACAACGGAAAAATAATGCCTTGCTGTAGTCTGGTCTATTAGCAAATTCCGCCCATATTTGTTTGGTCGACCATTCACGGTTGTCACTGACCATCATTCTCTATGTTGGTTGGTAGGGCAGAAAGATCCTTCTGGCCGTTTGGCAAGATGGGCGCTGAAGTTGCAAGAATTTGACGTGACCGTTATCTACAAGAGCGGACGCAAACATAAGGATGCCGATTGTCTGGAGCCCGCTTGAGAACGATCAACCAAGTGCTGTGATGTCACTAACCAACGTCGATATAGAGCAGACTAAAGACCCGGATTTAGCTAAAATAATCGATAATTTAAACTCGGGCTACACCAGAAAGGAATTCAGCATTATCGACGGCATCTTATACAAGAAAAACTATAGCACAACTGGAAGACCCTGGCTTATGATGATCCCTAAGCACTTAAGATCGGAAGTTATGGCAGATTTACATGATGCTCCTACAGCTGGGCATTTGGGTTTCGCCCGGACGTATGACAAAGTCAAAAAAACGATTCTATTGGCCTGGCCTTTATAGAACTGTTCGCCAATATGTAAGCCATTGTCGGGAGTGTCAACGAAGGAAGAAATTACCTCGACGTCCGGCTGGACAACTTGTATCCATACCGCCCGTAGAAAAGCCATTCTATAAAGTCGGGGTTGATCTCCTTGGAAGATTTCCAGTTTCTAAAGATGGAAACCGTTGGATCATTGTGTGCACCGATTATATGACAAGGTATGCCATAACGAAAGCGATCCCAGACGGAGGAGCAATCGAAACAGCTAAGTTCCTGGTTGAAGACGTCATCTTGAAGCATGGAGCTCCTAGAGAAATGATAACAGATCGCGGCAGAAATTTCATTTCTCAAGTAATAAAAGAGATCAATGCTCTGTGCGGAATTGTGCACAGATTTACAACGGCCTACCATCCCCAGACCAACGGCCTGACTGAAAGGTTCAACAAAACTCTAGGAGACATGTTGTCCATGTACACAGGTGTTGAGCAGGAGGACTGGGACCAAGTTTTGCCCTATGTAACTTTTGCTTACAACACTGCTAAACAGGAGGCGACCGGCTACACCCCGTTCTTTCTTGTCCACGCCCGCGAGGCCGAGACCTACATCGATGCCGTACTACCCTACCTACCAGATGAGATCTCTAACGACTACGTTGGAGAACTTGTGACCAGAGCTGAGGAAGCGCGTCAACTCTCCCGATCACGCCTTCTACAATCACAGGCGAAAGACCGTAGACTATACGACCAGAAACATACTCCAGTCTATTACCAGAAGAATGATCTTGTGTGGGTTTTTACTCCCATCCGAAAAGTAGGACTATCAGAAAAGCTACTGAAGAGATACTTCGGTCCCTATAAGGTGACCAAGAAGCTTTCAGAAGTTACGTATGAAGTAGAGCCCGTGGACCCCTCTCCCCGATCACGGAGAGCCAAGGATATCGTCCATGTCATTCGGATGAAGCCCTACCTGGACCCTGAAGAACAACATTCTATTCTGCTAGGGAACACCAGCCGTGATAGATTTCCTTCCAGAACAAGGGCTGAGACAAGCTAATCAGCGGGTCGCTGTATTTTTTCTAAGGAGGGAGTAATGTCAAGAAGCTAAGCGGCTCCAATCACGAGAGGCCCCATGGGACGTCTGTCAATCATCGCTGGACACCGGGTGTGAGGGGTTCTGGGGAATCTGGCCGGCGGGGGGAGCTGAGGTCCCTCATTAGGATTAACTCTGTCTTGGGGTAAGTCGTATTGACTCTCTCTCTCTCCCTATCAATACCCCTTATAATAAATTAATTATCCCCAAACTTGCTCTTGCTTTATTTATCTCCGCGACATATTAAAAATAAAAATGACCACTCTGTTAATAAAAAAATAATAAAATTAATAAATACTATGTTACATAAATAAAATTGATAAATACCATGTTACAATATGATTAACATGCATGTGAACACAGCCCAGAAGAACTGGGACGAAATCCTCCCTTTTATCACCCACGCGTATAATACCACGATTCAAGAAACCACAGGCTACTCTCCATTTTCCTGTTGTTTGGGAGGGAACCCATGTCCCTCTTAGACAACTAGAATATTCTAATGGACAGTAACATGGATGATTACGACGAATATATAGAAAACTACTTAGATTAAATAACAAGGATGAGACAGGTAGTCATTAACAACACAGAGAAGACTCAGGAAAGAATAAAAAGAAACTATGACAAAAACACAATGAGAAAATCTATGAACCGGGACATTTAGTGGCAGTTTGGACACCAGTCAGGAAAATCGGAAAATGTGAAAAACTATTGAGACAATATTTTGGCCCATATCGAATATTAAAGAAGCTATCTAACGTAAATTACTTAATTGAGCCGAAAGATAACCCTGGCGAAGACCCATTGATTGTCCATGTCTCAAGACTCAAACCCTATTTTGAGAGAATTGATCAGGTAACTAACGAGGACGTGACGACCTCTGGAGAGGGGGAAGTGTTGCATCATGGCTAATGAACCTATTTTATTTTAATTCGTAATATTATTTTTCATATATTTTAAATTCAAATTTATATTTTATATTTACTTATTTTATTAAATATATTATATATGGTAATATAAGCCAACAACTCTATATTGTATACTACTTATAAAAAGATTGTCATGTTGTATATAGAAACACATCTATAAATAATTATACGCATGAATGACATGTGTCATTGCATCACCATATGTAATGTACTTTGTACAAACTGAGGATGAATGAAACTATGTAATAGATTAAGAGCTGAGCTAAGCATGAGATCGAGAGAGAAATAGAAATCAACCCTAAAGAGGAATTTGGCAAGTCGCTGCCATCAAGGTCAAAGGGTGCAGAATGCCGCAGACGTTCAAAGTCCAAATTCTCACATGTCTCTCCCCCCCCTCGGCTAAGATATAAAACCTCGGTTTTAGCCGAACTTAGACAGTCACTTCACCGTCGGCGTGAGCCCTTGTTGGTTGCAGCCAGGTCCACCTCATCGACCATGCAAAACAGTAAGAAACCATCTTTCTCCATCTTGCTCTTAGCTCGACTCTTATCTGTTCATGGAACTTTCCTTCTACAACTGTGTCTCTTCGTTTTTTGTGTGTGGACATTCCCAAGCTTTCTACTCTGCCTCGACCACGACTGCCTGTACTCTGAGAAAACTGTTAAAGGTCTTCCAAAGTGCAGAGAGGTACTGGAAAACTCTCCACGCCCTGACTGTCCCTCTCGGTTACTACAGGTTTGACCCTCGGTTACCACAGCTATAGCGAGAGTCGACAGGATACCTCATCACATATATGTATTATAAACAGAATATATGTATTATATAATCACAATTTGTATTTTGGTACACTGTAAGACTTCACTGCTCTCTTTGATGTAAGAAATAAATAAATAATTCAAGAGGCTACTTAAAGTAGAGTCATTCCCTTATATAAATTTGTAGGATGGTTGAAACACGCTCTGGTAAGATGCAAGACCCGGCACAGGAGAGAATCAAGGTTGAAGAGTCTGCCAAGCCGCAACCTGGTGCAAAAACAAAAACAACAAAAAAAATATATATATATATATATACAAGGTATTCATTGTGGCGCCCACCGCGGGAAAGAATCCGCCACCGGTGGACTGCAAGAGTTCTTTCTCACAGATAGGCAGGTCGAGGTGTTGGGGCTGGCGTTGCCCAACTCAAGACCAAGATGGTACTTGTAGATGGTAGCCTTCGCCACACTTGATAATTTCGTTGCCTCGGGATGGAGGCCGACGTCGAAGAGCCAGGCCGGCAGATCCAGGGGCATTTCGCAGGAGGCGAACACCTCCCGGAGCAGGGGGCGCACGGCTCGGCAACTCCAATATCTGTGGGTCAGCGACCCGTCGTTAGGGCAGGGGCGCCATCGGAGAAGTCACCGACAGTCGCCTGCAGCTAGCGCTCGGGAGACAGCAGGTCTGGCGGCCGCATGAACCTGTTGTCGCCTCGGAGTCGCAGGGACCTCAGCCTGGCGGGTTGAAGAACCCGAATGTCCAGCTCAAGGATGCTTGAGGCGACCTCCCAGAGGCTCAGAAGTCTCCTCCTCCTAGGCGAGATCCAGACGTCAGGAGCCGGCGGTGTCAGTCACGCCCTGCTGCGGACCAGCCATAAGTAGCCGTTGGCGGCGCCGCGAAGAGAGGCCTGGATCCCCTTCAGGCAGGCGAGCCGAAGCTAGCCCGCGATGTCAAGCAGGCCGACGCCAACAACAGAGGCTGGACGAGCCAAGATGCGCCCGGGGAGCCACGAGTCTCGGTTCGTACCCTACACGAAGCGCGCCAACCGCGTCTGCAGCCCGGCCGATGGTGGTTTCGGGTGGAAGGTACGTATGCCGCGCGTGTTCAGAGTTGCAACACGGAAGCTCATTTCGGCTTCCGAGCAGAGTTTCTGGCGCATTACAGCTTCGCCCGGGTATTCCTAGTGTCCCCTGTAAGAACCATAAGCGCCGTGGCCAAGGTGCCGATGGCCTGCCTATTCTGAGCGTTGGATTTTGCCAGAAGCTTGTCCATTATGCTGTTGTTAGTAAAGGCTTGGAGGAGTTTTTCTCTCTCCAAGCCCAGCTGCTGGACGCTTGCGATGGCTGCAGAAGCTTTGTCGTTCTCCATAAAATCGTCCATTTGCCTCTGCGCCAAGTTACGCTACTCTTGTGATGGTGGAAGCTTCTGGGAATCGTTTGTTATGCTCGAAACCACAGTCGCCTGATCCTTTGAGTCGCTGAGAGGAGGATCTGTGACGGCTAGGCTGTGGAGGAAAGGATATTAGCTGCTGGTGTTGGCGCAGCTGCTGGTGAGGCTTAGGAGGAAGATGCATGAGCCTTGCTCCAGGCATTTAGGCGCGCAACAGGCGGCCGCTCAGGGAAAATCATCTTGCCTTCCGTCATGCCAGTCTTTTGAGGACAGTTGGCCCGCTTGTGTCCTTGCCTATGACAGAGGGAGACAGAGCTCACGTAGACTGGCGTGATGACTCCCTTGGTCTTGATATCCAGCCGGGCAGGAATCTGGGAGAGCCTAACTCCGTCGTGCAGAGTAATGAAGGCTTCCCGACGAGCGTCAGCCCAGCTCGTCGAGGGCTTGCCTGTACCAGGCTCTGGTTCTTTGGTGTGCCCTTCAGTTACCACTGGGGTCTAAGGGGCGCTGATGGCATCAGCAGATTTTGATGACAAATGGTTTTCAGCCAAGGTCATTAAAGCTTGGAGGGGTGGGGATCCCCCATAAATATATAAATTTCTCTCTAATTCCTAAGAGGCGGTTGGAAAATTCAAGCCTTTGGGTTGAGGCAGGAGCGCGCGCCCGTGCATAGTTCCCACAAATAGAGAGAGAGAGAGATTGAGATTGAAAATGATTTATTTCAAAGTCCATATAAGATTATATAAGGTTAAATACAGAATAAATATAAATATGAATAAAGAGAGATAGAGAGAAAGAGACTAAAGCAGCTTTAATTGTTATAGGGAGGAAGAATTAATGTTGTGGAACAGCGTGCACTTATACCCTCTATTAGCTCTCACCTGACTGTTCCCCCTGAATGCCCACATCACAGCGATGATTTGTCCCCACATTCGTCCCTCATGTCCTCTTCCCTCCCGTTGTCCTTGTTCCCTCTGTCTACCAACCCCTCTCTGTCCCCTTGTCCCTCCCCTTGTGTCCACCTCCGTTGTCCCTCCCCTCATTACTAACCCGTGCTCCGTATCACCTCGTGTCCTCGTGGCCCACGTCTTTCACCTCAGATGATTGGTACGACTGCCTCCTAGCTAGCATGATTTCCCCTCTACACGGCACCACCCCCTCCTCTCCTTCCCTCCAGTAAACTCCCTCGGGAGTTGGGGAGAAGGATAGAAGGCGGTGGGGTGGGGTCTTCGTTTGGTGTTAGCTGATAGGGGATATAGGTGTACGAGGTCTCCAGGACGTTCATCCCGGGGGGAGAGCCACCATCGCCTCGGTGGACCGTGGGACGCCGTCGGACGGAGAACTGGGCAACCTCCGCTGTTCGAGGCTTGGGATACCTCAGAGGAGTGAACATCCTCCGTTGTCGGGGAGGATGAGGCGAACTCCTCTTATCTTGGAGGTAAGTGAAACTTTCAGTTTGTTGGAGAACTGGACGAACTCCTCTGTTTTTCAGGACTGGGCACCCTCCGCTGTTAGAGGCTTGGGCGACCTCAGTTGTCGTGGGGGAGTGAACATCTTCCCTTATTGGGAAGGACGAGGCGAATCACTCTGATTTTGGAGGTAAGTGTGCAACTTCCGGTGTGTTGGAGGACTGGACGAACTCTTCTGCGGTGCAGGACTGTGCGACCTCCGCCATGTTTGAGGCCTGGGTGACCTCCACAGTTTTGGAGGAGTGGGCGCCTCCGTTGACTTGGAGACCTGGGCGAACTATCTTGAATAAGTGGAACATCTCTGGTGTTTTGAAGAATTGAGCGACGTTCGCTGTCTTGGAGGACTGGGAAACCTCCGCTATGTTGGAGAGGTGAGGAACCATCGCTGTGTTGAATAAGTGGAGACCCTCCTTGTATTAAAGAAGTGGGCGGCCTCCGCTGTTTAAAGCTTGGGCAACTTCAGTTGTCTTGAGAATCTTGTTGGGGAGGATTAAGCGAACTCCTCTGATCTTGTTGGTAAGTGCGATTTCCAGTGTATTGCAGGACTGGGCGACCTCCGCCATGTTTGAGGCCTGGGCCACTTCCACATTCTTGGAGGAGTGGGCGACCTCCGCTGACTTGGAGTCCTTGGCTTCCTCCAAATGCTATAAAGCTCCCACCTTAATACGCCAATGAAAAAAAGAGGGAATGAAATTTTGAGAGAATTGCTTTTGTATGTATTTCTTTTTCTCCTTGGCCTTTCTCCTTGTATATAGCCAATTTGATATGATGTTAGAAATGTATTGACGCAAATATCCCTGAGTTTGGGATATCGCGTTATAGGATGTTAATAAAGTTAATAAATACCATGTAAATTACATATTTATTAAAATAACAAGCTAGATAACAATTATAACCTGAAAATTAGGCCCCAACATAAAACAAGCCAAAAACACCTCAATTTTCGCAAATACTTTATTTTATAGCCTTACTAGCGGATGTGCCCGGCTTCGCCCGGGTTTCACCCGAGTGAATGTTTGTCTAACGAACATTTGTTAAAACAATTATCTTTAAACTTATAAAACGTACTCGGCTTCGCCCGGGGTTTACCCGAGTAAAGGTTTGTCTAGCGAACATTTGTTAAAACAATTCTCTAAAAACTTATTAAAAAATAAAAAAGATATATTTAGATAATTTGAAACTCGTAAATTTGAAGCTCTCGATAAAGTGAACATTTTTTCCCGGTCCCTGTGTGCCTTGTCATCCTGAATTTTGTCTTTCCTAATTTTCTACATTAGAAAATCATAGTTTTATCTAGTGAACATTTTTTCCCGGTCCCTTGAGAAATACTCGATAAGTTGAATAAAATCAATATTAATTGGTTCCCTCGGTAATTGGAAGTTAAAGGAATAGTATCTTCGCCTTGGAATTGTATCATTATTCTTGTCGCAAATAAATTGCCGTGTCATCCTGAGATAATCTTACTTTTGATAAATAATATTTAAGATAACAAACTTAGTGATAAGAAAACTTGTTAACATCGTCACAATGGGGGCGCTGCTTGCGAGTTAAATCTACAAATCTGCAAATAACTCTAAGGATATTCAAGATATTCATGAAATTATTTTTCAAAACCTTCCCTGTGATATACCTAATAATATCCCAAAATTTCACGGCGATTGGATGTATGGTTTTTGAATCTATAGAGTACAGACAGACAGACATTCAATTTTATATACAGGGTGATCCAAAAGTCCCGCACAACTTTAAAAATTAATAACTCCGTGAATATTTGCGCTAGAGCAATGCGGTAAACACCATTGTGTTCAGGATGCAATGGGATTTTTTATGGCAAATAATGAAAAATCCGAAATTGATTTTAGTTACAACTTTATTCGCTAGATGGCGCCCTACCAGAATCAGCGATTCAGCGGCCAAATTGTTTGATAAATTGAAAAATATAACTGAACGACACGTATTTTTACTTTTGGAATACCAGGAAAGAACCCTAATAATATCAAATGATAAATTAATAAAACACCATTTCGCCAAAAGTTAGAAGAAATGGTTAACGATTTTTAATACAATCTGAGATATGTAAAATAGGTATATGCAAATTAAAACATGTAGCAAAAAAAAAAAACCTGATATTTTAGATGCGGTTTGCATATCCTCTCAGATATTTATATTTCGAAAGTAATAATTTTCTTTTTTTTTTTAAATTCAACTCTCTCTCAGTGTCGATTATATTTATTTTAATTCATTTGAAAAATATTTATCTATCTCTGATGATTTATTTTATTCTGGAATGCCGTTTTTGTTTTTGTCGTGTGTCCAATAAAGAGCCTCAGATTATTTTCGTTTGGCCAACAAAAAATGTCCAATTTATATACACATATATTCTTAAATAATGAGACTTTAAAGAATGCAAATAATATTCATCTATTTACATACACAACACATCTCCACCCTTAATAATACTCCAGCCGGTCTAGGGGTTTCCTGGCTCTCTGAGGTCTAGAACTGCGGACGGGCACTTGCACAGCGGCAGCCTCCGGTTTAGAAGTGCAAGAGGGCACGTGCACAGCAACAGGCCCTGGTATAGGAGTGCAAGAGGGTACGTGCACAGAAGCAGTCTCCTCCTTGTTTCCTGATGTAACCTCTGGAACCTCCTCTTCACTTTATTTCTGACTTCCACCTACAGGCTTCTTTCCTGATGTTCGAGGAAGTATCAAATTTCTTGTCTCCACTTGTTTCTCACAGGTCGCAATTGATTGATATGCCTCTTATACACGACGCCCTCGCAACTTATAAGGTAGTGACGGTAGCTCAATAATTCCAAAATGGTACCTTTTTACCGTTTAGGTCCAGTTGCATAGTTGCGGAAATAAACCTCGCAACCTGTAGTAAACTGCTCCTGCCTTCTTACGGCCTCATTAAATACCTCTCGCGGATTTCCCATCTTGGTATTAAATTCGAGAATCTTGATCTTAAACTTCTCTTCATTAGCAGTTCCGCCGGGGAATTCCTTTATTACAGTTTGGGGGAATGCTCTATGAGCAAATAGGAAACTTTGTAGATTCGTCTCTAAATCATCCTTCCCATTATTCTTTCTCAAAAGGTTTTTAAACTCTCTTACATATCTCTCAGCTAAACCATTTGTACTAGGATTATACGGACTGGTCTTAGTGTGCCGTATACCATTCATTTTGGTAAATTGCTCGAATTCACCGGAGACAAACTGTCTTCCGTTATCTGTAACAAAAAATTAGGGCAATCCAATTCTGGCGAGAATTTCTCTAAGATGACTTATAATCGTTTTTCTGGTAATATCTTTGATGTTAAAAATTTCTATACACTTTGAGTATGCGTCCACGAGAACCAAAAACATTCTTCCCATGAACGGACCCGCTAGATCAAGATGAAGTCGATGCCACGGTTTTTCGGGCCAAGGCCATTCCGAGATGGTAGCCGGGGGCATGCTTGCCGATTCTTGGCATACTCTACATTCTCTAGTTAACTCCTCGATGTTACTGTCTATGCCTGGCCACCAGAAAATACCGTCTGGCAATCATCTTCATTTTAACAATCCCCATGTGTATTTCATGCAAGTAATTTAAAATTAAAGATCTTAATTTTTGGGGAATTACCACTCTTTCACGCCATTGAAGACAACCAAACTCCAAACTTAATTCCTCATTGATCTTATAATGAGGAGCTAGTGGGGTTTCTCTCGGTACCCTTGTGAATTTCCACACACAGTTGCCTTCTCTAACATTCCTTAATACTATAGACAGTATTTTATCTTGGGGCGTCTCATTAGCCACCTCCATAAAAGAGAACGGTACCTCATTCGACTTCCTACGAAGAAGTACCTGGTCTTCATCAAGAGACTCCCTGACACTCGATTCTAAAGGAAGACGTGACAATGATTCAACATTGGAATTATCACTAGTTTTTCGAAATTCCACAGTATAATTAAATGCAGCTTATTTTAAGGACCATCTTTTAATTCTGGATGATGCACATATGGGAATTGGTTTATGAGGTGAAAATATATGAATTAAGGGTCGGTTGTCTGTGACCAATACAAATTTTCGTCCCAGTAAGTATTGTCTGAATTTCTCAACGCCAAAAGTTATGCTCAACGCTTTCTTTTCTAGTTGAGAGAAACGTTTTTCCGCTTCAGTTAATGTTCTAGAAGCAAAATCTAAAGGGCATTCTTCCTTTCTATCATTTCTATGACTCAGAATTACGCCTAGTCCATAGTCTATTAATAATGATTTACATTTTTAAAATAACATTCGATATTTTTTCGTCCAATTCCATCTACAATTTTTATTCAAAAGTTGATAGAATAGAGCTAAAATGTTTGCTATATTCTTTATGAATCTATAATAATAAATTAAGAGTCCTATGAAAGATCTCAATTGCGAAACATTCTTTAGGTTCAGGCGCCTCTATCACTGCTTTAATTTTATTTTCTAAGGGATGCAGTCCATATTTATCCATTTTAAACCCTAAATATTCCACCGATTTCTTTTTAAATGTACATTTATAACTGTTTAACTTTAAACCTTTTTCTAGCAATCATTTAAACACTAGATCCAACTTTTGTTCATGATCTTCAAAGTCTTTTCCTGCAACCAAAATATCATCTATGTAGCAGGCCACACCTGGCAAATCAGAAAATAGGCCTTCCATAATCCTCTGAAATTTATTTGGTGCTACCGCTACGTCATATGGTAGTCTTTTATAAGAAAACAACCTCTTTGTTGTGTTTATATCAACCACAGCTTTGGCTTCTTCCGCTAACATTACTTGTAAGTAAGCCTAGGTCTAGAGTCGAAAATACGGTGCTTCCAGATAATTTAAAAAAGATCTCATCGATCGATGGAAGGGGATACCTATCTAATTCTATTGCTTTATTAGCTGTACATCAAAAGTCACCACATATCCTTACACTATCATCCTTTTTTAATACTGGTACTATTGGAGCGGTCCAATATGCATGAACTATAGGTTATAAAATGCAAGAATTCACTAAACAATCAATTTCATTCTCTACTTTGTTTTTTAGAGAGAAAGGTGAACTTCTGGCCTTACAAAACACAGGAGTGACATCCTTTTTTAAATTAAAATGTATTTTAACGTCCTTAGACAGCCCAAATCTTTGTTAAACAAATCTGCATACCTATCCATCAAATTTTTATATATTTAAATATATTTCTATTATATTCATTATTTAAAATTTTAATGCTAAACAATATAGAATAATCAAGTTTCAACTGTTTAAGCCATTCTCTTCCTAATAAAATTACCTGGATTTTTTCATTTACAACTATTAATCGTAAATATTGGTTGACTTCTTTTACAAAAACATTTCTTGATCTATAATCTCTATTGATTTACCACAAAAGGATTTTAATCTTAAATTTGTTGGAAATAATAGTTTACCTTGCCAATATTTCTTATAAATATATTTACGTATTAACGTAACTGGACTTCCTGTATCTATTGTAAAGCACAAAGAATAATCATCTACTGTTAAATTTATTGTGGCATCAGTTTCGCCCTGTACAGAATATATAGAGTCCTCTTGTACAAATTCACATCCCCACATTCTTATTACTAGCTTTGCAGACCCTACTTAAATGACCCAGTTATTACATTATTATTATTACATTTTAAAACAAGTCTTTGTTCTATGAGGTAAAACAGATGCCACGTGTGAATGTCTTTCACCACATCTATAACACACTATTTTGCCTTTGCCACTTTGCCTGAAAGGCCTATACTGCGCCGTACTATTATTGTACTCACCCTTTTTATCCTTTCAATTCACAGGGGATATCTTGGCCACTAATTTATCTTGTAATTCTCTTGTATTCATCTCCGCCAATTCGAACGAGATCGCCACTGCAAAACCTTTATCCAGGGTGACATCGTCGTCCTCTTGCAGTAGCTTCTTTTGCAGGATTTCCGACTTGATTCCAGCCACAAAACGGTCTCGCATCATGGTTCCCAACAAATCGACGAAATTACAATTTATTGCCAAATGTTTCAATTCTCTAAGATATTCCGAAATTGATTCTCCTTCCTGTTGAAATATCTTTAAAAATCTGCATCGCTGTGGTATCACTTTCTTCTTTGGATCCAAATGCAGTTTAATTCTTTGAATGATAGTATCATAGGGTTGATCTTTCATTAGACCAGGAAGAAAATGTCGTTTCCCTGCTTCAAAGTTTCAGAATCTGGTAGCGAGGTAAAAATCAGCACTTTAATCTCCTCCTTCAGATGCCAAAAAAAAACCCTCAAATTTTTGTACAAAAGATCGAAGTGTCCTCCACTGGGCTATAGCATCTAAAGGGTACTATTAACTTTGAACTTGTCATGCTGATATTTTCTACTCCTTTGTTTTCTTGATCCAGATAGTTTAAAAGATGTAATCTTAACCCATTTTCCTATTTTCTCTCCATAATCCGAGAGTCAGATTTGTTTAAAAGATGTAGTTGTTATACTTGCATAGACGCCGTTTTCCTCAGCTTTTTACTGGCTCTGTAGATCGCGCATCCTCGTCGCCATTTTGTTGTGTCATAATTAGACGTACAAGAGCTCAAACTTGACCATGGCCAACAACAAATATCCAATTTATATATACATATATTTTTACATAATGAGGCTTTAAATAATACGAATTATATTCATCTATTTACATAAACAACGGTTAATATATAGCGAGAAGAGTAGAGGACTGAGCACAGATCCCTGAGGTACACCAGCCCATGTTCTTCGGTCCTTGGAAAATGTTCCATTGACCCGAACCTTTATCCTTCTTCCCCTTAAGAAGTCTGCAACCAGATTAAGGTTTTTCCTCTTACTCCGATGTTGTGCAGCCTTTCAAATGATTTCTACACTCTATCAAAAGCTGAGGTCATATCCAGGAATACGGCCGTTGTCTTCTTTGGCGGTTTTTCCTAGAAATCTATTATTGATTGACAGAAGTAGAACAGTTTATCAGTTGTACAGTGTCTGGATCTTTAGGCAGTTTGGTAAAAGTTTATTTTATTATTGTTAGTGAGCCAGACTATGAGCCTAGAGTGGATAATTCATTCTGTTATTTTACAAAGTATGCTGGTAAGAGCAATTGGCCGATAGTTCTTGCATTCCTTAGCATCTTTGTTTGGTTTCAGTATTGGCACTATAATTGATATCTTCCAATTCTTTGGTATTTTACCAGTTTGCCATGAAATGTTCAGTATTCGTAGGAGTTGATTTTTAGCTTCGTCTCCAAAGTGTTTAATCATTTGACCAAAGATTAGAGCATCTCCAGGTGACATCTTGGATTTAACTTTCCTATTGATGAATTTAGCTCATTCAGTGTGAAGTCTCTCGAGTAAATATCTTGTTGATGGTAATTTCTTGCTTGTTTAACTAACTTGTTTATATTATTTTTAGAGTCCTGCCTTCATTTCTATAGCTGAGTCTGGAAGTGCTTGAAAGATATTCAGCAATTATGTCAGCCATCTGTTTGTTCGTTCTCGCTGTTCATATCGGTTAGAGTATTGGAGGATTAGTGTTGGTTTTGATTGTTTTATAACACTAATTATATTCCAGTGATGGCTTTCCTTTTTTGGATCCATTTTTTTCGGCAGAATTCTGCCCATTTTTCTTGTTTGAATATCCAAATTTCTAGTTCTATTTTGTGACTAATTTCAATGAGTTCCTTTATGATTTCTTCTGTTTTATTTGTTTTAAGAAGTTCATTTTTATTGTCTCTTTCTGCAATCATTGCCTCGATATTGTGGTCCTTCCAGTAAAGTTTTCACAGGTCTTTACGTCTACCTCTAGGTATCGATACTTTTGCAGCTTTGGATATGTTCAAAGAGAATTTTTCCAATTTTTTGTCAATCGTTCTGTGATTTAATTCTTCGTTGCACAGTTCTTCATGCTTTTCTGAAATTTTTTTCACAGTGTTCTTCTATTCTGTTGGAAATTCTCAATTTTGAATTTTAGGGTTGTTAAAATTGGTCTGTGGTCACTGATTGCACTTTTCAGAATTTTCCATTGTGTTGTGGGTGCGATGTTGTAATTTATCGCTGTGATGTCTATTGCGGATTCTGTGCCTGTGGACTTGGATAGATAGGTGTTCTTTTCGTTATTTAACGGCGTAAGATCGAGGTCGGTTAGCATGTCCTCAACCTGCTGACCTTTGTTATCCTGGACAGGTGATCCCCAAGTTGGTCTTTCGGCGTTAAAATCACCAAGTATGATTGCGATATCCGAAGATGCTTCACTTAATGTCTCTATCAGGCCTGTATTGATGCTAGTATTATCGTGGTGATAAACATTTATGATTGGAATTGTTTTACCTGTAAGATAGATTTCTATTGCCTGAGATTCTGTCGTGCCTTCTCTAGGCTTACTCTGATTATAGGCGATTTCCTTAAATTTTATTTCTAGAGTTTTAATCAAAACGGCAAGTCCTCCTCCGAATTTTCCCGGTCTGTCCATTCGTAGTGTTGTATAATCTTTGATTTCGAATCTCAGATTCTGATTCAATTTTGTCTCCTGAGGACAATTAATATGTACATTGTTGTCACAGAGAAGACAAGTCAGCTCTTTATTTTCCTCTGGGTACCATTTATATTGAGTTGTAGTAGATTGAATTGTGTCCTCGTAGTAGATTTCTCATCATGAGCTCGAGCTGCAGCTCCTGACGCGGCGGTTACCCCGGACGCGGTAGCATTACTGGAGATATCAGTTTTGCTCTTCATTTGAAAATGAGTGCCGTTGCAACGTTAGTCATCTTGGAAACGAACCAGAATTTGGTCAAATATTCCAAGGGTCCAGGGGGGACCGCAAGGAGGTGTGGTCGAACTTCTCCCCTTCCATTTGGAATGCCGTCACTACCTGATAAAGCACTCTTGATGAATTTTTTAAATTGTGATTCAGAATCTGCCACTGAAGCTTCACGAGCGTTTCGTTCCTTTAAAGATATTCGAAGCGGTAAAGGACCAATGAGTTGCTACTCTCTAAAGCGATTGATTAAAAGTTTTGAGGAAACTGGATCTCTGGAAGCAAAACCTCGGAGTGGAAGACCATCGACATGCAAGTCAGTGGCTGTTACGGTTTTGCAGAATGCTGAAGCTATTGAAACGTTATCCCCGTATGGAGAAGTAAGTACTAGACAAGTTTCTCGACAAACGGGGATTTCGTATCGAACAGTTTAGAGAGAACACACATTTATAATTTTTCTATAAAAATATCCTAACAAAATTCAAAGTTTTCACGAGTTGAAAGTCAGCGATTTTGAGAAGCGTCAAGAATTCGCTGCATGGGTTTTCCGGCAAATTGATATTGATGAAAACTGGCTGTCAAATGTTCTAAGAACAGATGATGCTCACTTTTATCTAAAGGGAGAATTTAACGTTCAAAACTGCCTCATTTTGGCAACAGAAAACCCTAGGAATTTTACAGAAATACCACTCCATCAGCACAGAGTTACAGTTTTGTGTGGGTTCACTTCTTCTTTTATTATTGGGCCATTTTTCTTTGAAAAAATCAATGGAAGAACTTTTAAAACCGTTTTTGTAACTGGTGAACGTTATGTTCAACTTTTGAGAGAAAAGGTTATTCCCATATTGCAGGACAGACAAGTACTAAGCGAAATAACATTCTTGCAAGATGGAGGACCTCCTCATATCTCCCGCGGTGCCAAACAATTGCTGATGGAAACGTTCGGTGGAATTCGTTGATAAGTCGCCACTTTATATGCCAGTGGCCCCCAATATCACCAGACTTGACGCCTTACAATTTCGGTTATGGGGGTACATTAAGTCGCGTTTTTATCGATGCCGGCCTACTTCATTGGCCATGTTGAAGGTTTCTATCAGATGGCACGTTTTATAAATTTCAACTATTTAATTGTGACCATTCTGTCATCTCTCGTCTGCAGGCGGTGTTTGAGAATGAAGGGCGCCACATTGAGCAAGGATTGTGACCTAATACAAGAGAGAAGGCAGTTTCCTGATGTGTTATATTTTGCAGCTCTTTGTTTTGGGTTATGGGAATAATAAATGCTGTCCTCACATCTTGACTCTTTTTTTTTTCCCTGTAAACGATAATTTTTTTGTTTGTCATTTGCCCACATTTTATATTATGTCGTGCAGGCCAAAGTGTTATAACTTCTCGAATAACACTGGTATACACAATTCTACCCCTTATGTTTAGGTTATCGCTTTTCGCTCATTAGAAGAAATAGCATAAGGAATTCTCTGGATCCCCCCCAACTTTAGATGTTTTGCGCAAAAAATAATACAAAATGATTTTACTACCACGTTTTTCAACGCAAAAGGTCGATTTAAAAATGATTTTTTTTAGGGGATACATTTTCAAAATTATGTACAGTATAATAAACAATGATAATATTTGACAAACCCGTAGGATATTTGGAATAAAGTACGACAAATATATTTTGTCACTCCCCTCTATATTTCATTTTTGGATCATGACAAATATCCAGTTAAATAGTCAAGTGTCGCCAATTAGTCAAGAAACTATACATTCCTTATAGCACGAAATCCTATTAGTAGTGCCATCATAATTTTTGGTACTATATTAACATTTCAAAAATCGTGTATTGATATCAGTAGTTATTTTCAAACATTCAATTTATTTCACAAAACTCCATCTAAAATATAAATATTTTTTGATACATGTTTTAATTTGCATATACCTATTTTACATATCTCAGATTGTATTTAAAAATCGTCAACCAATTCTTCTAACCTTTGGCGAAATGGTGTTTTATTAATTTATCATTTGATATTATTAGGGTTCTTTCCTGGTATTCAAAAAGGAAAAATACGTGTCGTTCAGTTATATTTTTCAATTTATCAAACAATTTGGCCGCTGAATCTCTGATTCTGGTAGAGCGCCATCTAGCGAATAAAGTTGTAACTAAAATCAATTTCGAATTTTTCATTATTTGCCATAAAAAATCCCATTGCATCCTGAACACAATGGTATTTACCGCATTGCTCTAGCGCAAAAATTCGCGGAGTTATTAATTTTTAAAGTTGTGCGGGACTTTTGGATCACCCTGTATATAAGATAATTAATAAAATGGAAATTTCATAAGTGGGCATCACTAAAAACTTTCGTTACAATGCATCAATTTCAACCAAATTTTCAACATTTATGTAAAACGAGATGGAGCAGGTTTTGCTTAACATCAAAATATATTTCCTAACATTAACATACGTAACTTCGCTGTTATCGATTAAATACAAAAAAAAATCAACAGAGTTAATTTTATTTATATATAAATACAAAATTAAATTTCAACAGAGTTAATTTTTTTACATACTAGCTAATAATCTCAATCTAAAAAATATTCAATACAAGCAATTTTAAGATAATTATCATGTTTCTAATTTCGCCTAACAAATATACAAATTTATAGTGACCAACATATGCAAATTTTATCTTTGTTTTTATTTAACTTGATATCGTAAACATATACATCCATTGTAAGCATTTTTCTGTTCACCTTCCGTGGTTTCTCTTTTCTCCGATAGTTTTTTGGTGTAGTAAGATAATATAAATGAGTTTTAAAAATTGTAAAAAAAAAATGCATCGGCCGGGAATCGAACCCGCGGCCCGCCCGCGTGGCAGGCGAGCATTCTACCACTGAACCACCGATGCTTAAAAAAATGGCCATATTTAGGTATTCATTCCATTCCGGATTAGTCCGCGTAAAAAAAAGTTCTTCAAATGAAAAAAAGAAATAGCCAAAAATACTAATCAAAATGCAGCCGAAAATTTTCCTCAGGTTTATAAAAAGCGACATGCAAAATTTGGTACCAATTGGTTCAGTAGTTTTTGATTTTATCGCGAAACAGACAGACAGACAGAAATTGACTTTTATATATATATATATATATATATATAGATTTACTCTTCATTGTTGGCTTTTTATCTTACATTCATTCTTCATTGTTGGCTTTTTATATTACATTCACTCTTCATTGTTGGCTTTTTATCTTACATTCACTCTGTTGGCTTTTATATTACATTTACTCTTCATTGTTGGCTTTTTATCTTACATTCACTCTTCATTGTTGGATTTTTATATTATATTTACTCTTCATTGTTGGCTTTTTATCTTACATTCATTCTTCATTGTTGGCTTTTTATATTACATTTACTCTTCATTGTTGGCTTTTTATATTACATTCACTCTTCATTGTTGGCTTTTTATATTATATTTACTCTTCTTTGTTGGCTTTTTATCTTACATTCATTCTTCATTTTTGCTTTTTATATTACATTTACTCTTCATTGTTGGCTTTTTATCTTACATTCACTCTTCATTGTTGGCTTTTTATCTTACATTCATTCTTCATTGTTGGCTTTTTATATTACATTCACTCTTCATTGTTGGCTTTTTATCTTACATTCATTATTCTTTGTTGGCTTTTTATATTACATTCACTCTTCATTGTTGGCTTTTTATCTTACATTCACTCTGTTGGCTTTTTATATTACATTTACTCTTCATTGATGGCTTTTTATCTTACATTCACTCTTCATTGTTGGCTTTTTATATTATATTTACTCTTCATTGTTGGCTTTTTATCTTACATTCATTCTTCATTGTTGGCTTTTTATATTATATTTACTCTTCATTGTTGGCTTTTTATCTTACATTCATTCTTCATTGTTGGCTCTTTATATTACATTTACTATTCATTGTTGGCTTTTTATCTTACATTCACTCTTCATTGTTGGCTTTTTATCTTACATTCATTCTTCATTGTTGGCTTTTTATATTACATTCATTCTTCATTGTTGGCTTTTTATATTACATTCACTCTTCATTGTTGGCTTTTTATATCATATAGAAAATCATAGTTTTATCTAGTGAACATTTTTTCCCGTGTCACATTGCCGTGTCATCCTGAGATAATCTTACTTTTGATAAATAATATTTAAGATAACAAACTTAGTGATAAGAAAACTTGTTATCATCGTCACAATGGGGGCGCAGCTTGCGAGTTAAATCTACAAATCTGCAAATAACTCTAAGGATATTCAAGATATTCATGAAATTATTTTTCAAAAACCTTCCCGGTGATATACCTAATAATATCCCAAAATTTCACGGCGATTGGATGTATGGTTTTTGAATCTATAGAGTACAAACAAACAAACAAACAAACAGACAGACATTCAATTTTATATATATAGATTAAGGTGAAACTTCAATAACGATTCGTTGAACGGGTCATGAGAAGATTCAAACGTTTCTAATCGACCTTCAAATCAAGTTGATAGGAAGAAATTAAATACAGTAGAACCTCCCTGTAAAGGACAACACCCAATAGTAGAGCCAAAGTGTCCTTTAGGAAGAGATATCCTCTTACTGGAAAGTTGCTAAATAGTAAAAATAGTAATTTCGCAAATTAAAACTGTACTTTATTGAGAGGTGTCCTCTCATGGAGTATGTTCCACCGTAAAAGTATTCACATTATAAAGTTCGAATCTTCTTGACATATCCCCAAAATATGAATGTCGTGGGCAAGAAACAGTTCAAGACAAATCTTCGGCTCAACAACGTAGAAACCACAATCTCAATAAAATGTCGGACTCCAGGTTCTAACCGGTTAATGAGAAGTTTCTGAGGTAATTTTCCATAAAAACACAAGTTAATAACTCTTACAAGTAATTTACCCATTGTACTTTCAAGGATGAAGTTTCCATTTCGACTGCCTTTTGAGGTTACTATCAACAAATCTAGCAGACTTTCAACTTTCTTCTTTGTTTTCTTATCCCACTGGCTAAAGGCTAGACAGCTTCATGAAGACGAATGAGACTTGATTTATTTATTTCATCACACAAAAGGCGATATCCCGGCTAGGGATAATTACGTCGATTTGCATTTTTAAACAGAAGCAGTTATATAATGTTACATCTGTTATTAAAATTCGAAACTATTATAATATAATTGTTCTAATAAAAGACTCAATTTTTGGTGTTTGCGGCGATTGCTCGAAACATCTACTTATATATTTGCCTTATTCTGTCTGTTTGTCTGAAGCTCACGGGTAGAATGCGCGCCCATTGGCTGCCAGCAAACACGTGACCTCCCTGCCCGCCCCCCTCTAGACAACCCTGTTATCAGCTGTGTGATACATACACCTGTCTATAGCGGCCATTCTAGACAACCCTGTTATCAGCAGTGTGTTACATCCACCTGTCTATACAGACCACCCTGTCTATAGCGGTCACTTTAGGCAACCCTGTTATCAGCAGTGTGATACATACACCTGTCTATACAGACCACCCTGTCTATAGCGACCACTCTAGACAACCCTGTTATCAGCTATGTGATACATTCACCTGTCTATACAGACCACCCTGTCTATAGCGACCACTCTAGACAACCCTGTTATCAGCTGTGTGATACATCCACCTGTCTATACAGACCACCTGTATATAGCGGCCATTCTAGACAACCCTGCTATCAGCTGTGTGATACATCCACCTGTCTATACAGACCACCCTGTCTATAGCGGTCACTTCAGGCAACCCTGTTATCATCAGTGTGTTACATTCACCTGTCTATACAGACCACCCTGTCTATAGCGACCACCCTAGACAACCCTGTTATCAGCTGTGTGATACATCCACCTGTCTATACAGACCACCCTGTCTATAGCGGTCACTTTAGGCAACCCTGTTATCATCAGTGTGTTACATTCACCTGTCTATACAGACCACCCTGTCTATAGCGACCACCCTAGACAACCCTGTTATCAGCTGTGTGATACATCCACCTGTCTATACAGACCACCCTGTCTATAGCGGTCACTTTAGGCAACCCTGTTATCATCAGTGTGTTACATTCACCTGTCTATACAGACCACCCTGTCTATAGCGACCACCCTAGACAACCCTGTTATCAGCTGTGTGATACATCCACCTGTCTATACAGACCACCCTGTCTATAGCGACCACCCTAGACAACCCTGTTATCAGCTGTGTGATACATCCACCTGTCTATACAGACCACCCTGTCTATAGCGGTCACTTTAGGCAACCCTGTTATCATCAGTGTGTTACATTCACCTGTCTATACAGACCACCCTGTCTATAGCGACCACCCTAGACAACCCTGTTATCAGCTGTGTGATACATCCACCTGTCTATACAGACCACCCTGTCTATAGCGGTCACTCTAGGCAACCCTGTTATCAGCAGTGTGATACATACACCTGTCTATACAGACCACCCTGTCTATAGCGACCACTCTACAGCTGTGTGATACATCCACCTGTCTATACAGACCACCCTGTCCATAGCTGTCACTTTAGGCAACCCTGTTATCATCAGTGTGTTACATTCACCTGTCTATACAGACCACCCTGTCTATAGCGACCACCCTAGACAACCCTGTTATCAGCTGTGTGATACATCCACCTGTCTATACAGACCACCCTGTCTATAGCGGTCACTTTAGGCAATCCTGTTATCATCAGTGTGTTACATTCACCTGTCTATACAGACCACCCTGTCTATAGCGACCACCCTAGACAACCCTGTTATCAGCTGTGTGATACATCCACCTGTCTATACAGACCACCCTGTCTATAGCGGTCACTTTAGGCAACCCTGTTATCATCAGTGTGTTACATTCACCTGTCTATACAGACCACCCTGTCTATAGCGACCACCCTAGACAACCCTGTTATCAGCTGTGTGATACATCCACCTGTCTATACAGACCACCCTGTCTATAGCGGTCACTTTAGGCAACCCTGTTATCAGCAGTGTGATACATACACCTGTCTATACAGACCACCCTGTCTATAGCGACCACTCTACAGCTGTGTGATACATCCACCTGTCTATACAGACCACCCTGTCTATAGCGGCCACTCTAGGCAACCCTATTATCAGCTGTGTGATACATCCACCTGTCTATACAGACCACCCTGTCTATAGCGGCCACTCTAGGCAACCCTATTATCAGCTGTGTGATACATCCACCTGTCTATACAGACCACCCTGTCTATAGCGGCCACCCAAGACAACGTTTTTAAAATATATTCGCACTCGGGTAAACCCCGGGCGTTGCCCGGGCCTTTCGTCTAGTATTATATATTCATAATTGTATGTAATTCTGCTGTCCTCAAAGCTTATGTCCATAGTTCATCTAAAATACCCATTCAAAGAGTCTAGCATCAGTATCACTATAAAAGGAAAACTGAAAAATATAATATAACAGCGGTATAAAGTAGAACTGCTCTTCACTGAAGGTTAATAACGAGTTTACAAAGTGGGAAGAGGAGCTTCTTTTATTAGCATGCACACAAGCTTTCGGACATATCGTCCTTCATCAGGTAAGAGTAATAAACGCGCTGAGGATCCATATATTTATTTTTATCTTTAAATACTTTTATCTTTTGCAGTTATGTAAATTTTCTTTTCAGCTTTGTGTATATATGGATCCTCAGCGCGTTTATTACTCTTACCTGATGAAGGACGATATGTCCGAAAGCTTGTGTGCATGCTAATAAAAGAAGCTCCTCTTCCCACTTTGTAAACTCGTTAATAACAGCGGTATGTTAGATTATACTGGCGAAACTGCTGGGAGGGTTCACCACTGATGAGCCAGGCCCTCCTATTAATTTTTCCAATGCAGTAAGGGCAGTAGAAATTGTTTTATTCTTAAAATAGTTTCGAATTTCAGAAGCAGTTATAAACATATTACACAAGAAATAAATAAATAAAAGAGAAACAATAAGATATATTAGGAACCTGATCTTTCCAGATTAGAAAGATAATCATAAATATACGAATGAGACTTGATGATAGGCGACCTATCATAGAATCTGAAGCTTATACGTCCTAGTCAGTTATAGCGCTTCTAACCAGGAGAACCCTAGCATGGGTCAGCCGTAGCTGTTGTTTAAGTACTGGATACTTATAATGTCGACATTCATAAATATACTTATTTAAAAGAAATACCCACGAGGGTTGTCCGTTAAATAAGTTCCACAGAGGTTTTTCATACAGAAAAACAGGTTTATTTGCCCTGAAGAATGGCTCTATTATAATCAATGTCACCGCTTTACCAGAAGTGTACTCTTCTGGGAACCAGGTAAAACTTGTGGAAAATGGGCCCTTGACTGTTAAACTGCTTTTCACATGTGTAGACATGTGGTGCGCTTACAGTAAAAACAGTCGCTAACTACCCACCATGATTATCATGGCCTGTACCACGTGTACTAGGAATAAAAAAAAAAGAAATACCTCTTTTGATATCTTGCAACTAAAAGTTTCTGATGGCTTGCTCCATCTGTGGGAATAAATATCAACTAATCGTTGATTTTTTTATTTTTTTTTCCAGAATTGACCAAATACCCTTTCTTGATTAATAAAAAAAAAAGCTAACCAGCAAAATTTAGTTTTACAATCAGGGGAGATACATTTCTCTTAATTAATCAACGTGATATCAGTACAATTTCACTTTTATATTTTTTCATATTCATTGAAAATTTGTGTAACTTCTTTTTAGGTCTATCTCCACCACAATCTGTTTTTTTTTTTTTTGCTTATCCCTAGTACACGCGGTACATACAGGCCATGATAATCATGGTGGGTAGAGGTAGGGGACTGTTTTTATTGTAAGTGCACCACAATCTGTTGATGATTGATGTTGTTGGTTGGAAGATGGTTATCAGATTAAGCAACCTGATTGGCTGTTCCTATTGGACCCGTCTGTAAAGTTTCACTTTCAGATATAAGAAAATTGTGACATACTTTTATAAAAAAATATCAAAAAACCTAACGCTCAATAAGTTCCTTTATTACAAAAATATCGCGAGCTTTCGAGATCTAGCTCTTCAACAGGCGAAGTTAAAACTAAGAGTCAGCACAGGAGGGGGATCCAAACCCCCAAAAAAACTACAAATATTTGTAAATATCTCGTCCCTTCCCATGCGCACTCTTAGTTGTAACTTGGCCCGTTGAAGAGCAAGAGCTCGCGATGTTTTTGTAATAAAGAAACTTATTGTGCGCTAGGTTTTTTTTTTTTGCTATTGTTGCATTGTTGGTTGACCAAGAATAACTTCCGTGGGTACAAAGGATCTTTAGGACTTTATTTAAGCCTAATCAATAAAATAATTACAGAAAAGTGCAAAACAAAACAACAACAACAAATAAAACAGCAGTTACCAACTCACAAACTGCAGCACAGTGACGGAAAACATGATCAGAACAGGAGACAGAAGTTGTTAGAACCTTCTAGAATCTTCCACGAAGTACATCGGCGTCGGCGGTAAGCAGCAGCCCGACCTCTTGAGACAGCAGCGTTTGCTTGGAATACACCACGTAGCTTCGTTTTTCTTCTCTCTGGCATGAGTTCCTCATCCATATATATATCCCGGAGTAGATCTTTCCAGAACGGTCATGGTTGATCATCCAATCAGAAAGCCGCCAGCGCTAAGACTTGCGCAATCGCTTTAGATTAGCCAATCAGTTTTTCTCCGATTTTCTACATTATTCTTAAACGTTCTAAAACATTCTATTCTGGAATTCGCTTTTTATTCTACGTAACAATTTTTTTATAAAGATTCACTTCTTCCTCAGAAGACTTTCAAGATTGTTTAAATTCAACTTAAGCGTTTAATGTTTGTTTATGGAAAGTAACATTAGTGGGGGCCACTAAAACTGGAAAAAGACAATCATAATCCGAATTATTTCAAAAAATGTACTCATAATGAAGCTGATATAGTGAAATGTAGTTTATACACAATATACCAATCAGGATAATTGCAATAGGTTTCTTCATATTGAGTTAAAAATTGCAGACTTTCAAGCGTTTGCCCATCATCAGGCCAATTATTTTGCAAATACCTATTAATTATACACTGCTGGCCACCCAAATTGCAACACCAAGAAAGACAAGAGATATCACAACCTAATTTATTTTTTAGATAAAATGTTGACCAAGTATTAAATGATTAAATTTATAGACTTCTGCGAAGTGTGGTTCCTGCCAGAATCAGTTGCCAGAGTAGCCACCATTGTTAAAGATCACCGCTGCCACACGCCTCGGCATTGATTCAAAGAGACTTTGGATGTGTTCTTGGGGTATAGCAGACCAAGAAGCTTCCAGACGTGGTCAAAGTTGATCTGGTGTGGCAGCTGGGGATGTAATCTGGGTCAATCGTTGAGCAACCATGGACCACATGTTTTCTATTGGCGAAAGATCCGGAGAACGAGCCGGCTAGAGAAGCAATTCAATCTGGCGATTGACGAAGAACCTTTAGACAATAGGTGTCACGTGTGGCCGCGTACTAGAGGAGTGCGAGAGTGATATCCAATACCGCTCCATACCATAATATCCGGTGCAGGACCAGTGTGGCTGTGCATAACGCAGCTGTTCAGCATCCTCTCTCCACGGTGTCTCCAGACTCGAATTCGACCATCGTGGTGTTGCAGACAGAAGCGTGACTCGTCAGTAAAGACAATTTCATTCCATTTTTCCGTCCTCACGCTTTTTTCATAGCACCATTGGAGGCAGAGACGTCTGTGGTTCTGCGTCAAGGGTAGACGAAGCAATGGGCGTCTTGCGGACAGACCACTCCGCTGTAAACGGCGTCGAATGGTACGCGCAGACACTGGATGATACGTTACAGACTGAATGTGCTACGGTTCGTGATGTGACTGAGCGATCAGTCACTGCCATGCGCACAATTTGCCTGTCAGCACGGGAAGTGGTGCACTGAGGTAGATGCGATCGAACACGTCGGTCCGTCGTACCTTCCTGCATCCAACGATCACATATCCGCATTACAGTTGTTTGGTTTCGTCCAACACGACTACCGATTTCCCTGAAAGATAATTCACAATCTCGGTAGGCCACCATCCTTCCTCTGTCGAACTCGGATACTTGATCAAAAGATGATCGCTGTTTTCTACGAGGTATAATTGATCTTTTTTTTTAAACACAAGAAAAACCCAATTGCCGAACTTGAAATCGTCGAAATCTCCAAGCCTTAAACAGTGCTTTGAAGTGGGGCCACAGGCGCGCGTGATGTGCGTCTGCGCTGAAATTTTAACCATTTGCATATCTCACCTCCGCTAATGCATGTTGTAAATTCCATGTTATTTGCATGCTTCTTTCAGGGTGTTGCATTTACGGTGGCCAGCATTTTATATAGAGAGGTATAGAAGAAATTTACATGTTTACATATTAAATAGTTTAGGTAAAATCTAAAATATAATTTGAATATTTATCCTGAAAACCGATTTACTTAAAAGTATATAACGAAAGGAATTTCAAAGTATATGCTAAAATATTAGTGAAGTATAATTCTTTAAAAATAATAATAATTAATTAAGGATTTGTTTGAGATGAACGGAATACATGTATTATAACATCTATATAGATAATACCGTAACAGAGTTTTCCATTGTAAAGTCCTGAGCTATCTCCTCCGAAGATTCTGAACTACACATAACGATCTATATACCAAAATTTTCGTTATTTTTTTCTTCATATGATAGGCCTGTTTTTATTTTCCTAATGTTAACAGTTATTTTTATTTTTTAATTTAATCTATTTTACAATCGTAGATTTTTTGCATTATCATCATCATTTTTTTTTTGTTTTGAAATGCGTTCTTTTGTCTTATTACTACAACCAATCGTGATGAAACTTTGGGAAGATGTTTAGTATACTACCGGGATGGTTTCTGGCTAATTACTCTTTAGAAATAACCTTTCGTTGCATTTTTATTTACGATAAAACGTAGATTCACTCGCAATCAGCGCCCCCTCGCGGCAGACGTATGGCCTTAAATAGCCTCGCATGATCTTATTTGTAACGTCAAGCTTAGCCTATACGTTAGGTACGCAGCTTCGTACCCCCGCAACCTAGGTTCGAGGCTCAGCGTGGGTGTTTTTTTTTTTTTCATTTCTTTTATATTATTGTAGCAAATTATTAAAAATATTATTTTATTTAAAATGTAGGCTTTTTAAAATAAAAATTAACATACACAATTTTTAAATAATATTTGTAACAAACCTAGGTTCGAGGCTCAGCGTGGGTGTCTTTTTTTATTTTCGTTTCTTTTATATTATTGTAGAAAGGTCTGTTTTTACAGCATTATTATATTTTGATTGGTTTATTTTAAATATGTTTGTTATGAAGGCTCTATGTAATACTATTTAGAGCACATTTTACATTTTAAACACCTAAGCCCCCCTCTTTTTAATATTGTAGCAAAGTATTAAAAGTATTATTTTATTTTAGATGTTTGCCATGAAACTTTGGGAAGTTGTTTAGTATACTATCAGGACGATTTCTGGCGAATTATTTTAGAATAATATTTATAACAATAATTATAGCGAAATTAAGACATAGTTATTATATTCTGTGTTTGTGCATATATTAATATTTAACAGAAAATGTTAGAACGTTCTATTAGAATATCTCGAAAACAAAAAACAATACATATAAACGAGTTCACTGACATTTATTAATGCAGTGATTATAATCAATGATTACAATGAAGGGCTATATTATCGATATATATAAAAAATCTCTTCCAAATTTTAACGTAACGTTCCATTCTCAATCCCGTAGGGCTTTAGATCGGCTAAAACATTTTTAT
This sequence comes from Cordylochernes scorpioides, assembly GCA_030710605.1. Lineage (NCBI taxonomy): Eukaryota > Metazoa > Arthropoda > Arachnida > Pseudoscorpiones > Chernetidae > Cordylochernes > Cordylochernes scorpioides. The sequence continues at coordinate 65,634,464 of CP092873.1, read as the reverse complement.
CTTTATAAGTGAATATTAACTTTACTGTACTGAATAGTTTAGTATAATGTTAATTTAACATATTACAATTTAGCCACAGCAACGCGTGGCCGGGTTCGCTATTTATAATATATATTTCTGATTCATTTGATTATGATTATAATTTGTAAGTACTTTGTTATAGTTTTTCATTTAAATAGAGCTCAATTTTTGTGTATGTTTTCTATTTGCAGTATCTTTCCTAATGTCTTTGGCAACGTTTTTTTTCTCATAAATAGGCTGAGGTTATATTATTTTTCGAATTGTAGATTAAATTATTACTTTTATTCTATAATAATTATCTTTTATAAGTGTTTGTTATAGTTTTTCATTTGAATTTAGCACAATTTTTGTATCTGGTTATCTTTTTTGGCATCTTTTCATCTCTCTTTGGCATCTTTTTTTTTCCTCATTAATAAGACCTAAACCAAATAATTTAATAGTGTGTGACGTTTCAGCAACAGCATCAGACAAAATAATAAATGAACTAAAGAATAAAATCTCATTTTTTCTTTTGTCTGATGATGGTGACATTTGGATTAGGTCTTTTTTTTTATTAATTTGTTATAGTTTTTCATTTGAATTTAGCTCCATTTTTGTGTCTTATTTAATAAATGAACTAAAGAATAAAATCTCATTTATTCTTTTGTCTAATTTTTGTGTCTGATTTTCTTTTTTACAGTATCTTTCATAATGCCTGATTTGATTACTTGATCTGTTATAGTTTTTCATTTAAATTTAGCTCCATTTTTGTGTCTGTCGTTTTTTTTTCTTCTCATAAATAGGCTGATGCTGTATTTGTGTACTCAATTGTTGCTTTTTGTGTCTGGTTTCTTTTTTGCAGTATTTTTTTGGAATCCTTTTTTTGCCTGTCCTGGCTTTCAGTTTTATAGTTTTCCTCTGCTTGGTTCTTATTTTATCTCTTTTTTTTTCAGCGTCTTCTGTCATGCCTCGAAAAGGCCGTGGAAGACTCACTCCCCTAACAGCCAGGCGTGCTAATATGACTCGCCGCAGACACAAAACCCCAATTGCTATTTCTCTTGTTTACTTTTTTACCAATGCCTATAATTTTTCACCTGAAAGATTTTTTATTTTATTTGTTATTCAATAAATTATTATCACTTATTTTTGGTCTTCTTTTTACTTACTTATTTTACTGGGGGTTGGTGGAAGGATGGTCTAAGCCGTTGGTTTTCGACCGCTACGACCCGGGTTCGATTCCCGCATTGGGCACTTTTTTCTGAAAAATAAAAAAAAAATGCTCCAATGGCTTCCGATTCTTGCAAAAGTTCAACCCCACCAGCAAGCGCAAGTAATCAAACGGGGTTCTGGCACATTTGTAAATGCAAAGTCGAACTGCTTTTCACATGTTTAGACATGTGGTGTACTTACAGTTAAAGCAGTCGCCTACTCTACCCACCATGATTATCAAGGCCTGTACCACGTGTACTAGGGATAAGCAAAAAAAAAATATATTTTACTCATTGATCTATACATACAATTATTTGCATACAATTATTTACATACAAATATATGCATACAATTATATACATACACTTTTCTACATTTTTGCACTCTGCAGTCTAATATGTTGTTAATAATAGGGGTTTTAGACAAATATCAACTGTTGAAATTTGATTTTCCAAAATAGTTGAATTATCGAAAGTGTCGAATTAGTTTGTCATATGATAGGCCGTAGGTCGAGACATCCAAAAATGGTCGAATTATCGTGTGTTGAATTAATTAGATTATATTGTATATATAAAAATATAGAATTGTTGTTTTTAATGAGGTCTTTTAAATGAATTTATTCCTTTAATATGTTGTCATATCTGCAATTTTTTTTCATTTCCAAAATATTTATTTACACTTTCACCAATGCCTATAGGATCTTTGCGATGGAACAGGTATGGTGTTCTAGCGCATGTGCTCTCATGTCCTTGAAGCACATATACTGACAGTACCCAAAGTTGAACACGCTGTATAATGTCTGAAATATATGACTGTCATAATTTGTATATAATTAAATGCACCCCCGACCCCCTATGTATGTACCATGTATGATTTTCAAAGATTTAATAAAGAATAAGGTAACTGGAGGAAAGCAAGTAGCAATAAGACATAGGAAGTAGGCCTAAAGCTGGCACGACTATTCTTGGCACCCCCGTCAATATTGCAGGGGTAAAGACCGGACGTATCTAGTGACCGCAGAAGTTATAAATGTTAAGCTAACGCCCAATATTTCCGGCAAAGACAGGACGTATCTAATATCCGCCGAAGTTATAAGCGTCGAGCTACCCAACACTTCCTGGCGAAATCGGATATATCTTCCGGCAAAAGCAACACCAAAGAAAACCGCCGGGCCAATCAGAAGACAGTATCTAAATAGGTCGACCAATAGGAAAAGATCATGTGACATCTCTCGACCAATCAAAAAGAAACTGACTCGTGGTGTTAAATCGAGAAGTAAGAACAGTCAGTAGTGATTTGGCTCTCATAGGAACAACACCTACAGTTGTGATTCCGCTTCCAACAAGGTGACATCTACTCTCGAGACCTCTCTCCCTCTGCTCATCCCGTAGCTAAGTACAATCACCGCCATGTGATCAGATAATTAACAATCAAAATCGCTCCGCTCTTCTCAAGCTTTCTTCCCTCCAACCCAGTTGCCTTTTATTTCCAAACCCCATCACGTGTCCTGATTATTCCTAACTGTATGCTTTCACTTCCACTCAAACGACTGCGTTTCAACCAATCCTCACCATTCAAATCGAACAACAAGAAATTCCGCAACGATATTGTCACAGAACGGATAAGTCGACAGGATAAAGAGATGGAATTTAATCAGGGTCCCATAGGCGTAAAGTCGGACGGCCCGACGGAAACAACGGAAAGAAGGCAAGAAGTAAGAGAGAGCGAACAGGCAGGAGAAAGACAGGAAGTGACCGGCCGAGAGACAACTGCGCCCCTAGCGGACGCCGTCAACCAGCTATCGGCGCTCCTGACCCGAGTAAAAATTTCTGATGGAGCGGAGTCGGCAATCCCGCCTTTCGATGGCACATACAACGCGACACAGTTTTTCCAAGCATTCGACCGAAAAATGGAAGACGCATCCATGGGAGAAAAAGAAAAATTACTCCGCCTGCCAAACTATCTGGCGCGACAACCCCTGGAGCTCTTCAGGAAACTTCGGATGGCCGACCGGAGCTACTTCCAGGTAAGGCAAATCCTCCTAGATCTCTATCCTGAGTCAAGCGAAGCGTCCTTTGCGAAATATTTCGCCATGAAGCTTACTGGGCAAGCCAACCTAGAGACCTACTACCGGGAGAAAACCGCCATGGGATTGCAACTAGGACTTCCACAGGAGGTGATCCTCGAGACGCTGACAGAAGGACTGCCATTCAACGACCAGCGCCTAGTCCGCGTAGTACCTCCCGAGAACCTAGGAGAATGGTTCCGACTGGTACAGCGGATCCACGGGCCCAGTGTACCGGCAACGCGATCCAGAGAAGATCAACCACCCACAATGTCGGGTCCGTATCACAGCACACCCCGACGCCCAGGTGCATGGAATGCACCTCTTCCGCCGTCCAACTGCAAGTTCTGCGGCGCGAGGCACTGGCACAGCGAATGCCGACATCGACCAGTCCCGACGACCCACGAAAAAGTGCGGACGGTGCAAACAGTCCCAAAACAACCAGCCCCGATTCCACAACAACCAAGTCAAGCCAGGGACACTCCAGCCGAGCAGCCCTTTCGAGACTGAGGTAGGATCCCTAAACCAACTGACTATCAAACTTTTTCTAGCCCCTAATATATCATGCCCCTTTTTAATTGATACAGGCGCCAGCCTGAATATAGTGCCATATAATCTTTATCATATGTTAAAAACCCATCTGCCTAATTTAACCCTTGAGGGACATTCACTGGACCTCCAAACCCTAAACGGTTTTGCAAAAACCATGGGTAAACTGTCTATCCCACTGACAATAGGACAAATATCCCGAAGAGAGAATTTCCATGTAGTGAATGCCCCGTTACCATTTGGAATTCTTAGTATCAATAGCCTTCATAAATTCAGATTAACCATAGATTTTAATAAATGCACTATATTCCAGCTGGGCGCCCCATTGTCTACCCCACCCTACCATTTTAACAAGGTACCAAATGTATGCACGTACTGGCAGTGTCAGGCGATGTCACAAAGACCTCACCATACAACCAAATCTTCCGCCTATGACAACCATTGCGTGCATTCATTGAAAGACACCCCCTTACCTACATGCCCTTTTTTCACTAAGGCCAATTGCCCTTTTTACATGCCCTCAAATAACCAAGTCACAACGACTTCAACTTGTAAACATGCCCAAAAAGTACCCACACAGCGGGACAACTCGCACACCAAGCACATAGGTGATCACACACCGTCACACAACTACCACATGACCAACCCACACAACGAAATCGACACTCACACTAATACACAACAAAACCCTTTGCCACATGCATACTACAACACAACACCTAACACTCGCTATACACCGCAGTTCACAACACTTCTACAAAGATACACTCACATTTTCACACAGAACAAATTCAATGTACCATGCTTACGGATTCCACCAGTAAAAATACCCACGAATTCCGAGAAAATAATTACCATACGTCCATATCGTGTTCCGATATGTGACCAACAAGAAATCCGTCATCAAATCCAACAAATGCTGGAGAACGGCATCATAGAGCAATCTTTTTCACCTTTCTCGAGCCCTGTCACCCTCGTCACTAAGCGCGACAAGACCAAACGGTTTTGTATCGATTACAGAAAGGTGAACGAGCTAATCAGCTCTGATGTCCATCCCCTCCCGAGAATCGAGGATATCCTAGACCGCCTCGCACAGGCCAAATATTTCTCCACGGCAGACATATCCTCTGCGTATTGGCAAGTCCCAATACACCCCGATTCTCGACCACTGTTAGCATTTACCACCCTCGAAGGGTTATACCAACCCACTCGACTACCTTTCGGATTAAAAACCAGCCCTCAAATTTACGAACGAGCCATAAGTCAGGTCCTACAGAGACACGGACTTGACTGTGTGGCACATTACTTTGATGATTTCATCTTTTACTCCAACACATTGGAGGAGCATCAAAACCACCTGCGGCAATTTTTCGCCTTTTGCGAAGCGGAGAAACTACAACTTAACTTCGTGAAATGCGAATTTTTTAAGCAATCCATAGATTTTCTAGGTTACACCATTACAGCTGGTACAATTACACCACTCACACGTAACACCGACATTATCCACGCCATCAAACAACCACACAACCGAAAAACACTACAATCCTTTTTAAGCGCTGTGAACGTCTATAACAAATTCATTCCGGAATACGCTCGCTTGCGAGCACCACTCAATAACCTCCTCAAAAAGGATGTCGTGTGGAACTGGAATGAAGTTTGTCAAAAGGCGTTCATTGACCTGAAAGGAAACCTCACACAACACCCCATTTTACACCTTTACAAAGAAGGTCTGCCATGCCAAGTGTATTGCGATGCATCCACCCTCGGTATAGCAGGCATTCTCAAACAAGTTCACCCTGACGGGAACGTATATCCAGTTCAATATTTCAGCCGAACATTGCGCCCACACGAGAAAAACTACTCCATCTCTGAACTTGAGTGCTTAGCAATCGTTGAGAGTGTGGAGAAGTTTCGCATCTATCTTATGGGCAGAAAATTTACTATATTTTCTGACCATCACGCATTGCAGTGGCTGAAAACCATCAAAAACCCGTCCGGCAGACTGTTTCGATGGAGTTTACGACTATCGAGTTACGAATATGAGGTCCGCTACATAAAGGGAAAACTACAATATGAAGCGGATCTCTTGTCCCGTAACCCGTTTTGTGGATTCTTGGACGCCACCCTTATCAAGACCCACCAACCTCCTCCATCGAAAGAGTCTAGTTTGACCATTGATCATAATGGATTACATACAGTTTCCCGAAAAGGTGTAACCAAGATTATACTTCCAAAACCACTCATACAACAACTCTTACAAACAGTACACACACAATACAATCACCCCGGTATTTCACAAATGTCACGAATCATCTCCACACAATATTACTGGCAAGGTATGTCAAAAGATATTAAACAAAAAGTTAAGACCTGCCCCACCTGCCAGTTAACAAAACGGCCATTGGGACCCACTTACGGGGAATTAAGTCAACCTCCGGAAGCCAAAGAACCCTTTGACCTATTATCCCTTGACACCATAGCAGGATTTGCCAAATATGGCAACACCAAAATATACCTCCATGTGGTAGTCGATCATTTTTCGCGCTACGCGTGGACTTTTCCATCTAAATCCACCAGCATCATCACCTACCAACAGGTACTTAAGCGAGTATTACAGGATGGCTCTCCAAAACGCCTTCTTACGGATAGAGCCCCTGCTTTCACTTCGCCAAAATTTCGTAGTTTCCTACCTAATAGAAATATTCACCCATTACTCACAACCAGCAACAATCCACAGGCCAACGGTCTATGTGAACGCCTGAACGCCACCCTCACGGGAAAACTTAGGCTATTGCATCTAGAAAATCCTAAGATCGCATGGACCAAGTTGGTCAAAAGAGTTACAATTATATATAACAAAACCCCACACTCTACCACAGGTTTTCCACCCATCTACTTAATGTTTGGTATCCTACCCCCCGAACTCTCTGGCCATAGTACACCTTACCCAGATATCGACAAAGCTAGAAAAATTGCACACACACGCACACAAAACAAGCATTTACAAGACAAAAACATTTATGATCAACGACACAAACAACCACATTTTGAAGTAGGTGATCTAGTGTTAGTAAAATTATATCACCACCCAAATACAGGGAAACTTGCGCCATATTTCACAGGACCTCACACAATATTAGAAATTATTTCACCAAATGTGGTCCGCATAGATCGACCAAATCAACCACTTCAAAGAGACACTGACACAATCCACGTCAACAAACTTAAGCTGTATACAGAAAAAATCCGTTATATATCACCACCCGCCGTTAGCACATATCATATAAAGCACAACCCCAATTACACGTTCCCTTTCAAACATTTAACACCCGAATTATTCCCAACAGAGTCATTAAGGTTCAAACCCACCAGCAGCGAACCTTTCAGGCATTTAGACCCTGCCATTTTTGCAACAAGACGATTTGCATCACTCTTCCCCGATGTTAAAAACTGCAAACCTGACAACCAGCTCAATCATATCACACCACTCCCTAAAGATATCAAACAGGAGAACTGCGAACCTACCAATCATTCAAATTCTACAATTAATAAGGTTCAAGCAAATATTTCAGAGTCCCCATTTACAAAACTCTGGAGGAACATGGGGCAATACCCTATTTTTCATCTGATTTTCATCCTTTGTTTGTTAGTTCTACCCTACAAATGTATCCCAATTTTATTCCTTAATTATTTATTTATCTATACCATATCCGCTCATAAAATTTTCGAACTACAAGAGGCAGTTTTTAATTTTGGACAAGCAGTTTTTCATTGTGGACAAGCAGTTTTTCATTGTGGACAAGCAGTTCTTCATTGTGGACAAACATTTATAAAACTTCTCATAATTTTAGGAACCATCTTTGCAGAAAATCTAAATAAACTCCGAAGAGATAGAAGTAACTGAAAGATGACCAACCAGTGTCGGAGAAGTCACACTCCAAAAACAAGATCTGAGCCGCACCAAAAATTAAATAAGCGGAAGGAAGAGAGAATTTTGAGACACCGCGACAGGAAGTGTAATCCGCGGCGATAAATTCGGCCTATGCAAACAAAGCGGAGCGCCTCGTCCGATCTCCAATTTCATTCCCTCTCTTTTGCCCGACACACCCCACTTCCGTATCTCTAATTACAATGAGAAGGTCCCCTATTGAGGTCAACTGGGAACCTCTCTATGCCACCAATTTTGGATCCCAGTTCGAGTCTACATATCGATTTTTACCATCCAATTCCACATCCACAAGACAACACATAGAACTCGCTCACACATTTCTTACACAACAGACTTCTAACATTTTTTCACAACACACACAAAGACAAAAAATTACACATAAAGGTTATATAGATTTCCATGTCTCCTGTACACATAGCATAAACGCACTTGAGGGGTAGAATCACGTTTTCACCTAAGTGTCGCTACAGATGAGACAAAAAATTTATAGGGCATGTAGATACAAAAGGGTTCAAACCAATACACCTTATTTTTCATATTAATCATTTTCATTATTTTCTCTCAATTAAAAATGTAAATATTTAATCAATTTATCAATTTATTCAACTTATTATCACTTTTTATCATTAATTATCATTTTTTTTTCCAATTAGTTTATATTATCATTTTTATTTATCAATTATCATTCTATTTACCACTTAGCTTATATTGCCATAACTCAATTATCAGCGAAAACTCATTGATTTTCGGTTAAACTAAAAACATTAAATCATCCTTTGTTGTTGAAACCTTTTTATTTTTCATTTTTCTTTTTTTTCCAAGCACTCAACTTTGATTTCGCTCAACCACTTTTTATTTTTATTTGATTTCAAAATACCTTATGAAATTTTATTTTTATTTTTATTTTGATTTCTCAAAAGCCCTAATAAAATTCCCTCGGTTTCCATTCCCAATTTCGAGCTAGAATATGGTTAGGCATTTTTCCTTTTTTTTTTTCACCATGCATCAAGCATTCACTTTGATTTCTTCCAACTTTTTATTTTATTTTTATTTTTGATTTCTCAAAAGCCCTAATAAAATTCCCTCGATTTCCATTCCCAATTTCGAGCTAGAATATGGTTAGGCATTTTTTTTTCTCACCATGCACCAAGCATTCACTTTGATTTCTTCCAACTTTTTATTTTACTTTGATTTCTCAAAAGACCTTATGAAATTTCCTCGATCTCTTTTCCCAAAATTCGAGCAAAAAATTAGTTAGGCATTTTTCTTTTTTTTTCATCATGCAACAAAGCATTTTTTTTTCTCACCATGCAACCAAGCATTCACTTTGATTTCGTCCAACTTTTTATTTTTATATTATTTTTGATTTCTCAAAAGCCCTAATAGAACTCCCTCGTTTTTATTTCCAATTTCGAGTAGAAATTAGTTAGGCGCATTTTCCTTTCTTTTTAATCCAGTATGTACCATAGCATTCATTTTGATTTCTTACAATCAAAAAATTTTTGATTTCTATTAATTATACTCAACCTATATCATCAACACCATTCTATTTTACTTCTTATATCGCCACCAATGCTTGTATATAGACTCTCAATACCCACAACTAATTTTCCCACAAAATTATTTTTCACTTTACAGAATTCTCTCAGGCTAACCCCTTCTTGAATTCTTCACATGTAGGGGGCGCATCTGTCATAATTTGTATATAATTAAATGCACCCCCGACCCCCTATGTATGTACCATGTATGATTTTCAAAGATTTAATAAAGAATAAGGTAACTGGAGGAAAGCAAGTAGCAATAAGACATAGGAAGTAGGCCTAAAGCTGGCACGACTATTCTTGGCACCCCCGTCAATATTGCAGGGGCAAAGACCGGACGTATCTAGTGACCGCAGAAGTTATAAATGTTAAGCTAACGCCCAATATTTCCGGCAAAGACAGGACGTATCTAATATCCGCCGAAGTTATAAGCGTCGAGCTACCCAACACTTCCTGGCGAAATCGGATATATCTTCCGGCAAAAGCAACACCAAAGAAAACCGCCGGGCCAATCAGAAGACAGTACCTAAATAGGTCGACCAATAGGAAAAGATCATGTGACATCTCTCGACCAATCAAAAAGAAACTGACTCGTGGTGTTAAATCGAGAAGTAAGAACAGTCAGTAGTGATTTGGCTCTCATAGGAACAACACCTACAGTTGTGATTCCGCTTCCAACAAGGTGACATCTACTCTCGAGACCTCTCTCCCTCTGCTCATCCCGTAGCTAAGTACAATCACCGCCATGTGATCAGATAATTAACAATCAAAATCGCTCCGCTCTTCTCAAGCTTTCTTCCCTCCAACCCAGTTGCCTTTTATTTCCAAACCCCATCACGTGTCCTGATTATTCCTAACTGTATGCTTTCACTTCCACTCAAACGACTGCGTTTCAACCAATCCTCACCATTCAAATCGAACAACAAGAAATTCCGCAACGATATTGTCACATGACTATAAAGAGGGCTCAAGGCCAAACCTTTGCTACAAGAGCCTGTGTTTACGCACAGACGACTTTATGTTTTTAATGAGGTCTTTAAAATGAATTTATTCCTTTAATATGTTGTCATATCTGCAATTTTTTTTTCATTTCCAAAATATTTATTTACACTTTCACCAATGCCTATAGGATCTTTGAGATGGAACAGGTATGGTGTTCTAGCGCATGTGCTCTCATGTCCTTGAAGCACATATACTGACAGTACCCAAAGTTGAACACACTGTATAATGTCTGAAATATATGACTATAAAGAGGGCTCAAGGCCAAACCTTTGCTACAAGAGCCTGTGTTTACGCACAGACGACTTTATGTGACTTTTTCAAGTGTGCGAACTTTGGATAGCATACATGTAAAGTTGAACCCAAGTATATATAAAATGTAGTTTTTAATGAGGTCATTTAAATGAATTCCTATTATAAATCGTCTCCTCTGAAATATAGTTTGTAAATTTATATTCTGATTTATTTTATCCTTTTTTTTTTCATTTCCAGAATATATATTTACACTTTTCACCAATGCCTAAAGTTTCTCACCTCAAAGAAAAAAAACTCCGCCTTTGCCGGTCCCAAGCCAGGATGAAAAAGGAGGAGGGGGAGCAGTAACAAGCTCACTAAAAAAACCTGGGCTCAGCTGGCCCGGCTGATAGTACCTTGTAAGGGCTCCTAATCCAGGGATACATTCTTTTGGAGCTAAGTCAGTGGCCTGCCACTGAGTAGTGCTCCCAGTCTTGATGACAAAGGCAGACGCATTCTACTTCACCCAATCGTGATGGTTGTTAATTTCAAGCTTTACAAGCTTGACACTCTAATATGATTGAGTGAAGATAAGAAAGGAGAAAAAATATTTTTTGTATTTTTTTTTTGGCAATAATCTATTTATTATCAATTAATTTGATTTTGGTCTTTATTTATTATTCCCCTGCTCTATACATACATTTTGTACATTTACAATGTCAGCCATTTTCTCTGTAATACCTTTTTAGCAGTGAAGTTATATTTGAGCAACAAACAATTGTTGAAATTTAAAATGGTCGAATTATCGATAGTGTTGAATTACACTTTGTTATATGATAGGCTGTAGGTCAAGACAACAAAACATGGTCGAATTATCGAGGTTATATTGTATATATAAAACTAGAAATGTAGTTTTAATGAGGTCCTTTAAATATTTTCATTCCTTTTATATGTTGTCTTATCTGCGATATAGTAGCATTTTTTGCAATTTTATTTGCTGATTTGTGTCATTTTTTCACTCAAAATATATTTATTTAAACTCTTCAACTAATGCCTATAGTTTCTTTCCTGAAATTGCTTAGCAAACATGAGTTGGTTGTATTGTTATGCTTCGGAGATATTTTAATCCTAAGCAGGGTCTTTACGAATAGTACACGTATGGTTACACAGTGCATGTGCTCTCATGTTCTTGAAGTAGTGTAGATGTGTTGTTTGCACTTTTATTTTCTGATTTGTTAGTATTTTTCTTCTTTTTTCATTTTAAATAATTTTTTAGGCATAGGAACCAATGCCTATAGTTTCTCACCTGCGGGCCCTTCGAGTAAACCCGGGGCGTTGCCCGGGTCACTCGGCTAGTTCTTAGATATAAGGTTGCCCCAAAAGTTCGTGTTTTTCCTAAAACATTGCTTTTATTATTACTTGACGAATATAATTATTACGGAGAATACATCATAATACGATTACCTTATATATAATACAAAGAGATTTTATACATAACGGCGAATAATATTGGTATTTAAATATTTTTGCAAATGGTTACGAACTTTTGGGACAACCTTGTGAAATACTATGGATTTATCTGCGTGGATGTGTTGGTATTCCTGTGGTATTTCAATTCTTCGGTTTATATACATTCGGTGTATATACTGTTATTGATATTTGAGATTAATGATTCCACAATGAGTCTAGTATATTTTGAAAATGTGTTTTGGGATTGGAATTTACATCTAACAAAACATTCCGTCATTGACAGCGGATTCTTCATACTGATATACGATGTTATGATTTTTAATGTTAAGGATGTGTTATTCTAATGGCGACTGAACGGCTGGTTTCTTCTATAGTGCGGCAGCTATTTGAGAACAAAATGATGTCTATGGAAAAATTATGAATAGACAATGGAAAAAGAGAATATATTACATATTAAAAGTCTTATATAGATGAATATAAATATCTAAAAGATGGCATCATTCAATGAACCTGAATTCAGCGGCAATAACAGCTTATATACGCTGCCGAAACCGACTGCAGGCAGTAATGAGATGGGTCTTGGGAATTGTTGCCATTGCATCTATTATAGCAGCTCTGAGAGTTGCAACAGTAATTGCAACTACCCCCCATACGTAATAGTCCAGCGGATTGTCATCTGGTGAGCTGGGGGCCAAACATTAGGTATGACATGGTCGTGAAGAATCTCGGCCATCCATTCTTGGCTCCTCGGGATGTTTGAGATTATTCAGAAGGCGCTTGGCTCTGGTCATGAGGTTCACCTTGGTTCTTTCGGACATGAACTGTTCTCTCCACATCACGTATGATATGTAACGGAGGTCCTCATGAATCACACGTCGGATGGTAGTCTCATCAACCTGGCAAGTGTCCTCATCGACTTTCCAGGGTCTTCATCGATGTAGCTTGAACACGGCTTATAAAGTCCGGCGTCCTGATACTGTGTCAGAACATATACAATGTCGTTTCCTTTAGGAAACCTCCGCCACAAAAAGCTGTTTCTGAACCGGTGTATCCTACAGGCCAAGGAGACAATAACTGCATGCCTATTTATTTCTTGTGTAAGAGTAGGTTCTGTCATGTCTACCTGCAACAACAACAACAAAACTATTATGTTACTCTATAACACACAGGAAAGTGTGGCACCTATATTGTGTGTATTCAAATAGCTGAGAGGCACCCTGTATATATAAGACGGTACACTGTTAGCAGGATACTGCATATATGGCATTATGCTGATTTCCAGGTTCTATTTTGATGTATGATTTGGTGATATACTTTCTTAGGATTTGACCTATAGATTGAGAGTTTCTGAATACACATCTTATGCCGAATTTCTTCAATTCATAAGCCAGTTTGTGATTGGTTGAAGAATACTTCAGGAAACAATTTTTTCGATTGGTTGCAGGTATGCTTCTGTATAAATTCTAGTGTAAATCTGAACTTTTGAGAGTTTTGAATGATATTGAACTTTTATATTCTTCTGAAAACAAGTAGATAGCAATGCGTAGTGATTCTTCTAGTTAACGTTTTCACTCCATTGATATTTTATGGCTTATTGGATTAAATGAATTAAAATTAATATATGATTTTTCCTTTTCTTTTTATTGTAATGAACTGTAGACTGAGAAATCTTTGTTTGGTTCTAAGGATGAGTATATATAAACAAGGTAGTTATTCATTGGTTTCTGTGTGGATCCATTGTGGATTTAATATGGGTGTTTAACTGTTCAAAGTGTTTAAAATATGATGTTCTTTATCCATTTCAAATTCACAGAAAATATCATGGATGTACCGGCACCACTTTTTTTTATGCCTAGTTCTACGAAGCTATTGATCCATTTGTCCAGTTTCAACATTACTATTTCAGCAGCTATTAATGATAACGGACTTCCCATGGGGGAACCACAAATCTGTTGGTAAATTTCATCTTCAAATTTAAAATCCATAATTGAGAGACAGAGCTGGAATAAAGTAATGATTCTATTGGTTTCTATGGTATCAGTCGACTTAGTGTCTATTATTAAGTGATGAGGGGGGTAGACTAAGAAATAAGGATACCACATCAAAGGAACCAATTTTACATCCTGGTGTTTCTTTTTTTGGTTTTGAATCTCTCTTAAATGGATGATAAAATCCGATATGTTTCTAATTAAATAGAGTTTGGCAGAACGAATCACAGGAGTTACGTATGAGGTCAAGAACCTGGACAATGGCATAGCTAGCGAAAAATAATTTGCAATTATTGGTCTGAGCGGGATATTCTCCTTGTCGATTTTCGGTAGATGTATGGGATTGTGTCGGCTGTGAATTGTTTCAGTTGGAAGTCTGTTATTAGTTTATTTTTCTGTAAGAGAGAGAGAGAGGCTGTCACTGTGTTTTCCTAAATAAGGAAACGGGTTTTGAATTGGTGAACTGAGTCCATCTGTTTGAATAAATTAAAGCCTTTAAGAATGTTATGGATTTTCTTATAATAATAATATTTTCTCATTATAACGGGGTAGTGGCGATTTGCTACCCTTTAAGAGACATTTTCATTATACTGTATTGTAAGTAGTTATTTGGGGCAAGTTCAGGTGAGTATGGGGCCTGGGGAAGCATAGAATTTCGTTCTTGGCGAAAGAAATTCAAATCTCCAACAGTGGGAGGCATTGTCGTAGGGTTACTTGGGGGGATTTGGCTCGAACACATACTTGCTTTTTTCCACTTTCTATTTATATTCTTGCTCTTTATTCTTTATTTCGACTTAGAGCGGTATGTCCTCCTAGGGACACTGGCACTTTAAATATAAACAAAATTTTGAAAGAAAAGAAAGAAAGATATTTTTAAAATGTACAGAATTAGTATGCAAGTTAGTTAGATGAAAAGAGAAAAAATATCAACACAATTGATATATGTACAAAGGGTTAGTAAGCAAATTTAGTTAAATTAAATCAAATTGTAAAGTATTGTGTGTATTCGAGAAAAGCAATTTACAGATTAAAAAAAAAAGTTTTAAGGAATATTTTAGAATGAAAATATGCTAGATATTAGAGAATTGTTCAATTAACACAATACTAAAAAGAGTTAATTTCTAAATAAAAGCGTTACAATGGAGGATCTTGCTCGAATAAGTCCATTCTCTTACAGGTATTCAGCAGTGCTTCTGTTTAAACAGAATAGTTCAGATATAATGCAAAAGAGGATTCCTTTTCAATCCACCTATTATTAATTCAATTTATTCCCTATCTTCCATTGATGGGTCGAAATTATTGTACAAGAGGAGAATTTCTGAATTTTATGCGCGCAGTTTACTTCATAGGTCTTCATTGTATTCCTTTGCAGAAATATATTCGATAAGTTATTCTTTTAGTGAATTTCATTTTGTGAAACTGGAATTGTACAGGTCATACCAGGATTTGGCTCTACCTACTAAGTGCATGGCATCTGGCAATTATCCGCCCACTTATATATATATGGATACCATTTCTTCTAGGGGGATTCAATCCATGCTCGGGAATCTCCACTCCATCGTACTTGCGGATAGTAATATATTCCCGCTTATAATTACCGGGTCAAATCCAGCCTCTCCATCAAATGTTTCACCGTCCAGGGAGGTTGGTTTCACGACAATATTTGATTGTTCCATGTCTATGTTATATACAACACCAGAACGAGTGATCATTAAACAAACAAATTTATTTTCACACAAGAAAGTATTTTATGTGAGCAATATTTACCCAGAAATTATTTGAAAAAGAAGGAATACATTCAGGTAAAGAGTTTCTTTTAATTTTTAGTTTTTCGCAAGTTTTCGAGTAAATTTTCTGCTCTTCAACGAGAAAATACTTCTATGTACAATATAATGATAATCTTTAATCAAAAATAATTGGAAAAAATGTGTTATTGGCATGTGCTCTCGTGGGCGTGCATCAGACTGTTTACAGCTAAAATAATAGATGTTATAATGGGATTGAATATATATGTGATAACCGAGGGTCTCTCGCTGTGGTGTGGTAACCGAGAGGGGCAAACCTGTAGTAACCGAGAGGGACAGCCAGGGCGTGTAGAGTTTTCCAGTACCTCTCTGCACCTTGGAAGACCTTTAACAGTTCTCACAGAGTACAGGCAGTCGTGGTCGAGGCAGAGTGGAAAGCTTGGGAATGTCCACACAAAAAAAAAAACGAAGAGACTCAGTTGTAGTAGGAAAGTTCCGTGAACAGATAAAAGTCGAGCTAAGGAGCAAGATGGAGATAGAAGAGTTCTTACTGGTCTACATGGTCGATGAGGAGGACCTTGGTGACAACCGACGAGGGCTCCCGCTGATGGTGAAGTGACTATATTTTCGGCTAGGGCGGAGGTTTTATATATCTTTGCCGAGAGAGAAAGTATGCGGAAGTATTGACTTTAAGCGGATGCAACAAGAGCGTTGTGCGGCAGCGATATTGTACACTCTGATAATGACCTGATGGCAACGACCTGACAAATTCGTCTCTAGGCCTCGTTGGACTTCTATCTCAATTTCTTGCTTCAGCTTGACTCTTTGTACAAACTGAGGATAAATAAATAAAACTCTGTAATAGATTAAGAGTCAAGCTAAAGCAAGAAATTGAGATAGAAGTCCAACGAGGGCTAGAGAGGAATTTGTCAGGTCGTTGCCATCAGGTCATTATCAGAGTGTACAATATCGCTGCCGCACCATGATCTTGTGTCATTGCATCACCATATGTAATGTACTTTGTACAAACTGAAGATAAACAAATAAAAATATCAAATACATTAAGTATATTACATATAATGATGTAATGACACATGTCAATCATGCGTATAATTATTAAAAGAAGTGTTTCTATTATACAACATGAAAATATTGTTATATTATATACAATATGAGGTTGTTGGTTTAAATTACCATATATATACACAATTATGTTCTAAATTTTGTTGGCCTCTGACGAGGATAAAAGATTTTTGTCGAAACGTCGAGGTAATAGAAAGATTTACTGGCCGAAGTATCTTTAATTTTAAGAACTATGTATGCCAGCCAGGTAGCCTCTATGTTTACGACAAATAATTTGCCCGTTGAAGAGCAGAAAATTTGCTTGAAAGCTTGCAAAAACCAAATTAAAAGAAACTGTTTACCTGAATTTATTCTTCCTTTTTCAAAGAAGGTATTTACAAACTTTTAAGAATTTCGAAAAAAGGTAGAGAGAGAGAGATATGATTCACAAAGTAGGTCACCACGGAGTATCACGTGACATTATCGAGGTTTACAGAGTTGTTCATACAATAATGGACGATATCTGGAGACCAGAAATAAGTATCTCGATACAAACCACCTAAACAGCTGATAACCTCAGTTACAACTTTACACTAAGACAGAGATTACTGGAGAGCTATGGTGCTGGAGACCTTTCCCTCTCTGACAGGCAAGAATAAATAAATTAAATGTGTGTATAGTTTCCTTTTTATCACATTCACCTCAATCTGATACAGTTTGCGAGTAAATTTTTCTCATTGATGGACATTTTGCCGGGTGAGAGGATATTTATCTATAAAAAATAATCGACTATCTCGTATATAGAGTAGTTATTAGAAGTTCTATGGTGTCGGATTGTAGCAGACATTTATTTTGTAACTACGACTACAACAATGGCCGCTAGAGAAACAATGAAGATATTCGATAGAGCAGATGTCAATCAAACTCAGGATCGCTGATTTGATGGATGGCGGCTAAGCTTCGAAATGGAAGAAGATGGTGGACTACGGAGAGTGACTTCAGCGTACTACGGAGAGCGACTTCAGCGTACTACGGAGAGCAGCTTCAGCTTACTACGGAGAAGGACTTCAGCTTACTACGGAGAGCGACTTCAGCGTACTACGGAGAGCAACTTCAGCTTACTACGGAGAGCGACTTCAGCTTACTACGGAGAAGGACTTCAGCTTACTACGGAGAGCAACTTCAGCTTACTACGGAGAGAGACTTCAGCTTACTACGGAGAGCGACTTCAGCTTACTACGGAGAGCGACTTCAGCGTACTACGGAGAGCGACTTCAGCTTACTACGGAGAAGGACTTCAGCTTACTACGGAGAGCGACTTCAGCGTACTACGGAGAGCGACTTCAGCGTACTACGGAGAGCAACTTCAGCTTACTACAGAGAGCGACTTCAGCTTACTACGGAGAGCGACTTCAGCGTACTACGGAGAGCAACTTCAGCTTACTACAGAGAGAGACTTCAGCTTACTACGGAGAGCGACTTCAGCTTACTACGGAGAGCAACTTCAGCTTACTACGGAGAAGGACTTCAGCTTACTACGGAGAGCGACTTCAGCGTACTACGGAGAGCAACTTCAGCTTACTACGGAGAAGGACTTCAGCTTAATACGGAGAGCGACTTCAGCTTACTACGGAGAGCGACTTCAGCGTACTACGGAGAGCAACTTCAGCTTACTACGGAGAAGGACTTCAGCTTACTACGGAAAGCGACTTCAGCTTACTACGGAGAGAGACTTCAGCTTACTACGGAGAGCGACTTCAGCTTACTCGGAGAGCGACTTCAGCTTACTACGAGAACGACTTCAGCGTACTACGGAGAGCGACTTCAGCTTACTACGGAGAAGGACTTCAGCTTACTACGGAGAGCGACTTCAGCGCACTACGGAGAGCGACTTCAGCGTACTACGGAGAGCAACTTCAGCTTACTACGGAGAAGGACTTCGGCGTACTACGGAGAGCGACTTCAGCGTACTACGGAGAGCGACTTCAGCTTACTACGGAGAGCAACTTCAGCTTACTAGGGAGAGCAACTTCAGCTTACTACGGAGAGCGACTTCAGCTTACTACGGAGAAGGAGTTCAGCTAACTACGGAGAGCGACTTCAGCGTACTACGGAGAGCGACTTCAGCTTACTACGGAGAAGGACTTCAGCTTACTACGGAGAGCGACTTCAGCGTACTACGGAGAGCGACTTCAGCTTACTTCGGAGAAGGACTTCAGCTTACTACGGAGAGCGACTTCAGCGTACTACGGAGAGCAATTTCAGCGTACTACGGAGAGCAACTTCAGCTTACTACAGAGAGCGACTTCAGCTTACTACGGAGAAGGACTTCAGCTTACTACGGAGAGCGACTTCAGCGTACTACGGAGAGCAACTTCAGCTTACTAGGGAGAGCAACTTCAGCTTACTACGGAGAAGGACTTCAGCTTACTACGGAGAGCGACTTCAGCGTACTACGGAGAGCAACTTCAGCTTACTAGGGAGAGCAACTTCAGCTTACTACGGAGAAGGACTTCAGCTTACTACGGAGAGCGACTTCAGCGTACTACGGAGAGCAACTTAAGCTTACTAGGGAGAGCAACTTCAGCGTACTACGGAGAGCGACTTCAGCGTACTACGGAGAGCGACTTCAGCTTACTACGGAGAGCGACTTCAGCGTACTACGGAGAGCAACTTCAGCTTACTACGGAGAAGAACTTCAGCTTAATACGGAGAGCGACTTCAGCTTACTACGGAGAGCGACTTCAGCGTACTACGGAGAGCAACTTCAGCTTACTACTGAGAAGGACTTCAGCTTACTACGGAAAGCGACTTCAGCTTACTACGGAGAGAGACTTCAGCTTACTACGGAGAGCGACTTCATCTTACTCGGAGAGCGACTTCAGCTTACTACGAGAACGACTTCAGCGTACTACGGAGAGCGACTTCAGCTTACTACGGAGAAGGACTTCAGCTTACTACGGAGAGCGACTTCAGCGTACTACGGAGAGCGACTTCAGCGTACTACGGAGAGCAACTTCAGCTTACTACGGAGGACTTCGGCGTACTACGGAGAGCGACTTCAGCGTACTACGGAGAGCGACTTCAGCTTACTACGGAGAGCAACTTCAGCTTACTAGGGAGAGCAACTTCAGCTTACTACGGAGAGCGACTTCAGCTTACTACGGAGAAGGAGTTCAGCTTACTACGGAGAGCGACTTCAGCGTACTACGGAGAGCGACTTCAGCGTACTACGGAGAGCGACTTCAGCCTACTACGGAGAAGGACTTCAGCTTACTACGGAGAGCGACTTCAGGGTACTACGGAGAGCGACTTCAGCTTACTACGGAGAAGGACTTCAGCTTACTACGGAGAGCGACTTCAGGGTACTACGGAGAGCGACTTCAGCGTACTACGGAGAGCGACTTCAGCGTACTACGGAGAGCAACTTCAGCTTACTACGGAGAAGGACTTCGGCGTACTACGGAGAGCGACTTCAGCGTACTACGGAGAGCGACTTCAGCTTACTACGGAGAGCAACTTCAGCTTACTAGGGAGAGCAACTTAAGCTTACTAGGGAGAGCAACTTCAGCGTACTACGGAGAGCGACTTCAGCTTACTACGGAGAGCAACTTCAGCTTACTACGGAGAGCGACTTCAGCTTACTACGGAGAGCAACTTCAGCTTACTACGGAGAAGGACTTCAGCTTACTACGGAGAGCGACTTCAGCGTACTACGGAGAGCAACTTCAGCTTACTACGGAGAAGGACTTCAGCTTAATACGAAGAGCGACTTCAGCTTACTACGGAGAGCGACTTCAGCGTACTACGGAGAGCGACTTCAGCGTACTACGGAGAGCAACTTCAGCTTACTACAGAGAGCGACTTCAGCTTACTACGGAGAGCGACTTCAGCTTACTACGGAGAGCGACTTCAGCGTACTACGGAGAGCGACTTCAGCTTACTACGGAGAAGGACTTCAGCTTACTACGGAGAGCGACTTCAGCGTACTACGGAGAGCGACTTCAGCGTACTACGGAGAGCAACTTCAGCTTACTACAGAGAGCGACTTCAGCTTACTACGGAGAGCGACTTCAGCGTACTACGGAGAGCAACTTCAGCTTACTACAGAGAGAGACTTCAGCTTACTACGGAGAGCGACTTCAGCTTACTACGGAGAGCAACTTCAGCTTACTACGGAGAAGGACTTCAGCTTACTACGGAGAGCGACTTCAGCGTACTACGGAGAGCAACTTCAGCTTACTACGGAGAAGGACTTCAGCTTAATACGGAGAGCGACTTCAGCTTACTACGGAGAGCGACTTCAGCGTACTACGGAGAGCAACTTCAGCTTACTACGGAGAAGGACTTCAGCTTACTACGGAAAGCGACTTCAGCTTACTACGGAGAGAGACTTCAGCTTACTACGGAGAGCGACTTCAGCTTACTCGGAGAGCGACTTCAGCTTACTACGAGAACGACTTCAGCGTACTACGGAGAGCGACTTCAGCTTACTACGGAGAAGGACTTCAGCTTACTACGGAGAGCGACTTCAGCGCACTACGGAGAGCGACTTCAGCGTACTACGGAGAGCAACTTCAGCTTACTACGGAGAAGGACTTCGGCGTACTACGGAGAGCGACTTCAGCGTACTACGGAGAGCGACTTCAGCTTACTACGGAGAGCAACTTCAGCTTACTAGGGAGAGCAACTTCAGCTTACTACGGAGAGCGACTTCAGCTTACTACGGAGAAGGAGTTCAGCTAACTACGGAGAGCGACTTCAGCGTACTACGGAGAGCGACTTCAGCTTACTACGGAGAAGGACTTCAGCTTACTACGGAGAGCGACTTCAGCGTACTACGGAGAGCGACTTCAGCTTACTTCGGAGAAGGACTTCAGCTTACTACGGAGAGCGACTTCAGCGTACTACGGAGAGCAATTTCAGCGTACTACGGAGAGCAACTTCAGCTTACTACAGAGAGCGACTTCAGCTTACTACGGAGAAGGACTTCAGCTTACTACGGAGAGCGACTTCAGCGTACTACGGAGAGCAACTTCAGCTTACTAGGGAGAGCAACTTCAGCTTACTACGGAGAAGGACTTCAGCTTACTACGGAGAGCGACTTCAGCGTACTACGGAGAGCAACTTCAGCTTACTAGGGAGAGCAACTTCAGCTTACTACGGAGAAGGACTTCAGCTTACTACGGAGAGCGACTTCAGCGTACTACGGAGAGCAACTTAAGCTTACTAGGGAGAGCAACTTCAGCGTACTACGGAGAGCGACTTCAGCGTACTACGGAGAGCGACTTCAGCTTACTACGGAGAGCGACTTCAGCGTACTACGGAGAGCAACTTCAGCTTACTACGGAGAAGAACTTCAGCTTAATACGGAGAGCGACTTCAGCTTACTACGGAGAGCGACTTCAGCGTACTACGGAGAGCAACTTCAGCTTACTACTGAGAAGGACTTCAGCTTACTACGGAAAGCGACTTCAGCTTACTACGGAGAGAGACTTCAGCTTACTACGGAGAGCGACTTCAGCTTACTCGGAGAGCGACTTCAGCTTACTACG
The DNA here is from genome assembly GCA_030710605.1 of Cordylochernes scorpioides. Lineage (NCBI taxonomy): Eukaryota > Metazoa > Arthropoda > Arachnida > Pseudoscorpiones > Chernetidae > Cordylochernes > Cordylochernes scorpioides. The sequence continues at coordinate 65,612,098 of CP092873.1, read as the reverse complement.
AGAACGACTTCAGCGTACTACGGAGAGCGACTTCAGCTTACTACGGAGAAGGACTTCAGCTTACTACGGAGAGCGACTTCAGCGTACTACGGAGAGCGACTTCAGCGTACTACGGAGAGCAACTTCAGCTTACTACGGAGAAGGACTTCGGCGTACTACGGAGAGCGACTTCAGCGTACTACGGAGAGCGACTTCAGCTTACTACGGAGAGCAACTTCAGCTTACTAGGGAGAGCAACTTCAGCTTACTACGGAGAGCGACTTCAGCTTACTACGGAGAAGGAGTTCAGCTTACTACGGAGAGCGACTTCAGCGTACTACGGAGAGCGACTTCAGCGTACTACGGAGAGCGACTTCAGCCTACTACGGAGAAGGACTTCAGCTTACTACGGAGAGCGACTTCAGGGTACTACGGAGAGCGACTTCAGCTTACTACGGAGAAGGACTTCAGCTTACTACGGAGAGCGACTTCAGGGTACTACGGAGAGCGACTTCAGCGTACTACGGAGAGCGACTTCAGCGTACTACGGAGAGCAACTTCAGCTTACTACGGAGAAGGACTTCGGCGTACTACGGAGAGCGACTTCAGCGTACTACGGAGAGCGACTTCAGCTTACTACGGAGAGCAACTTCAGCTTACTAGGGAGAGCAACTTAAGCTTACTAGGGAGAGCAACTTCAGCGTACTACGGAGAGCGACTTCAGCTTACTACGGAGAGCAACTTCAGCTTACTACGGAGAGCGACTTCAGCTTACTACGGAGAGCAACTTCAGCTTACTACGGAGAAGGACTTCAGCTTACTACGGAGAGCGACTTCAGCGTACTACGGAGAGCAACTTCAGCTTACTACGGAGAAGGACTTCAGCTTAATACGAAGAGCGACTTCAGCTTACTACGGAGAGCGACTTCAGCGTACTACGGAGAGCAACTTCAGCTTACTACGGAGAAGGACTTCAGCTTACTACGGAAAGCGACTTCAGCTTACTACGGAGAGAGACTTCAGCTTACTACGGAGAGCGACTTCAGCTTACTCGGAGAGCGACTTCAGCTTACTACGAGAACGACTTCAGCGTACTACGGAGAGCGACTTCAGCTTACTACGGAGAAGGACTTCAGCTTACTACGGAGAGCGACTTCAGCGTACTACGGAGAGCAACTTCAGCTTACTACGGAGAAGGACTTCGGCGTACTACGGAGAGCGACTTCAGCGTACTACGGAGAGCGACTTCAGCTTACTACGGAGAGCGACTTCAGCGTACTACGGAGAGCGACTTCAGCTTACTTCGGAGAAGGACTTCAGCTTACTACGGAGAGCGACTTCAGCGTACTACGGAGAGCAACTTCAGCGTACTACGGAGAGCAACTTCAGCTTACTACAGAGAGCGACTTCAGCTTACTACGGAGAAGGACTTCAGCTTACTACGGATAGCGACTTCAGCGTACTACGGAGAGCAACTTCAGCTTACTAGGGAGAGCAACTTCAGCTTACTACGGAGAAGGACTTCAGCTTACTACGGAGAGCGACTTCAGCGTACTACGGAGAGCAACTTAAGCTTACTAGGGAGAGCAACTTCAGCGTACTACGGAGAGCGACTTCAGCGTACTACGGAGAGCGACTTCAGCTTACTACGGAGAGCGACTTCAGCGTACTACGGAGAGCAACTTCAGCTTACTACGGAGAAGGACTTCAGCTTAATACGGAGAGCGACTTCAGCTTACTACGGAGAGCGACTTCAGCGTACTACGGAGAGCAACTTCAGCTTACTACGGAGAAGGACTTCAGCTTACTACGGAAAGCGACTTCAGCTTACTACGGAGAGAGACTTCAGCTTACTACGGAGAGCGACTTCAGCTTACTCGGAGAGCGACTTCAGCTTACTACGAGAACGACTTCAGCGTACTACGGAGAGCGACTTCAGCTTACTACGGAGAAGGACTTCAGCTTACTACGGAGAGCGACTTCAGCGTACTACGGAGAGCGACTTCAGCGTACTACGGAGAGCAACTTCAGCTTACTACGGAGAAGGACTTCGGCGTACTACGGAGAGCGACTTCAGCGTACTACGGAGAGCGACTTCAGCTTACTACGGAGAGCGACTTCAGCGTACTACGGAGAGCAACTTCAGCTTACTACGGAGAAGGACTTCAGCGTACTATGGAGAGCGACTTCAGCGTACTACGGAGAGCGACTTCAGCGTACTACGGAGAGCAACTTCAGCTTACTACAGAGAGCGACTTCAGCTTACTACTGAGAGCGACTTCAGCGTACTACGGAGAGCAACTTCAGCTTGCTACGGAGAAGGACTTCAGCTTACTACGGAGAGCGACTTCAGCGTACTACGGAGAGCAACTTCAGCTTACTACGGAAAGCGACTTCAGCTTTTTACGGAGAGCGACTTCAGCTTACTACGGAGAGCGACTTCAGCGTACTACGGAGAGCTACTTCAGCGTACTACGGAGAGCAATTTCAGCTTACTACGGAGAGCGACTTCAGCTTACTACGGAGAAGGACTTCAGCTTACTACGGAGAGCAACTTCAGCTTACTACGGAGAGAGACTTCAGCTTACTACGGAGAGCGACTTCAGCTTACTACGGAGAGCGACTTCAGCGTACTACGGAGAGCGACTTCAGTTTACTACGGAGAGCGACTTCAGCTTACTACGGAGAGCAACTTCAGCTTACTACGGAGAAGGTCTTCAGCTTACTACGGAGAGCGACTTCAGCGTACTACGGAGAGCAACTTCAGCTTACTAGGGTGAGCAACTTCAGCTTACTACGGAGAGCGACTTCAGCTTACTACGGAGAAGGACTTCAGCTTACTACGGAGAGCAACTTCAGCTTACTACGGAGAAGGACTTCAGCGTACTACGGAGAGCGACTTCAGCGTACTACGGAGAGCGACTTCAGCGTACTACGGAGAGCAACTTCAGCTTACTACAGAGAGCGACTTCAGCTTACTACGGCGAGCGACTTCAGCGTACTACGGAGAGCAACTTCAGCTTACTACGGAGAGCGACTTCAGCGTACTACGGAGAGCAACTTCAGCTTACTACGGAGAGCAACTTCAGCTTACTACGGAGAAGGACTTCAGCTTAATACGGAGAGCGACTTCAGCTTACTACGGAGAGCGACTTCAGCGTACTACGGAGAGCAACTTCAGCTTACTACGGAGAGCGACTTCAGCTTACTACGGAGAACGACTTCAGCGTACTACGGAGAGCGACTTCAGCTTCTACGGAGAAGGACTTCAGCTTACTACGGAGAGCGACTTCAGCGTACTACGGAGAGCAACTTCAGCTTACTACGGAGAAGGACTTCAGCTTAATACGGAGAGCGACTTCAGCGTACTACGGAGAGCGACTTCAGCGTACTACGGAGAGCGACTTCAGCGTACTACGGAGAGCAACTTCAGCTTACTACGGAGAAGGACCTCAGCGTACTACGGAGAGCGACTTCAGCGTACTACGGAGAGCGACTTCAGCGTACTACGGAGAGCAACTTCAGCTTACTACAGAGAGCGACTTCAGCTTACTACGGAGAGCGACTTCAGCGTACTACGGAGAGCAACTTCAGCTTACTACGGAGAAGGACTTCAGCTTACTACGGAGAGCGACTTCAGCGTACTACGGAGAGCAACTTCAGCTACTACGGAAAGCGACTTCAGCTTATTACGGAGAGCGACTTCAGCTTACTACGGAGAGCGACTTCAGCGTACTACGGAGAGCTACTTCAGCGTACTACGGAGAGCAATTTCAGCTTACTACGGAGAGCGACTTCAGCTTACTACGGAGAAGGACTTCAGCTTACTACGGAGAGCAACTTCAGCTTACTACGGAGAGAGACTTCAGCTTACTACGGAGAGCGACTTCAGCTTACTACGGAGAGCGACTTCAGCGTACTACGGAGAGCGACTTCAGTTTACTACGGAGAGCCACTTCAGCTTACTACGGAGAGCGACTTCAGCGTACTACGGAGAGCGACTTCAGCGTTCTACGGAGAGCGACATCAGCGTACTACGGAGAGCGACTTCAGCGTACTACGGAGAGTGACTTCAGCTTACTACGGAGAGCGACTTCAGCGTACTACGGAGAGCGACTTCAGCGTACTACGGAGAGCGACTTCAGCGTACTACGGAGACATTGACATTTGAAATGATATCATTGACAATCAGTCAATTTTTACAAAAAAATAATGATAATATAAATGAATAAATTATGGTAATGTACAAAGATATTAGGTGCTAGGGAGGCTTTACCACCTTAATAAGGTCCTCCTCCAGGAGGAGGAGGTCTTCTTGGACTCCTTGCACCATCGCTACGCGTAGCGTCCTCGCGGACGCCGCTGCTCTGGGGAGCTTCTGCTCACGCCTGGTCACCCAGAATGCCCGGGGCCGTCATCGCGTCGCTAGCCTTGCGGACGTAATCGTGGTGGGCGGAACGACCACCGCCTTCCAGCGCCTAACAACCCGCACTGCTCGCCGCATGCTGGAGCGCCCACGCCTGGCTGCACTGCCTATCACCCAGCTGCTGGGACGGTGGCTCCCCCACGTTAGCATCCCCATCTCCATCAGCTGGTCTTCTCTCCGGCGATGTGCCTTCTCGGGGCACATTGTTGACGTTCCCGTGCGGCTGGCCCTGCACGCCCTTCCCCATCCAGCACATCCGGCCTCAGCCCGGGAGTCCTGCATCGCCTGTGGGTCCGGAGACCTGTCACTGGCCCACCGCTACTGGTCCTGTAGGCGGATCAGGCCAGTCATCCTGGAGGCCTTCACCATCATCCAGCAGCCCCCTGACCTGCAGAGCTGGATCTCCGTGCATGACCTGGGGGATGACGCCCTGGCCATCATGGCATCTGCCAAGACCCGCATCTACAAGCACTTCCTGGGCCTGGTGATGCGAGGGGTCCAAGAGAACTCCCTCCTCGTCTGGAGGAGAACCTTATCAAGGTGGTGGAGCCTTCCTAGCTCCTAAAATCATTGTACATTCTCACCGTTTATTCATATATTTATTCCAGGCCCATGAAGTGCTTGTAGATATGGGTCTTAGCCGCGCCATGATGGACAGGGCGTCATCCTCCAATGTCATATCCGAAGAGCCAGCTCTGCAGGTCAGGAGGCCGCTGGATGATGGTGAAGGCCTCCAGGATGACAGGCCTGATCCGCCTACAGGACCAGTAGCGGTGGGCCAGTGACAGGTATCCGGACCCACAGGCGATGCAGGACTCTCGGGCTGAGGCCGGATGTGCTGGATGGGGAAGGGCGTGCAGGGCCAGCCGCACGCCAACGTCATCATTGTGCCCCGAGAAGGCACATCGCCAGAGAGAAGACCAGCTGATGGAGATGGTGATGCTGTCGTGGGAGAGCCACCGTCCCAGCAGCTGGGTGATGGGCAGTGCAGCCAGGCGTGGACGTTCCAGCATGCGGCGGGCAGTGCGGGTGGTTAGGCGCTGGAAGGTGGTGGCCGTCCCGCGCAGCACGATGACGTTCTCTATGGTGTCGACCCGGTGTGAGTGGTGGCGATTCTGGTCCGCGAGCTGGCTGCAGAAGGTGGTGAGTGCCGCGACGTCAGCGAGGAACTGGTGATCTCACCAACGCGCATCCCCGCCCATCGTGATGCAACCAAGAGGTCTGGAGGCCGCAGGAATCTACAGTCTCCGGTGATATTGGCTCTTGTAAATTATGCGGCGGCAGCACCCGGTGATCCAGTGCTAGGATATCCGAGACGGCCTCCCAGAGCTTGAGGAGCCTGCGGCGCCTAGGTGGATTCCATGTCCCGGATGGTGGAGGAGAAGCCACGTCCCACTCACAGCGTGCTAAGAGTAGGCGTTAAGGTTTCCACGCAGCGCGGCCTGCACGCCCTTCAGACAAGCCAGACGAAGCTGCGTGCTGATTTCCAGAAGCCCGAAGCCACCCACGGAAGCTGGCCTTGCAAGGACGCCGCCCGGCAGCCAGGCAGTACGCTGAGCTCCACAGACAAAGCGCATCAGTCGGGCTTGCAGCTTGGCGATGGTGGAATCTGTGGGCAGGTAGCCGTGGAGATGGTGCACCACGGGGGACAACACAAGCGAATTGGCGGCTCTGGCTCGACCGACTAGGGAAAGGCCGCGGGTGAAGGTGAGCCACCTCGTTATAGTACCCTCGAGCAGTGCGAGGAGATGTTGTTCCTGGGCGGAGGATGACCTTGCTTGTGTTATAATGCAGCCCAGTACCCGTAGCTGCCCCGATATCAAGGCGATGCTAAGCGGCGCGTCAGGGCGGGCCCGCCAGGTGCCGCACAATAGGCCCTTGTTCTTCGCGAAGTTGAAACGAATTCCCGAAGCGCGCCGGAAGTCCTCAAAGATGGTGCTCACCACGTCTAAGAGCTCGTCGCGCCTGATGAGCAGCACGATGTCGTCGGCGTAGGCGAGAAGGTTTCCGGGGCCGAGCGCTCGCTCAAGGCGCACCAAGAGAGGGCCAGTGGCGAGATTGAACACAGCGGCGCTGACAGCGCAGCCATGCCTCACCCCGTTCAGCAGATGGAAGGGCCTTGTGTGGAGGCCTCCGGCTCGTACCGCCGCATCCGCCCCGGCATACAGGAGGAGGAACCACTCGACGAAGGCAGGTGGCAACCGCAAGGAGACCATCAGGTACACTAGAAAGCTTCGGTCCAGGGTGTCGAAGGCCGATTCTAGGTCCGTCGAGATGACAGCCAGCTCCGACCCGTTCCTCGCGGCCATGTCGATCTCGTCGGCTATTCGCGCCACGTTCCAGCTGGGAATCCTCCCCGGGACTGCGTACGTCTGGCACCGAGGTACCAAGACGAGAAGATGGGGCCGCAGACGCTGGAGGAGGACGTTGCACAGGACGCGGTAGTCCGCCGTGGAGACAGATATTGGCCTGAAGCCGCTGAGCCCGGGGCCGCCGTTGGACTTAGGGACGAGGAATATAGTGCTGCGCCGGGTCGATGAAGGCAAGGCCCCGCGGAGTCGGGAGGCCTCGAAGATGCGTCTTAGAGCCTCTACGAAGAAGTCCTCGTAGGCGAAGAGGATCTCACAGGGCAAGTCGTCCCACACGGTAGCCTTTCCGAGCGGCAGTCGACGGATGACCGCCGCGATCTCTTGCCGATGATCTCAGGGCGCAGCAGTGGATCATCATCTTCCAGGGTGAGGATGGTGGTCGTCCCCGGGATGAACTCAGCGGCAGCGATGGGGTCACTGGAGCCACGGGCAAAGCGGCGCTGGAAGATGGTGTATGCTCGTCGTCGGAGCTCCCCGCCTTCGGTGAGGTTGCCATTCTCTACTCGGATGTTCGTGCCAGCGGGCCGCCTGACGCGAAGCGAGCGTCCGAGGTAGGGCAGCGATGGGTAATCGGCGGCTGACGACGCTGCCTCCAGTCTGGTCTGCAAAAACGCCTGGCGCGCGCGATGTGATCGTCGTCGGCGACGCGTGGGACATGGAGGGATCTCACATCCGCCAGGAGTTCGGCCTTGATCTTGGACCAGCTTCTCCAGAGATCTTCCCTGGTCATGTCCGCGATAGATTCGGATGTTATCGCTATTGTTTCCCGCAGTTGGTCATCTACCAGCGCCGAACGAACCATGGCGGCCACGCAGGGCTGGCGAGGGGAAGGAGACGAGCCTAGCTGTATGAGGACAGCTCGATGGTCAGAGAGTCTGTAGTAGATGGTCTTGTACAGTGTCACTCTTTCCACGAGTCTCGATGGCAAGAGAAATCTATCCAAACAAGCGGCGTCGACCCGTCTCCCGCAGTAGGCCACTCTGTTTGGAAGGTGTTCAGCATCAAAGAAAGTAGCCACATCGACGAGGGCTGTCTGATCCATCAGCTCTGTGAGGGCCTCCACCGAGCCAGATGTTGTGTCGCTCGTTCTCTGCTCGTCGATGTTAGGGTCGCCCACCACCCAGGCGTCTACCTGGATCGCGGCTGCCGTGACGGACTCCAGATCCTCAAGCCGCTCGCGAGGAAAATGTGAAAGGTGACAGTTGATCACGGGCACTTCTGGCCGCGGACGTCGATGGAGACGATGGAGATATTGCCCGGAGCGAAGAGGCAGGCGAGGCCCGAACCTCTTAGGGCTGCGGGGGGTCCGATGGCTGCGCTGTAGCCCAGACACAGATGTTGGATGGCGTCCAGCGGCGAGGCGTCAGTCTCCTGGACAAAGGCGACGTCTACGCAGGAAGTGACAGAGCTCAATGCTCCTCTCGCGAGCGGCGAGTCCGCGGGCGTTGATGGATGCCAGACGGAAGCTTATTGGGCACGAACGTCCGATAGGTGCTTGTAAAGAGCGCATTTGGAGTCGGGCAGGGCGTCGATCAGCTCATGGGCAGTATTGTTGAGCGCGATCTTCTGCTCGCTCCCGATCTTGTTTTTCAGGCTCTTCTTACCGGGAACTAAGGTTAGCGTCTCCAAGACATCACCTCTTTCAAGCCCTTCGAGCACAGACTGGTCCAAGATGTTTCTGGGGATACGCTCAAGGAGTTCGTTGAACGGCGTCCGGGTCCCATTGGGCTTTTTCTGTGTCTTCCGAGCGCCACCACGGGACAGCTTTGATGTAGAAGGGACTGATGTAGCTGGAGTTGTTGGTGCTGCGGGTGGTGCTGGTGATGCATCTGGGATCGGAGCAGCTGTCGGTGTTGAACCTGCGGCTGGCGTTGGTACTGGAGCAGGCATGGTGTTCGAGAAGGAGTTGGCACGCTTGTGCCCGTGATTATAGCATAGGGAGCACTTGAGGCCATAGGTCACGTACACGTGGCTGGTCACTTCTTTGGATTTTATTTCAAGACGGGCTGGGATGTGTGAGAGCTTCATACCGTTCGCAGAGTGATGAACGCCTCGCGGAGAGCGGCTTCAGCGTACTACGGAGAGCGACTTCAGCGTACTACGGAGAGAGACTTCAGTGTACTACGGAGAGCGATTTCAGCGTACTACGGAGATAGACTTTAGCGTACTACGGAGAGCGAAATTTGCATACGTTGACCTATAGTTAGTTTCTTCTATAATTTCCATCCAATCAAACAAAAGCAGAATTATTATGAATTTCATTTCCCCTTAAAAAAATATGGAATTATATTTTACTTAACAAATATTCAAGGTACAGTAATGAAAATAAAACTATATAGGAATAGAATAATAGTTAAAAGAAATATTTATCGGGAGACGAAGCTTACCGCGTCCGTTCTGGTCAGCCACCTTGCGGAGAATGATTTGAACGGTAAATATGTTTAGGTAATGTCAATTCTTATGTTTTATACCATTGCTGTCTTCCACACTGATATCCTCAACTTTTCGAAAAAAAATTGAATGCTTGTTTATCTGTGGGCTATTGTTGGGAATTATTTCGGTATCATTAAATATCGGAATACGGTTATTGCATGATCGATCAGATGTGATGGCGATAGGTATAGGTTTAATAAGGTCAGTCTTATGTAGATTCCTTCTTTGCCAGTTCTGACAATATAGATTGCATGACATAGTTGGAATCGGTTTAGTAGTTTTTAATTTTTAGTGCAGTTGTGTTTTTTTTTTTTTTTTTTTGCTGTCGGGGTGACGAAGTATTTCTTTAAAGTTTAAGGAAGACCGGTATATCTAGAGAGTATATTCTACAAGACCGCAGTCACCGTTCGGAGGAGATTGATAGAATCGCCGAATGTCGTGGACCATTTGGATGAGGAAAGCGAAGACTAGAACGGGGATGATTCCACACTCGCCTTTTCAGTGATATGCTAACCTATGTCTGTGGCCACCGGACATGAGTCGGACCTGGAGGCTGTTGGGTTCTGCGCTGCCTGAAGTATAGGAGTTCCATCTATGGTTCCTTCCTGTGGTGAATCTGTATAAGATCGGTGCTCTTAATAAAGCTGTGTGTATGCATATCTAGAGAGATTTAATATGGTACTAATCATTGTATTTGAAATGAAATCATTAAGAACTAATGTTTCTTCTATACACAAAACACATTTTTACTGTCATTAATAGGTTGAAAAAAAAATATATATGGGGGGGTTGGCTGATAAATTTTGTTCACACTTGGTTATCTTGTGTGTCTTTAATAAAGGTCACTATTTATCAAATATTTTTCAGAGTTATTGTCTGAATCCTGATATAAATGCTAAAAGGTACAACTTCCTTGAGTTTTGTCCATGAGTGTAGGTGTTTAATATACGTCTTAATAAAGACTTTCGTGTATATAAATGAATTAATACGAAGCAATACCGTGTCATCTATATACAGCAAATGGAAACATTTAGACACGAATGTTTCTTCCATACATAATACAAACTTCTACTGTCCTTACTGCGATGAAAAAATATTAGAAGGGTTTGGCTCATCAGTGGTGAATCCTCCCAACGATTTCGCCAATTTAATCCACCAGACCGCTTCTTTAGAGCTCTAATACTGTATTGGATCATTCTGCTTATATATTCCCAGAAAATCGTTCAAAGCGCTGGAAGATTGATTTGACTCTAACTTGCGATCTGTGTAAAAACAGAATCCAAGACGAAATTATGCATATAATATTTGAATGCTCTTGCTTAGAGAAACAGAGGAAAGAAATTTTGGGTGACTTACCCTGGTCTCAACCTGACTGCCAACAGATTTGCAGCTGGATGAACACACTGATGGTTGATCAGGGTCTCTCCCTCGGTTTATATAGATTCTACAAGGCCGCAGTCAATGTCCGTTGGAGAATGATGGATTCGCCGAATGTCGTGGTTTGCTCGGAGGAGGAAAGCGAAGATTGAATGCGGCTGATTCCACACTAGCCCTCTCAATGATATCTTAACCTTGACATATTCTAAAAATTTGTACTTTAATTTAAATATTTAATCATGTACGGTTCCTTTTGCTCTGTATGTTTATTTTTATGTATATATGGTTATATTTCTTTTTGTTTGGTTTTTCTTTCTTCTCTCTTTCCTTGTTACTTTTTGTATTCTAGTTTTTACTTTTGAAATATCTTCCTTTCCTAAATCCCGTAGAGGGGAATCATGTATAGGGCTGGATGCCCCAATAAAAAGGCTTTTGTGTGTGTGTGTGTGCTTATATATGCTACACTGAAGGATGGAATCTTAGAAAAGGTATCTAAGCAAACTATGGACATAAACTTTTAGGACAGTAGTATTAAATATAAATATTTGTAATATGATGCACTAACGCGCCATCTGTTATCAAAATTCAAAGCTATTTTAAAGGCGTAAGATTCTTTTTGATATTAAACAATTTCTACTGCCCTTACTGCAATGGAAAAATTAATGAGCCAGGGTCTCTCATTGATTTTTCCATTGCAGTAAGGGCAGTAGAAATTGTTTAATATCAAAAAGAATCTTACGCCTTTAAAATAGTTTTGAATTTTGATAAATATTTGTATCGAGCAATGCTCTTTTGCAAAGCCAGCTAGGCCTAAGTTAATATAAAACAATAATGCACAATCTATATACAGTAAATGAAATCATTAAAGAAATACAATATTAGAGCTATAAGAAGTGATCTGGTAGATTAAATTGGTAAAACCGCTGAGAGGGTTAACCACTGATGTGCCAAACCCTTCCCAATATATTTTTTTCACTACAGGGCAGGACAGTAGATGTTTGTTTTATGTATAAAAGTGACATTCGTGCTTAAATGATTTCATTTCCTACATGTAGATGGCGCGTTATTGATTTGTATTAATTATTGTATTATAAATATCGTCACGTAGAAAATGTAGAAAGACAAACATTCGAGTGCCAGGGCAACTTATTTTGGTCAAAAACAATTAAAACTTATTCACATGAATGAACAGAGAAGCAACGAGAGAAATATGCTGAATAACAAAACAATCAGAATGATGTAATCTATTGATTAAATTTTTTAAATATGCTACAATATTATAATTGGTGCAGAGTCTTGATATATAAGTAATGCAAATTTGCAATTGCGAAGTGCACTATTTAGTTTCTTTGACTCATTGGTAGGGATAGACTTGTGCAAAAATCAAAAGAATCATTGAGGCATTTTCAAATTTATATATATTTTTTAAATCATTCAAACATAAGACGTGTATAAGTTGGCTGGAAGTCATACTTCTAGTTCTCCTCTTGAAGGGCATATTGACCCCCGAGAAAGCTAGAGAAATAAAAAATAGTCAAAGAAACCTGGCCCTGGATTGCTTATTTATTTTGTAAAAGTGTGTAAATGCAGAGATAAATATGTATAAAAATCTATAATAATGCCTGAAATTATATACTAAAAAAAAAAAACACTCATAATATTCTTATGTACACGTTTGGTACAGATTTGTCGCAATATTATTATGTAGTGCCAAAATTATGTATTTTGCATTTTACATGATGAACCAAAGTAGGTTACTAATTATGTAAAATAGAAGCATGAAGATATAACAGGGTGTAGAAGTGGGCATGAAGAGATTGCTAAGGCGGGCGGGCGGGTGGCACGGGACCTTCCACCCGTCGCCACACGGCGGCGTCAGAACACAGGTCGATAGCTCGGCAGCGATGGCGGAAGTACCGCCCGAACTCACCTCGCTACTCCTCGAGTTCACGGTCCGCGTGCTGCTGGACAAGCCCAGGGACCTCGTGGACTATGCCGCGGAGTACTTCGCAGCACTGCGGGCCAACCAACGGGACCTCAGCGAGGAGGACGAACCCCCGCCAAGTAAGTACCCAGGTCAACCTGACTAACCACACTTAAAGACATAAGTAACCCTGGTCAGTATTAAGACACTGTAGAATGATTTTTTCTGGATATTTTTGTTTTTTTTTTCCCTAATTGATCGATGATAGGATACAGATTCGATTTTAAATATAAATCAGAATACACTGGAACCTCCCATGAGAGACCATCTAGAAAACATAGGTACTCGTGGTCTCTCCTGCATGTAGTCTTATTGGTGGTTAGAGTATATCAAATTGTCTTTATCTGGTTCTACAAAGATAGTCACTCATGAGCCATGGTCGATCGCTTGAAGTTAAAAATATAACAATGCAACCTTCCATAAGAGACCTTCTAGAAAACATATATGCTTCTGGTCTCTCTTAGAGGTAGTCTCTTATTGGAGGTTAGACTATATCAGGTCAAGTCTTTATCTGGTTCTACAACGGTGGTCACTCATGGGAGGTGGTTGATGATTCGATACACATACTTTTGCAAAGAACAAATTGCCGTAAGAGCCCATCTAGAAAACATAAGATCTGGACTCTCTTGGAGGTTAACTCTACCAGGTCAAATCTTCCAATGTAGGACCACAGTCTTTGAACCTCTTACCCGGCACAGCAAACCTTTCTTCTTCTTCTTTTGAACATGTAATCGTTAAGTTTCATAAAGGTTATCGTTATTTCTTGAAGGTTCTACTATAATACTGTTGTGCAGATCATTGCTTAAATACACTCTTTATCGATCTGGGAAAACAAATGACTTTACACTCTAGTTAAGCACATGCAATTACGCAAATTTCTTCAAAATTTATGAGTGAAACGAGGTAAATTTCTTAAATTATTTATAATGAAATTTCGAAATGGATTGAAAACATTTGGTAATTTACTATGCCTATATATATAATTACGAATAAACATATATACAATATACAGTAGAACCTCTCTTTAGCGGACACCTGGCTAGTGAACACCTCTCTATAAAGAACTGTTTTCATTTTCAAAATTACCAGTTTTACAATTTAATAATTCTCCAGTAAGAAGACATCTCTCCCTAAAGGTAACTTTGGCTCTGCAATTAGGTGTCCTTTACAGGCAGGTTCTACTGTATATGCAAATATAGTGTAATCCATATTTATTGCATTAAATATTAGCAAGCAGACATCTTGATCAAATATGATATTTCAATGAGGCTGATCATCTTCTGGAAAATATCTCTAGACTTACTATTCTATCAATTGTACAAGCACCAAGCCTTTTTAAACAAGAAAAAATGATGGCAATTACCTATTTTTACATACATTATCGTTTTTTTTTTCTGAAACTACTTTATTGTATATTAAATCAAAATCTCTATATTTTACATATTCAATGTGTGCATTTAAATCGTTACAAGTGAAATGGATAATATGTAAATTTAATCTTGATAATGAAAAAAATAATGCAGAAGAAAAATTAAAAGAATTTGATTAGAGTTTTAACATGGTTAAGCAAAGTCGTTCTATATTTACTGCTTCTTTAAATTACAAGACAAAATATATTTCTTATTTTAAATCCAATAACTTGAACAACAACCAGTTTGCATCCGCTTACAATTTAATATGCAAAAAGTATACCATATTTTTAGTGAAGGGAAAACAATCAGTATATATTGGTCAAGATTTACGTGTCCAGGGTTATTGCAAATATGATTGTAGTGATTGGAAATAAAACCAGTCTAAAATGTATGTCTAAAATGTTCAATTTGAAATTAATCATGCATTTAAGATCAAACTATTTCAATTTGCATATCGTTGTTGAAATTGATGTTTTCGATTTGTATATATATATACTAGAGTAATTTTGAAAGAGTTAAGTAAAATATAATAAATTAATATTTACAGATTTTGAATTTAACTTTTGAGTCAGAACAGCAAGCTAATTCTGTATCGAATAATACCGTTAAGAGAATTTCAAAATTTATAAATTTGTTGTTTAATTTAAACATATGAGGTTTGTTTTATATATATAATAAATATATATAGATGCTTTAAACTTTAATTTGAAGACAAATTCAGTAATTAAATGATAAGACTAATTGCATGAATAAGAAATTTGAAATCCCAGAAATTTACCATTTATTAATGTAGTAGTCAAGTATCACAATATTCTATATCAGTCGTACCCTATTTTCTTATTATCTCAATATCATTCTAAGTTTTTTTTCTTACCCAAATATACATATTTACATAACTGGTTTAATTTCTCACTTCATAATTCTATCTGCCATCATGTTAGTTACATATTTACATATCACTTGTCTCTCATTGTACTTCTATATATTGTAAAGATGGAGGCTGCCGGCATTCATATTTCTATGAAAAAATAGACACTTCGGCCAGTTAGAGTTTTTATTGCAACCTCAGAACAATTTTTAACGCCTTGCCAAATGCTTTATTTTTATTTACTTCTGATAACGGAAACAAAAATTTTTTGTCGAAACGTTGAGAAAATAAAACCTCTAATTGGCCGAAGTGTCTATTTTTCATAGAAATTCTATATATATTGTCATGTATTATGCTTTATCTTCACGCCCGTTGAAGAACGATGTCGATAGAAAACTAGCGGAATAAACGTGTTCTGCACAAGAATCTCTTTTTGTTCTTTTATATTATCGTAATATACTAACTGAATCGGCTTGAAGGCCAAGAATTTAAGGCACTCTGGTTTGGTCTTGAATATAATATCACCTGAATGTGAACTTAATGAAATGTTTTTGCTCCAACCATTCTGAAAAGAATAATCCATAAGATTTAATTCTGTTTCTACTCCTGGTCTTTCTTAACTCTGTCACGTATCTTAGCTGTGTATAAACCTTTTAAGTTCATCCGAATAGGATTCGTACAAGTCCCCAAATAGTCCCCTACATCATTATCGATATCATCTCTTGAGACAAATCTTGGATCTTACAAGATTCTTTATCAGCTAAGAGCTCCGAGGGAGCTAAATCAGGTGAATATGAAGGGTACTGAACAAGTTGAAAACCCATAATTACCCACTTTTGTTATAACTATAAGGTTGTCCCAAAAGTTCGTGTTTTCTTAAAACGTTGTAATATAACATAATAATACAATTACTTTATACACAATACAAAGACATTATACATAACGGCGAATAATATTGGAATTTCAATTTTTTGCAAGTGTTTACGAACTTTCGGGACAATCTTGTAGATGATATTGTGTACCGATTTGATGCCGTGACGTACGCTCCTGATTTATCTTAACCTAACTTAAGTGAACCTAACCTAACCTAAACATAACTTAACTGAACCTAACCCAAACCTAACTTAACTGAACCGTACCATAACCTAACCTAACCTAACCTAAACATAACTTAACTGAACCTAACCCAAACCTAACTTACCTGAACCGTACCATAACCTAACCTAAACCTAACTTAACTGAACGGTACTATAACTGAACCTAACCTAACCTAACCCAAACCTAACTTAACTGAACCTAACACAAACCTAACTTAACTTAACTGAACGGTACCATAACTGAACCTAACCTAAACCTAACTTAACTGAACCGTACCATAACCTAACCTAAACTTAACTGAACCGTACCATAACCTAAACCTAAGTGAACCGTACCATAACCTAATCTACGGCATAATTGTGTATAAGGTAGGCTCTACTCTATATTTCCCTCTTAAACCAACATGCTATGGTTTATAAAAGTTAAACGAACAGCCGCGATATGCATTGTTATGAGATTGCCCACACGACAAATTACAAGAAACAATAAAACTCCACAATTTTTTTCTTATTGAATTAATTGAAGAAGTTTCGGTTAAGCCATTCGTTTTTAGTTAGCTGAAGAAGGCTTTCCCGAAAGATTTTTTCTTTAATCAACTCGATAATAGAGTTTTATGCTTTCTTGTAATTGATCTGCTGATGGTTTATGTTCAGAAAATATTTTTTCTCTATAATTATATATTAATTTTACAGCTTAAAACGCATATAGACAGGAAAACATATTATTTGAAAAATATTCACATTTTCAATTATTTATTTGAAAAAATCATTAAAAACTTTTATTATTATTAATACACAAATTATATTTTCCCTGTTATTTGAAATAATAAATTGTAAATTCATACTGTAAATTTGTAAATATAAAATGTAAATTTATTTTATTAAATATTTCATCATATTGGTACATTAATATCGTTGTATGTAGAAATTTCTGGTAAATATATATTAAAGACGTGTGGCCAGATAAATATTGTGGTTATCGATTCGGTTGGCAACATAATTTGAATAATGATGTTTACAGCAGCCATCGATTACTAGAAATTTCGTCTGCATTTTTTTTTTCCAATAGCAATTTTTCAAATGAATCGTAAATTTTTCCATATGTTTCTAATTTTGCAACCATATATTCTTAAAAAATATATAATCTTAGGTTAATATAAATAATTAATTATATATTTATCTATAATATATCTTATACGTTTACTTTGTTTATAACAAAAACATTTTAAAATTTCGTAACAATAATATTTGCTTTATCATTATCTATAAAAGAAATTTATGAAATTTCAAAATGAAAAAATAATTATATTTCATGAATATTTCAGTATTAAAAAGTTTGTGGTTAAATATTATTTATTTTAAATAATATATCTTTTATATATAATTTTTTCGTAAGGCTTTATTTTTTCAAAATATCTACAAATTTCATTATTACAACTTCTAAGTTTTACCTCTTGAAGTGAATATACAATCAAATTAGAAGTTTCTCCTTTTATAAGTCACACTTTCAAAATATAATCTGTTTAACTTTTCTGTATTTGAAAATAGAAGCGTGAAGACCTTTAACGCACAAACACACACACACACACACACAGTCAAATATATAATAATTACCTCATTAAAAATATTTTTTTAAAAAAGATTTTATTAAAAAATTCACTAAAAAAAAGAAAATAAATATTTCAGATACTGCCATCGTAAAAATAAATGTATTTATGCGTTAAAATAAAAGCGGGTAAACAGATGAATTCTGTTTAAAGTGTCTTTGTCCCTTAGATTTGCTGACATCAAAGGCAGACGAAGTGGAAACTATTTCCTTAGAAATACAATGGTAAGTTTAAGAAGATAGTTTGGAACAATTGTCTTTCTTACAACCGGTTAGAAAACCTGGAATAAGCCATTTTTACTTGTGGCTATCGCTTCTACATTGTCAAGCCGAAATATCGTCTCGAGCTGTTTGTCTTTCTATTCTTCCATGTTTTGAAGGACATGTTAACAACCGAACTGATTATGTACTTTTACTGTAACGATTTTTGAAATGTCTTTTTATCAATTTGATATGAATGTTTCTTAGCAACGTTTGGTTCTTGTAGCAGCACTGTTGTCAGTGATCCGTACCTACTGGTACACCGGTCCAAGGAACATTTTGACCTAATCTAGAAACCTGTCTGCTTAAAAGTCTTATCAAAATAATAATCAACACAAAGCAATAACGCGCCATCTATACATATAAAATGAAAAGATTTAAAACAGACCGCTTCTCAGAGCTCTAATACAGTATTGGACGATTCTGCTTATATTCGCAGCACTAAAGGATGGAATCTCAGAAATGGTTTTCATAAGCTTATGTCCATAGTTTTCTTGAAAACCATATTTGAGATTCCACCCTTCAGTGCTGCGTATATAAGCAGAATCGTCCAATACAGTATTAGAGCTCTGAGAAGCGGTCTGGTGGATTAAATTAGCGAAACCGCTGAGAGGGTTCACCACTGATGAGCCAAGCCCTCCCAATATATTTTTTCATCGCAGTAAGGGCAGTAGAAGTTTGTATTTTGTATAAAAGAAAGATTCGTGCTTTTAAATCCTTTCATTTTATAAAAATAATAATCGTAATAAAAATTTTCGTTTTTTTTTTACATATACAAATTACTTAAAATTAAATATTAAAATATAAATATAAGGTTGTCCCAAAAGTTCATGTTTTTCTTAAAACGCTGTTATTACTTGGCGAATAATATTAATACGGCGAATATAGAATATATAATACATAATACAATTACTTTATACATAATACAAAGACATTATACATAACGGCGAACAATATTGGTATTTCAATTTTTTTGTAGGGTTTTACGAAGTTTTGCGACAACCTTTTAAGATATTTTTTTAACTTATGTATGTTGTACATAAGTGTTCTTTAATACCTAGTGAAGGTTTTGTTAAAAAATTATATCTACCATTTCGCGAAAAATTTTCGCAGATTTTAGAAGTCAGAAGGCGAAAAAATCTGAGCAAAGCTGGTCTAGAGAATGAAGATTCCTTCCGTAGATTTAGCGTAGAAATAATTAATGTAGATTGGTACGTATAAATACAAAGACGTATATCATGTTTTCAAAATGTTATTCGAATATTTCTCCTAATCTTATATTTATACCAGAAGTACAATTGAGATATACAGGAATCTACTTTTGTTGCTAAATTTCGTGTAGTAGCAAAATATATTCCAGGTATTCACACATTTTTCTGTGCGATGTTTTCAGTAGATTACTTTGGTGTTGCTAGACCTCCACAGACAGCCAAAAAATAGAGGATCTAACAGCACCAAAGTGACTTACAGAAGAGATCTCACAGAAAGATGAATTAATACCTGGAATATATTTCAGATCTACACGAAATTTCGCAACAAAAGTAATCCCTGAATATCTCAATTGTACTTCTGGTATAAATATAAGATTGCGAGAAATATTCGAATCACACTTTAAAAATATAATATACGCCTTGATATTTATACGTGGGAATATATATGTCATCCATTTTATTCGCGTTCTGATTGGCTGTTCACAATCACCTGACTTTAATCAGCCAATTAGCGCTGAGATCATTAGCCAATAAGTGTGCTGTGTTTTCCCTTAGCGTGTTCCAAAATCACTTTTTTTAGGTACCGCTCAAAAAGAGCAACCTAGTTTATGATATTTGCAACAATGAATAATATATGAATGTTATTCACATATTAAACAAAATGTTAACGCGGGATTCAATCCCGGTTCATGACTGTCGGGAATCGAGGGTGTTACCCACTCGTCCACCGACTCTTTCTTTTTTCCTTAGCTCAGAGGCATTAACCATTGAAATTTTATATTAAACTAGCGGACGTACCCGGCTTCGCCCGAGGTTTTACCCGAGTAAAGGTTTGTCTAACGAACATTTGTTAAAACAATTCTCTATAAACTTGAAAAAAAAAAGATATATTTTGATAATTTGAAACTCGTAAATTTGAATCTCTCGATAAAGTGAACATTTTTTCCCGGTCCCTGTGTGCCGTGTCATCCTGAATTTTGTCTTTCATAATTTTCTACATTACAAAATCATCGTTTTATCTAGTGAACATATTTTCCCGGTCCCTTGAAAAATACTCGATAAGTTGAATAAAATCATGGTCGTGAATCTCTCGATAAAGTGATTATTTTTTCCCGGTCCCTGTGTGCCGTGTCATCCTGAATTTTGTCTTTCCTAATTTTCTACATTACAAAATCATCGTTTTATCTAGTGAACATTTTTTCCCGGTCCCTTGAAAAATACTCGATAAGGTTGAATAAATTCATGGTCGTTTATGGAAGATGGACGAAGTTCCCGGAGGTCATCTTGGGCAAGCTCCCGCGAGGCTTTTTTTCTTGTCTACTTGGCATAGCTGTGTTGCCAACTCTGCCCTGATTGGTCGGTGGGTACTTTGACTGTCGGCCGGCGGCCGGGCGAATCCATTCTCGCACGGGGTCTGCCCCACTCCAAACTTTTGGCAAAGCACTTTCTAATTAAAGATTATTGTCTTAAATAATCTTTAAGAACAAAAAGTATAATAATTGAACGATAGGAAATTATAGTAAATAATTATACTAAACTAAATGATGTAAAAATAATTAGACATGAAATTTGATATAAGTTTTAGAAAAGTTATCGTTAAGTCCACGGGAAAAGATGTAGCCAAAACAAATAGGTTTTTAACAGTGACATGTGAGCACCCGCCTCGAGACGCGCTCCTCTCTCCTAACATTACTCCCCCTCTTGAAAAAGCCTATCTCCGTCTCAATGGTGGCGCTGCTTGCGAGTTAAAGCTACAAATCTGCAAATAACTCTAAGGATATTAAAGATATTCAAGATATTATTTTTCGTAAACCTTTCCGGGGATATGCCTAATAATATCCCGAAATTTCACGGCGATTGGATGTATGGTTTTCGAATCCATAGAGGACACACACACACAGACAGACACACAGACATTCAATTTTATATATATAGATATAAGAGATCGGGGGTTCGATTCTTGGAAGTTCTTTCTTTTTTTTTTTATTAAATAATTATTTTTTTACATCAATCTCTATTTTTAAAACCAAATTGACTTCAGGACTGTATGAATTACACTTAGAAATTAGGCAAAATTATATTTGTATTATAAGGATTATCTAATGCTTGATCTCCATATTCTGTTATGGGAAATGTTAAAGGCGTCAGAATAAATAGATTTTATTATGTATACACATTTCCAGGTTAAATTATTCTTGAAACTTTCTGTCGTATATGCTATGGGCTTAAAGCTCTCTATATTTTATTATTTAAGGTAAAACCTTAATGAGGCTAAGAGCTGGTTGTCGTTCTAGAGCCGTTTAGCCGAACAAGCTATAAGGTTCAAGTTTTAAAACAAAAGTCTATCATTTTCAACAATCTTTACCCTGTTTAATAATTTTGATTCAAAATTAAACTGAAAGGGATAATTAAAAATCCTCAACTATCCCATCCCTTTGTCTACATTGTACTATACATTCAATGGATGACGGCAATATTGTATTGTAAATAAGGTGCATGTAAATTATCGCATTATAAAAGAATAGGCAAATTTGTAACATCGCTCTTTTTATGATGGTGTTATTTTTGGTATTTCTTGGGAGATAACAATAAATATTTTCTTCTCCAATCACCTATCATTTCCTACTCTACAACTGGAGAATATAAACAGTAGCAATGCGTTTTTTTTTTTATCCGTGCAAAGTACAAGCTTTCGGATCTTTATAATCCTTCCACAGGTATAGCTATAAGTTGAGAGAATGAGGATATAAAAATATATAATCATATTTACATCTATAAAGACACAAACAAATTCGAATTTACAAAAACATTTTATAAATATAAATATTTCATGAACTAGAGGACTTCTACCTATTCAAACAAAATAAACATAAAATAAAACTTGATAACAATAAAAAGATGAAGGTGTATCCTCCCATAAAAAATACTGGGCTTTTTTTAAAATGTCATTTGATTACAATTATATCTCTCTTTTTTGGCTAAGCTATATAGATAATGTGCTATTTAGAATCAAGATAAAACAATAATTCACAGAAATAGTTCAAAAGTGATAGTGTACTGATATCAGGTTGATAAATTAAGAGAAAGGTATCTCCTGATTGTGTTACTGAGAGTTGATGATGGCTTGCGCCATCTGTCTGAAAGGGTATTTGACCAACTCTGGGATATTTACAAATCAACGATTAGAATTTCTAATAATTTTAATCATTCGTTTTATTAATTCAATAAACTGGGCTTTGAGCTTTGACAGAGGTAACACGAATACCCCTTGATATGTTTGTAGATGGTTTAACGCAGATCAATATGTAAATACATATTTTATCATATATATATAATACCGTTAAAATAATTTCATAATTGAGAAAAAAAAATTGAAATTCTCTTAACTGTGTATTATTTGATACAGAATTAGCTTTCTGTACTGACTCAATATTCAGAATCTGTAAATCTTAATTTATTATATTTTAGTTAACTCTTCCAAAATATATTTTTTACTCCTAATATATTTTTAAAATAAGTTATAAGTTTATCATAAGATATATCAGTTTGAAATACGTTTCAATAACTTCAGTGATATAGGTATATAAATATATGAGGTAGTTGAATTTCCTTTAAAGCTGTTAGGGACGAGAAACCAGTTCGTCCAGTTTTATAGAAAGAAATAAAGGGTCTCAATATAAGTTATCGTATTTACAAATATAGATTCTATCAAGGACGTATATTAGAAGTCTATCAAAATGCAATATAGAAGTGAAATATAGTTAAATATTCTGTTATTCGAAATCTCCATTCTACTGATTTATCCTGCGGTAGAGTTAATGGCCATTTGGCCAACTTCCATCAACTTGTTGTTTCTAATGATTTAACCATTTAGTTGCCTCTCTCTGGTGGTGGAATTTAATTAGCATTTCTACTAACAATCCTAAAAGGGCAAGTTTATTAAAATAGTCATTGAAGGCAAGCATAGAATTGTTTTTTAAAAGAGAAAATATAAAATGTTTTTATGGTGGTGTCTTGTCCATTCTCCATGGAAAGGAGGGGTGCCATTGCCCCGTTAGTCAGCCACATTTCAGAGTTCCCTGTTCACGGTTACCGTAGCGGCTCGGGGTTCATGACAACGTACTTCACTCTACAGGGCAGTCCCTTACTTGTGCTGCTTCTCCCGCCCGTTTTTATAAAATAATTATTCGATAACAGTGTGGAAATCTTAATTCTCCCAAGATAGTCTGCCCTAAAAACATGAATTCTTTCCGTTTATCTTGTCTCTCATTTTAGAGATCAGAAGTTATATCAATATTCAAGTCATTTTTTATTCAGAAAAGGTGGTCGCTTAGAGAGGTAGTTGCTCAGCAGACAGGTCGCTCAGGGGAGGTATATATAGATGTCGTTTCTATATTCACTTTGTAGAATGTAAATTTTCTTTATTAATTTCTTTTTTTTTTTTTTTCATGTTTTTCTTAGAAAATACAGTCAACTTTGAAGAGTAAGGGCTTAACTTTGGGGGTAGGGGGAAGGTTTTCTAATAAAAAAAGACACGTCTCGTTAAAATAGATGCAGAAACTATGGTTTTCCTGGGCTAACGAAGGCCATATTCTGAAATCATGGTTTCCAGGTGGGTCTTTCGCCACTGCTGACCTATATCTGCTAAATTGCAGAGATATACACAGGTGGCGCATAGGGTTTGCGTCTATTTTGATGGTTATTTGTAATAAGTTGTGTAACCTTATACAAAACATGGATTGAAGTATTCTGAGAGGAATCCCTGACGATTACAGTCTTCCATTTACATCGCTATCATGTCGAATGTGTCGCTACTGAAGAAGTTCACCATCCCTGGCTGGAGGATGAAATCATCGAAGAAGGAACTTCCTCCTGAATATTCTCCCCTGTTACATATATACAAATCTGAGCAGGAATTGAGCTGAATTCTAAACAGACCCGTTTATCATTTGAGAAGCAGATACATCAGTATTCTGCCACTGGTGACTTCAAGACGACATTGTACAACATTACGACAAATTCTAGCCACATTACTATTGTGATAACCACGATTAAATCCTCATTAACTTAATTTAAGAGCAAAATCTTATTATATTTGCATATTAACGTTATTGATGGCTTTCATCACCTATCGGAATAAATATCAAATAAACTTTAAACATAAGGTAATAAGACAAATCCAAATAAATGAATATTATGTGATTTTTCGGTAACAGCGTTGTTACTATCTTCAGACAAAAGTGCTGAATGATAACTTGGAGAGAGAGAATATGGTTTTACGGGCTACAAACCAAAGTGTGTGATTTTTTAGCTCAAGAATGAAGAAGCTGAAAACGATAACACAGCAAGTTTTAAATAGTTACTGTTATCAAGTGTGTAAACAAGATAGCAGATAAGAAGAAGATAATTTTCTAAGGACCCTTAAATTTGTCTGAAAATGGTAACAACGCTGTTACCGAAACATCACACACTATTTATTCATTTGGATTAGGTATTATTACCTTGTGTTTATAATCCAAATTGTGTCTTATCATCAAATAAACGTTGTATCCCCCCCCCTCCCAGAATATTGGTAAAAAATACTTTTTTTTCTGATAAATCGATAAACAGTCAATAACGTAACGTTTCGGGTTGTTTACCTTCGTCTGTTTGGTGCCAATATGTAAGACCAATATTCTGAAAATCAATCAAAACTGATAGTTATTCCGATAGATGGCGCAACCTATCAGCAACATTTAGTTACACTATCAAGAAATAATTTTCTTAATTTTACAACTTGATCTAATACAGTCTTTCCCCCAATTCTATTTTTCTCCGTTAATTTGTAATGGTGGAATACTTCACGATCCGAATATACAAATGCGCAGAAATGTGTGTGTCTTTTTAAACACATAAATTATTTTAATATGTGTGTGTGATTTTTATTATCTTAAAGAGATAATTTTAATTGATTGGTTTTTTTTTTCAAAATGACTTTTAATTATTGTTTTTATCCTAAGAAGGACTGAAGTTTTGGTTGAAACATCGCTAAAATAAACTTAGAAGAATTTAAAATTAATAAAATATTTTCTCACAATGAGTTTTTATTTTAAAATGCTAGCTTTCAAACTATAATCGCTCTTCAACTGGCTTAATAAAAAACATCGACTACATCTTACAAGAAATATTTACAAATACATTTGTATTTTCATATACATGTATTTCTTGTAAGATATAGTCGATGTTTTTTATTAAGCCTGTTGAAGAGCGATTATCACTTGAAAGATAGCATTTTAAAATAAAAAGAAACTCATTATAAGTAAATATTTTAGTAATTTTGAACGTTTTTCACAATTTTATCATGAATAGAAACTTATATGAATAGGACTCCCTTTAAAGAGAAAAAAAAAAGAAATAATAATCTGGCCTTAACTACCAGTTTCATGATTTTTCAGGATGCCTGAATGACCAGTTTTGTGGTCGTTGAGGTACAGCTTACACTACGCTGATGAGAGCCAACAGCCCGAAACGTGTCCGTGGTCAGCTTTTCTTGATTAATCAAGAATGGGTATTTGACCAATTCTGGAATAATTAAAAATCAATGAGAACAGTTTATATTTATTCCGATAGATGGCGCAAGCCATCAGCAACTTTCAGTTGCACGATAAGGAGATGCCTTTTTTTATATAATAAAAGAGTATTTTTAGTCATAGATGAGAATATACTCTGTTTAGATTAAAAATTAAAATCTTTAAGAAGAGTCCGACAACACGAGTGTTCCAGTAGAGAGCGCGTGAGTAATCTAAATAAATTGTCAGACGACAAGTGCGACACGCAGGCAGACGAAGATTTCCCCAGCGTCGCCAGCCGACGGCGGCAGCTGGCATTCACACCTGATATCGATTGGACGGGTAAATTCCTTTTTGTTCTCCTTACTCAACAATTCTGTGATCGACATATTTTTAAAAATATATTTTTACACTTTTCTTGAAATTTCTTCCTATACGTAGATATAAGCACACATTACATATACAGCTCTATTAAGACCACTGGTCTTATACAGATTCACCACAGAAAAGAAACATAGATGGAGCTCCTATACTCCAGGCAGCGTAAAGCCCAACAGCCTCCAGGTCCGACACATGTCCAGTGACCACAGAATCCACCGTACATAGGTTAGCGTATTTTTCCTTTTTAATATTGATAATCGACGTATATTTATTCCTTGTTTTAACATATTATAAACGGTCTAAATCGTTGTTAGATTTAGTATATTTTGGCAGAGTTTCTTTCATGGTCTTTTTTTGCAATGTAGTAATCATGATCAAACAAAGGGTTCGACATGGGGTTATCCGTTTTTGTCTCAATTTGCATTATATATATATATAAGCAGAAAAATATAAATAACAATAAACTACACGGCTCGATGGAAAAAAGTTTTTATTTTTTAATTGAATTTCATCGATTGGTATGAAAAGAAAGAAGAAGTCAACTCTGGGTTTATTCCGTGTGGCAGTGTCATTGCAATCTCTATCAAATCAGTTACCTTGATTTTACAAGGTAACCACGTCTAGTTCAGTAACTAACATTTAACTATCAGAATAGTTACTATTAGGTATCTGTCTAATGATAGGATGACAATAAAAGCATCTGGTGAATTTGTTTCATTATTATTTTTAAATCATTAATTCTATCCACTAAATCGTACCTTTTTTTTTTTTCAAAAATAATTATTAGCTAAACATTTTGATATTAATTCTTTTTTTTTTTTAATCCTTTGATCGTGCAACTGAAAAATGTTTAATAGTTTGCGTCATCTAACGGAATAAATATGAATATATCGTTATACGTATATACTTGAATGTACGTTATATAACAAGAACCTATAGGCCAACTGTCCTGGTGTGGACCTAACATCTACCCACATATTCTTATGCCCAGCAATGGCCGCAACCTTGCAGAAAATTTATATGGACCCAGAACAGCAGCTTAACATACCCAAGATAGTGGACATTGCGCTTGCTGTGATAGAGAAGTATGGAAACATCTGAGGCTCTTCATTGGACACGACAACAACAGCATCAACATATTGTTGTTTTTTTATAATTCCAGAATATATATAATATAAATCACAACCTTGTACGCGTTTCGGAGCCTTTGGCACTTATCAGTGTGGTGTAGGCTATACATAAACTGCAAAAAAAGCTTAGGGCTTTATGATACATCTAGGAATGAGTACTTAAGGCCAAAAGTGTGTCTGTTGGTATTTATCCCGATAGATATCGCAGCCCATCAGTAACTTACAATTGCAAGATTGCCAACTGGTTTAGTTCATTTTTACTTTTTGTTCCTTTTTATTTATTTTCAATTATATTGTCACGTAGAGAGAATTAGGAAAGCTAAACTTAGAATAACACCGCAATTTATTCAATGCAAAACTAATTTGTAAAATACAAGATAAACAATGGATGAAGTCTATAGTGTGACAAAATATAAATATATACAGATAATAATAATCTATTCCTAAAATAATAAATAGTTTAAGCAAAAATACGAGAATCATGGGACGAGTGTCTTTTGTAGGAAGATTTATTTTAAATCGCTCAAGCTTTCGGGCTGACCGGCCCTTCTACAGGAGACAAGTGAACAAATGGCACATCGGGTACTATATAATGATGGGACTATTTACATATTCAAAAAATTTTAAAATTTTTAAAACTTTTTATAGGGATTTTGCATATCTAAGCAAAGAGAGAGAGAGTCAGGAGGAATAATTAGCATAATAGTAAATTATGGACAGAAGAAATTGACATGTATGATAATAGATATTGAATATAGTAGAGCCTGTAATAACTTCTACTGTCTATGAGAGAGGAGGGGGGGGGGGGAATCCGCACAGATGGAGGATACAGGGCTATGGGAACAGGGATTGGTAGGATTCAGGGAGGTCGATATGTCTATTGATGGCGTGGAAGCCCTGGGAAACGAGAGCTTCCAAGGTGAGGCGCTGCTGCTTGTTGTGTATGCGGCTATAGTGCACAGATGGATTGGCCAGGTCGAAAGAGTGGTTGGTGGTTCGGATATGTTGGTATATAGCTGATTTCTCATCTTGTCTGGAGATGTTTTTTCTGTGTTCCTCGAGTCTTGTCCCTACGCTCCTGCCCGTCTCACCAACGTAGACAACATCGCAGTCAGCGCAGGGAATGGAGTAGACACAGCCAGACAAGAGAGATGGGTTATATGGGCTATTGCTTTTCGTATCTGGGTTCCTAATGAGGGAGCTGATGTTAGGAGAGTTGGAGTACAGGGTCCTGACTCCAAACTTGCTTAGGGTTCGGGCTATGGAGGAGCTAGTGGGGGAATATGGGAGGACACATATGGATTTATATACGGGGTTGGAAGCGGTGTGGTTGGGGTTGTGGAAATGGCGCAATATGAAAGACTTCGGGTATTGGAATTTTATGAGATTGGCTATGACTCTATTGGTTTCCATGGTTTTGAAATCAGAGGTGGAACAGTGGGTGTGAACTCGTTTAGATAGGGTTTGACGGTGTTGATTTTGTGACTTAGGGGGCAGAAGGAGTTGAAGTGAATATAATTGGGTCTGAACGAGTTCTTGTAATGTACTGTGGAGTGGTATCTGGTTGGGGTCCGGATGATTAGGAAATCTAAGAAAGGGAGGGCGTTGTAGGTTTCGGTTTCATGGGTGAAGGAAAGGTCAGGATGGTAACTGATGAGTTTAGAGAGGATATTTTCAACCTGGCTTTTAGTGCATATGCAGAACACATCATCTATGTATCTACGCCAAAGGCGGATATCGGATGGAAAATCTGAGGTGATCTGCATATCTATAGACCGCATAACAATCTCAGCAGCAGCTGAGGAAAGAGGGTTCCCCATTGGGGACCCTTTTATCTGTAGAAAAAACTGTGAGTTGAAGGAGCAGACTGAGGATTGTAAACAGAGATGGGTGAGTTCTATAATTTTGGATGAGGTATGGCAATCGACATGGGAATCAACTAGGAAGGACCTGAGGGAGTCTATAATTAAATCATGGGGAAGGCTAGGGTATAAGGATATTACATCAAATGAAACCATGACGAGGCTCGGACAAGGAGGGGTACCATGCACATCATTAATGTGTTATATAAAATAAATAGTTTGCTACAATATTGTCTTGTAGTAAAATGGGAGAACCATTTCTACAGAAGTTTTCTTATTATCAAAATTATATTTAAACAAAAGAGGTTTTGATAATAAACCAACTTATTAAGGAAGTGAAAAAAATATTTTAAAAGTGAAATTGTACTGGTATCAGGTGTATCAATTAAGAAAAGGCATCTCCTGATTGATCCCTGATGATGACTTGCGCCATCTATCGGAATAAATATCAACTATTCGTTGATATTTTAATTATTCCAGAATTGGTCAAATACCTATTCTTGATTAATCAAGTGGTTAGATTTTCTTAATTAATCAAGAAAGGGTATTTGGCCAATTCTGGAATAATTCAAAATCAACGAATAGTTGAAATTTATTCCAATAGATGGCGCAAGCCATCAGCAACTTTTAGTTGCACGATCAGGAGATGCCCTTTTCATCAATTTATCCGCCTGATCCCAGAACAATTTCTCACTTTTCATTTTTCACATAAACAAATTAATCAAAATTAATAAACAATCTTAATTTTGAAGGTTTGATAACTTTATATCAATATATTTCCATTTTATTCCTTTAAAAAATGAAAGAATAAATATAAGATAGAGAAGGTAAATTGGCTTTCATCAAACAAATTTCCAACCTCATTTATATGAAATAAGAGTGCTGAGTAACAATTTACTGCGGTGATAACATACTCTATTAGATAAAAGGCATAGGGCGTATCTCCCGTTGATTTAAACGTCAAAGCTAGACGCCACCTATTGACCGTCGCCGCAAACTAGCGGCCTCGGGTCGGTAACAAAACAACAACACCAGCTTTGACAAACTAAGAATCGTCCACCTAGAGACCATGGTTTCTTCTCAAACTTCTCAGTTTGCCAAAGCTAGTGTTGTGGTTTTGTCACCGACCCGAGGCCGCTAGTTTGCGGCGACGGTCAATAGATAACGTCTAGTTTTGACGTTTTATTTGACCCGAGAGGCGCCCTATGCCTTTTATAGATCAACTAGCGGACGTACCCGGCTTCGCCCGGGTTTTACCCGAGTAAAGGTTTGTCTAACGAATCTCTCGATAAAGTGAACATTTTTTCCCGGTCCCTTGAAAAATACTCGATAATTTGAATAAAATCAATATTAATTGGTTCCCTCGGTAATTGGAAGTTAAAGGAATATAATCTTGCCTTGGAATTGTATCATTATTCTCGTCTCAAATAAATTGCCGTGTCATCCTGAATTTTGTCTTTCCTAATTTTCTACATTACAAAATCATCGTATCATCATGATAATATTTAGAGCAGATTGTTGAATTATAACAGATAAATTAGAATAATTATCTTGATTATTTTTAGGCGAAAAGTTATTTCAAAAATTTTATTTGCTAGAAACCTTCCCAGTACTATACTAAATAACTTCCCAAAGTTTCATGGCGTTACAATGAGTGGTTTGGTCAGGCATAAAGGACAGACACACACACACACATACATTCATTTATATTTATATATATATATAGATTTCCTCCCGGTAAAATTACCATCTATACTCTCTTAGAGTATAGGTCATACTGAGCTACAATGGAACAAAACTTAAGGAAGTTGTACCTTTTAGCATTTATATCGGGATTCAGACAATAACTCTTTAATATATTTTATACACAGTGAT
Organism: Cordylochernes scorpioides; assembly: GCA_030710605.1. NCBI lineage: Eukaryota > Metazoa > Arthropoda > Arachnida > Pseudoscorpiones > Chernetidae > Cordylochernes > Cordylochernes scorpioides. The sequence goes on along the minus strand of CP092873.1, from coordinate 65,581,279 downwards.
CTTTATTGAAGACACAAGAGATAAACGAGAGTGTTTCACCATTTATCTATTGAATAGATTTACTCTTGTTGCTATTTACAACATGAGAATTAATTACAGTGGCTCTTGATTAGTACACAACCCCATCTGTGAATACAAGTAACCAAACGGAGCTCTGGCATATTTGTAAGTGAAAAACATGTGTAGACATGTAGTACACTTACAGTAAAAGCAGTAGTAAACTACCAACCACCATGATTATCATGGCCTGTATCACGTGTACTAGAGATAATAATAAAACATATGAGAATCAAAATATTAATGATCCACTACTTTATATTTCTATAAAACTGGGTGAACTGTCAAGAACCATAAAGACATTTCTTCATGGCCCAATTTTTTTTTAATGATAAAAATCATTATCTTATATATAAGGTTGTCCAAGAAGTTCGTTTTTTCTTATTACTTGGCGAATAATATTATTACGGCGAATACATGATAATACAATTACTTTATACATAATACAAAGACATTATACATAATGGTGAATAATATTGTTATTTCAATTTTTTTGTAGGTGTTTACGAACTTTTGGGACAACCTTATAATTACTTATTTTTATCGTATTTTAAATCGTTATATATATTATACTAGACGATTGACCCGGGTAACGCCCGGGTTTACACGATTAAATGTATTTTACATATGGAAATGGACGTAGTTCCCGGAGGTCACCCGCGAGGCTTTTTTGGCACCTAGCACAGCTGTGTCACCAACGCCAGGACCGCGCGCGGTGGGAACTCGAAATGGCCAACCGGCCGGCAGCCGGGCGATTCCATTATTTCGGAGGGGGGGGGGGGTGCCCGGCGGCAGGGAGGTCACGTGCTCGCTGGCAGCCAATGGGCGCCCCCCGCCGTCAAAACGTTACGTGTTCTAGAGGGCGCTGCTCGTGAGCTAAGTTGAATAATTTGAATATATAGTTTTAATAATTGATTTATATATTTTTTAAAATAGCCTATCGCCTTCCCCGTATTCTTTTACCTATGTATGGAAATTTTGGTACCAATTGGTTCAGTAGTTTTTGAGTTTATCGCGAAACAGACAGACAGACAGACAGAAATTGACTTTTATATATATAGAGATATAGATGGCGCGTTATTGCTTTGTATTAATTTATGCCTAACTTGTCCTTATTGTTTGCGGAAGGGCATGGCTCGATGCAAATATTTATATGTAATTCTACTGTCCTAAAATCTTATGTCCATAGTTTGCTTAAATACCATTTCTAGGATTCCACTCTTCAGTGCAGCATATAAAAGCAGAATGATCCAATAAAGTATTAGAGCTCTAAAGAAGCGGTCTGGTAGATTAAATTGGCGAAATCGCTGAGAGGATTCACCACTGATGAGCCAAGCCCTTCCAATAGTTTTTCATCGCAGTAAGGACAGCGAAAGTTTGATTTATTTGTGAAAAGAAACATTCGCGTCTTAATGTTTTCATTCGTTATAAAGAAATGTATCGTTAAGGTTTTAATTCTCGCGTCTTAACCTAAATATGATTTGTATGTTTGAGCGAAAATCTCTTATATTTCTTATAAACCAAACCCCTATTCCTGCACCAACTGAGATGTTAGTTATTTATAAAAATATTTGATCGATACAAAAAAAAGAAAATTATTTTACGTTCTGACATCTCTTCGAAGATTTCAAATTACTCCTAGCGTCGCGTTTTTAATTAAAAATGAAGAAAAAATATCTTCCCTCATAAAATTTTCAAATTATCTGAAATATATCATTTTTTAAATCACAGATATAATTAAGGTTTTTGATATTTAAAAATATTTCAAAATGATACTCAATGTAGTAGAATACTCGTAAAAGATATTATTTTTTATATTTTCTTAAATATCATGTGGAAATATACGGCTTGATGGTTCCGTTTTATTAATGCTCTGATTGACTGTTCACTCTCAAGTGACTTTTTTCAGTCAACAGCGTTGGGTTCATCAGCCAATCAGCATGCAGTGTTTCTTTTATCTCAGGGGTTTTTCACCTAACAATGAAATTCTATTTTGAATATAAGAATATAGATTCGACTCTAGTGAATACTACCTTTTTAAAACTATAAAAATATTTTTAATTTTATCATTCTATTTGTATCTTTTATAAACAAATTTATTATAGTTGTATTTAGTAATCATATTTTATTACACTTTAGAAAACAATATTCACGTATTGCAGAAGAACTACCTCCCTGAAGAGGACACCTAGTTGCAGAGCCAAAGTGTCTTTAAGGGAGAGGTGTCCTCTTACTGGAGAGTTGCTAAATAGTAAAAATGATAATTATGCAAATGAAAACTGTTCTTTATAGAGATGTGTCCTTTAGCGCGAGTGTACTCTCATAGAGGTTCTACTGTATCAAAAACTGCCCTTTGAAGAATGGTGTCCTCTAGCACAAGTGTCCTCTCATGGAGGCTCTACTGTATATAGAAAACTGCCTTTGAAGAGAGGTGTCTTCTAGCATTAGTGTCCTCTCATGGAGGTTCTACTGTAATGAAAACTGTCCTGTGAAGAGAGGTGTCCTCTAGCATGAGTGTCCTCTAAAGGAGGTTCTACTGTATATAGGAAACTGAGGCTTGATCTCCTTATACTGTAGATGGTAAATTGTAGCGACAGAGTGAGATTGTGTATCGCTCGATTTCAACTTGCCTAATTGTTCTTTCTCCTAATTTTTCATGGAGATTGTGACCGTGCTGCCCCATTCCAGCCGTTCTCGAAATGATAGAACATATTATGACGAGTATGATTATACTATTTGGTAAACATTTTCATAAAAAAAGAGGATTATTTTTATTAAAAATTAAACAAAACCCTTATTTTTGAAGTAAAAAAAAAAAAGGTTGCGGAGAGAAGAAGCGATACCATAGTTCTGCATCGAGCTGATGGTCTCTCCAGGTTTAACCGTGAAATGATCACTTCGTTAAGTAAGTCCTCCAGGGGGTAAAACCTTCTTTCAGGGGTTTCGCCAATGATGAGCTAAGCTCTCCTAACAACTATTGATTTTTCATTGTAGTCTCTGGAATTACCGTTCTAAAAAAAGGACAACAAGGACTAGGATTACAGTACTGGTTAGCCGATATGTGGCGTAATGATATTAGTAAACGAAGGACTTAAGGAAATAGAACTTTGTCAAAATTAGTAAATTGAATTTCTTGCGACGTTGTTCTCAAATTATAGCCTCAAATAGTTCCTAGTTTGGGAGCAAATTATGAGTAATTAGGAGAAAAAAAAAGAATAGCCTCACACAACATACAAAAATACACATTCAAAATACATATGTACAATGTATACGCAACACTTCCATAACATATACACAATACATATCAACAACAAATACACAACGCTACAACACAGCACACGAACACAATACATATAAAAGACAAGGACAATACACATACAACATTGTCGCAATTTGTAAGATGATTTAATCATTAGATATGTAGAGATAAGCAAAGATTATCTCGTAGTGTCATAAATTAAAACAATTTACCATTATCTCTCTCCTAACCCAGTCTAACCACAATATTACAACAGGACTTTGTCACAATTTGTCACTCGTGTTACTGATGTAGATATCACGGCCTACGTGTAGATACAGTCACCTATCTAATCTCGATAATCTACAATTATCTACCAAGTATTGTGGTCTTCTCTTAAAAACACAGAAATATGATTTATTTATTATTATATGGGAGTTATCAGATCTCGGTGCAGGTTACCGAACAGGACTCTGTCATAATTTGTGGTTCAACTATCTTACTATGGACGTAGATACCCGGCTATAAATGTCGACATCTCCCAGGAATAGTAGATCAACATATATCTACGCAGGATGTCGCGAAGGCCCCAGGGTGAACGTGCTGAACCATTCGTATCGGGGATTTTCCACGTCTCGCTGAGGTCGTAGCTAAAAACTTCCTGCTCTACACTTCTTCGTTGGAGGGCAGAAACTCGTGTAGACCGTCTACAGCCACTAGCTAGCCTTAGAATGGTCCACAACCTTTTATTTATCAATATATTAGACTAATACAAAGCAAAAACGCACCTTCTATATATAACAAATGAAAACATTAAGACACGAATGTTTATTTTTCACAAATAAGTAAAACTTCTATGTGTAAAATGATCCAATACAGTATTAGAGATCTAAAGAAGCGGTCTGGTAGATTAAATTGACGAAACCGCTGGGAGGGTTCACCACTGATGAGTCAAGCTCTCCCAACATTTTTCATCGCAGTAAGGACAGTAGAAATTGTTTAATTTTAAAAATATTTTCACTGCAATGTAAAATTAATGGGAGGGCCTGACTCATCAGTAGTGAACCCTCCAAGCGGTTTCGCCAGTTTAATCTATTATACCACTGTTATATTGCATTTTTCGGTTTTCCTTTTATAGTGATACTGATGCTAGACTCTCGGAATGGGCATTTTACATGAACTATGGACATAAGCTTTGAGGACAGTAGAAATATATACAATTATAAATATATATTATGTTTCGAGCAATCGCTCTTCCGCATACATAAAAAATTGAGTCTTTTATTAGAATAAATATATTATAATAGTTTCGAATTTTCCTAACAGATGGCGCGCTAATGCATCATAACGCAATGTGTTTGCTATGTCTTTCTACTAAGACTGAATAGTGTCTGTGTTCACTTGTTGATATTTTCTTCCATCATTTGATCCCATTTTCTTTCTTTTTTAGACCACGGGACAATTCTATCCAAGACAAAATGTTTTAATAAGAGGCTTCAATATATTGTGAAATAAATACGATATGTAATCATTCCCTATATGAAATTGACCTATTGAAATTCTCTATATCAAATTCGTGTCATTTAACGACATTCTCAACTTTTCTGCTGAACTGTAGAACTAGCAAAATACACTCACGGACAAAAACTTAAGAAAGTTGTACCTTTTAGCCTGTATATCGGGATTCAGACAATAACTCTGAAAGATATTACAGTGACCTTTATTGAAGATACACGAGATAACCAAGTGGGAGCACAAAATTGCCTCTGTCTCATTAAAAAAAGACTTCCAGTGGTATTAAAGACTTTTCAATTCCTTAAGTTTTGTCTATGAGTTGTGTCAACAAAGATGTCTTCTTCAGACCTCATGTCTTCATCCCATCTCACTCCACCATCTTGTTGTCTGTCCCAGTCTAGAAAAATCTTTGATGTGGTCCATGTTTTAATTCGTTCATTTCTACATGCTCCCTCTATCCTGCCCTGTAGAATTGGATTTTACAATCATTAACATAAATATTATGCATTAGCGCACTATCCGTTGTGAGAATTTCAAACTATTTTTTTTGTGTGTTTTCATGTTGTTAGAACCTAAGTTTGTGCTTAATATATATATATATATATTGCTTATCCCTAGTACACGTGGTACAGGCCATGATAATCATGGTGGGTAGAAGTAAGCGACTGCTTTTACTATAAGTGCACCACATGTCTACACATGTGAAAAGCAGTTTGACTTTGCACTTAGAAATGTGTCAGAGCCCCGTTTGGTTACTTGCACTCGCTGGTGGGGTTGGACTTTTGCAAGAATCGGTGGCCATTGGAACATTTATTTTTTAATTAGAAAAAAAGTGCCCAATGCGGGAATCGAACCTGGATCGAAAGCGGTCGAAAACCAAAGGTTTAGACCCTTCTTCCACCCGACCCAAGTACTAAATAATAAAGAATTTCACTCTTTAGAACCGAATTCCTCTCTGGTGGTGTTTTATAAGGTTGCCCCAAAAGTTAATGTTTTTCTTATTACTTGGCAAATAATATTATTACGGCGAATACATAATAATACATAATACAAAGACATTATACATAACGGCAAATAATATTGATAGAGTAGAATCTCCCTGTAAAGGACACCTAATTGCAGAGCCAAAGTGTCCTTTAGGGAGAGGTGTCCTTTTACCGGAGAGTTGCTAAATAGTAAAAATGGTAATTTTGCAAATGAAAACTGTCCTTTGTGGAGAGGTGTCTGCTAGCGGGGTGTCCACTAAAGGGAGGTTCTGCTGTATTTCAATTTTTGCAAGTGTTTACAAACTTTTGGGACACTCATGTACAACCACGAGGATTTCATCAGGTTTGTCAACCTCGGATTGTCCTGTGATGTTCTATGTTGGTGACATCATGACAACCCAGCTGATAGCACCTCTGTGATAAGGCATGGGATTGACCTGAGATAACATTCATTTGTTTTATTATCACTAGTCCACGTCGCGATGATAATCATTGTGAATAGTTAGCGACTCATTTTACTGTACCTGCCACATTTCAGAGTTCCCTGTTTACGGTTACCGTAGCGGCTCGGGGCTCACGACACCGTACTACAGGGCAGTTCCTTACTTGTGCTGCTTCTTCCGCCCGCCACGTAGAGGAGGACTTCTGGGCAGGGCCATCTAAAAAATAGACCCCCCATTTTATAATATAAACTTTAATTCTGTTGAAAGTGGCAATTCCAGATATTTGACAGCTCTGTCTTTATATCACAGCTTTGTTGGATTGTTAGTTGGCTAGTGGTTATTGGATAGGGCAGGCCGGCGTGAGCTGCTGATGTACATATAATTTTATCTCTTTGTCCTTCCTTATTGTCTTATACCTTTAAGTAATAAAGGATCTTTCTCTTCTACGAATCTATAATTTTTCCCAACAGTATTCAAAGCGACGTCTCCAGCCACAATTAAAGAAAGAAATAAAGAAAGAAAGAAACAGTTAAGAGAACTTGGTTCAATAGCGAACAACCTTCTCAGCTGTTTTCTAACTTGAATAAACTCCATCTGACGTCATCTCTGATAGCCTGGATACCAATGGGGGGAAGACGGCTGCTAACAAGCTCCCGGGGTCAAGATTAAGCTAATTGATGCCGAAGGACTCTACAATCCCAAGATGGCGGTGGCGCAGCGTACCCAGATTGTACTGCATCTTTATATCAGGAGACCACCACTACAAAATCCACATTAGTGAATAACTGAATTAAGATTCCTTGACTTAAATGATAATTTTTCTCAAATTTGGATTAATAACTTAAGACACTACCGTATTTTGAATTCAAATATGTTATATAAAATATACTTTTCAATTTTTAAAGTTAACTAAAAAAAAAAGTAGAATAAAACTTTTTCTCTAATCATGAAGCATATGATAATAATGAAAAACTAATAACAGAGTAATTCTAAACATCTAAGAATTTTTCTTTTGCGTATATATTCTTTTGTTCTTATGTTAAAATCCGAATATCACATTCGTAAAAAAGACCAACAAAATTAGAATTTACAAAAAGTAAGTAAAAAACACGATTTAATTTCATTATCTTAATTTCAGCTTAGATACCAAGATGCGGAGCGTGCAGAGAGAAAATCCGAATTATTGTAAAAATGAGAAATATCGACGTAGGAATCAAAGAGTGATCAGTCTCTCGCTAGATCTGTGTATTTCCTCTCCATCAGATCCAATCATAACGTTATAAATACTTTAATTCAATCCGCCTTAAAATACCACTCACATTTATCACGTTTCTAAGCCCTTCCTTCACTGGCTTGTTAAGAAAAAGCCTACATCATGCTGACAAGGACCATTGAGTCCGAATCACGTACGTAACTAATTTTGTTTTCCTGATTGGTCGGGTAAAGATAGTTGGCCAACATTTACAAAATCAAGAAAAAAAGAAAGGCGCATCTCCTTATCGTGCAACTGAAAGTTGATGATGGCTTGCGCCATCTATCGGAATAGTTTATATTTATTCCGATAGATGGCGCAAGCCATCAGCAACTTTTAGTTGCACGATAAGGAGATGCCCTTTTCTTTTTTCTTAATTCATGCACCTTAACCCAGTACAATATCACATTTGAATTATTTTTTCACATTTACTATATCATTTTTTTTAAATCAATGTTTAGTTGGTATTTATTCCGATAGATGGCAGTTTTAAATATTTTTGACTTTGAGCTAGGTGGGGATGAGAAGTTGCCTTTGTCTTCCTTATATTAGAAGTTATTCCTCTTTTAGAATCTTCCCCTACTCAGAATAACTAATCATTCCACAGTAACATGGAACAAATCATGATAACAACGGTATCTGGAGAATTAGGACAACATGGGTCGTTAATATGTATCATTGTTAAAAATGAGAGTCGGTGGAAGGGTGGTTTAAACCGTTGGTATTCGACCGCTACGACCCGGGATCGTATCCCGCATTGAGCATTTTTTTCTAATTAAAAAAATATATATTCTCCAATAGCTTCCGATTCTTGTAAAAGTATAACCCCACAAGCGAGTGAAAGTAACCAAACAGGGCTCTGCCACATTTGTAAGTACAAAGTCGAACTGCTTTTCACTTGTGTAGACAATTGGTGCACCTACAATGAAATCAGTCGCTAACTTCTACCCACCATGATTATCATGGCCTATACCACGTGTACTAGGGATAATAAAAAATATTTAAAGGTTTTTTTTTCAAATTCGACTAACCAATAGGAAATGATAGAGAATTGGCCAACGAACTTTCAGGATCCTATCAGCTTGGGCTGGTCGCGATAGCGCGAAAGAAGAGAATCTATATGCATAAGGGAGGGAAGATGTCTGAAGATTTGTACTTAGTCTATATAGTTTGGATCATAGCAAAGTAAATCATTTTATTTGCGATCGAACGTTGTGATCTACTGTACATATTACATCCCAAACACGATTTTACCAACATCGTGTTTGTATCATAGCGTATTACCAATATTTAGAGTAGGAATTAACCCCATGTTAGAATCTCTAAGCTGTTGAATAAAAAATCATATAAAGATGAAAAGTAGTAAAATGGTGAAATTTTACTGGAATCGGGGTTGATAAATTAAGAGAAATGCATCTCCCCTGATCTTGTAGCCTAACGTTGATTATGGATTGCGCCATAAAATTCTTCGTAGATCGCGAAATGCGTGGTCTCGCTAGAGACCCGCTGGCGATTCTCCACCAAACTCTGCAGCGGTGGCTGAGGCGCCATTATCATTGTACATAGTATCATGCATACATCTATATTAATAAAATGGAAATTTCATAAGTGGACATCACTAAAAACTTTTGTTACAATGCATCAATATCAACCAAATTTTCAACATTTATGTAAAACGAGATGGAGCAGGTTTTGCTTAACATCAAAATATATTTCCTAACATTAACATACGTAACTTCGCTGTTATCGATTAAATACAAAAAAAATCAACAGAGTTAATTTTATTTATATATAAATACAAAATTAAATTTCAACAGAGTTAATTTTTTTACATACTAGCTAATAATCTCAATCTAAAAAATATTCAAAACAAGCAATTTTAAGATAACACCATATGTAAAACAGTCGGCCAAGAAAACAACAACGATATTACATCTTTCTCACATATTCACACACAATCTTGATTAATAATTAAAACTAATCTTTAACATTGTTTATTATACTTCAACTTTTATTTCTAAATTTGTTTTTAAATACCCAATTGTTTTATCATGTTTCTAATTTCGCCTAACAAATATACAAATTTATAGTGACCAACATATGCAAATTTTATCTTTGTTTTTATTTAACTTGATATCGTAAACATAACATCCATTGTAAGCATTTTTCTGTTCACCTTCCGTGGTTTCTCTTTTCTCTGATAGTTTTTAGGTGTAGTATATTTTCTTTTTACTAGACTACAAACATTCCCTCGAGAAAAACCTGGGCGAAGCCGGGTACATCCACTAGTATATATATAATTGTAAAACGTCATTTGAAATACTATCCCGCATGTGTTTCTTTTCAACGAAAAATCAAAATTCATTTCAAGGAGAAATAACGATTGTTTCTAATTTTTGGATGAGGTATGAAAGGGTGAATTGTGAAGAGTAATGATAAACGGAAAAATAAAAGTGTCCAGGGATGTGAATCGAACCCACAGTGTTCCGCTTACCGGGCAGTTAGTATTTCAAATGTCATTTTACAATCACAAGCCGCATTATATTATATTGTAATATATATAAATATATTTTTAAAATAGTGTAGACTGTGCACTTTTGTATGTATTGACATGATGTCAATACAATTATTTTAATTGTAAATTGTCTAGGCTTAAAATATATTCATAAATGCAGAAAAGAGGATTTGGCCAACGCCAGAATGACGTCAATATCCAGGCCTCGTGGGATCACAGGCCGCTCGACGATGATCAAAACTTCCCGGAGTCTGCGGTGTCAAGAAAACGACGAGAAGCATATTTATTCCATAAAGAGTGATTGGAAGAGAATCGTTACCCCATTGAGGAATGAGCTATTATTATGGCTAATGCTAGTTATTCCAACGCCGGTGCTTCTGGGAGACCTTAGGACATCCTAAATACCATTCTTAACTGAAATCTTCACTCATATTTTATCTTTTAAAAAAAAATAACCATTGAAAAACCTGCTTAAAAACGCTGAGTCTGTGAAACACCCTCTTCTTGCGCGCATGCAACGGTAATAGAACGGAAAATAAATGCCTTTACGTTGAAATTTGCCGTTGAGAAGTAACTCTCTAAAAAACTGCCAAGAAAACGGTCAAATCTATTAGATTTCACCTTCCCGTGTATGATGATAGAAAGGAAATGAACTGCGCATGCGTGGATACAATGGAGGTAAAAATGAAGTGATCCTGCGCATGCGTCGATATAAATAGTTTAAGATTGAATAGCAGGAGGAAGAAAATATAGCAAACATCAACATACAGTACTTATATATGCAATAAAGGCGGTTTTATACCTTTTACACAATACATAGCATACAACAACATACAACATTCTATATTTAAAATGAAGAAGTTTAGGTTTCAAAGCAATTTTATTAGCGCCTTCGTCAATAAAAAATCCTACACATACAGTTATGAGCTATATGCTAAGGGTGAACACAACTATTTATAATAATATTGTAGCGTAGAAATCAAGCCTTGAAATATCCTAAGATGTAAAAGTATTTATTGATGACGTCACGGCGACAAGTCGGCAATTATTAACAAGTCAGCAAAAACCTATTTACAGCTAGAGAATCTTGAGCAAGCAAGCAAAGAGATATTTTGATAATTATTTTACATAAAAGATTAATATATATTTATATAATCTGTTGAATAGTTTCATTGAATAATTTAATTAATAAATTATTTCTTCGTCACATAGCCTCCTCCTATAAAGAGCATCGACCCGATGCTCAGAAGGAGACTTACATCCTCAGTCTCAAGGCTCGAGAACGGGTGATAGGGCCTGAGATCTCTACGCGGGTCTGTGGTTGTTGTGTTCGTTCAGTGGGGATGTCTTCTTCCTGGAAGTTTGTCGAGTCATCTTCTGGGTCCTCTTCTAGGTGGTCCTCCTGGTCCTCTGGGTTTAAATATGGTTTCATCCTACAAATGTGAACTAAATCTTTTGTTTTACGACGACCTTGCTGGTTTCCGAATGTTTCAACTTCATAGGTCACATCAGATATTTTTCGGGTTACTTTGTATGGGCCGAAGTAACGTCTCATTAGTTTCTCCGAATATCCCACTTTACGCACAGGGATAAAGATCCATACAAGATCTCCAGGCTGATAAATTATATTTCTGTGATGGGCGTCATAGCGTTGTTTATTGCTATCTTGAGATCTCATGGAGTGGATACGTGCCAGTTTTCGTGCTTCTTCGGCTCTTGCCCCTAGAGTTTGGATGAAATCGTCGTCTTCTGGCAATAACTTGGGGAATAACACGTCCAGTGGAGTCTCGGCTTCACGCCCGTGTACAAGGAAAAATGGGGTGAACCCAGTTGACTCTTGTTTTGCTGTGTTGTATGCAAATGTAACGAATGGAAGAATCCTGTCCCAATCTTTCTGGTTGACATCTACATACATGGACAGCATGTCTGCTATGGTCTTATTCAACCTCTCCGTGAGGCCGTTTGTCTGGGGGTGATAGGCGGTCGTCTTCCGATGGGTTATTCTGCACTGGTTGTTCAGATCACTTATCATTGAAGATGTGAAGTTCCTTCCTCTATCCGTGATTAATTCCCTCGGCGCGCCGTGCTTTAAGATGACATCTTCAATGAAGAATTTGGCAACTTCCATGGATTCACTTGTGGGTAGGGCTTTAGTTATCGCATATTTCGTTAGGTAGTCCGTACATACAATAATCCAACGGTTGCCACCTTCTGATGTTGGAAATCTCCCCAGGAGATCCATTCCTACCTTTTCAAAAGCAACTTCAGGAACAGGTATTGGCTGTAAGTGCCCTGAGGGGAGTTGGGGCTGATGTTTACGCCTCTGACAATCTGAACAGTGTGCCACATACTTTCTAACCGTTCTATACATTCCGGGCCAGTAATACTTTTTTCTTATTCGGTCATAGGTTTTAGTAAATCCGAGGTGACCAGCAGTGGGTGAATCATGGAAATTTTTCAGTAATTCCTGCCTTAAATGGCGTGGAACCACCAAAAGCCATGGTTTCCCCATTGGATCATAATTTTTTCTGTAGAGCGTGTTATCGATTTTTACAAAGGTATTATTAGGAGTACTTTGTAATTGGTCAGCAATTTTTCTAAGAGCTTGATCATTCATCTGCTCTTCGCTAAAGTTCTGCAAAGTCACTATGCTTGGAATATCTTCCTCCATATCTTCACTGTATTCTAATGGACTTCTTGATAAGCAGTCTGCGTCCTGATGTTTCCTTCCGCTCTTATACACGACAGTGACGTCAAACTCTTGCAGCCGAAGTGCCCATCTTGCTAACCTCCCACATGGGTCTTTGAGGTTGGTCAGCCAGCACAAAGAGTGGTGGTCTGTAACAATAGTGAACGGCTGTCCAAAGACATATGGTCGGAATTTATTGATAGCCCAAATGATGGCAAGGCATTCCCTTTCTGTTGTAGAATAATTTTTTTCTGCCTTATTTAAGGTTCTGGATGCATAAGCAATGGCTCTTTCCTTTCCCTTTTGTATCTGCACTAATACTGCTCCTATTCCGTAGTTGCTTGCGTCAGTGTGTATTTCGGTTGGGGATGAGTAATCAAAATGTCCAAGAGCGGGTTCGGAAATTAACGCTGACTTGAGAGCTTCAAATGCATTTTGCTCTTCCTGGTTCCAATTAAATGCCGAGTCTTTCTTCAAAAGGTCATTCAAGGGTTGGGCTACGTGGGCATAATTGGGTATGAAGCGGCGGTAGTAGGATGAAAGGCCAAGAAAACTTCTAACTTCCTTCAATGACCTTGGCGTAGCGAAGTCGCGGACTGCTCGAATCTTTTCTTGGTCGGGACGAATTCCATTTTCACTCACCTCATGTCCAAGAACCGTGATAGTTTTTGCACCAAACTTGCATTTCTTGGAATTGAGACATAATCCGGCTTTCTTAAGGCAATTTAATACAAGTTGAAGGCGTCTTAGATGTTCTTCAAAGCCATCTGAAAAAACGATGATGTCATCGAGGTAACACAAGCAAATAGTCCACTTAAGACCCTTCAGAAGATTATCGATCATTCGTTCGAAGGTAGCTGGAGCATTACATAACCCAAATGGCATTACTTTGAACTCGTACAGTCCATCTGGAGTTATAAATGCTGTCTTCTCACGGTCCGATTCTTCTACGTCGATTTGCCAGTACCCTGATTGGAGGTCCATGGAAGAATAAAATCTAGCTCCCCGTAAGCAGTCTAAAGTGTCGTCGATCCTTGGGAGAGGGTAGACATCCTTTTTTGTTATTTTGTTAAGGCGGCGGTAATCGACGCAGAATCTCCAGCTTCCATCCTTTTTTCTTATCAATACTACAGGTGAGGCCCACGGACTTTCAGAGGGCTGAATGATGTCAAGTTTTTCCATCTTGTTTACCTCATCCTGAATAATTTGGCGTTCTCTTGGTGCAACTCGGTAAGGTCTTTGTTTGGTCGGTAGGTGGTCTCCAGTGTTAATTCGGTGTTTAACATTGACGTCCTTGAATTGTTTTCTTTTATTAAATTCGAAAATATCTGTATAGTTTTTTAACAAATTTCTTAATTTTTCTTTTTGAGATTCATCAAGCGAATCATCTATAAAAAATTCCGAGGTTTTTGGGTCTTCAGAATGTTCCGCCTCTGTTTCAACTTGGTTACAATCGGCTAGAGTACATAATTGACTATCTTCGATGACAGCACTATCGGCTACATGCATCCCCTGTGGGATTAGTTTCGGATATGGACTCCAATTCACCACCCAAAGTTTACCTCGGTTATTGGTAAGTGAAATGACAGAGGAGGGAGCCGTTAGTTCTCTTTCCAGCAATAGCTCTTTTCGACATTCTGCCACCACAATTGCGTCATTAGGAATGTCACGACTTGCTACTTCTATTAACTGAATAGAGGCGGGTTCGATTCTATATTCCAATTCCGAGTAGAGAGGTGAACTGTTCTTAGGGGTATCCTCAAAAAGACATTTTTCTAAGAAGAGTGTGTCGTCAGCTGAATCAATTATCGCCCTAGATAACTTCAAAAAGTCCCAACCAAGAATAACTTCGTGACTACAGTCTTCCATAACGACAAATTCAAAGCTTTCCTGTAGTCCATTCAAGTACAGTTTCAGTGTGCAGCGTCCTTTTGGTCTTACAATTTTACCGTTGGCTACTCGTAATGTGACGTCAGTTTCGGCAAACATTATTTTTTTTAGTTTGAGTCTGAACCTCTCAGAAATGACAGAATATGAGGCTCCTGAGTCGACGAGGGCACGCGTCATTTTTCCTTCTATTTTAATGTCTATGTAATTTTCTTTTAATTCTAATGTAGTCGATAAGGGAGGATTTATAAATTTTGCGGCCTTACCTCCAAAATAGGACGCTTCTTCTAGTTTTCCTGACGGGAACGGCGAGGCGACTGGCTGGCTCTTCTATCAGGAGACGAATATTGTCCTTTTCGGCCAGTGTGAGGAGAGGGGCTTCGGTAGCGGCGTCTATTTTCTCTTGGCAGGTCGTCGTTGGGCTCTTGGCTGCTCCGAGAATTATAGAATGTTCTAGGCTCTAGCCTATCTCTCTGTTTGTAATTCCAAGTTTGTTCTCCTTCATATTCTCTCCTCCTGTCACGGCAGTAGCGCACGACGTGGCCAGGGCGTCCGCAGTGGAAACAGATTGGCTTACCTTCCGTGGTTCGCCATTCGTTGGTATCGCGTCTTCCGTTTAATTGTTTTGGCTGCTGCGGTCTAGGTTGGAAATTTCTGGGCTGGAACTCGTACCTAGGGCTTGGTAATGGCCTTGGCGCTCTATTTTGAGGGACACTTCTAGAAATTGGCGCAATTGTTTTTTCAATTTCTTGCTGCACCATATGTTCAATTGCAGAAATTTCTGGTTCTTCTCTAGGAGAGGCTAATGCTCGCTGTACCTCCTCGCGAACTATTTGCCTAATCATAGATGACAGATCTGCCCTGTCATCATGATCACTGAGAGACGCCACATTTGGTAGTCGCTCGTACCTGGTTGGGGTCACTCGCTTACAATGTAGCGCTTCAATGCGGCGACACTCGGTGACGAATTGTTGAGTGGTATGTGCATCTCTTGGGAGAAGTGCCTGGTAGAGCTCCTCTGCTATCCCTTTCATCAAATGGGATATTTTATCTTGCTCATTCATATGAGGGTCTACCTCTTTGCAGAGGCGCAGGACGTCTTGAATATAAAATTCGGTGCTTTCACCTTTTAATTGTGCGCGAGTTTTTAAGGTTTTCTCTGCTCGTAACCTCAAGTTTTCGTTTTTTCCGAAAACTGATTTTAACTGGGACATGAACTCCGTCCATGTCAGGATGCTCTCCTCATTGTTCTCAAACCATTTGAGAGCAGTGCCGGTCAAATAAAAGTAAACGTTGGCGAGACAAAGTGTTTCATCCCATTGGTTATGCTTCGCCACACGTTCATACTTTTTCAACCAGTTATGGGGATCTTCAGAACCCTCACCAGAGAACATTGAGGGGTTTCTAGGTAGATGTTGTATAAAAAATGAACCTACCTGATTTGTTGCTTCTTTCTTGATGGTCATGGTTGTTTCTTCTTGCTCAACCGAATCAATTTTACGTTTTTTTCTGAATGGGTATCGATCCAGCTTCTTCACCAGTTGTAGCGTAGAAATCAAGCCTTGAAATATCCTAAGATGTAAAAGTATTTATTGATGACGTCACGGCGACAAGTCGGCAATTATTAACAAGTCAGCAAAAACCTATTTACAGCTAGAGAATCTTGAGCAAGCAAGCAAAGAGATATTTTGATAATTATTTTACATAAAAGATTAATATATATTTATATAATCTGATGAATAGTTTCATTGAATAATTTAATTAATAAATTATTTCTTCGTCACAATATACATTCGAGGAGGTATACCTAAATTATCAGGAGTTCTTTGTTATCTCACCACAAAACTACAAATAGAATAAATACACAGAGGGAGATATATATGGAGAAATGAATATATAGATACCATATAATCAATATCCGAATACACAAATTCACCTGATAATCAACGCCAAAAAAAAAAAAACGCGTGGGCTGTTTGCTTGTTTTCCAAAGTTGATATCCATTAGGTGATTGGATCATTTCTATAAATATAGGTTCTCAATTTACTTAATCAAGTTTCTGATTAAAATGGCAATCTTTTTAAATATTCAAACATAGATAGAGAGTCTATAGTTTAAAATTGTCACTAGGTTTCAACATATTGCCTTTGCCATTCCATTAGGTTAGGTTAGGTTCATTGGGGGAATTTCAAGTGAAATGTTTCTCCATAGATGTTGCTGTTGGTCAACTTTATAAAGAGAAGATAGAGAAATTCACACAAGCAGTCGAAGGCAAAGTTTCTTTTATTACATTTAACCTGCAACAATATTGAAAGGTTAGGTCCATTGTGGGGATTTCAAGTAAAATGTTTCTCCCTAGATGTTGCTGTCGGCAATTTTATAAAGAGAGGAGAGATAAATTCATACAAGCACCCTGGAGGTAAAGTTGATTTTATTGCATTTAGCCTGCAACAATATTGAAAGGTTAGGTCCATTGGGGGAATTTCAAGTGAAATGTTTCTCCATGGATGTTGCTGTCGGCAATTTTATAAAGAGAGGAGAGAGAAATTCATACAAGCAGCCTGGAGGCAAATTATCTTTTATTGCATTTAACCTGCAACAATATTGAAAGGTGAGGTCCATTGGGGGGTTTTCAAGTGAAATGTTTCTTCCTAGATGTTTCCATTGCTGTTGGTCAATTTTATAAAGAGAGAGAATTTCACACAAGCAGCCTGGAGGCAAAGTTCATTTTATTGCATTTAACCTGAAACAATAAAAAAGATGTGATTATTGAATAGGTGAGAACACATAATCTACTTAACATATCTTACAAGATAACGGCCTTGTTTCCAATATACATAAACCTAATTTGCTCATATGCAAATAGATGTTGTATATGTCTTTGGTGGTATTTTGTATTTAGGTACTTAGAGACGAGTTTCTCCATGCCTTGATGTGTTATCAATTCTGTTTTTAATGAAAAACCCGACTTACCAATTAATATATTGTACTATTATCGGCGAATAGGATAATGATATTAGAAGGATTTATAGATGGGGTGACAGACGTTTGGTCTTCGAATTCGTATATCGTTCAAGTTACATACATTTAAAACAACTTTATTGATTCCTAGCCAATAGTTAAAACACAGAAATATTTACATATTTTAATACAAAGCAATAACACGTCATCTATATATAACGAATGAAAACATTAAGACATGAATGTTTCTTTTCACAATTCAAACTTCGCGTCTTAATGTATTCATTCGTTATTTTAATCTTTGTTTATCGATGGAGTCTCTGCCATCTTGAGCGGCTCCTCCAGACGATGTCTTCTTGGTACCTTTCCAGTTCCACTCCAGGGAAATCTTGTGAATGCAGATTCTAGAAAACACCAGGATGGCATCATCATCCAGGCCACGTCTGAAAATCCAGCCCTTACAGGTCAGGGGACCGCTCGATGATCGTGAAGGTCTACCAGATGATCGTTTTAGATACATACATGTTGGGTAAAAATATTGTTGCGTTGTTGGCTGACAAAGAATAACTTTCATGGGTACAAAGGATCTTTAAGACTTTATTTAAGCCTAATCGATTAAATAATTACAGAAGAGTGCAAAAATAAAGAAAACAGCAGTTACAAACTAACCAACTGCAGCACAGTGAAGGAAAGCAGAAGCAGAACAGGAGACAGAAGTTGGTAGAACCTTCTAGAATCTTCCAAGGAAGTACACCGGCGTCGGCGGTAAGCAGCAGTCCGACCTCTTGAGACAGCAGCTTGCTTGGAGTACACCACGTAGCTTCGTTCTTATTCCTCCCGGCATTAATTCCTCATCCTCATATATCCCGGAGTAGATCTTTCCAGAACGGTCATGGATGGTCAGCCAATCAGAAAGCCGCCAGCACTAAACCTTGCGCAATCGCTTTTGATTGGCCAATCAGTTGTTCTCCGATTTTTCTACATTATTCTTAAACGTTCTAGAACATTCTCTATCCATTCTGGAATGTGCTTTTATTTATACGTAACAATATATTAGGCCTCCAGGAAAAAGTATATTTTCATTTCATACATGTCACAAATAACGAGATGTTTACCCTAGCAGGAGAGAACACAAATACCTCCTTAAAATGATAGGAATTCAAAGATTGAATTGGATAGGTCATGGATTGAAACATAAGATCCAACTTAAAATATAGATTGAAGGAGTGTTGAAGTCACCAGATCAACGTACTACATTTGTAGATAAACTGAAGAAAGAAACCAAGACGCCTTACCAATATTTGATAACAATGGATCGTCTTAAAGAATCCTGATTAAAAGTTCATACCAGAATTGACTCTTTCAAAATAATAAAATCTTTCGATAAATTATGATTAGTAATGAATATCATAATGATAAATAACGATGTGCACATTCAAAGTATATCTTTAGCTACTTAGGTTCGACTTTTATTGCCTTTGACTCATCAGTAAATAAAAATAGATACTGTGTTTTACCAGTTTATTCATTATAGCATATAAAATTTGCTTTTAAAATTGTTTTTTATGCATTCTCATTAAACAAACCGGGATTAATAAAAGAGTTCATATCTAAACATTTTCTAAATACACCCCGAAGTTTCATTTTTATTATATTATATTATTATTATTATATTTTATATCTTTTTCTATTTTTTTTATCATTGTAGAAAACGAACTTAACATTCAAATTAATTCTCAACGTCGGGTCTGAAATAAATTCCAAACGATACACACAAAAATTGGGCCAAATATTTTGTTTTATATCGTCTGACATTTATTCCAAAATCGACATTAGAAGGCAGTTGTTGCCTCGCTGTCTTTTTTTTATCAAATTTATAACAAGAAATATTACATCACCAAACGTAGAAAAAAAATTCCCATCATCCAATCAGACATCAGGACGAAACAATCCAACCAATCAGAGTTGATTAAAGGACGTGAAGGAGAACCAATTGTGGTAGAGAGTTCGTTCAGAGAGTGGCGGCCGTAGAAGAGATGACTCACTTTTGGCAGATTATTTTATTTCTATCTTTTTTTTTTTTAAATGCCATAGTTATCTCCATAGTACAGGTCATTATAAACACCATGATTAGAAATTTTATATTTCTTATACAAAATATATTTAAATGTGTAATGTGTCTTTACGCTGTAAAGGATTATAAAAAGGGTTAAAGTAAATAATTTATAAAACTCCACTATAAAGTCAACCTGTAAAATGACGTTTTCCACAGTTTGCACTCACTGGTGGGGTTGGATTTGTAGACCTTTTGCACTGGTGGATAAAGTTTGATTGTTTTAAATTTATTTTAAAAGAGAGAGGTACATCCTTTGGTACATAAATATCATCATCCTGCAATCTTACACACATTGTGCTCAATATTCCTATATATTTTATGCTGACAGCATAGGTGCATGTAGGATTTTCCGCAGAAAATGTCCATGAACTCCATTCTCGGCTTTTCAGGCCCCCATGTGCATTGAATATTTCTTATAACAAATATTCTTCCCTGCTTTTACACTTTGGTTTATCAATAAGGAATCAAGGGTTTCTTATTTCTTTTATTTCTCAAGCTTTCGCGTTACCATACCCTTCAACACGGAGATCCGTGTTGAAGGACATGTTGGCCCAATTAATAAATAAGAAAATAAACAAAACCCTTGATTCCTTATTTATTTAATCAAAATTGAATATATCTATTTCTATTCAGCTTTTTGGCCATTAATATGTTTTTTTTTCAGAGTTTGTTTCTATGACTAGTTTTCTGATGATAGTGTAGAATTTTCTGAAGAAAATTTCCATGAACTCCATTTCAGGCCCCCTTGAGCATTGAATCTATCTATTTCTATTTGGTTGCTGGGCATTAATATGTTTTTTTTTTTCAGAGTTTCTTTCTATGGCTAGTTTTCTGATGATAGTGTAGAATTTTCTGAAGAAAATTTCCAAGAACTCCATTCTCGGCCTTTCAGGCCCCCTTGTGCATTGAATCTATCTATTTCTATTTGGTTGCTGGGCATTAATGTTTTTTCAGAGTTTCTTTCAACGGCTAGTTTTCTGGAGATAGTGTAGGACTTTCTGCAGAAAATTTCCATGAACTCCATTCTCGGCCTTTCCCCCTCCAGGTCTTACTTCCATACATTCATTCCTTCAGCACGAATACTTAAACGCATTTCGAACAAGACATGCTGGCTTTACACTTCTCAACCGTCTCCAATAGACCATGTCTCTCCTTTATCATTTCTTGGACATCTTCGTCGCTCAATCTGTCAATCCACTGTAGTCTCTTCATTCGACCATAGCACCACAACTCGACAGTCTAAACCTTTACCATTTCTGTCTTTCTAAGATTCCATATGTCGGAGTGTATACACATACACTAAAATTACCTTACATACACTTAAAATATAAAATTATTAATATCATCGCGTGATATATTTAAAACCAACATTATATAATTACGACGTGGGTATATAATTGAAAAAGTCACCGTTCGGAGGAGATTAATAGAATCGCCGAATGTCGTGGTCCATTTGGATGAAAAAAGCGAAGACTAAAACGCAGCTGATTCCACACTCGCCTTTTCAATAATACGCTGAAAGTGATACCTATACATTGTGAATTCTGTGGCCACAGGACATACGTCGGACCTGGAGGCTGTTGGGCTCTGTGCTACCTGGAGTACAGGAGCTCCATCTATGCTTCCTTCCTGTAGTGAATCTGAATAAGACCGATGGTCTTAATAAAGCTGTGTGTGTGTGATATTGGTAAATTGGACACGCGTCGGACCTGGAGGTTGTTGGGCTCTACGCTGCCTAGAATATAAGAGCTCCATCTATGCTTCTTTTTGGTGGTGAATCTGTATAAGACTGGTGGTCTTAATAAAACTATAAGTGTGTATAATTGAAAAAAATATTATTAATTTATTAATACAATTTTTGTGTTAATGAGCTGAAAACATTATGCGAAATCTCATCAAAATATAATTATATAAAACAAAGACTTTATTTAGCCTCATCAATCACAGAGAAGCCAAAAAAAGAGATATTTTTATACCCACTCTATTGGAAATCTTTTACTGATATTTAAAAAAAAAATTAGGAATTGCCTTCATTTTTCACACTTTATATATAGCTAATAAGAAATTAATAAACCACCTGTTTTATAACTTTTTATACTCTTAAGAAAAATACATATTTTAAAAATTATAGTTTTTAGAGAAAATGTTTACTACCCTATTAATAGTAATTAAATAAAATTAGTTCAACGTCATATGAATGCGGAAGACATGGGGAAACTACCGCATTTATTTTTCACGTAAAAATCCCCAATGAGAATGGATTAACTGGACCAAGGAAGACAACCAAGTCACCAGACTATGGCTATAACATTAGAGGATCCTGATTGAGGAGACATACCCATCTAAGGACTGATTGTTCTGAAATAAAAAGAAAGAGAAATGATTATTGAAACCAGAAGAACATTGTAATTTGCCTTGTCATCTCTTTGATTGAATGTATAAAATTATATATACCATGGTTTTTAAAAGACTCAAGCAAAAATCGCAAAATTTGTTATAAATTGGGGAAATTATTTTGTAAAATATACTATTTATTGAAGACTAGACGAATGGCCCGGGCAACGCCCGGGTTTTACCCGAGTGCGAATATATTTTAAAAACGTTGTCTTGGGTGGTCGCTATAGACAGGGTGGTCTGTATAGACAGGTGTATGTATCACACAGCTGATAACAGGGTTGTCTAGAGTGGCCGCTATAGACAGGGTGGTCTGTATAGACAGGTGTATGTATCACACTGCTGATAACAGGGTTGCCTAAAGTGCCCGCTATAGACAGGGTGGTCTGTATAGACAGGTGAATGTAACACACTGATGATAACAGGGTTGCCTAAAGTGACCGCTATAGACAGGGTGGACTGTATAGACAGGTGGATGTATCACACAGCTGATAACAGGGTTGTCTAGAGTGGCCGCTATAGACAGGTGTATGTATCACACAGCTGATAACAGGGTTATCTAGAATGGCCGCTATATACAGGGTGGTCTGTAAAGACAGGTGGATGTATCACACAGCTGATAACAGGGTTGTCTAGAGTGGTCGCTATAGGCAGGGTGGTCAGTGGTCGCTATAGACAGGGTGGTCTGTATTGACAGGTGGATGTAACACACTGCTGATAACAGGGTTGTCTAGAATGGCCGCTATAGACAGGTGTATGTATCACACAGCTGATAACAGGGTTGTCTAGAGGGGGGCAGGGAGGACACGTGTTCGCCGGCAGCCAATGGGCGCGCATTCTATCCGTGAGCTTCAGACAGAATAAGGCAATTATATATATAGATAACACTTACTATAGGTCAAACTGCCATGTGTAATCAATGTCAAACATGTACAACCTTCACTATAAAATAACTGTTCAGAATATATTATGAGAAATCGAAACTATTATAGACACCTATTTACTCTTTTAAAAATTAAACAATTATATCTTCTGCCCTTACTACAGTAAGGGTAGTAGATATATTTGTTTAATTTTTAAAAAGAATCATACGCGTCTATAATAGTAAATTTCGAATTCTCATAACAGTTGGCGCGCTAATATATCATATTAGAAAATATTGTCGGCGTGTAAGGGAAAAGAACAACAAAGAACTCAACAATGTAATAAAAAACACCAAAGAACTCAACAATGCAAGAAAAATAACATCTAAGTTGGTTGATGTAAGAAAATAAAACAACAACAAAGAACTCAACAATCTAATAAAAACAACAAAGAATTCAACAATACAAGAAAGCAACAACATAGAACTCAACAATGTAATCATAACAACAACAATAAAGAACTCAACAATGCAAGAAAAAAAACAACGAAATACTCAACAATGTAAGGGAAAAAATACAGAATAAGAGACTATTGGATTTTTCTAAGCAATGGTTACTTTTTCTTTGGGATTATTTGAACCTAAATAAAAAAATACAGAGTTACATTTATTTCAAAGTAGTATTTGTAGTTATATCCTTCATATTTTCTAAGCTCTTATTGTAGCTTTTTAATCTTTATATTATTATAATGAGAAAAATGTATATAAAATCCAACTTCAAAAGTTATTTGTTATTTGTATATTTTTAAATAAATACAATTCACACATTAATATTCTCACAGATTATTGATTACTTTTGATTCTTATTGTATTGTTACTCGAATATTTTGAAGGTAGCGTGGCCGAGCGGTCTAAGGCGCTGGTTTAAGGCACCAGTCTTTTCGGAGGCGTGGGTTCGAATCCCACCGCTGCCATTTTTTTTTTGGACAAGACACCACCACCGCCACTAGAAAATCTTAGCATTTTTGTTTGATAGTTATTAACAATTATAAGGCTCGTCTGCTTTTTTTTATAAAAAACGTAATGTTTTATTGAATTCATCATAGGGCAGTATCGCGCCATCTGTAGACAAGAAATAAAACTATTAAAGGACGAATAAATATATTTTTTGGATTCAATTGAACATAGAATTAGGTTTTCGAATTAAAAGAGTAATAAAAACAAGAATTGCAAGTTTTTTTATCAGCTTTTTCATAGAGTATATAACTCTTTATTTTATATTTTTCCACATTCAGACAAACAACTAGATAACTAATATCAAAATAAATGTTATCCCAACCCATAGTCTTCACAATGACCATTATTGACTTAAGGACCAAAAAAATACCATTAAAGATTTAGGGCAAAGAATTTCTACAAGAGTTGGTACAAGGACTTCATCATGCTTCTACAGGTACTGAAGATAGTACATCATATATGTAAACTTAGTTCCTGGAGAGCAGAACGACAGCTTCCCGAGATCACTAGCAAAAATTAGTGCCAATCATATATAAGCGCATCCTGAGTGGATTGCTGCTCAGAACCAAGAAATTCCATGTTGAGTCTGGCCATAGATGTAGGGTTGAAGTTAGAGTATGTCTAGAAGAAAGTGGGAAATCTTGTACGGTATGCTTTATTGAATAAACTCTTGCCTTGAAGTTTTATCGATCGTTTATAATCCTTAAGTTAAGGTACAAGTATCCTTGTACCTTAGGCAATGTTTAATATTGGTAGCAGTAGTGAATATTGGCTTCATATGTATATATACAATATGTATATAGGTCGCCCTTTCCGTCAATTTTGATGGTGGGAGAGATGACCTTTATTTTTATAGATAAATTTCCTCCCAGAAAATTTCTATCTAAATTTTGGCCTAGCCACTCTACCAGTTAAACACCTCTTTAAAGGATTGTGAAGATTCCATTAGATCCCTTGTGAATCTCATGAAAAAAAGACCGTCCT
Source organism: Cordylochernes scorpioides (assembly GCA_030710605.1). Lineage (NCBI taxonomy): Eukaryota > Metazoa > Arthropoda > Arachnida > Pseudoscorpiones > Chernetidae > Cordylochernes > Cordylochernes scorpioides. The sequence goes on along the minus strand of CP092873.1, from coordinate 65,556,363 downwards.
TGTATATATATAAAGGTGTAGCTAGATTAGAAATGTCTAAGCTGCTAGCTGTCGAGAAACTTGTAGATTAAAATATCAATAAAGATGATTAGAATAATGCTATCCATGTACCTTCTATATAAGTACAGAGCTTCTAGGGGAAGTTATTGATGTCTATATAGCAAATTTATAGATATATTCAAATAATATTTACCTATAAACTTTCATATTTTAACCTCACCTAATGCTTATCAAACTATAGTGATCATACATTGAGTTAATATCAGCAAGATCTTTTCATTACAACATGTGAGTGAGTTCTGGAAACAGTAGGCTACAGAGGAATCAAGCCATACTAGTATTAAACATTTTAAGACTCAAGAATATGCAAATCAGCTTTTTTCGACTACTTTACATATAAAGAGGTTGAAACCATCACTTTTCAAAGCCTATATCGTTTCAAATTTCCATACGGATGCGTCAAATAATGCGAAACAAATGCCTACAAATTTACTTTTTTATTATTTTCTTTTATTATTTGAACATTTTCTCTTAAAATATTATTTTTCGCTTACATTTTATTCATATATATATATATATATTAAAAATATGAGTAAATGTTTAATTAATTTTACAATTGTATTTATTTGTTTTTGTCACAAATATAATACATGTAATATATACTTTATTTTTATAAAGATGTATTTGATATAAGGTTATTTTGATTTGGGTACACATAACTATGAATCTTTAGAAATAAAAAGGCATATATTGGATTGAATAAAGGATTTATTTGCTGAACGCCAACCTTTGTCTAGGCATTAAATTTTTTTTCTAAACAAACTCAGCGCCGCATAGTATTATAATATCACAGTTGAAATAATTTTTGAAAATATAAAGAGGTGAGGGAGGGGCGAATTTGTGCATGAAAAAAATATATAAAAATTACAATCAGAATAAGTTAAATATCTTGCAATATTAAAGGAGAAAAAATAATAAGGTCTATATCCTAAATTCTAAAATATTTGTATTAAGTACATAAAATATAATTCAACAATAAATATATAATTCATTAAGAGATAAATGTAAAATTATATGTAAGTTATCTATTAAGAAATTATAGGAAATTTAAAAAAAAAATTTAATATAAAATATGTATTTTAAAAATTCATTTCACATTTTTATGGAGAATAACTATGAATATATTTTACTTTTAAGACAGCATTTAAAAGATTTGATAACAACATTAATAAAATGTAATTTGATATTTTCGGTTCTAATCAATTTTTCATGACGAAACACAATCGTTCTATAGCGTAACATTTATAAACATTTTATTCCATAAGAAACTCGTTAGAATGAAAATACCTCGAATCGTTTGCGATATAAATGCTGTGGCATAATAGATGTTTTAAATGACAATTCAAAAATATATATAGAATTTTCAGTTATAATCTCTACTAATAACTTATTAAAAACAACTGATATGAATAAATTTCGCATTTCAAATTAGCATACAATAGCGCATCAAATTCAACGCACCTTCATTCTAAATGAAGTTGTAATCTTTTTTTTTAAACGTAAAAAGGGTTTTATAAAATAAATAGATATAGATAATTGCAAAAATATAAGGATGGTTCAAAATGAAAGATTTCAATTAAATTCTAAATATACATAAATGTGTAATACTAAATATTTCAAAATTTTCTATTAAATCTCTATAAATCTTGTTAAATTTAAAAAGTGTTTTTTAAAGTATAAAAAATACTTCTATGTATACACAATAATATTTTTAAAACCCTCAATATAATAAAAATGTATTTATTAAAATAAAATGTCTTATTTTTTTGTAAAATCAAAAATACCCTTAAAATAAAAAATATATATTTCGATAAAAATAAATAGTCCTTTATCCTCTTTACGGTATACATAAAAATACCCTTAATCAAAATATAATAAATATGAACTAGTCAATATTTACATTAATATTATTTTAAATGCAAAAAGAACTTTTAAAATATTTGAATTATGTATATTAATATTTTAACGTGAATTTAAAATTATAGAATCGATTTTATAAAATTCGAATTTGATACGCTCACGTATACAAGACGGAATAAGTATTCACGTGGAAGTAGAGAAAAACGAATTGCATTTTTTCTCCCTCTCAACAATGAATTCTTTTCAAAATAGAAAATTCTATAAGAGGACATTTATATTCTAAAGGTAGGAAAGCACATTTTCGCACTTCAAGAAATTCTTTTCTAGTGATATATGGATTTTTAATGGGATGCTTTTTGTTGTAAGATTTAGGTACTTACAGCTTGTAGGAAGGCATGAAGGACGTTGAGGATTATATGATAATAATCTTTATTATCCATTTAGCAAGAAAAAGACAAAGTTATGGTAGCGAACAGTTATTGTAGTATAGAGAAGAAGGTAAACAAACAGTTGTGATGATGATAGGTCCAGTGTGGCGCTAGCTGTCGTAGCATTCAGTTATCCAACAAATCCCCGGCATGAATGTGGAGACATCACGAGGTTGTAGCGTAACTTCTCAAATGTCGGCCTTGGTAGCGGCTTGGTCAGAATGTCCGCCTTCATGTCGCCAGTTGGGCAGTAGACCATTTTTATCACTGTCTTCTTCTGAAGATCCTTCAGGTGATGGATCTTTGTTGCGATGTGCTTGGTTCTAGAAGACACTTTTTCGGATGAACATATCTTGAGACATGATTGATTGTCTTGGTGGAAGTAGATTGGAGCTTTCTGTTCCAGTTCGAGATCCTTTAGCAAGTCGAGAAGCCATAACAGTTCTTGTGAGGCTTCAGCTGCGGAGATAAGTTCCGCTTCGGTGGATGAGAGAGATACGCAACCTTGTTTCCCAGTCATCCATGAGATGGGGTTTGAACCCAGTAGGAACAAGTTTCCGCTTAGTGATTTTCTGTCGGTGTTGTCGCTTGCCCATGTGGCATCACTGTATGCTTCCAGTGTGGGAGGTTTTTGGTTAGATATGCGTAGCTCGAGTTCTTTAGTAGTTTTTAGATATCTTACGATTCTTTTTGCTGCATTCCAGTCACAATTTCTAGGATTCTGGTTTCTGCTGCTGAGTATGCAGACTGGAGCTGCGATATCTGGTCTGGATACTACGCTTAGGTACAATAGTGAGCCTATCAGTTGTTGGTATTGGACGTTGTTTGGTAGAAGTTTTTCATCAGATATACCGGGGTATCCGCTTTCCATGGGGGTGAAAGTAGGTTTCGCTTCTTGAAGATTGTACCTTTCAACTAATTCTTGGATTTTATTCTTTTGGCTCAGAAGGAGTTCAACTTCTCTGTTCCTTGAGATTTCTATACCAATGAATTGAGTGGGGTCTCCAAGGTTCTTTATTTCGAATTCTTTTTCGAGAGTTTTTACAGTGTTTTGGATGATTATCTCGGAATCGCTTGCGAGGAGCATGTCATCCACATATAGAATCAAGTAGATGGAATGGTTTTCTTCATTCTTGGTGAATAGGCATGGGTCTACAATGCTCTGTTTGAAGTTATTTTTAATTAGAGTGTTTGCAATTTTTGTGTTCCAAGATCTTCCAGCTTGTTTTAGACCGTAAATTGCCTTCTTTAGTTTGCAGACTTTGTTTGTTTGTTTTGTATGGAGTCCTTCTGGGAGTTCCATGTATAGTTCTTTATCTAGGTCGCCGTGTAGGAACGCTGTCTTCACATCGAGGTGGATCACTTGCATCCCTTTGTAGACTGATGCAGCTAGGAAGGCTCTAATTGTAGAATGCTTCACAATTGGTGCAAAGGTTTCTTCGTAGTCTCGGCCAAATTTCTGATTGAACCCTTTTGCTACGAGTCTGGCTTTGTACCGCTCTATTTCTCCTTTGGAATTGAGTTTTTGTTTATAGGTCCATTTACATCCTATGATCTTTTTGTCCTTAGGTAGAGGCGTTAGTTCCCATACATTGTTCTTCTCAAGAGAATTTAGTTCTTCGTTCATTGCTTGTAGCCATTTTTCTCTTTCTATTTTTGGTAATAGTAGGACTTCCGAGTAGCTGGTGGGTGTCTGAATGTCTTGAGCTTCAGTTTTGTACAGCATGTAGTCATTTCTTATGGGAGGTATTCCCTTTGTTGGTCTCGTGGATCTTCTTTGTGTGACCACTTGTGTTCCTGTGCTTGTGCCGGGTTGAAGGTAATCCTCGGTTTCTGAGTCCTCAAGGTTTTCGGATTGTGTTCCTGGTTCCTGACTTTCCTCTGAATTACCAATATGATTGGAGGAAGTTAGATCTGTACTTAGTACTTGTGGTGAAGTTGTTTTTGTGGAAGCGTGGTGAAACCCATTTTCTTTTTCTATAAATTTTACGGATCTGCTGATTCTGATGTTGTCTGTTAGTTCCGGGATGTAGAGAACTTTTGTGAGAAGTAAGGTGTCAGTCTTTCCTTGGGGTGTGATGACTTTGATTTCTCCTTGTCCTATCCCTTTGACCTGCAGCTTATTGCCATTAGCAACCACAACATTTTGTGTTTGTTCTCTGTTAAGTTCAGTGAAGAAGCTTTCATCGTACGCCATATGAGATGTGGCTCCAGAGTCGACGAACCAGTTGTGTACACTTGCTTCTCGTTGAGTGCAATTGAGAGCTTTTGGGTTAGGTCCTTTTGTTGTTCTCTGATTTGTTGTTTGTTCTTGGGTGACACTCGACTGATTTGTGTACTTTGGTACGTTTCCTCTCCTGAAGTTTTCATATTTGTACTCTTTGTTGCTGTTGTTTCGCTTTTGATAGTGCCAACATTCTTCTTTGGAGTGGTTTGGTTTGTGGCAGAAAGAACAGGATTTCTTCTCTTTTTCTCTTCTTTGGCTTGAAGCTCTGTGGAGGCTTTTTAAGGCTTTTGATTCGGTGCTTTCGTCTTTCGAGCTTTCTACTCTGCGTGTGTGTTCATCAAGGAGTTTGTTCTTGGTAAATTCAAGCGTTAGCTCGTCATCAGGCCTTGATTCCAACATCGTGATGAGATTTGAGTAGCTCTTTGGAAGCGAGCAAAGCAGTATAGCCGTGATGTGAGAGTCCTTTAGTGTTTCGCCAATGGTTCGCAGTTTGTCAACAAGTTCCATCATGGTAGTGATATGCTGTTGCATGTCTTTGTCTTCTTCGAGTTTTAAGCTGTATAGTTTCCTTAGCAAATGAATTTTTCCTGAGAGTGTTTTTCTTTCATAGATATTTTTAAGAGTGTCCCAGGTAGCTTTGGCTGTTAGTAGGTTTTTGACATGCACTATTTGTGAGTCGGCGATGCTTAGATTAATGATAGCTCTAGCTTTTGAGTCTTTCTTTTTCCATTCGATTTTAGGTTCATCTGGAATATTTTCGGTGACAACTTCCCAAAGATCTTCCTTTTGCAAGAGCATTTCAATTTTGAAAGACCATAGTGAGTAGTTATAGCCGTCGAGCTTATTTAGGGTTACATCGTGGCTCGGGAGTGACGCCATTTTTGCTAAGCCTTTTTTCTTTGTCTTAACTCGTTAGTTGAATTTCATGCAATATTCAGTCTCATAATCTAATTGTTGTAAGATTTAGGTACTTACAGCTTGTAGGAAGGCATGAGGACGTTGAGGATTATATGATAATAATCTTTATTATCCATTTAGCAAGAAAAAGACAAAGTTATGGTAGCGAACAGTTATTGTAGTATAGAGAAGAAGGTAAACAAACAGTTGTGATGATGATAGGTCCAGTGTGGCGCTAGCTGTCGTAGCATTCAGTTATCCAACACTTTTTATAGTATCATTAAAAATACAGTAGATTATTTTAATTTCTTCATAAGAAACTTCAAAATGCATAAAAAACGAACTATTAAAAGTAACAAAAAGATGTAAGGAAACCTAATTATCTTTAATGTAGATTTAATTAGGAACTTTGGCTTACCAAACGAAAGAGTTTGAAGTATAGAAATACTGTTCAATTTCTTTTTGATCTTTTAAAATATAAATTAATGCAGAAGTTCCCATCTAATCAAATTCATTTTATTTTAACAAAGGATTAACAAACGTTTGTGAAGTGTATTTTTATATAAAATATCCAATTATATTTTACTAATTGGAGTTTGTATTTCAACTTTAGTTTCAATAAAGTAGCACAATATTTGTATTCTTTAAAAATAACTTATATTCTACATATCCATGTAATATTATTTTATTTATTTATTACAAAACACACGCTATATCCTATGTGGATATTTACGTGTAAATGTTTAAACTATTTTATGTACATAGTTTCAAAAATATATATACAAATTATTTCTAGTTTTATAGAGAGGGTGAAAGTTATTTAACTTTACATTTTAAAGTTATAATTATACAAGACATAACGTTTATTCACACACATATTATCGAGAACGTTTAATATATTGTTAGAATTAACAACTAAATTAATGGTATAAATATAGAATATTTTAAAATATAAAAACTAATTAAAATTAGAATTTTCAATTCATTAGTGTAATTTAATGTAATAGCCATGTAATATGATTTTAGTGTTTTCGTTTTTATATACAATAAACAAAAATAAATAAGAAATGTCAGAATATATTTTATATTTCAACACGCACAATAAAACTCATTATGATAATAATAAATTATAAATAAAACTATTCAAATATATATAATATATTAATTAATAAAAATTAAATTATAATATATTAAAACTATTCAAATAATTGTAAAAATAAAAAAAGCGTTATTGTTAATATTCAAAATATTCACACCCTTATTTTACAAAAATTATTTTGTCCATAATATAAATGTATATATCAATTTTTTTTTCTCATTGAATATATAAGCAAAAATATTTTTTAAACTTAATTATATTGACGCGTTATGTTATAACTGAGTTTGTTGTTGACACACATTAATATGTTATAATACCTTGATAAAGGTTGGCGTTCAGCTAACTAATATATTGGAAAAATAAATGATATTTTGATCCAATATATGATATTAAATTAAAGATTAATTATTGATTTCTCTATTTTCAAAAAATAAAACTATATAAATAAATAATATGTATGTGCGTGTTTGTATGTGTTTGTTACAGACATACGTTTTAAAAATATATGATTCTTTCTGGATGAAACCCTGACACGATATAGAATTTGTTCCGGAAGAAGTCACAGCCATGGTTTCAACCTTGGATTATACAAATTAGCATTTTTTATTTGCATATTGCGTTTATCCATGTACATTTATCCACATTATTTCAGACGAACAAGAATGAAATGTTTTCATCAGATAGAGAGTTAGTTTGGTTAGGTTAACTCCCATAGTTTCTACACATATTATGCAAATCAAACTAAGTACAGACTAATTTGCATAATTCCGTATACGTTTTCATGATAATCGACCTATTTGATATACATTTGACAGTCTATATAGTAAGTCTGGGGAGGAAAGGAATCAGTTTAATTATTTCAAACATGGAATAACAGGCTAATTTGCATAGTCAGGAGTCGGAAAAAGATTATGTTAATAATATGTTAAATAGTCTGATTCTTTTCTACGACTATAAAAATATTATGATAAATATTTGTTTGATATAGAATTTGCTTAGGTTGTATAAGGATACATAAGTATGTGATATTGCAGTATTTTATGATATTGATTATTGCAGTCGTGGTAAAAATGATAAAATAATTTTTGAATAAAAACTGACTTCAATTGATATGGTGAAATAATTGAGGATAAAATAATACCTTACTTAAGGCGAGTATATAAAGAAAATAAAAGATTACATATTTACATATCTACAGAAAGATTTGAGTCGGCCAACGGGAAACAACAACAATGGGTTTATATAGGGAAAGTCGCGACATTTGGCCGTCGACTTTACAAAGTAGTTTATTCTAAAATTTATAATTTTAAGATAAAATAATTTTTATATAACATAATATATATATCATATAATATTAAAAACTCAAATATTTCTATATTTTAAAATATATATTTTATTTTTATTCATTGATAATTTTACTTTTGGTTATCATCGTTTTTAGAAGGACTTTCAGTTTTGTTGTACAGTTTTTTTGTAAATATGCGTAGTTAACATATCTATCCTTTTAAATCACTAATATAGGATTAACTTTATAAATTCTATATAATGTGAAAATAACTAATGTGTAATATTTCCTCAAGTAATTGAAAATAAAAGCTACTTGACGGTAAATAATTATCTTTTTCTTATCACGACTGCACCTTTAACCCTTTATCTTATCGATCCTTTGTCTTATCAACCCTTTATCTAGCAACAACAAACAAATTATTGATAACATATATATATATAGGTATGGTATCTTAACTTGCAACCCCGCTTACGGAATCTGGTTAAGTATGGTAAAACAATTGCAGACGATGGCAAGTCAGCAGCAGACATCGAGCTATTGATGAACTTCATCGATGGTGATTGATCGACTGCTATTTCTTTACCGCCAGATCAATTCTTCCGGTCAAATGGCCCACTTTACCTTTTCCCTATTTTATTTATTCATTGAGACGTGTGGGTTTCATTAAGCAACGAGAAAATTGTTTATATACTAAAATATATATTATTTTCCTCTTAGTGTGCGTCTATTCATTTTTATTTTTCTCTTCGGTTAAAATACAATGATTCATTTAAATCACACGTATATTTATTTTGTATTAAATTAAACACATTTAAACCTTTACATCGTTTTAAATAAATAACAATATGTTGTTTATATAGAAATTCGAATATTTCGTATGAATTTACTTTTATTTGCAATCTAATTCAATGAAGAATGGAAATTTTGACATGGAGAGATTGGTCTATACCAGGGGTCGTCAAGCTTTTGAGGCAGAAGAGTCACACACACACAAAGCTTTATTAAGACCACCGGTCTTATACAGATTCACCACAGGAAGAAAGGAATCATAGATGGAACTCCTGTGAGTCGGAAGAGTCAAAAATTACAATTTACAAAATTTCAAAGTTTTTAAAGAGCCACATATTTTTTCTTGACAACAATAAATAGTACTATCATAAATAATATTTACGTATGGAACTATATAAAAAGCCACAGCTTCACATACAAAGAGCCGCATGTGGCTCGCGAGCCGCAGTTTGCCGACCCCTTGTCTCTACAAATAAATGTCACCTCTACCATCAAAATAGACGCTAAAAAATAAGCGCCATCTATTGACCGTCTCCGTAAACTAGCGGGCTCGGGTGGATGGCACGCACATGCGGTCTCAAATTTTTTTCGCCACTAAAATTGACCATAAGTTGATTGTCTTGATCTGATATAAAGAGAATACCAAAAATTTTTTAATATCGATTTGATACAAACACTTGAAATGATGCTTGTTTTAAAGAATATATAAATACAAAGGGTGTGTGTGTTATCCAATTTTTTTATTTAAAAAACTAAATGGCCTTTGGAAAGTTGTTTGAGATTGTTGGGATGGTCTTGATCAATATATTCTAAGACGAAACTTTATTTCCTAGAAACATCGATGCAAGACTGTTGCTAAACGTCAAGGTTTACACAGAGAAAACAAGTTGTCTAAACATTTGTAAATTGTTTTAACAAAATACTAAGATCGTTATTTAAAAGACACATTCGGTAGAGTGACTCAAAATAAAACATTTCAATCAGTAACAACAGAAAAAGAAAGGAAAATTCGAGATTCGAACTCCTGGCCGCTTATTTTACACCTCGATTTGGGGAACCATTGAGCTAAGATAACATGCAACGCTGATTGGTTGGTTAAAGTCATGTGATAGTAACGGACCAATCAGCGGATGAATAACACCCTATATTTCTACCGACATATATATAGAGATCTCCATAAGTCATCCATTAGTCAATTTTATGATTTATTTTTGTTGTAATTTGGTTAATATTTGGTAAAATAATTGAGACCTTTAAAGTTGTTAGAAATGTAGCGTATAAATTGTGTTAAATGGCAATCTATCGCTTAGAAAATGGATAAAAGGGCGTTTCTCAATCTGGAATAAATGAAGGAGCAATCCTTTGACATTTTTAAAATTGGCTTCCATTTATTTTAGAGCCAGGTACGATCTTTGATCTCTTTGAAAAATATATTATATAGATTATTGAAATGACGAAATATCTTTATTATTATTATGTGCGATATATGCGTGCAGTAATATAATCTAAAATATCGAATGTCTTTGAAGATCTTTATGGAGGACGCACATCAACCAGTCTTAGGGCGGATTTACCTTAGAAATAACACACCTAAGCCTCGAACAAATCGTTCTAAAGGCCCTGGTTCGAATCCCAGCGTGGGATCTTTTTTTTTTTCGCACATGTCAAATTGAGTGCACGCAAAGTTTCTCCGTTTTGAACATACCCTAGTACGGCCATTCTTTTCTATCTTGAAATAAATATCCGAAAATATTAAGTCATCCATATATGTGTATGTTACAAAATTATTGTATTAAGATACTATTCTATGTTTAATTATTTCATTATTAATTTCAATATTTGTGCGCTTTTCTTCTCCAGAATTTATTATAAATATTTACACAGTCTTTATTGGAATAATTTCATATTTCAGAAAAAGGACATTTCCTGATCCTGATTTTTTTCTCAATTTATCCACCTGGTCCAAGCACAAATTCACCGTTTGTATTATTTCTCACAATTTCATATATGTCTGTTTTTTTAATTAAATAAATTATAAATGCGTACTTTTGTGATGTCATTATCACAGGCTTGTGGATATCAATAAAAATACAAAAAGACACCGCAACTTTTTATATTAATTCTATAAAGTGGCTTTCAGACAAACCCTTTTTCAGCAAACTAAAACATTTTACTTTCTATATTTTTACTAACATTTTTGCCCCGGCACCTATTCTTTTTTTATCTCTAAACAAGATATCACCTACACGGCGATTAGAATGATGATTATTGTGTGGATGCGGTATTTTCCTATATTCTCTAGAACTAGCTAATTGTAGATATGTTCCTAAAGAGGCACTTCTTCCTTTAATTGTGCATCAGAACGAAGGCACTATGCATCACCCTAGTAAAAACTCTACTAGTGATGATAAAGACAAAACCTAACCCCTGTATACCATGGTTTTGGACTTTGGCCTCATCAGTACAATGGCGGCTTCGATTTCATAACATTTTACGAGACACACCCTTTGTATTTATATATTCTTTAAAACAAGCATCATTTCAAGTGTTTGTATCAAATCGATATTAAAATTTTTGGTATTCTCTTTATATCAGATCAAGACGATCAACTTATGGTCAATTTTAGTGGCGAAAGAAATTTGAGACCGCATGTGCGTGCCATCCACCCGAGCCCGCTAGTTTACGGAGACGGTCACTGAAGTGGTAAGGGCCGATTTTCAGATAATATTACAACATAAAGTTGCGGGAGGATGATATTCATGTACAAAAAGAAGCCCCTCTTTCGATATTTCGACACGGCTAACTTTTTCCAGACCACGTCTCTTGAACCACTCTACTAGGGTGTAAATATGAGAAAACCAGTAGTGAAGAGAATTGGTACCTGAATGCCTTACCGGAGGATATCAGTTCTAAAGAATAGCTATTAGAAGAAAATGGTGATCAGCCTTGTTGTGAAATTTCGGAGTATTGTACTTGAGTCAATGTGTTTTGTCATCCTTACTGAAGTTTCTTTTTTATAAATGTTGGAATTCGATGGATGAAGAAAGAATCCTACTCTCAACAATGATCTTCATCCTTTAAAAAAGTCCAAAAAAAGCTCCAATAAAAGTTTCAATTTCAAATGAAATGAAGGAATTATGTTGTAAGATTATAAATTCAAAAGGAGCTTCTTCTCTATATAACATATTTATTTCGCCAGTTTTCGAACGACATGTTCTATAGAAGAAGCTTCTTTTGAATTTATAATCTTACAACATAGTTATGGTAATCGAAAGTTGATGTCTACATCCTAACGAAAGGAAGGAATTATTAGCAGCAGGTATACAGAGGATGGAACAAGACATTACGTCCATACAATGGTATGTCCATACAATCCATATAATGGTGTGTTACTACTCTCACACTTTACTACGACTTAAAATGATCACATACTAACCTAACTTTCTAAACACCTAACTACAATTACATTATATAAAGTCAGAGAGGCATATGTATCTATATGGTCAATAGTCAATAAATATGCAATAGAATGACATTTGAAAACCATCCCGCATGTGTTTCTTATCAACGAAAAACCAAAATTTATTTCAAGGAGAAATGACGATTATTTCTAACCTTTGGGATGAGGTATGAAAGGGTGAATTGTGAAGAGTAATGATAAACAGAAAAATAAAAGTGTCCAGGGATGGGAATCGAACCCACAATAAATTTTATTTTTCCGTTTATCATTACTCTTCACAATTCACCCTTTCATACCTCATCCCAAAGGTTAGAAATAATCGTCATTTCTCCTTGAAATAAATTTTGATTTTTCGTTGATAAGAAACACATGCGGGGTGGTTTTCAAATGTCGTTTTACAATCACAGGCCGCATTATATTAAATTGTATACAATAGAATAATCATCACTGAAATATTCGGAAATTATTCGTTTTTTTTTTCAACACTAAAATATCTATGGAATTGGTTGACACTAAATTTGTATTTTCTTTATAGTAATAAAGATCTGATATTATAGTTCTTGTTCTGGTGATAAAAGTGATAGGAAGACTTGACTCATCAACAGGGAAACTTTTCCACCATTTCAGCGCATTAATCTATAAAACTTTCATCCATATTTTCTTATTTTTATTTCAATCGTTGCAGAGTAAGGTCTATAGAAGTTGGTTTGAATGGTTCTTAAACAGTTCCGGAATATTTCTGTCAAAATAGATATTTAATATCTTTCTCTATATATAAAAAATGAAAGGATTTAAAAGCACGAATGTTTCTTTTATACACAATACAAACTTCTACTGTCCATCTACTGTTCATCGCAGTAAGGACAGTAGAAGTTTGTATTGTGTATAAAAGAAACATTCGTGCTTTTAAATCCTTTCATTTTATATGTATAAATGGCGCGTTATTGCTTAGTATTAATGTTTCTCTATTTACGTGACTGCTAAAGACATCCCAAGCAACCTTTGCCTTCTTGAAAACATCAAACAGGCCTAGCCTCAGAATAAAAGGTAAAGGAAAAGCTTCAATTTTATCCAACTTGAACCAAACCTAGCTACCACTCATGCCCCAGTTAATAGGATTTTATCCACCACATGTTTATCTTACCCCATATAGAACAACCATGTAACAACCTTGTATCATAAACCTTTGTAGATAGTTTGAGTGGCGTGTAGAGTTGGCATGAAACGAATGGTGCACGCGGGGGAAATTAAGTGTTATTATACACAATCATATATTCCATTATTAGGCTAGTTATCATCTGTATATATATATACAGGGTTGGGTCAATAAATAATGCACAACAACCCCTAGCAAAATATATTTAAAACGATATCTTCATAAAATACATATTTTATGGTATATAAAACACACTGCTATTCATATCTGAAATCACAATTGATTTATCCTTTGTATTTATTCAGATATGGAGCCTAATGTGAATACAAGAATCCGACAACGGTTGGGGCCCGAGTTCCTCTTTAAGTCCGGTGACATTTCAGCCACAGCAATTCACTCAAAACTTCAGCCAGTATATGGAAACGAAACATTGGATAGAACCACAATACAGAGTTGGGTTTAGCGCTTCCAGAAATGTGATTTTGATCTTCATGACAAAGAGAGGCCAGGTAAACTTTCAACTATCACAACAGACCAAAATTCGGCTCCTGTTGAGGAAATTGTCAAGAATACCGGACAATAACGACATTTCAATTAAAGAAAAACTTTCGATCTCTAAAGAAAGTGTTATTAAACTACTTTCAGTACTTGGCTATCGAAAATTCTGCTAAAAATGGGTGCCAAAGCTTCTAACACAAGAAATGATGCAAACTCGGAAACAAGTTTGTTTAGACCTCATCGAATCTTACCCAGGACCAGTTTCTGAGGCCTTTAAAGGAGTCATAATGTGTGATGAGATTTGGGTTTATCATTATGACCCCTCTTAAAAGCATCAATCAATGCAATAGGCCTATAAAATGTCTTCAGTCAAGAAAAAACCAAGGCTTTCCTTTTCCAAAGACAAAATTATGTTCACGATCTTTTGGGACCAAAATGGGCTCATAATCATGGACATGCTTGAAAGAATACTTCCATCAACAAGGAAAGATATTGTAAATCATTAGAAAAGCTAAAAAGAGCCATTTCAACACAAGCCCGGGCCTAAAAGACTGTCAAATCAAATTTAATCAGGACAATGCAAGACCTCACACCGCGCAACAGACATTGGCCCAAATTTTCATATATGAATGGACTTTTATGCCTCACCCAGCTTACAGTCCTGATCTGGCTCCTTCCGACTTCTACCTGTTTGGTAAATTAAAGAATTCTATACGCGGTAGAACATTTAAAATGATTAAATGTTACTCCATGAGGTTATAGGGTGGTTCAGAAAGCAAGATGTAGCATTTTACCAAAGTGCTTTTGTGAGTTGGAAAGAACGCTGGACCAAATGTGTACAGAGGTGGATATATTGAATGATATATAGCTAATAGTTAGGCATTCATATATACAAAGTTTAATCTTTATGGTTTGTCAAATAAAAAAATTATTGATGATTGTGTATTACTTATTGACCCAACCTTGTATATACAGGGTGATCCAAAAGTCCCGCACAACTTTAAAAATTAATAACTCCGCGAATATTCGCGTTAGAGCAATGTGGTAAACACCATTGTGTTCAGGATGCAATGGGATTTTTTATGGCAAATAATGAAAAATTCGAAATTGATTTTAGTTACAATTTTATTCACCAGATGGCGCTCTACCAGATTCAGATATTCAGCGGCCAAATTGTTTGATAAATTGAAAAATATAATTGAACGACACGTATTTTTCCTTTTTGAATACCAGGAAAGAACCCTAATAATATCAAATAACAAATTAATAAAACACCACTTCGCCAAAAGTATGAAGAATTGGTTAACGATTTTCAAATACAATCAGAGATATGTAAAATAGGCAAATGCAAATTAAAACATGTATCAAAAATATTTATATTTTATATGGGGTTTTGTGAAATTGATTGAATGTTTGAAAAATACTGCTGATATCAATACACGAATTTTTGATATGTTAATATAGTACCAAAAATTATGATGGCACTACTAATAGGATTTCTTGCTATATAAGAAATGTGTAGTTTCTTGACTAATTGGAGACCCTTGACTATTTAACTGGATATTTGTCATGATCCAACAAATGAAATATAGAGGGGAGTGACAAAATATATTTGTCGTACTTTATTCCAAATATCCAATGGGCTTGTCAAATGTTATCATTGTTTATTATACTGTACACAATTTTAAAAAATGTTTCCCCTCAAATAAAAATAATTTTTAAATCGACCTTTTGCGTTGAAAAACGTGGTAGTAAAATCATTTTGTATTATTTTTTTTTTCACAAAATTTCTAAAGTTATTGGTATACAGAAAATATTCCTTATGCTATTTCTTCTAATGAGCGAAAAGCGAAAACTAAACATAAGGGGAAAAATTGTGTGTACCAGTGTTATTCGAGAAGTTATAACACTCTGGTTTGCACGACATAATATGTGAGCAAATGACAAACAAAAAATTACTGTTCACAAATAAAAAAAGATAGTCAAGATGTGAGGACAGCATTTATTATCCCCATATCCCAACACAAAGAGCTGCAAAATATTGGTAGATAATATAATACATGGCGGCTTATATAACACATGAGGTAACTGCCTTCTCTCTTGTATTAGGTCACAATCCTTGCCCAATGTGGCACCCTTCATTCTCAATCACCGCCTGCAGACGATAAATGACAGAATGGACAGCATTAAATAACATATCTGGTGAAATTGATAAAACGTGCCATCTGATAGAAGCCTTCAACATGGCCAATGTGGTAGGCCAGCATCGATAAACACACGATTTAATGTACCCCCATAAACAAAAATCGCAAGGCGTCAAGTCTGGTGATCTTGGAGGCCACTGGTATATAAAGTGGCGACTTATCACACGATTTTCACAGAACGTATCCTTCAGCAATTGTTTGGCACCTCGGGAGATATGAGGAGGTCCTCCATCTTTCATGAATGTTATTTCGCTTAGTGCTTTTGCCCTGCAATATGGGAATACCCTTTTCTCTCAAAAGTTGGACATAACGTTCATCAGTTACAAAAACGGTTTTAAAAGTTCTTCCATTGATTTTTCAAAGAAAAATGGCCCAATAATAAAAGAAGTGAACATACACAAAACTGTAACTCTAGGCTGGTAAAGTGGCATTTCTGTAAAAATCCTAGGGTTGTCTGTTGCCCAAATGCGGCTGTTTTGAATGTTAAATTCTCCGTTTAGAGAAAAGTGAGCATCATCTGTCCACAGAACATTCGACAGCCAGTTTTCATCAATATCAATTCGCCGGAAAACCCATGCAGCGAATTCTTGGATAACAAAAGTCAGCAGGTTGAGGACATGCTAACAGACCTCGACCTTACACCGTTAAATAACGGAGAGAACACCTATCTAAGTCCACAGGCACAGAATCCGCAATAGACATCACAGCGATAAATTACAACATCGCACCCACAACACAATGGAAAATCATGAGAGGTGCAATCAGGGACCACAGACCAATTTTAACAACCCTAAACTTCAAAATTGAGAACGTCCATTAGAATAAAAGAACATGGAACTTTAGGAAAGCCGACTTGAAAAAAATTCACAGAAAAGCTTGAAGAACTGTGCAACGAAAAATTGAATTACAGAACGCTTGACAAAAACTTGGAAAAATTCTCTTCGAATATTTCAAAATCTGCAAAAGCATCGATACCTAGAGGTAGACGTAAAGACCTGTGGATACCTTACTGGAAGGACCACAACATCGAGGCAGTGATTTCAGAGAGAGAGACAATATCAATGAACTTCTTAAAAAAATAAAAGAGAAGAAAACAGAAAGAACTCATTGAAATTAGTCACAAAATAGAACAAGAAATTTGGATATGCAAACAAGAAAAATGTCAGAATTCTGCGAAAAAATGGATCCAAGAAAGGACAGCCAACACTGGAATATGATTAGAGTGTTAGAGAACAATCAACACCAACACCAATCCTCCAATACTCTAACCGATATGAATAGAACAGCGCGAACGAGAACAAACAGATGGCTGACATAATTGCTGAATATCTTTCAAGCACTTCCATACTCAACTATACGAATGAAGACAGGACTCTAAAAATAATATAAACCAGTTAGTTAAACAAGCAAGAAACTTCCATCAACAAGATATTTTCTCGAGAGACTTCACACTGAATGAGCTAAACTTATCAATAAAAAAAATCCAAGAGGTCACCAAGAGATAATCTAATCTTTGGTTAAATGATCAAACACTTTGAAGACAAAGCTAATAATCAACTCCTACGAATACTGAACATTTCATGGCAAACTGGTAAACTACCAAAGAATTGGAAGATATCAATTATAGTGCCAATACTGAAGCCAAACAAAGATGCCAAGGAATACAAGAACTATCGGCCAATTGCTCTCACCAGCAAACTTTGTAAAATACCAGAACGAATTATCCACTCTAGGCTCATAGTCTGGCTCACTAACAATAATAAAATAAACCTCTACCAAACTGCCTATAGATCCCAGCACTGTACGACTGATCAACTGTTTTACTTCTGTCAATCAATAATAGATTCTTTCCAGGAAAAACCGCCAAAGAAGACCACGGCTATATTCCTTGATATGACCTCAGCTTTTGATCGAGTGTGGAGGGAGAAATTACGTGAAAAGCTGCACAACATCGGAGTAAGAGAAAAACCTTAATCTGGATTACAGACTTCTTAAGGGGAAGAAGGTTAAAGGTTCGGGTCAATGGAGAATTTTCCAAGGAAGGAAGAACATGGGCTGGTGTAACTCAGGGATCTGTGCTCAGTCCTTTACTCTATCTGCTATATATTAACGACATCTATCCTTACCTCACTGAAGACACAAAGGTTGTCTGTTATGCAGATGATATAGCCATATGGCACACAAGTAGCAGCATAGAAAAATCGTAAAAAATACTGAACACATCAATGAGAGGACTGGAGAAGTGGGCAATGGAACTCCAAATGACCATAAACCCAATAAAACCAAACCTATGCGTCTTCTCCACTCACAGGGAAAAAGGCATAAATATAACAAAAAAATAAGCATAAACAAACAAATGATTGATAAAATTAGAAATCCATAATACCTAGGTATGATACTGCAGTCCTGTATCTTTCAAGTTGGTCTCGAGGACCACGCCATCACCATCTCCTAAGCGGCAAAGTACGCGATCTACGTATTCATCGTAGATTGCAAAATGCGTGGTGTCGCTGGAGACCCACTGGCGATACTCCACAAACTCTGCAGCGCTGGAAGAGGCGCCATATTCATAGTACATAGTGTATATAATCCATATTATCTTTTTTTAATAGTGCAGACTGTGCATGTATTGACAAGATGTCAACAAAATTATTTTAATTATTATTGATGAGGAATTGGAATTTTCAGAACACATAATTAGCACCTCAAATAGAACTATCAGAAAACTAAACATTCTGAGAAGGCTATGTGGAACAAATTGGGGAGCAAAACCCAGAATTCTCAGAACAACATATACCACCTTAATAAGGCCGATAATGGAATATACAACACCGGTCTGGGCTCCCTCAAGCTCATCACTAAAAGTAAGACTAGACAGTGTTCAAGCAAAAGCGGCCAAAATAATCACTGGTGCTGTTTCATCCACCAACAATGAGAAAATTCAGAGAGAATGTGTTCTAAACCTACTCGCTCGAAAGCAGAAGACAAAATAAAAACAACTTGGATCGGCACTTCGGAAACGAGGAACCAAAGGACGAGATCTCTCTGACCACTTGTGGTTTGGTAGATCCGCCCTTTTCTGAGAATGAGGTGAAACTGACGGCTTTCAAGTTCGGGAAAAGGAAATCTCCTGGTCCCGAAGGGATCGATAACACGGTCGTGAAAGCCCTGGTAAGGATTCACCCATCGCTTCTTTCCAGGTTATTCAATAGGTGCCTGGACACTGGTACTTTTCCTGAGGCATGGAAGGTTGCCCGAGTAGTACTTCTCGAAAAGTCTGGTAGAAAGGGTAATTCTCCTAATGATTATCGTATGCTTTCTTTACTAGCGTGTCTAGGTAAGGTCCTGGATAGCCTAGTAGCTCAGCGACTGAAGCACTGGCTAGAAAGTAATGAGCTCCTTTCCTCTTTCCAACATGGTTTTAGGGAAGGGAAGTCCACAACCACAGCTCTGAACGAGGTGTTAGAGGGGGTTGAGATGGGCTTAAATAAGGGTGCTTGGGTTCTTTTCGTGGCCCTGGACATTGATGGCGCGTTCAACTCCATGAACTGGAACAAGCTGATGAGAAATTTGATGGACATGGGTTGTCCTGATAATTTGTGCAGCTTGGTTCGTGACTTCCTGAGGGATAGACGGATTAGCCTCAGTTTTGGTGGGCGGAAGTTGGAAAGAAACTGTGCTAGGGGTTGCCCCCCAGGGCTCTTGCTGCGGACCTATTCTGTGGAATATCCTGGCAAACACCGTTTTCCAGGAGGAGCTCCCTGAGGGAGCCAGGCTGGTTCTCTAAGCTGACGACCAGTTCCTCATTGTTGAGACTGCTTCGAGAGCGAAGGCTGAGAAGTGTGTTGAAACTTCTCTCCAAATTCTCTCGAACTGGGTCCATGACTCTGGCCTTAAGTTCAATGTCTCCAAAACTAAAGCCCTCAGCTTTAAGCCTAGGGACATAAGAACTAAAAGGAAAGGGATCAAATGGGAACACAAGCCGGCTATCGGGATCGAAGGACGGAGGGTAGTGTTGGTCAATAGGATGACCATCCTGGGGGTGGTCATTGATGACAAGATGGGTTGGCAATACCAGGCGGAGGAGATGGTGGCGAGAGGCAGGGAGGCGTTGTGCAGGCCTGTCCTGGTTGGCTCTCAACAGGGGGGGGGAGATAGAAGGAGGGTACTATTTTTAGGAACCTCTGCCTCTCCTGTGTCGAGCCAATCCTGCTATATGCTTCCAGGGCTTGGTGTCGCCGAAACAGGGATCAGAAGGTGGCAACAACTCTAGAGAGAATGCAGAGGACAGCGGCACTCAGAATCACAGGGGGATATCGCACTACCAGCAGTGAGGCCTTATTGGTCCTCGCTGGTCTTATTCCCCTGGGGTTGAAACTAGAGGAGGAGACCATCAGACAGAAGATCTAAGAGAACAGGGAAGATGCCCTGGGACTTGAAGCGGGTGCCCTGGAATGGAAGAGGGACCCAAGAAAGCCTCCGCAGTGGTTGCCAAAGTGGAATTGGAGTCCTGGAGAGCCGACAAGGAATGGCACGGAGGTTTTCACTGATGGGAGTAGGTCTGGAACTAATACTGGAGCTGGGGTAGTGATTTTCACTAATGGAGAGCTGATCTTCCAAGAAAGTTTAACACTCAGAGTGGACGAATTGGTCTTTTCAGCCGAGCTAGTTGCGATCAGGGTAGCCCACAGAGTGTGTGCCGAGAAGAACTTCAGCCCGGACCGCCTCTATTCAGATTGTATGTCGGCCCTCGTCGCCATCAATCTGGAGAAAGGGCAACTCGCGCATCAAATAATCCAGGAGCTGGAGATGATGACGCGGGCTCCGGAGCTCCCTTGGTTTAGGAGACACAGCCTCATCGAAGGTAATGAGCTCGCAGACAGGATCTCTAAGGCAGGATGCTTAAAAGGTAGATCACTGAGGACCACAGTGACCAAGAAAGAAGTTTATAGGAGGATCAGGGGTCACGTCCAGGACTTATGTTTGAACAGATGGAGGAACATTGTGAAGGGGAGAGAGTTATTCAATGGGGCAACAACACCCAAGTACCTCTGTATGGTAATGTCCCACAAACTCATTAGGGTAGTTCGGGACATGGGCTCTTCCCCAGGTCTCCACAGATTTGAAATTAAGAGCAATCCTGATTGCGTCTGTGGAGAAAGGGATGTGAATGCACGCCACTACGTCTTGGATTGTCCAAGGGTAGTGGGTGTGCAGGAAGAGAGAAGGAGGGCGAGGGGCGCGATCGAGAGTGAGCTGCTGAGAAATCACAGCAAGCTTCTTGAGAAAGCCCACGACGTGGCAGCTGAGCTTTTCCTCAGCTGTGAGTGAACAGAGTCGACCGGGGTCTGCCTCCCCGCGGTCCCTGCTGGACACAGTAGATAGTTTCCTATTTTGCTGTGATTAAAGGCCACCGGTATAGAAATCCTTCCAGACACGTTGTCTGGGAGGTGGTGTTTCAAGGTACAATGGCCAATCACTAGCTTGGATACCGTTACTTGGCTTATGAGTTGAACAGAATAGCAGCGAAGGCATGCTTCGCATGCCGGCTTGTGGACCGAAAGGTCTGGGTGGCCATCTACTTCTAGGGTATACCAACTGTGCTTAGGTGGGATCCTCCAGTTCTTGTTTATTTTGGCTACTGTTTCTATTTCTTTAAAAGTAAGTTTATTTTTCTATAGCAAGGGTTCTTTTGTGCCTTTTTTCGCTAGCGCATCAGCAGCTTCATTGCCTTCAATGCTAACATGTAAGAGTATCCATTGAAGGTGAATTTTTGAGGTATTGAGAGTTTTTGGAGATAACCAATTATGTTCCTGCTTACTTTGTCTCTAAGTTCCCCTGTGTGACTCAAGTGTTGTATGGCACTTCTACTATCAGTAAGAATCCATATATCGTGATGTTTAATGTTTCTGATGGATTTTAAGACTTCATAGATGGCTATAAGTTCTGATCTGAAGACTGAGCAAAATTCTGGGTTTCTTCTGTTTATTTTCTCAATGCCATTTGTGGTTTTAATGAGAGAGCCACTGCCAGTGTGTCCCAACTCATCTCTGCTACCATCGGTATAGATAGTTATTGCATTTTTAGGAATTTTATTAATTATTTCTAATGATAATTGTTTTAAGTATTCTGGATTTTGGTATTGTCTGTTGGTGGTTTCATTTAAAGTGGCATTAAAAATAACATTTTGTTAGTGGTTCGCATGGAGATATTTTTTTCAGCTAAATAATATTTTTCCACTTTATATTTTAAAAATCCATTTCTTTTGGCCAGGTGGAGAGGGCCTTCTTTTTTGAGTCTTAGATTGGATTCCCAATTAAGTATGTAATTGAAAGTTCTGTGTTTGTTTTCATAACTCTTGATTTTGTTTATATATTTTGGCAGATTGTAGCTTATTCTATTCTTTAAGGGCATAATGTCTGCCTCGTAAAGTACAATATCATTAGGGCAGGGTTTTCGAAGACCTGTAATAATTCTAGCTGCACTTAGTTGTATCCTTTCCAGTGATTTTAGATTTGTTTCAGATGCTGTACCATAGATTTGATATCCATATTCCAGGATAGGTCTCATTAGAGATGGGTAAGTTAATTTTTTTGTTGTTGCTTCAGCTCCCCACTCTTCCTGAAATATATTTCAAGATTTTTAGTCGGTCTCTTCCTTTTCTAACAACTCCTTCAATATGCTTACTGGAGTTGATTTCTGGATCCAGGGTGTAGCCGAGATATTTAGGATGTTTATTATATTGCAATTGTTGTTCTTTTAGAATAATATTTGGTCTTATTTTGTATAGTTTCTTATCGGTAGTAAAGTTTTTGGGGGTTAAATTCTAATTTATGTTTATTAGCAAATTTTTCTAGGTGGAGAAGAGTCTTGTTAAATCTCTTTCAGCTTTTTTCCAGTTAGTGCTGCTGCTTCATAGAATAATGTCATCAGCGAAAAGTCCAATATTGGTTTTATGTGAAATTTATTTTTCTATGCCTGCAATTGAAGGTTTTAGATAGAGTGCCATTATATTTGATCCTGATTTATATATTTTTAAGAGAATCATTTATACAAGTGATAGCTTTTCCAACAATTTTGAAATGTTTGTATAATTTTGTAATTAACTTGTTTTTCCATACCTTATCAAAAGCTTGTGTAAGGTCTAAAAAGTGTGGTTAGTTGGTTTTTCGTTTTGTGCATCTTTTACCTTTTGTGCGAAAAATAAGAGTTGGTCTATTGTCCCATGTCCTTTCCTAAATCCATATTGTTCTTCTGGTAAGAGATTTCTTGTGTCGGGGTGGTAGATGAGTCGTCTGAATATAATTTTTTCCATTAATTTGCAGCAAATATTTGTTAGGGAGATAGGTCGGTAGTTTTTTGGGTCATCAGCAGATTTGTCAAGTTTTTTAATGGGAATTATTTTTGCATTTTTACAGTCTTGAGGCAATTTTCCAGTTTTCCAGGAGTTATTGAAAATATTAAGAAGTCTTTCTTTGCCAATTTTGCCCAAGTTTGATATCATTCGGCCATGGATTCCATCTGGCCCAGGAGTCTTGTTTAGGTCAGTGTTTTCTAATGCATAAGCTAGCTCTTTCATATTGATTTTTTTCATGGAAAATATTATGAGTGCTGGTGACATTTTTTACAGTCATGAATAATCTTTCGGGCCTTTTTTCAACCTTGATTTTACTACTTATTTGATATGAATTACCTAAAAGATTGGCAGCAATTTTGTCATTAGTTGCTGGTGTACCATCTGTATTCTTAATCATATTTGTGTTTTCAGTTCGTGGCTGGGCTCTGTCAATTTGTTTTGCCCAATTCCAAAGTTTTGTATTTGGGTTTCTTGGGTTCAGGTTTTCACAAGTTTGTTTCCATTTTTCCCTTTTCACATTTACGCATAATCTTTTTTATTTTTGCAATCACAATGTTCAGTTCAGTTCTACAATATTTTTGGTTTTGGGTGCACTTTTTTGTAGTTCATTTCTTTTAGTTATAAGTATTTGAATATTTTTTGCCTGGTGTGTATAATTTGGAATCCATTTCTTAATATTACCTCTTGGTATTGAAACTTTGGCTGCTTTAATAATGGTGTTTTCGAAAGATATCATATTAGCCTTTTTGAAGTTCCAGAATTTTTCTTAATTGAGCTAGTTTTGGTCTTGGTGCTAATTTCTATCAAATTAGGCAAATGATCACTTCCAAAACTTTTTAATATTTTCTATTTGCATTTGTGGAAAATTTCAGGATAGTAAAAACTTATATCAAGGGCTTGTGCAGTATTATAGCTTGTAGGAATGATGGGTAGGATTCCCATCATTTGAGCACATGAAGGCATTGTCGTCAAATATGTTTGATAGTATTTTGCCTCTTGGGTTTGGCGTAGAACATCCCCATAGTTGATGTTTGGCATTAAGGTCACCTACAATAATAGTGTTGTCTGTAAGAAATTGAGCCTTTGTTCCATCGTCAATAAATGTATTGTTTGGAGGGTGATACATATTGTATATGTGGATGGCTTTGTTTTGATTGAGGTAGACTTTGATACCTTGGGCTTCGAGGTCTAATGTGTTTGTAATATTAACGGCTATGTCCTCATAGTACAAATTCTTGATTAAAATTGCTAGGCCACGCCCTTCAACAGCATATACAGATGGATCTTCAGACCTTACTCTGAGTAATGGAGGGGCCGGAATTAACATAATACTGCAAGATGGAACAAACATCAAAATCAAAGAAGGAGCAGGACAGATTTCGTCAAACTTCACTTGTGAACTGACAGCTATCTGGAAAGCCCTTGATGTATGCCTTAACCAACCATCCCTGCATCAAGCAGAAGATATTTTAATATACAGCGACTCCATATCCGCTCTAGAAGAAATTCAGAAGGGCAATACTAAAATCACACAGAAAATACACTCGTTACTTACCCAACTGGAACCATTGGAGAATAACTGCATTCTACAATGAATCCCTGCCCATGCTGGGATCAGGGGTAATGAAATGGCATTCGAATTGGCAAAGGAAGCCAGAAAGTTGAGCCAAAGGAAAGAACAAATGTCATTATTTGACGCTGATTCTTTGTCAAAATACAAGATAATTAAACAAAAAAATAAGAAAAGATCAAAACGCGAAATAAACTCTGAGAGAAAAATGACAAAAACTATAACAAGACTTAGAACAAAACACTATAAAGGAATGACAATACATCCAGATGGCACAAGAACCTATAGGGCATGCAACAATTGTCCTGGTGTGGAACTTACACCTACCCACATATTCTTATAGCCAGCAATGGCCGCAGCCTTGCAAAAATTAGACATAGACCCTGAGCAGCAGCTTTACACACCTAAGATAGTGGACATTGCTGCTGCTGTGATGGAGATGTATGGAGACATCTGAGGCTCTTTATTGGACACGACAACAACAACGGCATTCCAGAGTAAAATAAATTATCAGAGATAGATACATATTTTTCAAAGAATTAAAATAAATATAATCGATACTGAGTGAGAGCTGAATTAAAAATATTAGAAATTTATTATCTTCGGAAACAAACCGTATCTAAAATATCAATTTTCCTTTTGCTACATGTTTAAATTTGCATTTACCTATTTTACATATCTCTGATTGTATTTGAAAATCGTTAACCAATTCTTCATACTTTTGGCGAAATGGTGTTTTATTAATTTGTTATTTGATATTATTAGGGTTCTTTCCTGGTATTCAAAAAGGAAAAATACATGCCGATCAGTTATATTTTTCAATTTATCAAACAATTTGGCCGCTGAATCTCTGATTCTGGTAGAGCGCCATCTGGCGAATAAAATTGTAACTAAAATCAATTTCGAATTTTTCATTATTTGCCATAAAAATTCCATTGCATCCTGAACACAATGGTGTTTACCGCATTGCTCTAGCGCAAATATTCGCGGAGTTATTAATTTTTAAAATAGTGCGGGACTTTTGGATCACCCTGTATATTAAAAATATCAAAAAGCATCCAGGGTTAAGTTTCTCTAGCTTTCGAACTAAAATGCCCTTTATCAGGAGTAACTAGTAACACTATATACACTATAGTTAACTAAAGTTATACTAATAATTGCTCCTGCTAAAGAGCTTGTTAGCCCGAAAAAGCTAGAGAAATAGAATTGTACAAGAAACCTAGCCCTGGATGAATTTTGATTTTATTAAATTATATGTCAGGAAATGACCGTTTTTCTAGATATACTTGTAGTATCTGTTTTAAGCTGAATAGTATAAGGTGTGTATGGAATAACTTTTAGGTCATAGAAAGTTGAAGGTAATGTTGCTTTAATCCTTAAATTATTTCTTGCTTTAATTCTTGCAAAAAAAAATTGAAAAAATTGCAAAACTATCTTGCAAAAGTCCAACCCCACCCGCGGAGTGCAAGTAATCAAACGGGGCTCTGGCACATTTGTAAGTGCAAATCGAACTGCCTTCCACATATGTAGACATGTGGTCCACTTACAGTAAAAGCAGTCGCCAACTTCTACCCACCATGATTATCATGGCCTATACTACGTGCACTAGGGATAAGCAAAAAAAGTATATAACTGATGCTTAAAATTTTTCTTTCAATTGAATTTTAACAATTTTATTAGAGAGATTTTGTTTAAATATTTAGAGAATGAAAGGTTTTCGTCCTAAAGGTTTTATAAATGTCAGTGTCTTGAAAAAGGTTTTATTCAAAAACTAACCATTAGATGATGGTATATTTTTAACTAGCGGTCGGTAGAGATAGCAGACGAAGCAGAAAGGGTGTTGAAAAGGTCGTCTGCATACAAATGGGATCATTTCCATGTCTATTCTAACAATAGCCCACGTGGCTGTTTCTCTCAGCACGTGGCTCTGTGGAACAAGTTGATTGATTCCCTCCTATGGCATATTAATGTAAAGTAAACCGTTTTAATCCAATATAAACCTTTAATGAAAATTCGAAACTATTATAGACGCGTATGATTCTTTTAAAAATTAAACAATATCTACTGCCCTTACTGCAATAGAAAAATTAATGGGAGGGCCTGGCTCATCAGTGGTGAACCCTCCCATCGGTTTCGCCAGTTTAATCTACCATAGGGTTCACCACTGATGAGCCAGGGGCCCTCCCATTAGTTTTCCATTGCAGTAAGAGCCGTAGAAATTGTTTAATTTTTAAAAGAATCATACGCGTCTGTAATAATTTCGAATTTTCATAACAGAAGTCGCGCTAATGCTTAATAATATTAACCTTTAAAATGATATTCTAGTATTTTTTTTTCAGTAGAATCCTTCTTGCTAATGTTGCCTCAATCTGAAAAAAAAATCGGTTCAACTCCCTAATAATGTTTTTTTTATATTATCTATTTAAACTATTTAATGATATGGTGTTTGAATTTTAGAAAACACGTAGGAAAGAATTAACGAATATTTAGTTGTTTTCATGTATTAATAAATATATAAATCTATATAAATATAAAAATATATAATATATAATTTTTGTCACGATATGCCTTCTTTATTTTTAATATAAATCTTTATAAATTGCATTGTTATATCAATCGATAAAATTTGTTACAATCAAATTTATGTGTTTCTTTTCAATAATATCATCAAATATTATATCTACAGACCTTACTGCAATGATACAAGTTATTGAATGAGAGAGCTTGGCTCATTAGTTATATAGTTATAAAACTGATGAGTCAAGCCCTCTCATTCAACATCTTTTATCATTGCAGTAAGGTCTGTAGAGATAATATTTAATAATACATATGAAACATATTTATCAACATCAAAAGAAATATTTGCGATGAAATACACTGTATAACAAAAATATCGACGCACCAAGAAGGAGTTGTCAGATTAGGACATAATTTGGTGTATGTAAAGAGCATGTATAGGGGAAAAACGATTAAAAATTTCAAAACAATTAATTGTTTTATTTCAGAGTTTGATCGTCACAAATTGAGAATGTCAATATGTCGTTAGACCCCCACTGGCCTGGATGCAGGCTGCCACCCGGCGTGTCATGGACTGATAAAGATTCCGGATGGTGTGCTGCGGGATTTCATGCCAAATTGTCTCCAACTGTCGGGCTAAATAGTCAACATTCCGGAATGGTTGCAATCGCCTTCCCATCACGTCCCAGATGTGCTCT
The DNA here is from genome assembly GCA_030710605.1 of Cordylochernes scorpioides. Classification (NCBI taxonomy): domain Eukaryota; kingdom Metazoa; phylum Arthropoda; class Arachnida; order Pseudoscorpiones; family Chernetidae; genus Cordylochernes; species Cordylochernes scorpioides. The sequence goes on along the minus strand of CP092873.1, from coordinate 65,528,255 downwards.
ATGGGTGAGAGATCAGGCGATCTTGCTGGCCACGGAAGAGTTCGGCAAGATTGAAGACAATCCATAGTAACACGTGCCGTGTGTGGCCGGGCATTATCTTGTTGAAAAGTAAGCCCGGGGTGATGAGAGGAACGGCAACAAAACAGGCCGTAGAATGTCATCTACGTACCGTTGTGCTGTCAGGGTGCCAGGAATGACTACCAATGGGGTCCTGCTATCAAATGAAATGGCACCCCAGACCATAACGCCCTGTTGTGGACCTGTGTGGTGTTCGACAGTAAGGCCAGGATCTACACGCTGTCCAGGACGTCTCCAGACATGTTTGCGACGGTCGTCAGGACACAGTAAGAAACGGGACTCGTCACTAAAGACTATACGTCCCCAGTCAGCGCAGTTCCAAGTTGATCTCTCCCGACACCACTGTAGTCGGACTTGTCGGTGCACGGGTGTGAGGGTTAGGCATCATGACGGTCGGCGAGCTCTTAGATTCCGCTCTCTCAGTCGTCTGTTGATGGTCATTTTGGACACTTGTGTGCTGGTCACACGTTGGATGGTAGATAACCTGGATTCCGGTGCTGCGACAGCCATTCTGACAATTGCTCTGTCCTCCCGTTCTGTTGTTGCCCTTGGTCGACCGCTGCCGTCCTGACGTTGCATACTTCCGTTGTTGACCCACCTTTTCCAACATCGCCTAATAGCCGCATCACTTCGTCACAGATGTCGCGGATTAGTCGATTAGACCAACCAGCCTCTTTCAATTCAATGGCACGACCAGTTTCAAACTCTGACATACACAGTGTGGCAAATAATTTTTAAGAATGGGTTTGTAAAATAAAACAGAAAGAAGCTAATTCAATTTCTACTATTTTTTATTCAAAATAATCCCCTCCGGATTCAATACATATGTTACAACGATTTAATAAGGAATTAAATGCCTCTTGCAGGCCACTTTGAGGAATCGCCTCCAAAGTGCTCGTCGCAGCTGTCTGGATGGTCGGGATATCATAAAAAAAAAACAACCTTTTAACTTCAATTTTATTTTTGGTAATAAATAAAAGTCACAAGGTGCTAAATCAGGCGAGTACGGAGGATGATTCAACACACAGACGTTATTTTTGGCCAAAAAGCGACGAACAATGAGTAAGGAGTGACTCTGTGCATTATCATGCAGCAAACACCAACTGTCTTCATCGCGATATTCTGGACGAATGCGACGAATTCTGTCAATAAAACGTTTCAGAACGTTTAAATAATACTCTCCAGTAATGGTTTGTCCAGCGGGAACAAATTCTTTGTGGATAATACCTCTACTATCGAAAAAGGTAATCAGCATTGTTTTGATTTTTGAAGGCACTTTTCGCATTTTTTTTGGCTTGTGGAGAGTTTTTTGACTTCCATTTGGCACTTTGGCGCTTTGTCTTTGGGTCATACTGAAAACACCATGTTTCATCACCCGTAACAATTGATTTCAGGAAGTTTGAATCATTTTCATAGGCAGAAATGATGTCCCTGCAATGTGCAATTCTCAATGATTTCTGCTCGCCCGGTAAAGTGTGTGGAACAAATTTAGCACAGACTTTAGTTTTACCCAAATCTTCATGTAGAATGGTTCGAATCGTTTCTTTTTTGATGTGTAAAACCTCTGCCATCATTCTCAGGGATGCACTGCGATTGTTTGCAACAAATTCTCGCACTTTTTCTATACTTTCTGGTGTCTTCGAAGAACTTGGTCATCCAGTATGCTTATCATCTTCTGGCGTATTTCTTCCTTCCGAAAAACGTTTGTGCCAAATGAAAACATTTGATTTACTCAAACATAACGTACCATAAACTTGCTTCATCAAAATATATGTTTCCGATGCACTTCTAACAAGTTTTGCATTAAATTTAAAGACCGTTCTCTGTTCCATCTCAGAATTCCGACGAACAAAACATTTTCCTTTTCAAAAATGGCCTGTATGGTTTTAAAGAGTTAACCAAAATGGCTGAAACAAAGCCACGCGCTAGATAAAGCTTCGAATATGTATACGCATGCGCAATTTCATAACTGGCTCTGCTATTGGCTTTTATCTAGCGCGAGTCTTAAAAATTAATTGCCACACTGTGTATGTTCGCAATGAGCACGAATCTTTCGGCAAGGCATTGATACAGTAGAAATAGGCGTACTGCTAAAATATTAAACGGAAATTCTGAAAATCAGCTCGTGCCGCGCCGAATATTTAGTTTAGAATGCTCTTGCTGGATGCGCAGTTCAGATGCGCTGGAGCTCTTGCTTTGCATAAATCCGCCACCAAATTTCAATCATTTAGATGTTTGGTCTAAACCTCTTTGTATACGTATTTTCATATAAATCGGACAACTGCTTCTTGGTGCGTCGATTTTTTTGTTATAGAGTATATATTGCCAGTAAATTTGATTGTTAAAAATATAGTCTTCAGTTTCTGTAAATATTAAGGCATCCATATATATGTGTTAAAAATTATTGTATTGAAATACTAGTCTGGGTTTTAATTATTTTATTATTATTATCATTATTTGTGCGCTTTTCTTCTTAAGAATTTATATCAACTTTTCGGACATTATGTCAATCTAACTCTTTGTTAAATGTATAGCAACATTTAGAAATTGAAATCATTCTCTTGAATGAAAAATCCAAAAATATTTAAATTATCAAAAACACCAATAAGTAAAATTTTAGTTATAAATAAACGTTAATGCTTATTTTAAAAAAGAACAAATGTTTATAAATATGAATTAAACGCATCAAATAAAAATAAAAATTTGTGTGTGGAAATATAATTTTGAAAATTTAATATTTTGCTTATTTTAAAAATAATATTCAGTGAAAAATGGCCAATTATTTTTGACCAATGGACCACAAATTTTAAGAAGCTGTCAATAAATGGATATACTGAATCAATAAGAAGGAGGCGACATTATCTTGTTACCAGTAAATTATAGGAGGAATATTAAAATATATTTTTAAATGTTTTAAAAATCAATATTTTTCATCTTTATATTAAAAGTGGAATAACAAATAGGAAATGTGTGGGTTTTAAGTTTTAAAATGCTCATATACTCTTATGAAATACACTCAATAAATATCACTGTTAACACAAAGCAATAACGTGCCATCTATATATAACGCCATCATTTTTTTAATCGCAGTAAGGACAGTAGAAGTTTGTATTGTGTATAAAAGAAACATTCATGCTTTTAAATCCTTTCATTTTATATACTGTATATATTAGCCGAATGACCCGGGCAACGCCCGTGTTTTACCCGATTGGATGTTTTGATTCAAATACTATTTGTTACAATTATAAATTGGCGCCTTATATAAATGCATATGTTAGTTAATAACTATAGCCTATGTGCTTTATCTGTCTATGTACTGTTAGCTTCCGTAGGCGTCTCTTACTGGGAAAAAGAAAGAGAGGATTCCATTTGGTTATTAACTAATATATGCATTTATTTAAGGAGCGACCCGCTCCAACACAATGGTTATAAAAACGAAAAGGCGAGTGGGGGGGGGGCAAAGGTGGCGTGATCGTGGCCGACCAATGGGAGGGCGCCATTCCAAAAAAAAAAAGCAAACGGTGACAGAGATGACTGATGAAGAATGACGCTCGTAACTGTATATAGAATGTCTGTGTATTAAATATCTTTCAGAGTTATTGTCTAATGTTTTGTCCATGAGTGTATATCTAAAATAAATAAGTAATTGGCCCTAAAAATATTATATATTATACAGTAGAACTCTTGGATAATTCGAACATCTTCAATTTGAATATTTATCTTGGACCTTAGAATTTGGTCCCTTTTATTCAAAACGTTTTTAATTAGAAATTTTGGATAATTTGAATTTTTTTGGGTTCCTTGGAGTTCGAATTATTCAAGTTCGACTGTATATATCATGAAATCGAAGCTGCCCCATTACTGATGAGGGGCCGAAGCCCGAAACATGATTTTTGGCCTTTGTCTGAATTTGCCAACACTGGTGTTGTAGCACATTCTTCATTATGATGCATTACCGCGCCATCTGTTATGAAAATTCGAAACTATTATAGACACGTATGATTCTTTTACAAATTAAACAATTTCTACTGCCCTTACTGCAATGGAAAAATTAATGGGAGGACCTAGCTCATCAGTGGTGAACCCTCCCAGCGGTTTCGCCAGTTTAATCTACCATACCGCTGTTATATCGCATTTTTCGATTTTTCTTTTATAGTGATACTGATGCTAGACTCTTGGAATGGGTATTTAGATGAACTATGGATATAAGCTTAGAGGACAGCACAGATTTACATACAATTATAAATATATCACTATAAAAGGAAGATCGAAAAATGCAATATAACAGCGGTATGGTAGATTAAACTGGCGAAACCGCTGGGAGGGTTCACCACTGATGAGCCAGGTCCTCCCATTAATTTCTCCAGTGCAGTAAGGGCAAAAGAAATTTTTTAATTTATAAAAAAATCATACGCGTCTATAATAGTTTCGAATTTTCATACATTCTTGATAACCGCTATTACGTTCTGTAATGGGGTGACAAACCAAATTGCATCGCTCTAATGCATATCTAAAGGTAGAGATGCCTATTTTGGTATATAATATTGAATTTTACAAACCTTTTTAAAAAATATATATTAAACTAAAGATAACCATAAAATAAAATTAATTTTTATCAAAAGATCAACATTCATTGTATTTGAACGAAAGAATCGAAGTTGAAAAGTTTCTTATCGGTTCTCAATGATCATTAGTCTAACTAACTTCGTCTGCAATTAAAAGGAAATTCGCCATCTTGAATCAATGTTCAAATAACTTTGAATATATTACAAACTTTTGATTATTGCTCTATAGTTAAGATCAAAAGACACATTCGACATATAATTATTCATAAAATACATTTTCTCTAAACCCTATATCCCAAATAATCTTAATTTTCATTCTTTTAAAATATTAGTGATTGGTTTGACCGGGGTCGGAAAATTGCGGTTCGCGAGCCACATGCGGCTCTTTGGATGTGAAGCTGCGGCTCTTTATGTAGTGGTGGTGCTTATCTCCATGGTTAAACCAATTCCTGAAGTCCACTCCTCTCCAATTTTGCGATGGTAGTTATAGGCCTGGAAAATAGGTCCTCTATTGTCAGTTCTGAGCATAACAAGATATGTTCCGGTGAAGTTTCCACACTATTGCATTTCAAGCATTTATTGAAGTTTTTTTTGTCCATTTTGAAATTCTAAGGTTTTTATATGGCCACTTCTTAGTCTTGCTAAAGCTGGTTGTTGATTTCTATAAGTTTTTGAAGTTCTTCTAATTGTTTCAATGGTTTGTACCAGTGATGATTTGGATAAGCTGTCATTTTTGATTTATTTTCGTTTTTTAAATACATATATATATTTCTTCAAAGGTAACATTATTGCTATTGCTTGGGAAGTGACACGCCTTTTTTGCTAATTTGTCTTCCTCTTCATATATTCAACACTAGAATACGGCCTGCCCATTTTTGCAATTGCATCCCAAACATCACTATATAAAATGGATCAAATACAAACCTCATGTGCCAAAATCATTATGGCTCTTTATATAGTTCCATACGTGAATATTATTTATGCGAGTACTATTTATTGTTGGCAAGAAAAAATGCTGTGGCTCTTTAAAAACTTAGAAAATTTGTAAATTGTAATTTTTGACTCTTCCGACTCAAAGGTTTGCTGACCCCTGTTATAGACCACATTTATATTAGGAACAGTTGGAGATCTCTAAGTACGCACTGGATATTACCTATATATAGGTATAACTCATGGATATTGTCTATGGGATATTTAGAATTCTTATCACATTATTAAGGAGAATCGAAATTATAAAATTATTTTATAAATTTATATAAAAAAGGACGTATCTGGATCTGTAAAGAAAAAAAGTTTTTTTTCTCAAAATATTTCGAAAGATTGCTCCCTCTTTATCAATTTATTGCACAGTAAACTTAATTTACAAATTATTGTAGATCACATGATACCAAAACAAAGTTGTTTTCATGTCATCTACAAGAATTTGTAAATTAAGTTTACTGTGCAATAAATTGATAAAGAGGGAGCAATCTCTCGAAATATTTTGAGGAAAAAAAATGTTTTTTTTTCTTTACAGAACCAGGTACGCCCTTTTATATATAAACTTATTTGATGGATCACCTTTTGACTCAAACTAGTTTATAAATGTCATAAAATTCGGTAAATCCGTGTGATTGTTCTGAAAGTTTGAAAAGCAACAATAACGTTGGATTTTTTGCATCGTGGTGCAGGCTATTCCTCAACGACCACAAAAATCTGGTTCTTGAGGCTTCCTGTAAAATCACGAAATGGATTTTCAAGGCCATAAGTGTGTGACAAACCTGATCACTGTACAATTTCTCTTTTGTTCTATTTTTTTTTCATATAATAAATAGTTTTTAAAAGCTTCTATTTAAATATATACTGATGGTGATAAAAAATAAATATTTCAGCTTCCATCATTGAACACAATTAAACCTATGTGATTCAAAATAAAAGCGGCGGTGGACGATCATCGTATATTGAGCGAAGAAGTAAATAATTTAGTGAAACATGAAGCTCTCTACTCCAAAACACATTATTGACTATTGACACATCCATTGATGGGCTCTACTCTTCCCCGACAGACACCATCAAAAGTCTCAAGCTTTACAAGCTTGATACCCTAATATGATTGAGTGGAGATAAGAAAGAAGAAGAAGAAAGATGAAGCTCTCTCACTCTCTTTAACCTTTTAACTATTTAACTCTTTTAGCCTTATATAACCATATATTTAATCAAAAAAGACATATATTGGATCAAAATATCATTTATTTCACCAATATTTCAGTTATCTGAACGCCAACCTTTATCAAGGTATTATAACATATTGTGTGTTAACAACAAACTCAGCGCCACATCTTGTTGTTAACACACATTAAATATGTTATAATACCTTGATAAAGGTTGGCGTTCAGCCAACTGAAATATTGGTAATATATATTGATATTTTGATTCAATATATGCCTTTTTAATTAAAAATGTATTTATGGATTGCTCCATAAAAAAAACCTTATATGAACGATATAGTTAAAGAGATTTCAATCTCAATCCTCTCTATCTCCCTCTTTGTAAATCAGTTGCTTCATACTAAATCACATTAAGTTCGAAATTCATTATAATTGTCCCCACCGTCACTTTTATTTTGACCCATGCAAATCTGATTGTTCAATGGCAGGAGAGCTGATATATTTATTATCTCTTTTCATAAGAGTTAATTTTAATTTAAAAAATTTTACATATACAAAAACTATTTAAATAATTATTTATTCAATATTTAGAGATGAGAATTCTAAATTCACGAATTTATCACAAAGCCAAATGATATCTAAATTTACAAAACATCAGAATCAAGAGTAGAATAGATACAAATTCTAAATAAAATATTTATATATGCACATAAATATAAACCCAATTATTTTAAATTTAAAACAGACGCCCACTATGATATTTTGGAATATTTGAAAAATATATATACATATATATTTATTTACATAATTCAAATATTTTGTATATATATATATATATATATATGTGGCAATATAATAAGGTGGGTAAAGAGAAATAATCACACCACAAGTTGGAAGAGAAGGAACCCAGGCAACCAGAGAGAGAGAGGGGGGAGAGCCGGGCGTCCGTTCGTGTCGCACACAATCCCCAACTGTCTTAAAATTCCCAAGGTGTTAAGTGACGAACCCCAGTAGTCGCCTCTTGGAATGTCGCTGATGTCTAAAGTGACCGGTCCTTACCCTCCCGTCTCTCTCTGGGTTGATTGTAGGTTTGCTTTATTATTCCTGGAAGAGTATTTATTATGACATATATATATATATATATATATATATATATATATATATATATATATATATATAATAATAAATAGTTATTTAATTTTATAGTCCAGTTTTGTATTAAGATTATCTTCATTATTATGATCATTTAAATTCAAATTATAAAATTTGTAAAATGTTATTAATTTGTAGATAGAGAGAAAAAAAATCCTTTATCTAATTGATATGAGTTATCATTCTTATCAGTTTGCTCCTTAAGTTTTAAAAGTAGAATCACTGTTATAATTTTGTTATATAGTTTATACACTATATATATATATATATATATATATTATATACGATATTGTATATTAAACATAAGACAATAACGCGCCATCTATATACAATGATTTTTTATCGCAGTAAGGACAGTAGAAAGTTTTTTATATTTGGGTTTATTGTTGTATATACATTGTATATTATGATGCATAGGCGCGCCATCTGTTATGAAAATTCGAAACTATTATAGACGCGTATGATTCTTTTAAAAATTAAACTTTTTTTTTTGCATTGCAGTAAGGCAGTAGAAATTGTTTAATTTTTAAAAGAATCATACGCGTCTATAATAGTTTCGAATTTTCATACATTGTATATACATATATATAATTAATTAAACATAGATCATCTAAGAAACAGCACATTATGAAACTCATAAAATGGAGTCGATAAAATGTACCTCTGGAATCTATATATACGGGGCAAAACCCAGAAATGTCGTAAACAGGTCGTTGACATTGTCCAAGAATCTGAAGGAGGATATAAACATATTTGCCATGCCAGGCTTTGAATAAACACTCAACAAAGTCTGACGTCACCATTATTATATAAGCTGGGTTCCTTCTGAGCCTACAGCAGCGGTTCTACAGCAGGCCGAGTGGTCAGGAGTCAGTTAGGTTGTCATGCTGTTCTATTGAATCCCAGGACTCTCCTACCTTCCCGGGTGCTGCCCCTCTAAACCGAGGTAACCGTGTTCCTATGCGTGTGGTCTTCATTTATCTTCACGCTAGTGCGCTTTCACTCTGGCCCATGACTGCAAGGAGAAAAGCGGCTGGTTGTCCATAAAATATATCGATACTATGAACACGGGATATATTGTTTAATTTTCAAAAGAATCATACGCGTCTATAATAGTTTCGAATTTTCATAACAGATGGCGCGCTAATGTATCATATTATAACATGTAAGCAACAAACAAAGGATACGATAAACCACAATGAGGTACATGTTGGATTATAAACATAAAACCATATCTAATTTGGTCTGAAGACAACGCTGTCATCAATACATCATTCATATTTTATTTACTTGGTCTTTTTAATACCTAATATGTATTAGATCTTCAATTTTAAACACAAAATTATGATTTCAGCTCTTTTCTAGCAGTGGTGGAGAAAAATAAATAAATCGTACTTTTTAAATCGATAAAGGGAAATATATACACACATACATACAGCTTTATTAAGACCACCGGTCTTATACAGATTCACCACAGGAAGGAAGCATAGATGGAGCTCTTATACTCCAGGCAACGCAGAGCCCAACAGCCTCCAGGTCCGAAGCATGTCCAGTGGTCACAGAATCCTCCGTGCATAGGTTAGCGTATCACTGAAAAGGCGAGTGTGGAATCAGCCGCGTTTTAGTCGTGAAAGGAAATATAGAAAATAATCCATTCTAAGATACCCAGAAGTCTGAAATTTTATCAACTTGCATTGTTATCTGGATTGAGCAAGTATACACATTTCTAGGCTTATGCGTTGTATGTAAATATGTTAAAAGTTGATCACAAGAGTTGTAGATAGAAATACATGGAGAGAAGTAGGAAAAATAAAAGCTTATAAAATATTTGCTGTGTATTGGTAGTGTTTAATGCGGCAGTACTTGTAAAAAAGACATGCATATGTACAACATGCATGCATATGTACAACAAACCAATGCGCTCTGTTTTTTAAATAAAAAAAGATGTATATATCCAATTGTTATTTATAGAAGAATGAGTATGATGAGGTATGTGTTTTGGAATTTTCAATTTTAACTTATAGGAATTGAAATGTTATCTATATTTTAGAAATATGTTAAACCTTTTTATTTTTACTTTGATATTAAATTTAAAAAATAGATATTATATTACTCAAAATTAGATATTTAATTAAAAAGGCATATATTAGATCAAAATATTATTTATTTTACCAATATTTTTGTTTGTCGGGCTGAACGTCAATTATATTTTGATCCAATATGTCTTTTTAATTAAAGATCTAATTATGGATTGCTCTAATTTCAAAATTATATATATATTTAATTAAAAAGGCATATATTGGATCAAAATATTGGTAAAATAAATGATATTTTCATCCAATATATATGCCTTTTTAATTAAAGATCTATTTATGGATTGCTCTATTTTCAAAATTATATATATACAGTGTGGCAAATAATTTTTAAGAATGGGTTTGTAAAATAAAACATAAACAAGCTAATTCAATTTCTACTATTTTTTTATTCAAAATAATCCCCTCTGGATTCAATACATATGTTACAACGATTTAATAAGGAATTAAATGCCTCTTGCAGGCCACTTTGAGGAATCGCCTCCAAAGTGCTCGTCGCAGCTCTCTGGATGGTCGGGATATCATAAAAAAAACAACCTTTTAACTTCAATTTTATTTTTGGAAATAAATAAAAGTCACATGGTGCTAAATAAAGCGAGTACGGAGGATGATTCAACACACAGACGTTATTTTTGGCCAAAAAGCGACGAACAATGAGTGAGGAGTGACTCGGTGCATTATCATGCAGCAAACACCAACTGTCTTCATCGCGATATTCTGGACGAATGCGACGAATTCTGGCAATCAAGCGTTTCAAAAAGTTTAAAAAATACTCTCCAGTAATGGTTTGTCCAGCGGGAACAAATTCTTTGTGGATAATACCTCTACTATCGAAAATGGTAATCAGCATTGTTTTGATTTTTGATGGCACTTTTCGCGTTTTTTTGGCTTGTGGAGAGTTTTTTGACTTCTATTCGGCACTTTGGCGCTTTGTCTTTGGGTCATACTGAAAACACCATGTTTCATCACCCGTAACAATTGATTTCAGGAAGTTTGAATTATTTTCATAGGCAGAAATGATGTCCCTGCAATGTGCAATTCACACTGATTTCTGCTCGCCCGTTAAAGTGTGTGGAACAAATTTAGTACAGACTTTAGTTTTACCTAAATCTTCATGCAGAATGGTTCGAATCGTTTCTTTGTTGATGTGTAAAACCTCTGCCATCATTGTTTTCAACAAATTCTCGCACTTTTTCTATACTTTCTGGTGTCTTTGAAGAACTTGGTCGTCCAGTATGCTTATCATCTTCTAGCGTATTTCTTCCATCCGAAAAACGTTTGTGCCAAATGAAAACATTTGATTTACTCAAACATAACGTACCATAAACTTGCTTCATCAAAATATATGTTTCCGATGCACTTCTACCAAGTTTTGCATTAAATTTAATGACCGCTCTCTGTTCCATCTCAGAATTCCGACGAACAAAAAATTTTACTTCTCAAAAATCGCCTGTATGTTTTTAAAGAGTTAACCAAAATGGCTGAAACAAAGCCACGCGCTAGATAAGGCTTCGAATATATATACGCATGCGCAATTTCATAACTGGCTCTGCTATTGGCCTTTATCTAGCGCGAGTCTTAAAAATTATTTGCCGCACTGTATATATACACTGGTGTCCAAAAAATAAGAAACTTAACCAATATTGAAATTTCTCAAAAGCTAATTTATTAACAAATATAAAATTTAGTATACAAATAGTTTAAACTATGGAGAATTTGACTAGCTATATGAAAATATAAAAGATATTTGAAATTATGAAATATGCAAATTATTACCAACATACCCAAAGCTAAGGTTCCAGATCTTAAAGGAATAAGATATCAATAGGGAGTATGATCACCTCTAACAGCTATCAAGGTCTCACAGCGAGCCCTCATACTGTTTACCAGGCTTTGGAGGAGGTCCAGGGGTAGTAAACCCCACTCCTCCAATAGAGCAGTTCTTAGCTCAACGAGGGTTCTGAGAGAGGGGTGACGAGCTCCAATACGCCTCCCTAGAGTATCCCACACATGCTCTATTGGATTCAGGTCCGGAGATCTGGCTGGCCAATCCATCCTTCGAATATTCTCACTCTGGAGATATTCATTGACTAGCCTAGCCCTATGTGGACGAGCATTATCGTCCATAAAAATTAAATTGTGACCAATTTGATCTCTATAAGGTCTTAGATAGGGCTCAAGGATCTCGTCCCTGTACCTTTGGGCAGTTAAAGTGCCCCCAGAAAAAATGTGGAGGGGTGTGCGTCTGCTAGAACTGATGCCAGCCCAGACTAAGAGACTGCCCCCTCTAAAACTGTCTATTTCCCTGATGTTACCGGGATGATAGCGGGTTCCAGGCTCCCTCCAGATGAAAACTCGTCGAGAATCTGTGTTTAAACTAAATCTTGACTCGTCACTGAAGAGAACATTGGCCCACTGATCATGAGTCCAGGCGTGATGTTCCAAGCACCAATTCAAGCGGGCTCTCCTGTGAGCAGAGGTTAAAGGGATACAGACCATTGGTCGTCTTGCATAAAGAGCACCTTCGTGAAGCCTTCGGTAAACAGTTTGTCTTGAAATTCTCGTTCCAGTAGCACTTGAGAGTTCATTAGAGAGTTGAATAGCTGTCATCTCCCTATGGCGCTTGGCAGTTACGACCAGATAACGGTCTTCAGAGGTAGCTATTTTTCTTTTTCTACCAAAACCTTCTTTTCTTTTGATGGTTCCTCTCTCAATGAACTGTTTCCATATTTTTCTGACCACAGATTTATTCACATTTAGCCATTTTGCTACTTCAACTTGTGATTGCCCTGCCTCCATTCTTCCAACAGATCTCCATTTTAAATCATCTGCTAAAATATTTCGTAAACTCATAATTAACTAAGGATTAAATAAAATTATAATTGAACAATTCTTAGATGGGGTAAACGACACGCCAAATAGCACACTTATAAAGACAAGCAAATATTTGCATATTTTCAATTTTACCGAATCGAATGTTTGCGATAAATAAATTCTACGACTTAAAATACCTAATTAAATTACTTTTTAGCTTCTAGCGTTGTATATTTTAAAACATATCATTAAAAAACAAAAGTTTTTTATTTTTTGAACACCAGTGTATATATCTCATTGCATAATTATCATTGCATTATTAAAACTATATTCTATAAATATTATACATTTGACAGCATAACTAATGGATGTACGCTACAATTGACTTATTCTTCAAAATAAAATGATGCCCTAAAGTTTATATAACTGATTTTTATAATAAAAGAATACATATATATTTTAAAATATATAATATAATATATTCGATATAATATTAAATATATATATTTGAATTTTAAATTTAATTTGACTTCGTCTGTTAACTAATTTGTGAATATTCCAAAACCTCTCATAAATAAATATTTATATAATAAACACATTTAAAAATTATAGTTATATATACACTAAGCGCTATATATTCAATAAAGATAAAAAATATTTTTCAAAAGTTTGGAAAAGAGATTTATAAAACAATAAATTATTTTTCAGCCAATATTATACAGGGAAAACCATTTGGCGGGTAAAGAATTTTTTTTTCCAAAAGATCGATGTATTTTCAACTGGCCTAATGATGCCATTGGAAAATCATTTATTTAGCCCAATAAATATCTCAACAAAAGAGGCGGACAAATAACAAAAAATGTTGATTGGACCAAATTCTGGTGAGTTATTTTAAGATGGGTTCTACTAGTTTGAAAATGTCACTTTCTTTTGATTTCGTCGTTTTTATACATGAGGCATATTCAATTCTATTACAAATGTTTGATAATTTTTTTTTGTTTATCCCTAGTACATGTGGTAAAGGCCATGATAATCATGGTGGATAGAAATAGGCGACTGCTTTTACTGTAAGTGCACCACATGTCTACACATGTGAAAAGCAGTTCGACTTTGCACTTACAAATGTGTCAGAGCCCCGTTTGGTTACTTTGCACTCGCTGGTGGGGTTGGATTTTTGCAAGTATCGGGGGGTCATTAAAGCATTTTTTTTATCAGAAAAAAGTACCCAATGCGGGAATCGAACCGGGTCGTAGCGGTCGTAAACCAACGGTTTAGACCATCCTTCAACCCACCCCTTCGTTTGATAAAGTGAAATAAAAAAGACTTATAAATGAGAACGTTGAAATTGAAAAAGTGTTTTTCTTCCAACTTTGTAAAAAAACGTATTTGCTTTTAATATGATAGCAAATATAAATGGTAATAAGTTTTATTCTTTTTTTTTTTTTGTTTTTTGACACTAATGTTTTTTTTTTTTATATCTTTCCGTATAAAATCATCAAAAATTACTTCTACAGATATTACTGCTATTTATAAAAAATATCTAAAACCTTACGCAATAAGAAATATGACATGGTACTAGGATAAGGTTCATACATTAAGAAAAAGGCCTCTCCTTATCGTGCAACTGAAAGTTGCTGATGTCTTAACTACCCGTTTCATGATATTTCAGGATGCCTGAATGACCAGCTTTTTGGTCGTTGAGGTACAGCTTGCACCACGCTGACGAGGGTCAACAGCCCGAAACGCGTACGTTATTAGTTTTTTTAATTATTATTATTAATCAAGGATGGGTATTTGACCAATTCTGGAATAATAGTGGAATAGTTGATATTTATTCCGATAGATGGCGCAAGTCATCAGCAACTTTCAGTTGCACGATAAAGAGATGCCTTTTTCTAAACTTACGCAATAAGTTTCTCTATTACAAAAAAAAAATTGAAATAAAGAAACTTATTGCATAAGGTTTTTAGATATTTTTTATTTTAAAAAATTTCAATTTTCTTATATCCATATATTACTGCGAATTATAAAAGTTATTAGAGGACTTGGCTCATCAGTGGTGAACCCTCTCAACGGTGTCGCTAAATTACTCTTATATGAAGAATAAAGACATTAAGACGCGAATGTTTCTTTTCACAAATAAATCAAACTTCTACTGTCCTTACTGCGATGAAAAAATATAAGCAGAATGATCAAATACAGTATTGGAGCTCTAAAGAAGCGGTCTGGTAGATTTAATTGTCGAAATCGCTGTGAGAGTTCACCAAGCCCTCCCAATATTTGTTCATCGCAGTAAGGACAGTATTATATTGATGATCCCTAATTGTGCGCGCGCTGCTTCTCCCACCCGCCACGTAGAGGAGGACTTCTGGGTAGGGCGTTAACTAGTGTAATAAAAGTAAAAATATAATTATATAAATGTGAAAAAATAGTACAAATGTACTATTGTACTGGGATAAGGTGCATAAATTAAGAAAAATGCATCTCCTTATTTTTAATACATTTGTACTATTTTTTCACATTCTGTAGCGTCCTCACGCAATTCTGGCCTTAACTACCCGTTTCATGATTTTTCAGGATGCCTTAATGACCAATTTTTGGTCGTTGAGGTACAGCTTGCACCACGCTGATGAGGGCCAACAGCCCGAAACGCGTCCGTGGTTAGCTTGGGTAATTTGACCAATTCTGGAATAATTAAAAATCAACGAGAATAGTTGATATTTATTCCGATAGATGGCGCAAGCCATCAGTAACTTTCAGTTGCACGATAAGGAGATGCCTTTTTCTTAATTATATAAATGATAAATGTCATATTTGCATATTGGTTAACTAACATATATTGGATCACAAAGATCATAAAACAGACTGGGAAGGAGCATAGATACTTCATAGAGAAATGCAAAATAAATTTGAATGACTTTTCCAGGAGAGGAGTGATACTCAGAGAAAATAAACGGAAATTGTATACATTAGAAAAGCTATGTACCAAAAGAGTATAAATGCTTAATAGTGAAGATATAGCGAATATCAAAAATGTCAAAGATGATGAAAAACGTAAAAATATTTTTTAAATGGCTTTTACAACCACTTTTATATTGTGCCCACTTTTTTGTAGATATTTTAAACATTGTTTATTAATTTTGATTCATTTGTTTATGTGAAAATTGAAAAGTGAGAAATTGTTCTGGGATCAGGCGGATAAATTGATTAAAAGGGCATCCCCTGATCGTGCAACTAAAAGTTGCTGATGGCTTGCGCCATCTATCGGAATAAATATCAACCAATCGATGATTATTTAATTTATTTCAGGAATTTTCACTATGTGCCCCAAAAATCATATTTTTTGGTCGTTGAGGTACAGCTTGCACCACACTGATGAGGGCCAAAGCTCGAAATGCATACGTGGTTAGCTTTTCTTGATTAATCAAGAAGTGGTATTTTTCAATTCTGAAACAATTCAAATCAACGATCAGTTGATATTTATTCCTATAGATGGCGCAAGTCATCAGCAACTTTTAGTTGTACGATCAGAATGAATCATCAAGAATTCCTTCTATAAATCCTACATGGATTAATTCCATAGATTCTGAAGAGAGAGGAGATATGAAGTCTTCTCAAGAAGTCTATTGAAGACATTTCATTTTTATCATATAAATATCATTGATTTTATAACGACATTATAAAATTATTTACAAGGTTGTCTCAAAAGTTCGTAAATACTTGTAAAAAATCGAAATACCAATATTATTCGACGTTATGTATAATGTCTTTGTATTATGTATAAAGTAATTGTATTATTATGTATTCGCCGTAATAATATTATTCGCCACGTGATAAGAAAATACGAACTTTTGGGGACAACCTTATAATATCAAAAATAAATAACAAAATAAGATAAATTGTCAGTAATTGAGTGTCAAAAAGTTTTTTAAAACCAAAAGTTAAAAAAATCATATTTCTATATTTAAAAATATATATAATATACAAGTACTTGTACAATTACAATATATTTGTATACTTTTGATGAGAAATAAAAATAAAATCCAATAAAATTATCCTATTTACATATATAAGATAATATACAATTATTACATTTTAAAAATGAATAAAAAATACATTGTATCGATTTAAAAAATGTAACAAAAAGGTTTCTAAAAGTAGTTTTGTTTGAACTGAAATTAAATTCAGAGGATATTGCTTGGAAAAAATAATTTTTTTCTGGGTTCAATTTAGATAATTGCAACAAAAGTTGGGTATTTTTGTAAGTAATGTTACAAGTTTATTTTAAAGTATTTTGTTTTTGTTCTTGTATTCTAAACAATATTTATAATAAATTGAATTTTGGTACTTTCTTTTCTAAACCTCATATCAATGGAAAGTTTGTCGGAAGGATTCATAACTATAAAAGGCACCTATCCCTTCAAATTAGACGCTAGAAATAAACGCAATCTACATACATGGACAACACTTAAGGAAGTTGTACTTTTTAGCATGTATATCGATTTTGAGATAATAACTCTGAAAGATATTTGATATACACAGTGACCTTTATTGAAGACACACGAGATAACCAAGTGTGTATACACTCATGGACAAAACTTTAAAATGTTGTACCTTTTGCCATGTTTATTGGGATTGAGACAATAACTCCGAAAGATATTAAAGTGACCTTTATTGAAGACATACGAGATAACCAATATACACTCATGTACAAATCTTAAGAAAGTTGTACCTTTTAGCATGTATATCGGGATTTAAACAATAACTCTTAAAGATATTACAGTGACCTTTATTGAAGACATACGAGATACCCAATATACACACATGGACAAAACTTAAGATATTACAGTGACCTTTATTGAAGACATACGAGATACCCAATATACACACATGGACAAAACTTAA
This sequence comes from Cordylochernes scorpioides, assembly GCA_030710605.1. Classification (NCBI taxonomy): domain Eukaryota; kingdom Metazoa; phylum Arthropoda; class Arachnida; order Pseudoscorpiones; family Chernetidae; genus Cordylochernes; species Cordylochernes scorpioides. Next base: position 65,510,501 of record CP092873.1, on the reverse strand, counting down.
GACAATTGAAACAAATTTTATTGACTTCTTGTCAATAATTCACATTATAAATGACAAAACTTAAGGAAGTTGTATCTTTTAAAATGTATATCGGGATTTAGACAATAACTCTGAAAGATATTACCAGTGACCTTTATTAAAGACACACGAGATAACCAATATACACAAATGGGCAAAACTTAAGGAAGTTGTAACCTTTAGCATGTATATCGGGATTCAGACAATAATTCTGAAAGTTATTTGATACACAGCGACCTTTATTGAAGACACACGAAATAACCAATATACACTCATCGACAAAACTTAAGGAACTTGTACTTTTGAGCATGTATATCAGGATTCAGACAATAACTCTGAAAGATATTACAGTGGCCTTCATTGAAGATATACGAGATAACCAAGTGTGAACAAATTTTCCTCTGTCTCCTTAGAAACAAACAAAAAAAAAAAAAAAAACAGGCGACATCAAAGACTTTCCACTTTCTTAAGCTTTGTCCATGAGTGTATATTTTGGTAATATATTTGACCTAGCTATTTAACTCTTCAATAAGTAGAAGTAACCATACGGGGCTCTGTCACATCTATAAGTGCGAAATTCGAACATCTCTCTACATATGTAGACATGTGATGCACTTACAGTAAGAGCAGTCGCTTGCTACTATCCACCATGATTATCATGGTGTATCTGGGATAAGTGCGACTTCCATCACCAGGATGTGTTAATAGTAAAATATAATAAACACATTAAGGACTACACGCTGTCGTTCTATTTTTAGAACTCGCGGGTAATGCTCTCTTGTTATACACCCATGGCCAACACTTGAGGAAAGTCTTTGATATCGTCGGTCGTCTGTTTTTTTTATTTTTTTTTTGTTCACACTTGGTTATCTTGTGGATCTTCAATAAAGGCCATCGTGTATCAAATATCTTTGAGTTCTGTCTAAATCTCGATATACATGATAAAAAGGTAAATATATTCCTTTTGTTATACATTGTATAAATATATGTGAAAAAAAGCACAAATGTGACATTGTACTGGGATAAGGTTCATAAATTAAGAAAAGAAAAAAAGACATCTCCTTATCGTGCAACTGATCAGCCATCAGCAACTTTCATTTGCACGATAAGGAGAAGCCTTTTTTTATTTTCTTAATATACAAGGTGCGTTCATTAATTTCCAGGACTGCTCTGTATCTTTGAAAAAATAAAACAAATAAAAAACTAAATCAATATTTTTCAAAATATGCCCCTCCTGCCTCAATACACCCGTTCCATCTTTTTTCCAATTGTCGAAGCAGGAGATAAAATCACTTTTTGAGAGGTTCCTCAAAGTTGCCTTCGATTCAGCTTGTATCATATCAACGTTGTCAAATTTCCGTCTTTTCAAGTTCATTTTCAATTTAGTATAGAGGAAAAAGTCATTGGGGGCTAAGTCGGGGGAATAGGGTGGATGAGGGATCTGTATGGTTGAATGCTTGGCCAAGAACTGCAAAACAACATGGGCTGTGTGCGGCCGCGCATTACCGACGTGAAGTATCCAGTCATTGTTTTGCCATCTTTCAGGTCTTTTAAGGCGCACTGCCTCCCTTAAGCACCTCATTATCCCCAAATAAACAGATAGTCCAGTCTCTGAAGATAAGTCTTTAATAGAAATTCTTTGTTAGATTAATTAACTCCTTTATTTTGAGCTTGTTTTCCTCGCAACGAAATGATCTTGGACGCCCAGTATTCTGATCATCGTTTACCTTTTCCCGACCTTTTTGGAAGCGTGAAAATCATTCAAAAGTTCTTGAACGGGATAAAGCTGCATCGCCAAAAGCTTCTTTAATCTATTCATACGTCTCAGTAGCACTTTTTTCAATTTAAAACAAAACTTAATGCAGATTTTCTTCTCTTCGAAAATGGCCATTTTAAAATTAGAAATGCGAACCTTACAAGGAAGTTGTTTTGTTCTATTTTTAGATCGGCGCGTGCGCCACGAGACTCGTGCTTTCAGTCAGGTGTGGTCGAATGTCCAATATTCAACTTTGTAAAAAAATATTTTCTCTAGCTTTTTTATTTATTTTATTTTTTAACCAGTCCTGGAAATTAATGAACGCACCTTGTATGTATAAAGAGTAAAAAAGAAACAATTTAAAAATACCCTCAATATATATACTACAATATTTCTTTATATACACACAGCTATTAAAATTCATTAAATATTGTAACGCGTAGTTCATTTGTATTTATGTTAATTAACGTTATTTTAAGTTTGATTTTGTTTAGGTTTATTTGCATAGGTTGGTTCTGATTGTAATTAAAATATACAGTTATCAGCGTCATAATCAAGCAACAATTCTTAATTCTGTCACAGTTTGCTTTGTGAATGGAATAAATACCCAAATATGGCCATTTCTCATAACCATCGGTGGTTCAGTGGTAGAATTCTCGCCTTGCACGCGGGAGGCCCGGGTTCGAATCCCGGGCGATGCATTTTTTCTTTTTACAATTTTTAAAACTCATTTATATATTATACCAGAATGACATCCACGGCGCCAATTTATAATTGTAACGAATAGTATTTGAATAAAAGCATTTAATCGGGTAAAACCCGGGCGTTGCCCTGGTCATTCGGCTAGTTTCTATATAAACTCGTGTTTCTTTAGTATTATGGTAGAAGACTGTTTGTAGTACTGAAGAATAACGTTTGTTTCTACTTCTCTCTCTGCTAATTATTTTTATAACGAGACAATAAAGTTGTCCCAAAAGTTCGTGTTTTTTTTTTATTACTTGGAGTATAATATTATTACGGCGGATACATCATAATGGTGGTGGTGGTGTCTTGTCCATTCCATGGAAAGGGAGGGTGTCATTGCCCCGTTAGTCAGCCACATTTCAGAGTTCCCTGTTCACGGTTACCGTAGGGACTCGGGGCTCACGACACCGTACTACAGGGCAGTCCCTTACTTGTGCTGCTTCTCCCGCCCGCCACGTAGAGTAGGACTTCTGGGCAGGATACATAATAATACAATTACTTTATACATAATACAAATAAATTATACATAACGGCGAATAATATTGGTATTTCAATTTTTTTTAAAGTGTTGACGAACTTTTTTGGGACAAAACCTTGTAGATTTTAGGTTTTTCAATTCTATATATCTCATGTGTCCTTAGATAAGTGTCAGAGAAGTATTTTCCATCTAATGTGGCGACAGTAAGGATCGCAGTGCACGGTCCAGTTCCTAGGTAAGACTTTGTACCCAGGATGAGGGTCCATGGTGGGTCTTCAAAAGTAAGGGATTCCCCACAGGTCCCGATGTGTGGCTATATTTGGACATTTGGGGAAGTAGATAATTTCATTTTGAATCAGGATGTTTATAGAGAATACACTTGATTAGGTAAAACATGCCTATCTTATATAGAAACTAAGATGGAAATATGATATATTAGCGCGCCATCTGTTATGAGAATTCGAAACTATTATAGACGCGTATGATTCTTTTTAAAATTAAGCAATTTTCTACTACCCTTATTGCAATGAAAAATTAATGGGAGGGCCCCGATCATTAGTGGTGAACTCTCCCAGCGGTTTCGATATACAGTATCGGTATAAAAGGAAAACCGAAAAAAATGCAATATAACAGCGGTATTTTTTTAAATTTATTTATTTATTACAAAACACACGCTATATCCTATGTGGATATTTGCATGTAAATGTTTAAACTATTTTATATACATAGTGTTTAAATATATATACAAATTGTTTATAGTTTTAGAGAGAGAGAGAGAGTGAAAGTTATTTAAATTTACATTTTAGAGCAATAAAGAAATAGAGGTTATTTACACACATATTATCAAAAGTCCAATATATATTTAGAATTACAACCACTAAACCACTGGCACAAATATAGAACATTCCATATATAAAAAAATAATAATAATAACAGCAATAAAAAAACTACACTAATTAAAACTAGAAATTTCAATTTTTAATGTAATTCAAGTCCACGGCATTTGAGATAGAGTCTACAGAATTTGTTAAATCTACTTATATATTTGCCTTATTCTGTCTGTTTGTCTGTATGTCTGAAGCTCACGGATAGAATGCGCGCCCATTGGCTGCCAGCGAACACGTGGCCTCCCTGCCCCCCTCTAGACAACCCTGTTATCAGCTGTGCGATACATACACCTGTCTATAGCGGCCACTCTAGACAACCCTGTTATCAGCAGTGTGCTACATCCACCTGTCTAAACAGACCACTCTGTCTATAGCGGCCACTCTAGACAACCCTGTTATCAGCTGTGTGATACATCCACCTGTCTATATAGACCACCCTGTCTATAGCGGTCACTCTAGACAACCCTGTTATCATCAGTGTGTTACATTCACCTGTCTATACAGACCACCCTGTCTATAGCGGTCACTCTAGGCAACCCTGTTAACAGCAGTGTGATACATACACCTGTCTATACAGATCACCCTGACTATAGCGACCACTCTAGACAACCCTGTTATCAGCTGCCTGTCTATACAGACCATCCTGTCTATAGCGGTCACCTTAGGCAACCCTGTTATCATCAGTGTGTTACATTCACCTGTCTATACAGACCACCCTGTCTATAGCGGTCACCTTAGGCAACCCTGTTATCAGCAGTGTGATACATCCACCTGTCTATACAGACCACCCTGTCTATAGCGACCACTCTAGACAACCCTGTTATCAGCTGTGTGATACATCCACCTGTCTATACAGACCACCCTGTCAATAGCGACCGCCCAAGACAACGTTTTTAAAATATATTCGCACTCGGGTAAACCCCGGGCGTTGCCCGGGACATTCGTCTAGTTTTCTATATTCTTCTTTACTGGAAACCATTTGGCTTAAACTAGAACTGTTCATTTGACATTGTACTCTCAAATACAGCGGTATGGTAGATTAAACTGCCGAAACCCCTGGGACGGTTCACAACTGATGAGCCAGGTCCTCCCATTAATTTTTCATTGCAGTAAGGGCAGTAGAATTTTTTTTAATTTTTAAAAGAATCGTACGCGTCTATAATAATTTCGAATTATCAAAGCTAAAAATATCGACCTAAAAATGTTTTCCTTAAGAAAAAGTCAAACTGTTATGCTTTTCTGTATTTACCCTCGGCAGCATGTTGAAAGCTCTTCCTTAACAAACAAAAGTGGTCAAAAATCTTATTTATAATTAAGTGAATATTATACCGAAAATAGATTATAAATATTTTTTTTCTGGATATAAAGATAAAAAACTACACAAAATTTATTTTCCACATTTTAAAATGGAATCACCAGAGAGGCCGTCACAACCCAATATGTAACAGAAGGAAATTGAGACATAACAATGCTACTTCAGCTTTCCTATATACAATTAGTACGTTAATTACAATTAATATAATTAGCTTTCTAATTAGAAGTGTTTCCATTTTTATCTCAATATTTCCTTATGTGTTGTGCTATGTCTTTTTTTTTATAGAAAAAAAGAATGTGAATTATCTAGTCTACACATGTCTCGACATTAGGATTTCTTTCATAGAAGAAATTATTGCGAGTGTGAAAATGTTTGATTGTCCCTAGTACATGTGGTTTTCAGGCAATGATAAACATGGTGGGTAGTATTTGAAAAACTGCTTTTAATCTAAGTACATCACATGTCTACATATGTAGAAAGGATTTCGACTTTTGCACTTACAAGTAGCACCGTTTGGTTACTTGCACTCAATGGTGTGATTGGACCTTTTCAAGAATCGGTGGCCATTTGATAGATATTTTAGGCTGAAAAAAGAGTGTTTAATGCGGGAATCGATCCCGGGTCGTGTCCATGGAAAGTCGACGGTGTATGCCACTCTTCCACCGACATACAGCATAGTAATCCAAGATAGTATATGTTAGCACGTTTTCTTTGATGTTTCTTCTAGAAAGAACGAGCTGACTCAATTCGATTCAATTCGATTTATTTCACACAACAAAAAAGAATTACACTACGATTTAATGCGATTTAGTTGTATGTAACACAAAATAAAACAGAAGAAGAAAAAAAAACAACAAAAAGAATGATGATAATTAACAATAAAATTCTATGAATATGAATTATAATTAATTAATAAAATACAATAATAATAATAAAAAATAAAACCTAACATATAGATTACTATAATAATTATAAAAAAAAAAAACTAACAGTATATTTAAATTAATATCTTTCTTTACCCTATCGTCTTGACTTGGCTTCCAGTGGATTGTTCTCCCTATTGAAAACATCAAGAAAGAGCTATACCGCAAAGAATTTTAAAGCTTCAATAGAACTCCAAGCATCAGATCTCTCTAACAATATACAAAGATATTAAAAATCCATATTAATATGATTCATAAACACACATACGGCTTTATTAAGACCATCGGTCTTATACAGATTCACCACAGAAAAGAATCATAGATGGAGGAGCTCCTATACTCCAGTTAACGCAGAACCATCAACCTCCAGGTCCCACGCATGTCAGGTGGCCACAGAATCCACCGAGCATATGATTGATAAAAACAGCCCATATGAAATAAATTTGTTTAAAAAATGTTTATAACATATAATATATAAATTTGCTGGGGGATAGTATTCTTGTATTAAAAGTGACATATTTTACTGATGAAGGCCAAAGTCCGAAAGCATGGTATACAGGTTGGCTGTATGTCTGAATTTGTCTAAATGGTGTTGTGGCTCATTTTTTTATCATCACCATCACATTTTGTACTTTGATGATAGAAAGAACGCATTGTTTTAATGCATTTTAAAGGGAGAGGTGCTACTTTTGGCATATATATACATAAAATGACAAATAAATATATATGATGTTTCATGCATTTATATGTGTGTTAATGACATTTTTGTATTTTAAACTTGATCTACATCATATAATTACTTTAACAAGTATAGATACAAACTTATATGAAATTCCCCATGAGGGATCTGTTGGATAAATATACATTCTCATGTATAAAAATGCTTAATAATCTGTATCAAAAATATTGTATTCAAAGGTCACAATGACGTACCTTTCTATGGGAATTCATAAATAGGTCTACATGAAAAACCAGAATTGAGGTTTATTAGGTAAATGTTGGTAAGAATAAAATATATTGTAGATACATCTTTATTTCTTTCTCGATATGGTACATGTGTTATTGGTTTTTATGTCTAAACGACTGATGATATTTAGGTCCTTACAGCCGAGGAAACATCACTTCCATTATAGATAACTGTTTATAAATCAATTTAAATAGATAATAAATGTTTGGGTGAGAGGGCGCGGGGGTTTATAAGTATGTGTGCGTTGTGAGTATGTGAATGTGTGTATGTATACTTTTTTGTATATGTATTTATGCGAGTGTGTTTTGTTAGTATGTGTATTTTATATGTCTGTGTTTTTTTTTTTTCTTTTCAAATGCTGGGATAGGTTTTTATTGGGGGAATTTTGATGTTTCTTTCATTCGAATATTCTTATAGAACAACAGATTGGTATATCATCAGGACAATTGAGAAGAGGAAGCACCCGCCTTGGAGAGGTGCAGTTAGCCCTTACCGCCAAGCATTCTCCGATTGGTTCACAGGGTAACGGCGGCTGACCTGGAACATGATATCATATCAGATATTTTGAATACTTGAAAGGATATAAGGTGTTATAGGTTATAATGATGATCGAAAACATTCCAATAGATGTGAATCATCCGTACATGATTTAAAAATAACAACAGGTTTATGGAAATGGGTTTCTTTTCATTTCTATTGCAATCTCAAACTTTTGGACATTATCACCCTTTTATATGTTTGTGTTTTGTGTGTACGTATATATTTGTGTGTATGTATACCTTATGTGTATGTGTTTATGACAATTGACAATTAAATAATTTTTATTGACCGCTGGTCAACAATTAATCACGAGGAGTCAAAAGGGCAAACAATGTACATTGATCAGGAGGGCAAGGCTATCCTTAGCTTGTGAATTCCCCTGCGAATGGTGGGATGGCTGTTCCGAGTTCGCTCGAAAGCAGCGTCAAGGAAGCCCGCGAGGTTACTCCCCTGCTCAGGGGAGAGATCCCCGAGTAGATCCAATCTATCTTCGCGGTATAAGACCGCAAACATGACGGCATCCAGGGAAATCCCTGGCTCCAGCAGGGGCTCAAAGCCGGGGTCAGTGATCATTTCATTGAAGATTGTATCTAACTCCGGCATCAGATCGACGTCGTCCTCCATCGGGGCAGGTGGTGGAAGCGGAGGTGTAGTCGTGGCTGGAGTTGACTCCTGGGGAGCGGGCGGCGCAGGCTGAGGCGCAGGCAGAGGAGGTACACATCTGTGCATGTGTATGTATGCTTTGTGTGTGTGTGTTTGTGTGTATGTGAATGTGTTTTTTGTGTGTATGTTTACTTATATAGGCATTATGTGTATGTGTGAAATTCCACCTTGTATTGTATGTTTGTGCTCATGTTTTGGTTTGTATTTTGCATATATGTGTGTTTGTGGGTATGCTTTTAATTAAAATGAAGTTAATGAATGAAGAAAGTAACGTGTGGGGTTAATTTTTTAAAATTCTGAATAAAATAAAAGCGAAATGAATGCGAACAATAAATAGTACATATCAGAATGTTCGTTTGGAAAATTCTCCGGAGCCAAGAGAGGCCAAATAGAATGTTTTATTGTATCTTAATAGTGGTTGAACAACCTTGCGTGTTAGTCGGCCTGGCGACGACGAGATGGAGCCCAGCCGCTGCCATAAAGCCATGGAATCTCAGAGAGATGGATGCAACAACTGAGTTGATGAGGAGAGACAAATGTCAATCTGGTGACGTTGGCGTTACCTACATTCCTGGTTGCCATGGCGACAGGTCTCCCGGGCAACATCGATGGAAACTGGGTCATAGGCCAAAGGTGAGTCTGGGTCAGTTTGGTCGTGTAGACACGTGGTGCTGGGCGTGTAGAGCGGGCATGCACGTGGCGCATTGGGCGTGTAGATTGAATCAGGCACGTGTATTTGTCGTGTAGACTGGAGCAAGCACGTGGTGTTGTCGTGTAGACTGGAGCAAGCACGTGGTGTTGTCGTGTAGACTGTAGTAGGCACGTGTATTTGTCGTGTAGACTGGAGCAAGCACGTGGTGTTGTCGTGTAGACTAGAGCAGACACGTGTATTTGTCGTGTAGACTGGAGCAGGCACGTGTATTTTTCGTGTTGACTGGAGCAAGCACGTGGTGTTGTCGTGTAGACTGGAGCATGCACGTGGTGTTGTCGTGTAGACTGTAGTAGGCACGTGTATTTGTCGTGTAGACTGGAGCAAGCACGTGGTGTTGTCGTGTAGACTGTAGTAGGCACGTGTATTTGTCGTGTAGACTGGAGCAAGCACGTGGTGTTGTCGTGTAGACTGGAGAAGGAACGTGTATTTGTCGTGTAGACTGGAGCAAGCACGTGGTGTTGTCGTGTAGACTGGAGCAGGCACGTGGTGTTGTCGTGTAGACTAGAGCAGACACGTGTATTTGTCGTGTAGACTGGAGCAGGCACGTGTATTTGTCGTGTTGACTGGAGCAAGCACGTGGTGTTGTCGTGTAGACTGGAGCATGCACGTGGTGTTGTCGTGTAGACTGGAGCAAGCACGTGGTGTTGTCGTGTAGACTGTAGTAGGCACGTGTATTTGTCGTGTAGACTGGAGCAAGCACGTGGTGTTGTCGTGTAGACTGGAGAAGGAACGTGTATTTGTCGTGTAGACTGGAGCAAGCACGTGGTGTTGTCGTGTAGACTGGAGCAAGCACATGGTGTTGTCGTGTAGACTGGAGCAAGCACATGGTGTTGTCGTGTAGACTGGAGCAGAAACGTGGCATTTGTCGTGTAGACACGCGGTATTAGTCGTGTAGTCTAGGGCGGGAACGTGGTATAGGCCGTATAGACTGGAGCAGGCACCTGGTATAGGTCGTGTAGACTGGAGCAGGCATGTGGTATAGGTCGTGTAGACTGGAGCAGGCATGTGGTATAGGTCGTGTAGACTGGAGCAGGCATGTGGTATAGGTCGCGTAGACTGGAGCAGGCATGTGGTATAGGTCGTGTAGACTGGAGCAGGCATGTGGTATAGGTCGTGTAGACTGGAGCAGGCATGTGGTATAGGTCGTGTAGACTGGAGCAGGCATGTGGTATAGGTCGTGTAGACTGGAGCAGGCATGTGGTATAGGTCGTGTAGACTGGAGCAGGCATGTGGTATAGGTCGTGTAGACTGGAGCATGTGGTATAGGTCGTATAGAGACGTGGTATAGGTCGTATAGAGACGTGGTATAGGTCCTGTAGACACGAGGTGTTGATCGTACGGATATAAGTATGTAGTCCTGGGTATTGACATGAAGGTTATGGGTCCCAAATATACCAATAAATAAATAAAAGATCATTTCCTCTCACAGATTGTTTCCACTTTCCCAAACGATTTTTTTAGAACCACCAAATTTTGACATAACTACAATTCCTCCATTTAATCCCTAACAAATCACAATGCATTATTATTATACATATATGTACCCTTTCAATATCGAAATCAAACATATTCCACACACAATTAATTAATTCTTCTCTATTCTCAACCATTTAATAGAACATATATATGGGTCAATATCTTCCCGGCAAAATTCCATCTATATTTTAGACATAGATTTGGTCTAGCCACTTTACCAGCTAAAAACCTCTTTGTCAGATTGTGAGGATTCCATTAGATTCCGTGTGGATCTCATGGAAGAAAGTCCACCCTAGGCTGACGAGGGCCATTAGCTTGAAACCATGGTCTCTAGGTGGACGCTTCTTAGTTTGCCAAAGCTGGTGTTGTGGTTTTGTTACCGACTCGAGGCCGCTAGTTTGCGGCGACGGTCAATAGATGGCGTCTAGTTTTGACGAGAGAGGTAATCTTATCTTTATAGATCAATAACCTCTCGGCAAATTTGCCATCTATATATATTGTTTTCGAAAATTAAATGTAATATATATATATTATCTTAAATAAATGAAAGGTGGAAACACGTTTAAATATATATACACAACATTTCTCTCTCTTTTCAATTCATTTAAAACTATCGTATCCTCTTCTTTCAAAGTAAAAAAATCTATTTCCAGAAAAGCGCTAACGTAGAAGAAAAGGGCAATTTCCACCACAGAGACATTCTAGTTCTCCCCTGCAGTTAAGATTACAACTTGCTGCAAATCAATGTCGACCAGCTCCATCTCTCGGCCGAAATTAAAATTCCGAGAGAAGGCAATAAATAACAAAAATTACTTTTAATACCCTCTTCTTCTTCTAAGAAGATTTTTTCAAATATAAATTTCCTTTTTTCACATCGAAGAGTTTTGTTTAAAAATCGTAATAGAAAATAAATTTTTGAGAAAATGTTTATTTTTAATATTGCTAGAGATTACAGAGAGAGAGCGAATGGTTTAATGAAAATAAATATAAATTGTAAACAGACGATGCTTTTTACGTTTAGATTTTTTTCGTCGTCTGACTGACTTTAGAATTCATTGCGATGTAGACATATACTAAATATAAATATTTCATCGAATTTATTTAGTTATTATTTTTATAATTACATTTTTATTTTTTATAAAAAATAATTATAATTTAAGGTTGTCCCAAAAGTTCGTGTTTTTCTTAAAAAGTTGTTTTTCTTATTACTTGGCGAATAATATTATTACGGCGAATACATAATACAATTACTTTATATGCATATAATACAAAAACATATACATAACGGCGGATAATATTGCTCTTTAAATTTTTTTGGGATAACATTGTATATAATCGATTTTTAAATAAAAAAGAACTCAAGAGGAATTTCAAATGATCCATAAGAATTCTTAGTAGAGATTATACATAAAATTAATTTCTAATGTGATATGCGCATCTCACATCTCACCTTGTCTTTACGCCCGTTGAAGAACGATGTCGTTCGAAAGCTAGCGGAATAAACATGTTCTATAGAAGAAGCTCCTTTTGAGTTTATAATCTTACAATATAGTTATGGTGATCAATAATTGAAGTCGACAATTTCTTATTTCAACACATGATGTTAGACTCTTCATAATAAAAGTTTTTATTAAACTATATTTTCCGTACTTAATACAAAAAGATGGACAAATAAAATAGAAACCCACGTATTCCTTCCGTATATGATTTCACAATATGTATGCAAATTAAAAAAGAAAGCTATAAAGATTTATAGTTGTGAAGAGTCTTTGTTTCGACCCTAGAATATGCAAATAAGTCATATCACACTAAATTTTACCTTTTGGGATCAAAAATGATAATAATATATTGATGAACATTTCTTCATCTCATTACAACTATTAGTACTAACTATTATTATTATTGGGGCATTTGTATGTGTGTGTTGAAAGAGAATATTACTTTGATCAAACATTCATTCAGGCAGAACTAGGATGAAACCGGGAAATTAGGCAAGTTTTGAATATAATCAAAATGTCAAGCATAGCATTCTAGCTATGAATTTCGTGATCCTATACATGTTTTTATTTACAGAAGTATATTTAGGACCGTAGACAAGAATGAATCTTCATGTTCTGATATTATATAGGTATTAGAAAAACATCATTGACTGTATTGGCTCATCCGTTGATGAGCTCTACACATCTACAGTTCGACAGGAAAGCTGAGAAAATCGTTAAATGTAGAAAAGGAGATGACTAGAATGCATACTGTAGTTGTTGTGTCTCTCCACCAAGACTGTGTATTGCTGATTACCTATTTATTTATTGATAATGTTTACCATTATTTGCCATTTTTCTCCTTCTTGGACTCCGTGAGGATTCTGTGTAAGACGACATGTCATAATTAAAAGAAGTGTTATTGAGGATTTACAAGGTTATCCCAAAAGTTCGTAAACACTTGCAAAAAAATTGAAATACCAATATTATTCACCGCTATGTATAATGTCTTTGTATTATGTATAAAGCAGTTGTATTATGTATTCGCCGTAATATTGTTATTCACCGCTATGTATACTGTCTTTGTATTATGTATAAAGTAATTGTATTATTATGTATTCGCCGTAATAATATTATTCGCGGTCATGTATAATGTCTTTGTATTATGTATAAAGTAATTGTATCATTATATATTCGCCGTAATAATAATATTCTCCAAGTAATAAGAAAAACAACGTTTAAAGAAAAACACGAACGTTTAGGACAACCTTATAATGGATTTACCGTGGAATACAATGATAATTCCTATACCACGGTAAATAGGTAAGTCAGCTGGAATAAGCAATAATAGAGTTAGCTAATACTAAATTAGATGAAAGTATGTTGAGATTGGTTTCGTGATAATGATCGAAGTAATTTTAAAATTTGGTACTCGAGCCAACAACACAATAGAAGGTATTCCAAGTATTTCACCAACTTCTGCCATTGACAGCTGGAATCGGATTTAATTGAAAACTTCTAATTTGGGAGGAATTTGCACTTTGACCAATTTAAAACTAATTCTATTCTCTCTTTATTAAATAGTTAGTGTACTGTGTGTGGAAATACGTATTTTTAATTAACTTTTTTAGTTTGTGTGTGAATCAAATTGCAGATATATTCATGACACTATTGATATATATGTGAAAAAGACAATTATAAAATTATTTCACTAGATATATTATATATATATGATATGGCGCTCTACCATACCATAAAAAGCTCATGTGAACGTGGTCAGGATATTATTTTTTTATTTTAATATATATATATATATATATGAAAAAACAATAAAAGATATAAAAGGTCAGGTGTTGATATTAAAAATAAAAATGGCATATCCGAGGGTCAACAGCCCGAAACGCGTTCGTGGTTGATTTTTCTTGATTTATCAAGAAATTGGGTTGGCCAAATATCACGGAGCAAGTTAAATAAACGCTTAGTTTAATTTTGTTCCACTAGATGGCGCTCTGCCACCTAGAAATGCTTATGTTAGCCTGGTCAGGATATGCCATTTTTATTTTTAATATATATATATATTGGAAAAAATAGTACAAATGTAATGTTGTACTGTGATAAAGTGCATAAATTATGAAAAAGAAAAAAGGCATCTCTTTATCGTGCAACTGAATGCTGCAAAAGAATAGTTGATATTTATTCCGATAGACGGCGAAACCCATGGATCGCCAAGCATATGTTTGGTTAGTAGCCTGAAAAACCATATTCTCTCGTTGAGGTACAGCTTGCACAACGCTGATGAGGACCAACAGCTCGAAACGCGTACGGTGTTAGCTTTTCTTGATTAATCAAGAATGGGTATTTGGCCAATTCTGGAATATTTAAAAATCAACGAGAATAGTTTATATTTATTCCAATAGATTGCGTACGCCATCAGAAACTTTCAGTTGCACGATAAGGAGATGCCTTTTTCTTTTTCATATATATATATTAAAAACAAAAAGGCATATCCTGACCAGGAGCACAGGTGCTTTTCAGAAGGCAGAGCGCTATCTGGTGGAATAGAATTCAACTAAACATTGATTTAACCTGTTCCCTGATATTTGGCCAACCCAATTTCTTGATAAATCAAGAAAAGCCATCCACGAACGCGTTTCGCGCTGATGGCGCTCTGCCTTCTGAAAAGCACATGTGCTCCTGGTTAGGATATGCCTACTTTGTTTTTAATATCAACACCTGACTTTTTTTTTCTATTATTTTTCACATATATATATATGTACCAAAAGTGGCACCTCTCCCTTTAAAATGCATTTAGTTTATTACTTCAGTACAAAACGTAATATAGTTGATAAAGAATGACCCAAAATACGATTTTCAGGCTATGGTCTACATCAGTACAGAGGCGGCTTCGTTTTTTTTCGTTCGCTTTCGTTTTTCGTTATGGAATTGGCGGAACTGGCTAAAAAGTCTTTAATTTTGTGAAATGGCAAGGCCGACTTTTTCAGGCTAGAATACAACATAAGTTGCGTCAAGATGGTATTCATGTACCAAAAAGGGAGAGGTGCCACATTCTTCATTTTTTGATCTGATTTGCTCATACAATGTGGTATCTCGTTGCATAACTTTGTCGGAACTTGGGACTAGTTAGTGTCAATGGTTTTTGACTAATTTTCTCTTCAAGAAAGGGTCACGACGTAATCTATTTTTTGCAGAGTGAGGGAGGGGGGCGTAAGGTGACAATGTGGTGTCACGCGAAGTTTGTCCATCGTGCGTCAACATGGCAGCGACACTGGAATAGAGTTATCGACTGCTGCCATCATCATGTCGCTATCATCATCTGGTGGTGGGGGGACAACACCTTCGCTAATATCTTCTTTCTTGGAAATTTCACCGAAAGGAAATTGATCTATAAAAGCATAGGGCTCCTCTCCCGTCAAATTAAACGTCAAATCTAGGCGCCATAGCTAAACACCTCTTTGGTAGATTGTGAAGATTCCATTAGATCCCGTGTGAATCTCATGGAATAAATTCCGCCCTAGGTTGACGAGGACCATTAGCTCGAAACCATGGTCTCTAGGTGGACGCTTCTCAGTTTACCAAAGCTGGTGTTGTGGCTTTGTCACCGACCCGAGGCCGCTGTGGAAAAATAGCATTTAGATTTTACGTTTAATTTGACGGGAGAGAAGCCCTATGCTTTTCTAGATCTTATTTTCAAATTGGAGCAGTGTTAGAGGTGACTATTCTACTGAGAGAAGAAATTGGCTTTAAATAATAATAATGATGACGTGTCTCCCGTTATGATTATAAACTATGTTTCATCTATTGACTGTCTCTGCAAACTAACGGACTCGGGACGGTGACACAGCACTAGTTTAAGGTCTCTGTCACCAGTATCTGTGACTACATTGCTACAGATAGAAAAGGTGACATCCGAGGTTGAATATCATGAAAATTTTGGTATGATATATTGTACAGGCTATTACATAGAGAACATAAGATTGAATAATTTTAATTGAACAGTTTAGACACTTTAAATCCAACATTTAATAATTTACATTACGCTACAAGAAGCTAATTTGAACCAAATTCAATGAGTTTTGTTCAAATCATTCACTACGTGTGACACTTCATATTTCAACCAGCGTAATTTTACGGGAGAAGTAGCATTTCTAATCTGCAGTTTTGTCTAAATAGCCACAATACAGGGTCTAAAACAAGGGATCCTGGGCTGGCTGGCAAGTTGTCTTGCTCACTGTTCATGTTGAGCTTTTGTATTTTAGTTTACAATTCGGGAGTTGTCCAGAGCGGTGTTGTGGAAGTTACAATCATTTCTTATAGAGGGAATATATTATTCAAATCCCCCCGTCGAAAGTTTATTTTCTAATATTCCATTCGTTTTTCAGGAAAACCTCACCAAATTCTTCAGTGAGGGGGAACAATATTCCATCTTTGCAAAGAAAAAATAGAAATTGAAATATTTCATTATATCTTTGGGTGCCAGTATATTAGCGTAGAAAGACGTTATTCTAAAAAATAAACAACAGCCTTACTTCAGTGCAAAGTATTTTAACCAGCGCCATATCAAGTCGAATGGTTGCTCTGTCCCTATATAACTTTTATAAAGCAGTAAGTAGGAACTTGAATTTATCTCCTACACTACATGATGGTGATTGATCATTGTGAGGATATCGTTGTAAGCTGGCAATGAGAGAGGGGAATCTGTATAAGACTGATGTCTTAATGGTAACTTTGTGTATATATATTTCCCATAAAAGCATTTATTACACCATTTCAAGATTTTGTAGGGGGATGGTATTCACGTAACAAAGATGGCATCTCTTCTTTAAAAATGCATTGAAACAGTGCACATTACTTTTCACAGGACCTTAAGATACAGCCTGCATCCAACTGGTGAGAAGGACCAACGACTCCGAAACGCGTACGTGGTTGGTTTCTCTTTATAGATCGGGAAGGGATTTTTTAACCGAAATCTAGCAATAAAACTAAATTAACGTTCAGTATGGAATTCAGTGGAGAAATAAAGCCAATATCTTATTTATATAATGAAGGACATTTATTATCTAAAAGACTTAAGTTCTAATAGACATATTGAACCTTTGGAAGGACAAATAGCTATATACAGGAGGCGCTGAGAGAATAAAATTACCTACATACAACCCTCACCTCACATTGTCCAACTTTACACCACCAAACATAATTTTATAGACCTGACCATATACATAGAAATGTATTATTTCACTCAGAAATAATGTAATATATTTTCTCTCTTAATATATCATCAGTATTTAAAATATGTAAATAATAATGTGTATATAAAAATAGTATTTATTATTAATTTGTTAACGTGATAATCCTGTTGAAGGACTCACAAGTCCAAAAACTTGAAAGTAAAAGTTGTACAAGAAACTTAGCCCTGTAAGCTTTATTTATTTTATAACATAGAGATGTACCAAAAGAGGCACCTCTCCCTATAATTATGCATAAGAACGATGCACCTGCTCATCACCCTGGTAAAAATCTTTACAAGTAATGACAGCAACACCCGTTTTGGCAAATCCAGATAAAAATCCAACCTATATACAGTGGTACCTCGACATACGAGCGCCCCAACATACGAGTTTTTCGAGATACGAGCCGACGAGCAAGTGATTTTTTGCTTTGAGTTACGAGCGAAATTCGAGATACGAGTTCGGTTCGGTAGTGTTGAAGATATTAATCTGTGATTTTAAATGTTTCTTTTTGACCAGTACTTTTGTTTTGTTTTTGCTTTTCCTAAAATGTTTCTTTCTTCTTCTTCATTATTATTTGTTCTGTATGCAAAGCTTTGTTTTTTGCTTTTTGTCTTTTTGCTTCGAGATACGAGTAATTCAAGATACGAGCAAGGTTGCGGAACGAATTAAACTCGGATGTCGAGGTACCACTGTACCTGGTTATCATCACTAGTAAATCTTTTACTCCTCTTTTACAGTGCATCTGATGCATAAATAAAGGGAGAGGTTCCTCATTTGGTACATTAATATCATCCCTCCACAACTTTATGTTGTATACATAGAGATGTATGTTAACAATAAAATATAATAATGGTCAAAAGTATTAAAACAGCATAATAATATTCACAGAAATATTTTTCGAATTTTTTTTACAAGGTTGTCTCAAAAGTTCGTAAACACTTGCAAAAATTGAAATATCAATATTATTCGCCGTTATGTATAATGTATTTTTATTTTGTATAAAGTGATTGTATTATGTATTATTATGTATTCGCTGTAATAATATTATTCTCTAAGTAATAAGAAAAACGTTTTAAGAAAAACACGAACTTTTGGGACAACCTTATACTTTCAACACATTATATTTAATCTGATAGATGGCGCAAGCCATCATCAACGTTCAGTTTAATGATGAAAAGATGTTTTTAAAAATTTACTTTCAATCTAGTACCTGTTCTTGCGATTACTAACGGTAAAGACGCAATGTAATCACGGAATTGTGTTACGTGTGCTACAACCATTAAAGAAAAAAACAGGTCCTGATAGGATTCGATACTAGAATCTTCTTCTAAAAAGACAAAGGCGCCTCTCCCGTCAAAATAGACATCAAAGCTAGACGCCATCTATTGACCGTCGCCGCAAACTAGCGGTCTCGGGTCGGTGACAAAGCCACAACACCAGCTTTAGCAAATTGAAAAACGTTCACCTAGAGACCGTGGTTTCGGGCTAATGGCCCTCGTGAATCCTTTGTGGATCTCATGGAATAAAGCCCGCCCTAGGCTGACGAGGGCCATTAGCCCGAAACCATGGTCTCTAGGTGGACATTTTTCAGTTTGCCAAAGCTGGTGTTGTGGCTTTGTCACCGACCCGAGGCCGCAGGTTTGCGGCGACGGTCAATAGATGGCGTCTAGCTTTAACATCTATTTTGAAGGGAGAGGAGACCTTTGTCTTTCTAGATCAATATCCTCCCAGCAAAATTTCCATCTAGAATCTACTTATCCGTATTCAGCTGCGCTAGGTGTTGTCACGCTAACTACGTTATCAGAATTGGTTTTAATTTCAGCAGATATGTATTTATTAGAAAATAAAAAGGCATATAATGGCAAGAAATGTATTTTTATACAATCCAATATATGCCTTTTTATTATCTAATGAATGGATTTATTTTCAATAGGTATATATAATAATAATGTACAACATAAGGATGCAGGAGGATGGTATTCATGTACTAAAAGAGGCACCTATCCCTTTAAAAATGCATTAAAATAATGTTTTTGGTCTATCACCCCAGTTTTCAAAATTTGATGAAACTGGTGTTATGGGGCTCGTGCTTTATAACACCACAACGATTTGTACTGGGGTGATAAACAAAATTCAGTTTCAATGCGTTTTCAAAGGGAGAGGTGCCTCTTTGGTACATATATTTATATTATGATGCATTGGTGCGCCATCTGTTATGAAAATTCTAAACTATTTCTACTGTCCTCAAAGCTTATGTCCATAGTTCATCTAAAATACCCATTCCAAGAGTCCAGCATCAGTATCACTATAAAAGAAAACCGAAAAATGTAATAGAAAAGCGGTATGGTAGATTAAACTGGCGAAACCGCTGGGAGGGTTCACTACTAATGAGTCAGGCCCTCCCATTAATATTTCCATTGCAGTCAGGGCTGTAGATATTATTTAATTTTTAAAAGAACCATACGCGTCTAAAATATTTTCGAATCTACATATATTTATATGTATAAAATATTGGGAAAATATGCACAAAGTATACAAAAGGCACATAATAAACAGAGAATAATAAAACAAGTATGTATACAAGAAATATATAATTGGTATCCACAAAAAGGTATATGAAGAATAGACATTATATAAAATAAAGAGATAAGAAATTCAAGTGAGGCCGATCAAAATCATGTTGTACTTTCAAACGCAGTATGTAAATGGAAGTAACATGGAAGGATAAAGATCTTGAAGGAATCTGCTCCACAGCGAAGCGCTGTTTTTTAACAAATGTTTGTAAAAAAAAAAAAAACCAACACGATGCTTGTGTGTTCCTGTAATTGAGATTTGTTCCGATTGCTCGACCCATTCATCCTGAAATTCCATTAGATTCCAACACGGATCTCTAAACAAATTTTTACACAACTTCTTATTCCCTTACCCTAGTCAAAAAACAACTTTTTTTCTTGTTCTTCTAGTTAAAAAAACAAATTAAATATTTCAAATTACGTCATTCATTGCTTCTGTGCTGCCATCTATTTTACAATTTCGGAATTATTTTTTTATATCAATGTGGATTAATAAAAGTCAGAAGAATTTATTTTGATTTAAAATTAGATTTAAAAATTATGCGTCATCTATATATAAAAGAAATTACAACATTTTTGCGGCATTTTTTTTTTCAAATATAAAAATTTCCTACTGTATTTAATGTAATGGAAAAATATTAAGATGTACTGGCTCATCAGTGATGAATCCTTCAGGTGGTTTCGCCAGTTTGTACAACCATAATGTTCTAATATTGTATAGGCTATTATATTTAAAAACAAAATTGGCATTTCCTATCCGCTCAAATGAACATTTTTAGATGGCAGAGCGCCATCTAGTGGAACAAAAATAAACAAAACGTTAATTTAGCTTGTTCCAAAGATATTTGGCCATCCCAATTTCTTGATAAATCAAGAAAGTCAACCACGTACGCGTTTCGGGCTGTTGGCCCTCGTCAGCTATTATATTTATCAAAATACGAAACTTTTCTAGACGCGTAAGATTCTTTTAAAAATAAAACAATTTCTACTGCCCTTACTGCAATGGAAAAATTAATGGGAGGGCCTGGCTCATCAGTGGTGAACCCTCCCAGCGGTTTCGTCAGTTTAATCTACCATACCATTTGATAACAGATGGCGCGCTAGTGCTTCATAATATTATATTCATGTAATCCAATACAATAATTAGAGCGGTATGAGCCAGGCCTTCCAATATTTTCCCATCGGAGTCAAAACAGTTTATAGAAAAGGAAAAATATATAGAGATCGCTAAATAGTGTCATTTCTTGTTTACAGATGATTCGTTAACGCCTTGTGTTTAATATTTATGGTTTGTAACCAATTTGAAATCAATACGAAGCAATAACGCGCCATCTATATACAACGAATGAAGACATTAAGACACGAATGTTTCTTTTCACAAATAACTTCTACTGTCCTTACTGCGATGAAATTAATCAATTCGAAATAATTTGTAGAAATATATATCTTAAAGAGTGTATGTAAGATATTGTAACGTAGAAAATTAGGAAAGATAAAATACAGAATTTTAAACGACAATTTAAATATAATGTGGTGAATCTTATGTCCTATATTTGCTCATGTTAGTTTCACATACTTTCAAAAAAATTGACTTCCTTACGTTAGTATGGGCCCTAACATAGATTTGTATCTATGCTCAGCTGACCAATGGATTTATCGAGTCTTATTTTTCGCCCTATAGATTTGTTAATTTGGCTCCTCGATATGAGGTTATAAATAACGATTTTGACATGAAGAAATTCATCTAGAAAATACACCTCTTTTTCGTTAGAATAAACCCCAAACCTTGGCGCCATCTCTGCAATCTAACAGATTGTGACAAAGTCATAGCTTAGACAAATCAAAAACATTCACCTGTAAAACCATAGTTTAAGGCTATGACCACGGTTAGTCTAATGTCTAGCTCGTGAACTATACAAAGAATCTTCAGAATTTGCCTAAAAGGCGCTTAGCTGGCAAATTATAAAAAATACGTAAATATATAAGAATTATATCCGTAATATTTCCTATATAGAAAATTCAACTTTTTATAGTTTTTAAAATAAAATTGTCTCAAATAAATTTTAAAAAATATATGTCAGTATTGAGAATTATATATTTTCTATTTATATTTTTTACATATATAAATATAATACTCTGGGGATATAAAGTTATTTGATAAGATTTTAAAAAATATATGTCGTATGTTCAATAATTTAATTTTCAAAATATTTCTTTTATGACAAAATTGAATTCAAATATTGAAACATATTGTTGTGGAAGTTTATTGTATTCAATTCTATTGTACAAATTGGATGATGTTTTCTTTTTTATATAAAGGGAGATTTTATATTAAAGTTTAATTTTGATATATATAAATTTTCATCTAGGAAATTGTTGTATTAGTTTCTTTTATTAAATGTTCGATGTTTAAAAATATGATATATAAATAAATTAAACAATTACCTGACATGAGTTTTTCTTTATCACATATTTTGTTAAATTCTAAGCAAAACATTTGTTTTCGTTTAAAAAAAAATGTATATAACACTTTTCTAAAAATTATTTCGTGAACATATATTTTTTGACAATCATTTTCAAAATGATTATATTGATATAAATAAAATATATAATTGTAGAAATAATATTCTAAAATTCCTTATTATCACACAATTTATTTTCTTTTGTGGTAGTCAAATTTTAATTTTTTTTCAATATTTAAATATTTTAATTTACTTTGATCCTTTTTTATGCCCTTATTTTACTTCCATATTTCCTATTCTTCTTAATAGATAGTTTTAATTTCCTTTTGTTACATTTTATTCTTTTTATTATTTTTTTAATATTGAGCCTTTTGAACATTTGAAAAAGAATACATTCAATGAGATACAATAATTTCTCTTTAAAAAGCTAGTTACATAAAAGTAATGGCAAAAAGAATATTTTTTTCGGGTTTTTAATTTTGAATGTCAATTATGTTGAAATAAAATTGAAATGAAGATTGCATATTTAACTCGAAAAATTTTTGATTACTTTTTTTCGAAAGATCACATGATCAAAATATTAATTGAAGCTTTAAAAAAGTTAAGCGTTCCTAGCTCTATGTTTTAAATACATTTTACCCAACCATAATATATTTCATGCCAATTATTGCATCTTTATTAAGAATAAACATATATTAATCGTACTACGATATTATATATTGTTTTTTTATTGATATAGTAAAAATAATTATCTGTGCCTGAATTTTTCTTTTCAGTAATTTAGAAGTCTTTAAATTTAGAGAGAGTTTTGAAAGATTTTTATTTATCGATTACAAAATATGAAAATTTTAAAAGCAAAATATAACAACAACCTAATTTTTTTTTTATATTTGGTCAAAAAAATATTATTCACATTTTTAACTGACTCTTTATTTTTCTACTTCCTCTATAATCAAAACTTTATATAATCAGTATTTGAATGATACACGTATTGAAGAGTACCTTGGAGAATGCACTTTCTATCATTGCACAATTAATGAAAGTAAATATTTTAATAATTGGTAAAAATATACCAATATTATGCATCTCAAAACCATTATACTTACATTATAAATAAGGTTATTATATATAAATATATAAAACAACTCCCTTTTTAAATATGCATGAAAGATAAATTTGCAATAATTGGCGGTAAAATAATGAAGTTTTATTGATTAAAATGTATATTAAAAGGTAAAAAAAAAAAAAAGATTTTAAACAAAATATAATAGGTTATATTGACAATTTTAAGGGTTAATTTATATATATATATATAAAAAAACAACAGAATAATGCTAGGAGTAATTTTATGAATAAATACAAGTGTAAGAAAATGCAAAATTTCAGATTGAATATCTTAGGTACTTCATATCAACTTTACTAAAAGAGAAAATCCGTTTTTAAATTTTTATCTTTAAAATATTGATTTTAAAATGATCGTAATACTCCTTTTAACCAAATATTTTTTAAACCGCAGTTAATAATATTTTAAAGAGGAGATTTTTCAATGCGTTCGAAATTATTTCCATAAAAATATTTTGATGAAATATCGGTCTCTTAAAAAGTTTGGGACTTAAAAAAATTCAACTTCGTAAAGAGTCAACTTTAAATTTCTTTGATAAAAACTCAAGAATTTTCGTGTGCTCAAAGAAATTATATTTTTTACATAAAGAGATTGGTTTTCTATCTACGAATAACTTGCCAAACGTTTATATCATGTTTTTGTAAACTGAAATAATTTCGATCTCTAGATGTGTATAAAAATATTTGATATGAATATTCTATAACAAATTATATTTAATAATTTCTAAAATTGACATAATTTTTGGCCGAAACTAAAATAAATGTATTGCCATATTATAGACGACTTTTAGTTGAAGACGTAATTATATTTAATAATGAAAAAGTATATTTAAATTTTTACTGTTTTGAATATATAACCTTTTGATTATATTAAAAACATTCTTAATTTAAATAAGGATATTTTATTAAAATTGCTTTAGTAAAATAAAAAATGTCCTTAATAAAATCAGAAAGGTATATATATAATATAACTCGTATATATCTATATTGTTGCACCTTCCTGGGGCTTCATGTCAATGTTAGATTGGTCCATATCCATATTATAAGTCAGATCAGAACGAGCAATCATAAAGCAAAATTATTTTAACACAAGGAAAGTATTTAACATTATTTTTAATCTTAAAAAAAAAAAACTGAGAGATATTTAAACAAAATATTTACAAATAAAATGGTGACGTCACGTGACTAATGATGATAAACCGATTAGGGCCACGACAGATTATTCTGTGACAATATATATTTAAAATATGGTAATAATAGTAACCTAATTTTTAAAAGTGTGCGCGAAAAAAGAAATGCGAGAGAGAGAAAAAAAGAAGAAAAACCTAAAAGATATTGGAGCCTATAAACCCTATTCTTATTGCTGCACTTAGCTTAAATAAGTACCACCTCTCTGTCAGGTGGGTTTCCTTCATTGTTAAGGGGAATGTTTGCTCTTCCAATATTACTTCAACAAAGGTCAATTAGAATTATTATGAGGGCTTTGAACTGAAGACAAAAGACTACTGTACAACAAACGCTTATGTAAATACTAGCGTTTTATCATGTCAATGAATAAGGCAGCATTGTATGGCAACATATACCCTTAGAAAAGAAAGATGTGTCATAAAACTTGGAAAAGTGAAATATTATTAATACTGATAATAGTTATTATCTTTAGTAAGAGAGAGAGAGATTTGCAGACTCCGTGTTTAAGACTATATGTCTTAATAAAAGTTTGTGTGTGTGTGTATAAGATTAAAAACTTATCTTTCAACACACAGCCTCTATTTTTCTTTATTTTCTATATTTCAGTGACCCAGTATCACACGCTTGTCAAGGGAAACAATTCTGTATTGCTTATTTCATGCCACTTGATGAATATACATATGAATATGAATATATATATAACATATGATAAAAATGCATTAATATATTTATAATGATAATCATTGATTATCATGGCCTGTACCACGTGTACTAGGGATAAGCAAAAATATGATAATCATCATTTAGAATAGCCAAATATGCAAATTAGTCTGTTATCGAAGTTATGACTCTCCAGACCCAACTCTATATATCCTAAGGCATCTCCTGATCGTACAATTGAAAGTTTCTCATTGGCTGCAGCATCTCTCAGAAAAAATATTAACTAATTATATTCCAGAATAGTATATGGCCATATATGATTAGTTCATATTCATTCCGACAGATGGCGCAATTCATCAGAAACTTTCTGTTGCACTAATAGGATATGCTTTAATATATCAACTAAAATCTCGGTATGATTTCAATTTTTGTACCATTTTTCCAAGTAGATATATATTCTGCTAATTTTTTATCCAAAGAAGTCATTGAGGAAACGTATGACATGTTTTATTCTATAGGTTAATAATATTGTAGAATATTCTTTATTATTCTATGATTTTTTTTTTTTTTTAATTTCAATATTTGTAATTCGATAAACTGTGAAATTTTCTCATTCTCTTCTATTTTATTAGTTTTAATTTGGTTTACATTAAATAAATTAAGAAAAAGGCCTTATCCTCCACAGTATCCCAGTACAATGTCACATTTGTACTATATTTTCACATTAATTAAAAATATATATATATTTTCCATTACAGTAAGGGCAGTAGAAATTGTTTAATTTCAAAAAGAATCATACGCGCCTAGAATATTTTCGAATTTTCATAACAGATATCGTGCTATTGAATCATAATAATATCAGTAGAGGCCTAAAACATCAACTTTTACTCGGATTGATCCACAGACAAACCACCAAGTATTTCTATGGTAAAGCCTGACATCTAGGGAACGTTCGAATATATAGTCAAAGATGGTAATATTTTCACATACGGATAAAAGTGTACCAATTCAATCAAATAATCCCTTATGTTAAGGTGAAATATCGGGGATCCTGGGATAAGTTTAGTTTATAAGATTTTAATTCATAA
Organism: Cordylochernes scorpioides; assembly: GCA_030710605.1. Lineage (NCBI taxonomy): Eukaryota > Metazoa > Arthropoda > Arachnida > Pseudoscorpiones > Chernetidae > Cordylochernes > Cordylochernes scorpioides. Next base: position 65,484,202 of record CP092873.1, on the reverse strand, counting down.
ATATCTATTATCTCGTGTTTCTTTTTTTTCTCTTTCCTGTAGAAGGGCTTTCGTGTCAGAAAGATAGAGATTTGTGAATTTCTACCAAGAAACCTATCCCTGGAAAGCCTGTTGTTTTCAACTTAATAAAAAAATATCATTGAATAAAAAAAAATGTCTTAACGTTTCTAAAGGGAACTACAGAATGTATACACAGTTGATCCAAAATTCAAACCTGTTAAAATATTCAAAATATGTATTTATCCAGAATTTATGTTAGTCACAAAGTAAGGTGACACTTCTCTGCTGATAGACGACAATGGCTTAGATAACTCATCCCTTCAACTCACTTGTCTTGGCGCAAGACACTAGCAATCCAATACTGTGGATACTGGGGATCCAATATTGTGCGGGACTGAAATGTTGAAGAGGCGTCTTTTATTTCAACGAAGTGTCTCCGCAAATTGTAGAATTGCATGCTGTCTCTCTCTCTCTATTCCGTACGTACACATATCGATTATGTCTTCTCTAAAACGGTAGCAAATATTCACTATTATACCTAACCTGAAATCTCAAATAATAGGGATACTACACACCTAGTGAACCATGTCAAGAGTTAACCAGAAGTTCAGTCCATGGGAGTCTGCTATAGCGAGGTTTTACTCTACAAGGTGTAGTCACAAATATCGAGATGGGTACTTCTACAGGAGAACTAGGCAGCTGTGTGAAGTCTTTCGATTGCCCCTCTTCTGTGTGGGTCTTTGAAAGTCTGTCGGAGATTTCGTTTGTATAAGATATCTGTTCGCTATTTTTATTCTCATTATAAAGCGCTATCTATATACGAAGGTAAGGTGAACAGTTCTTGGCCTGAAAATGTAAGACTCTGAATTTCAGCTTTAAAAATATATTTTTCACATAAATCTCCCTTAGATAAATATTCACAGATAATAGTTCTGCCTTTTTCAAGGTAATCAATTAACAGAATCCCTTTGGCATCCCAAAACACACTGGCCATGACCTTTCTGGCAGATGTGATCGACTTCTCTTTCTTTGGCGCTGAACCACCGTCTTCCACCCACTGCTTCGACTTCTGTTTGGTTTCTGGCGTGTAGTGGTGGACCCATGTCTCATCCATGGTGGAAAATTTCCGCACAAAATCTGTCGGATCCCTCTTGAATAGGTCTATATATTGCTGCGGATGTTGTTTGCGCATTTGCTTTTGATCTGCATTCAGAAAATGTGGCACCCATCTTGCGCAGAGCTTTCGCATCCTTAATTCTCCGTGCAAAATGTTCCGCACCCTTTCTTCCGATATCCCCACGGCCTCAGCTATCTCACACCTTTACTCGCCTATTATCCAACACGATATTGTGAACCTTTTCATTAGTTCCGGTGTGGTTGCAGTTTGTGGCCGTCCATCACGTGGGTCATCTTCGAGCGACGTGTAACCACATTAAATTCAGCTGCCCACTTTTCAACGGTTGAAATTGAAGGATCAGAGTCCCCGTAAACTTTTTAACTTCGGATGAACTTCTTCAGGAGTTAATTCATCCAAAACGGATAATAATAACTACACGATATTCAAGTTTATCCATTTTAACGAAACACGCGCAAGACGTGTACTGCAAAGACTGGTTTACACAATTTACTTAAGCGAATAAGTTGAAACTTGCCCTAAGAACTAATGACATCCCCCGCAGGGAGGAAACGTAATCTTTGCCGATTGGAATGCCATCTCTGGGTCTGGCCGAGAACTTTTCACCTTACCCTCGTATAAGAAACTAGCCGAATGACCCGGGCAACCCCCGTGTTTTACCCGATTGAATGTTTTGATTCAAATACTATTTGTTACAATTATAAATTGGGGCCTTAAATAATTGCATATGTTAGTTAATAACTATAGCCTATGCGCTTTATCTGTCTATGTACTGTTGGCTTCCGTAGGCGTCTCTTACTGGGAAAAAGAAAGAGAGGATTCCATTTGGTTATTATCTAATATATGCATTTATTTAGGGAGCGACCCGCTCCAACACAATAGTTACAAAGACGAAATAGCGAGTGGGAGGGGGGGCAAATGTAGCGTGACCGTAGCCAACCAATAGGAGGGCGCCATTCCAAAAAAAAAGCAAACGGTGACAGAGATGAAAACTGATGACTGATTGATTAGGAGATGAGGAATGACATTCGTAATTGTATATAGAATATTGTCACAGTAATGAAGGTGACGAGTCGTTTGGGTAGAATAAAATAATAATTTATTAGATGACTTTAAATAGTTAATAAGTTTGAGGGATAAAAAGTAATAGAGGTAAACTAAGTTAAATGGATAAAAATAATGGTAAATTAAGGAAGTAATGTCAGGGACCCAAACAGCTGGCGTTCGGCTACCCCTCAAGATGGCGACTATTGTTTACAAACTTGCCGCCTAGCGCGCCCGCCATCTATCGGAGCTTAGGTACATAACACTTGCCGAGCTGACAGCGCGCGCCACCTATCGGGGCTTAGGTACTTAACATTCGCCAAGCTGCCGATGTATTATTTACAGTTACAAGCTATGTACATTTTTGGTTATGACATTACTCCCCTTTTCATAAATAAGCAGCGACCCGCTGCTTAAAAAAAAAAATTCTACACTATGTGATCAGTCCTGTGTTTGTTCTTCTGGGCTTCTGTATGGTTTCATCCGCAGGACGTGGACGATGTCTTTGATATTCCGCTGTCGGGGTCTCCTCTCCAAGGCCTCTACTTCATAAGTTACTTCAGACAGTTGTCTCACAACTTTATATGGGCCGAAGTATCTTTTAAGTAGCTTCTCCGACAGTCCTTGTTTACGCACAGGTGTGTACACCCACACAAGGTCTCCCGCGCGGTACTGGACAGGTCTATGGCTTTTGTCGTATCGAGATTTGTCTTTTTCTTGCGCCTTTAAGATGTTCAAACGGGCCAGCTGGCGTGCGTCCTCGGCATTTGTGACCAAACTCTCCACGTAGTCTTCCAGATTGGCTTCCTCTCTATACGTCAGGATGGTGTCCAATGGGGTCTCGACATCGCGTCCGTGTACAAGATAGAAAGGGCTAAACCCGGTGGTTTCCTGTTTGGCGGTGTTATAGGCAAAAGTTACGTAAGGGAGAACTGAATCCCAGTTTCTTTGGTCTACATCAACATACATAGACAGCATGTCACCAAGTGTCTTGTTGAGTCTCTCGGTCAGGCCATTTGTCTGGGGGTGGTAGGCAGAAGTAAAGCGATGTGCGGTTCCACAGAGGTTGTTAATATCCCGTATTGTGTGGGATATAAACGTTCGACCTCGGTCTGAAATCAATTCTCTGGGGGCTCCATGTTTGAGGATCACGTCTTCTACTATAAATTTTCCAACTTCTTCCGAACTTCCATTTGGTATGGCTTTGGTCATAGCATACCTTGTTAGATAGTCTGTCGCGACCACGGTCCATTTATTGCCATCGTTCGAGGTAGGGAATCTTCCTAACAAATCTATCCCTATCTTCTCAAAAGGTCGGGATACCGGCGGAATTGGCACAAGTTGCCCTGGTGGACGTTCGGTAGAACCTTTTCGCCGTTGACATTCTCGACAATGTACCACATATTGTCGCACAGATCTATGCAAGCCGGGCCAGAAATACTTTCTTCTAACGCGGTCGTATGTTTTGGCAAATCCCAGGTGTCCCGCCATTGGTGCATCGTGGGCTTCCCTCAAAATGTCAACCCTCATTTGTTTGGGCACTACTAAGAGCCAAGGTTTGCCCATGGGATCGTAGTTTTTGCGGTAGAGGATGCCGTCGATTATTTTGTATCCACTTTCACTTTTGGAATCAATTTCCTGAATTATTTTTTTGGTCTGGACATCGTTTCTTTGCTCTTTTCTTATGTCGGTAATTGAAGACAATTCTGGTATGTTATCTTCGTTGGATTGGGGGAGAGGACTTCTTGAGAGGCAATCCGCATCTTGGTGTCTTTTACCATTCTTATACACAATAGATATGTCGAACTCTTGAAGTCGCAAGGCCCATCTGGCTAGCCTTCCCGATGGATCCTTTACATTAGCTAGCCAACACAGGGAATGATGGTCGGAGACGACGGTGAAGTGTTTTCCAAACAAATATGGTCTGAACTTGTAAATGGCCCAAACTACAGCTAGGCATTCCCTCTCCGTCGTGGAATAATTTCTTTCTGCGGCGTTAAGTGTTCTTGATGCATAGGCGATAGGCTTTTCTTTTCCTTCTACCAGTTGGGTCAACACTGCTCCGACGCCATATCCACTCGCGTCGGTATGTACAAGTGTCTCAGCATCTTCTTTAAAATGGCCAAGCACAGGATCGGTAGTTAGGGCTGATTTTAATATTTGGAAAGATTGTTCTTGTTCGTTAGACCAAAAGAACTTCACGTTATTCCTCAGGAGGTCGTGCAACGGCTTTGCTTTATTTGCAAAATCTTTCACAAATCGCCTGTAATATGAACACAACCCCATGAAGCTTCTTACTTCAGTTGTTGTTTTTGGAGTCGGGAAATTTGTAATTGCTTCGATTTTGTCGGGATCAGGGCGAATGCCGCTTTCTGTAACCAGATGTCCTAACACTTTGATTTCTCTTGACCCAAAACGGCACTTCTCATGATTAATACACAAGCCTGCTTGCTGGATGCATCTGAGAACTTTCCCTAGGCGTTCAATATGTTCTTTAAAGGATGTAGCATAAACAATTATATCGTCTAAATAACAAAGACAAATTGTCCATTTCAATCCTGCTAGTAGCTTGTCCATCATTCTTTCGAATGTTGCCGGTGCGTTGCATAAACCGAAGGGCATCACCCGGAACTCATATAAGCCATCAGGGGTGATGAAAGCTGTCTTCTCCCGATCTTCCTCGTCGATTTCTATCTGCCAGTATCCTGTACGTAGATCCATGCTGGAAAAGAATTTAGCTCCTGTTAAGCTATCCAAAACATCATCATTTCTAGGTAAAGGATACACATCCTTTTTGGTGACCTTGTTAAGCTTTCGGTAGTCTACACAAAATCTCCAGGACCCATCTTTCTTTTTAACCAAAACTACTGGGGACGACCAAGGACTTTCGGACGGTTGTACAATTCCCATCTTTATCATTTTATCGACTTCACTTTGTATAGCTCGTCTTTCGACAGGAGACACCCGGTATGGTCGTTGTTTAATAGGACGGCTGTCTGAAGTGTCGATTTTATGTTTCACATTGGAGGTTGTACTGAATGATTTTCTATCAAAATCAAAAACCGCTGAGTACTTTTCTAAACATTCTGCAATCATTGACTTTTGTTCTTCGTTTAATCTCTCGTCTACCAGAGATAAGATTTGTTGGCGTCTATCTTCATTCTTAATGTTTGATTGAGTTTTATCGTCTTCAGCTGTGTCAACACTGTAGATTCCGCTACTTCCAATTTTCCTCAAGTATCCTACAAGCATACCAGCTGGGATTATTTGATTCTGAGAAGTCCCATTAGTTACCCATATCTCCCCTCTGCCGTGATGGAAGTTAATTATGGATGATGGTATGACCAATTCTTTTTTTAAGATGAGATCTTTGCTTCCTTCTATCATTAGATCTTTTCCACCTCGAATATCTTCGTTAATAACCGTGATTTTCTTAATTGAGCGAGCTGGAACAAAACAGTCTTCTAACGCATGTGTAGGCAGATCTTCTTCTAGGCCGTCGTTCACACTTTCCTTCAAATGTATTTCACCTCTTCCGCAATCAATCACTGCACTTGTGGCTCGAAAGAAATCAAGACCAAGTATTATGTGATGGCTACATTCAGAGAAGACAACAAAAGTAAAATAAATCTCAAGTTCTTCAATTGACACTTTTAAGTTGCATCGTCCCAGAGTTTCGATGTGTTTCCTATTGGCGACTCTCAGTACAGGCCCTTTTTCTGCAAAGAACGGAATTTTCAAATATCGGCGAAAACTTTCCGAGATTACGGAATAATCGGCTCCAGAATCGACTAAGGCCTCAACATTCTGTCCATTTATGGTGATAACAACGTAGTTCCGTTTCATGTTCGCAGTTATAATAGGGGGAGGATTTCTACTATCGTCAGCGGCCTTACCTCCAGTCTCGGTCGCTCTTCTTAGTTTCCCTGGCTTAGGCGGCGAGGAGATTGACTGGATCGGCGAGAGGGCGACGGCGTTGCGTTTCGTCTTGAGGGGGATCTTCCACGGCCAGGATAGGGCGACGGGTTTCGAAAGCGGCGATCTACAAACTCAACTTCCTCGGCATTTTGATTGAACCAGGTATTGTGATTATTAGAGTAGGTCGGCCTTCTTACCCTGGCTTCCTCGAAAACACGCCTTCTGTCCCGGCAATATCGGGCTACATGTCCCGGGCGACCGCAATGGAAACATATTGGAACGTTTTCGTGTGTCCTCCATTCATCAGTTCTTCTCTGTGGTGATGTCTGGTTGGGTACCGGTGGTCTTTGGTTCAGGAACTGCTGTCGTGGCGTCTGTTTGAATATTTGGGGTCGGTTAGAGTTCTGTTGTCGTGGCATTGACCTTTGAACGGGCTGCGAAATTGCAGACAGGTTCCTTTCAACTTCCTCTCGGATAATTTGATCCAGGGAAGATGGTTTGAGAGTGGCTGGCTCGGGATTCAATGCATGGTAAATTTCTTCTCGGACGATACGTCTAATGAGGTCCTCCATTGATTCCGATTCTGCTGGGTTGATGGCGGCAGCATTCGGCAGTCTATCAAAAACTATCCGCGTGTTCACACGCTTCTTTTGAGATAGTTCGATTTTTCGACACCACCTTATAAACTCCTCGGTGGTGGCAATTTCAAAGGTGACAATTGCCCTGTAAATTTCCTCAGAGACCCCCTTGACTAAATGAGCAACTTTCTCGTTTTCATTCATGTTGGGGTTAATTTGCCGACATAAATAGAGGACGTCTTGAATATACGCCTCACTAGACTCTCCCTTTCCTTGGGCCCTGGCTTTTAGTTTTTCTAAAACCTGGTCTTTTTCGCTGGCGTGATGTCCAAAGGCCTGAGACAACATTGTCTCAAAAAGTTCCCATGAGGTTATTTGTTCCTCTACATTCTCGAACCAGACTTTGGCCGTTCCTGAGAGGAAGAAGTAAACATTCGCCAGGCACATGGAACTGTCCCAGCAGTTGAACCGAGCTACACGATGGTACTCTTTCAACCATTTCTCCGAGCTTTGGCCCGGTTCCCCCGAAAATATAGAAGGGTTTCTTATAGGTTTGAAGTGGTACTCACCCTGTGGGGTCTCTCTTCCTTCGTGTTGCATCTTAGAATATTCCAATGGGTTTAATCCTTGGATTCTACGACTTCTTCTTATAGCTTGGGCAGCGAAGGGATGATCCAGCTTGTCTCCACCAGATGTCACAGTAATGAAGGTGACGAGTCGTTTGGGTAGAATAAAATAATAATTTATTAGATGACTTTAAATAGTTAATAAGTTTGAGGGATAAAAAGTAATAGAGGTAAACTAAGTTAAATGGATAAAAATAATGGTAAATTAAGGAAGTAATGTCAGGGACCCAAACAGCTGGCGTTCGGCTACCCCTCAAGATGGCGACTATTGTTTACAAACTTGCCGCCTAGCGCGCCCGCCATCTATCGGAGCTTAGGTACATAACACTTGCCGAGCTGACAGCGCGCGCCACCTATCGGGGCTTAGGTACTTAACATTCGCCAAGCTGCCGATGTATTATTTACAGTTACAAGCTATGTACATTTTTGGTTATGACAATATAACTATTGAGCACGAACGTTTCATTTTCGAATAAAACAAACTTTCTACCTTCCCTACTGCGATGGCTTGGCTCATCGGCTGTGAACCCTCCCAACAGTTTCGCCAATTCAATACACCAGACCGCTTTTAATAGATCTAATACTGTATTGAATAGCACTATTGTTCATCGCAGTAAGGACAGTAGAAAGTCGATTTATTCGCAAAAGAAACATTCGTGTTTAATAGTTGCACTTCTTATATTTTATTCTGCCGTAAAAATGGTTTTTTAATGGCGCAACGAATAGTCGGAAAATTTCATTCGTAACTTGGAATAAAACTTGTATATATAATAAGGATGATAATTATGATAAACATTTAAAGAAATGGAAGAAAGAACACAAGTAGGAGGAAGAAGTTGATGCTATAACGTAGTACAGTATCATATTTCTCCTGGAGTAAGTAGGTTTAACGACCTGGGACGTCCCGTGATTGGCTGGCTAGATGATCTCAGCGATCACAGACAAATAACACCTATTACTCCCTGTCTGTCTATCCGGGATATTATATAACTCCCGGTTGTGGGTTCTTTGTGAGGCTCTTACATCTCTTCTTCCAACATTAGCTCGTCCACTGAATTATACCACCACGTTCAGGGATTCTTCCGGACATTTGGTGTTATCGCGGCATTTGCTTGGTAGCGTTTTATAAACTCCGTTCTTTAATTTAGAGAGATTTTGTTTTATATTATCTAAAGAAAATAAATCGTGAGGGAAAGGGGGGGGGGGAAGGAGAGTATCTAGAATGTTTTTATTATTATTATTATTATTTAAAGTCTCTCTCTCTCTAGATCTCTGGGGAATTTCTACCTTTTTTTCAGGAATAAAAATAATCTCTGTAGATTTACAACTGTAGAAGGTAAGAAATTTCCGAAAACTTGGCTAAATAAAAATCTTTACAAGAATCTCTTCGCCTCACGATTTTGTCTATTTGATAATATACTGTGATCCCCTCCAGGTGATTATGTTTTATATTTTAAAGTGGCGCGGGGGCAAGTTTAGAGACCGATCGATCGATTGAGAGATTTTTTTATTGATATAGATAATATATTAACCTTCCTTTTTGTGTGAATGTATATATGATTATTGATTTATTAGGGTTATTCTAAATAGGGTAATATGAATAATTGATAAAAGTAATTAATCCAAATATATATAATCCTAGGATATAAGGCCACTGTGTGTAAATCTCTAAAAAGATTATGCTACCTCTCCCGTCAAATAGACGCTAAACCTGTGCGCTATACATTAGCTGTCTTTGCACACTCTCAGCACCAGCTTTGGCAAATTCAAAATGACCAACTGGAGACCAAGATTTCAGGCTGTGGCGAATGTCAGTCTTTTTGGTCAATTATGAGGATTTCATGACTCTCTGTGGATCTCACGAAATCAAAGCCTGCGCTAAACTGACAAGGATCACAGCCCAAAAACATCGTCTCCAAGTGGGCGTTCTGGATTTTCTCAAGCTAATGTTGTTGCTTTGTCGCCAATCCAAGACGGTCAATAGATAGCCCATAGCTTTTACGCTTATTTTGACTGAAGGGGTAGCCTTGTATATTTTTATATCAATATCCTAGAGCAAACTTTCCATTCACACATTAATGCATGTCAAAATAAGTTTGTAAAAACGGGTTAAAATGATGACTTATAACTGAACTCTCATAAAGTGTAGAATATGGTTGGTTGATCATTCTGCGGGGAGACATTTTAACGACCATTTATATAGTAGCGACGACTTTTCACTGAACAGCTTGAATCCGGAGAGTTTGGATGTCTTCAAATCTCCTATGAATCTCGCTATCTAGAGAGTGTTGTTTTCAAATTTGAAAGGTTTTTATGTTTTCAACTATCAAATTGCGGCGGGATAGAAAGAGGAAGATATCACAATATTCAAGAATAAAAGTAAAGAACTCCCACAGGGCGGAACATCAATAACCATCGATTTGCCGGAGTGCAAGTTTTAGTCACGACACAGTACCTCGGTGTTTGATGGAATAGCTCGGTCCCACAATTGTACTGTGCATTGGCTCATGTGTGAAAACATTCAATTTATCTAGGATATTCTGGGGCGTCAATTATTTCGCTCTCGTTGTTCTTTACGATATTTCTTCTTCATCCAAAATGTTGCTGTAACGTCGTCGATTGCTGTATAAGACCAACACGTCTCACATAAAATGAATTTATTATTCTAAGAGTTAACTGCCTATCATCGTCTTTATGTCAAGATCGGTCATATATTTATATGGTCAACCCAGTAGGTTGTTCCTGGAGCTTACAGAGGTCACCTGGGCTGTCCTTCAGACTGAGTGTTCTTTGTTTTACATGCAAATGGAGGCCAAGCAGATTTATTTCTTGAACAGGGTGTATTGGATGGGTATATTGGATGAATATCTTCTTTCAATATCTTTGCATAGCCAGCCTGGTTAATCAAATATTTATACTCATTTATATTTAAAGAAGTGGAAAGTATTTAATGTCGATGGTTGTCTTTTTTTTTTTAAGGAGACAGAGGCATTAATGTTTATATTACGATGCACTAGCGCGCCATCTGTTATCAAATTTGATATTTGCGGAAGAGCGATTGCTCGAAGCATATTATATATTTATAATTATATGTAATTCTGCTGTCCTAAAAGCTTATGTCCATAGTTCATCTAAAATACCCATTCGAAGAGTCAAGCATCAGTATCACTATAAAAGGAAGTTCCAAAAATGCAATATAACAGCGGTATGGTAGATTAAACTGGCGAAACCGCTGGGAGACGCTGGGAAACCGCTGGGAAACGCCACTGATGAGCCAGGCCCTCCCTTTAATTTTTCCATTGCAGTAAGGACAGTAGAAATTGTTTTATTTTAAAAAGAATATTACGCCTCTAAAATAGTTTTGTAATTAATGTTTATACTTGGTTTTCTTGTGTGTCTTCAATAAAGGTCAGTGTAATATCTTTCAGAGTCATTATCTCAATCCCGATATACACGCTAAAAGGTACAAGTTCCTTAAGTTTTGTCCATGAGAGTATAGTAGTAAGCGTTACGTGAGTGATGATCCACTGAGTAAGCCCCACCATGAATTCTTATAATAAATTATTTTTAAAAAATTCTATATGACAATATATATAGAGAGTTCTCTAAGAGCCAGACTTTATCTAAACTGGCTTTCCGTATTGTTTTTGTGGCCAACGATTCTCGAAGAACTTACATATAGGAATATTTAAATATAAATTGTACAATATATATGTATATATTGTTGGCCACACAAATATCAGGGAACAGGTTAAAATCCAACGTTTAGTTGATTTCTGTTCCACTAGATGGTGCTCATGTTATTGGTCAGGATATGCCTTATTTGTTTTTAATATCAACACCTGACCTTATTTATTTTTAAAATATTTTTCACACACACATATATTAAAAACAAAGAAGGCATATCCTGACCAAAAGCACATGTGCTTTTTAGACGGCAGAGCGCCATTTTATTTTTTATTTTTCTATTGCTTTCTCATATATTATATGTTAAAAATAATGTAAAATGAAAATATTTTATTTTTAAAAACATGATTTCCATTCATTGACTTTTCTACATTTTTTTACCATAGTTTTAAAATATACCACTTTGAAAATTGTTGTGAACATGTATAGTTAAAGTTACCTTTTATTTTTAAATCACTAATATAGGATTCATTTTATAAATGCTATAATCTTGTGATAAATATTTAATGTATAATTTGCTTCAAGTAACGGACAAAGGTATTATTGTATGTGGGATCGAGCGATCTATGGGAATCAGTTCGACAATCCATTTCAAAGTTTGGCGAGGCAAATATGATGGAATCCTTCAGAATGAGGTATCACGTGCCATGGTAGCAGTCTGAATAATCGAATGTAGCTAATCATGGCAAAACTCTCGGTTCATGCCGCTAAATATTTGGTATTTTATGAGCAAATTTATCATTTTGATATAATTTTTCTACATTGTACAATTTCCGCATTGCTCTTTTTGTACTCTATAAGTTTTAATTTGTTTCACATTAGAATAAATTGCCGTGTCATTCTGAGGTTTGTATTTTTTCGTTTCTCTGCAGGGAATATGCTGAGTAGATCAAAGAAGAAAACTGAAGATCTCCGAACAGGATATTGAGGCTGTCTGAGCTACAATTTCCGCAACTGACTCCGCCACTGTGTCAAAGCCAAGGCTTTCCTCCAAGAAGATGATGTTTCTATAGACCAGGGTTCGGCAAACTGCGGCTCGCGAGCCACATGCGGTTCTTTGGATGAGAATCTGCGGCTCTGTAGTTCCACACACATACGCAAATATTACAAGTATTTACTTTTATTTATTTTATAAAAAAAAAAACATTTAAAATTTGTTCTGAATCGATTAACGAGGACTAGGAACCGATTCTATCTCTCAGACCCTTGTACTCGCTTTTCACCGCACACCTCCCCCGTGAAGAAAAAAAAAAGTGGCTCTTTAAAAACTTTGAATTTTGGAAATTGTAATTTTTGGCTCTTCCGACTCAAAAGGTTGCCGACCACTCTATAGACGATACGACGACAAAGCCTCTCTTCACGCCTCAAGAAAAATACCACAAAGCTACTAGGGACAAACATCTAAGGCCATTTCTGACAAAAATACGCCAGTTCGAGGTAAAGTGGCAATAAGATTTGTGGGTCAAAACTCTCATAGTGAAGGAGCTATGTAACAAAGTATTTATATTATTTTAGGAATAGATTATAAATTTAATAACAGTTAGACTTTGTTTAAATAACCTCTATGGGTTAAAAAGGCAACAGGGCTGAAACCTACTCTATTCAGTGGTCTTCTTGCTCTCACAAGAAATACAAGGTGTGTCCCATAAGTTCCCGGACTGGGTCCATAAAAAAAAAAAGGTAAGATATTTTTTAAAAAATTATTAAAACTTTTTAAAGTAATCCCCCCTTGCTTCAACGCACCAGCGCCATCGTTTCCTCAAATTGTCGAAACAGTTTTTATAGAGCTCTTTTGGAATGCTCTTCAATGCCAACAGCGATTTTTCTTTTATGTCACCCCTGGTGTCAAAATGTCTTCCTTTTAGAACTGCTTTAAGTTTGGGGAACAGGAAAAAGTCATTTGGTGCGATGTCTGGGGAATAGGGTGGTTGAGGTAGGATTTCTGTCCCGTTTTTAGCCAAAAAAACTCGTCACCAAGTGCGCTGTGTGAGGGCGGGCATTGTTATGGTGTAGGATCCAGTCACCATTAGGCCATTTTTCTGGCATTTTTTTTCGAATCGCTTCCCTTAGATGGCGAAGAATGTCCAAATACATTTCCTTAATAACCGTTTGGCCTGCAGGAAGATACTCGTGATGAACAATGCCCTTGTTATCCAAAAAAGCGACCAGCAACACCTTGTTTCTGGATTTCAATATCCTGGATTTTTTGGGTCTAGGCTCACCCTGACCTCTCCACTCGGCATATTGACGCTTGGTTTCAGGGTCATAGTCATAGACCCATGTCTCGTCGCCTGTGATTATCTTGTCTTTCCATTCCGGATCCGTTCTTGTCATTTCCAACATGTTCTCACAGGTTGCAAGCCGACACAGTTTTTGCTCATTAGTGAGGAATCTTGGGATGAATTTTGCAGGAGTCTTTTTGAGCTTCAAATCTTTGGTTACGATCCTTCCAATCGTTGTTTTAGAGATGCCTGTGTCTTGCTCTAGCTCCAGCAAAGTGGTTCGAGGATTTTCTTTTATCAAATCGGTGATTTTTTGCACATTTTGGGCGTTCTTGCCGAGGATCATCTTCAATAGAAATTCTGCCAGCTTTAAATCTAGAATATCATTCAAAAACAGTTGTTCTTTTTGGGGGGTCATTGGGGAATGCTTTATTAGGCATTTTAAAAGTTTCAGTTGCTGATATTTGAAGTTTCACACAAATTTCTATGCAAATCCTCTGCTTCAATTTTTGTTCCATCCTAAAATCGCCGCAGCGCAAGGTGTAACCTTTAAATAAATTAGAATAACTTTGGCGCACGCGCACGTACCGCCTCGATATTGGTACCACCGTGTTGCCAGATATTTTTTCTATAATAAACTGTCAAATTTATTTACATTTTTCATTTATTTATTTCTTTATGGACCCAGTCCGGGAATTTATGGGACATACCTTGTATATTCAGCGAAGGATCGTCGAAGCCGGTCGGACTTGGGGAGAAAGCCCATATTGTCACAGGAATGGTTGAGGGAGACAAAAGGGATGATGATAAAGCCATTTAATTTGATCCGAACCTCCAACTTATTCTATTTATTAAAATTATACGAATATAAAATGTATTCTGTTACAATATACTCTGATTTATCCTGAGGCTGTCCAACTTGAAACGGGTAGCTACGCAGATTTCCCTCAAAGAACTATTCAGCAGGACTCTATTGAAGCCATATACTGCAATTATTTTATACTGTATCTTAGATAGAAATTTGAAGCGATTATAAATATAATTTCATACTGAATTTATTTGTAAATTTTATTTTAAGGGTTTAATTGATATATTTATTCCGTTAAATGGCATTGTCCGTCTTTAAGACATTAGGTTGAATGCCTTTTATATTATTTTGTTATTAATCGCTCTTTCTATCAAATAAAGCTGTAAAAAAGGAAGATAGTGTTAGTATTCTCGAAGGTTGCGATAATCGATTGCCAGGTGAAATAACGGTGTAAGACATCAGGTGTAGAACTGGCGAGATGTCCAGTGAAGTGTTGAGGCGACGTCCGCCCCACATTCAGGCCACGTAGCGCCGTGACGCCGCACTTCCCTACAACGCAATGAAAGCTGGCCGCCAGATCTCCTCGGAGAAACGCCCCTCCATTCCGGATACTGAAGGTCAGTTTGTCATGTCATCATCCTTCATACCGGACATTACAAGTCGGTCCGTTGTCTTTGTCATGTCACCATCCGTCATACCGGACATTACAAGTCGGTCCGTTGTCTTTGTCGTGTCACCATCCTTCATACCGGACATTACAAGTCGGTCCGTTGTCTTTGTCATGTCACCATCCGTCATACCGGACATTACAAGTCGGTCCGTTGTCTTTGTCATGTCACCATCCGTCATACCGGACATTACAAGTCGGCCCGTTGTCTTTGTCATGTCACCATCCTTCATACCGGAGATTACAATTCGGTCCGTTGTCTTTGTCATGTCACCATCCTTCATACCGGGCTTTACAAGTCAGCCCGTTCTCTTTGTCATGTCACCATCTTTCATATCGGACATTACAAGTCAGTCCGTTGTCTTTGTCATGTCACCATCCTTCATACCGGACATTACAAGTCAGCCTGTTGTCTTTGTCATGTCACCATCTTTCATATCGGACATTACAAGTCAGTCCGGTGTCTTTGTCATGTCACCATCCTTCATACCGGACATTACAAGTCGGTCCGTTGTCTTTGTCATGTCACCATCCTTCATACCGGACATTACAAGTCAGCTCGTTGTCTTTGTCATGTCACCATCCTTCATACCGGACATTACAAGTCGGTCCGTTGTCTTTGTCATGTCACCATCTTTCATGCCGGACATTACAAGTCAGTCCGTTGTCTTTGTCATGTCACCATCTTTCATGCCGGACATTACAAGTCGGTCCGTTGTCTTTGTCATGTCACCATCCTTCATACCGGA
This sequence comes from Cordylochernes scorpioides, assembly GCA_030710605.1. NCBI lineage: Eukaryota > Metazoa > Arthropoda > Arachnida > Pseudoscorpiones > Chernetidae > Cordylochernes > Cordylochernes scorpioides. Next base: position 65,468,768 of record CP092873.1, on the reverse strand, counting down.
CATTACAAGTCAGTCCGTTGTCTTTGTCATGTCACCATCCTTCATACCGGACATTACAAGTCAGCCCGTTGTCTTTGTCACACTCGCCATCCTCTATATCGGATATGTTGACAGTCAGTCCGTGGTCTTTGTCACATGTATCCATCCTCTCTACCCCGGATTAAATAGCCAGGCCCACTTTGTCACATGTCACTATCCTTCATCACGCTATATTACAGGTCAGTCCGATTTCACTGTAGCGAACCTTCTCACTGCTCTTTTTCACAGTCACCATTCCTCCTCCATATCGGATATCAATTACTAGTCCAAGAATATCAGTTCTTCAGGCATTCCTTCATAGTAGGTAGTAATTATTTTGTGCTATATTTCTTATAAAAGAGGAATATAAAAGGCATAGTGTGCTAGAAGACACAGAGAAAGAACTAACTCCCGTCTTTCATTAGAGAGTTTCACCCCGCTATTTATTCCCCTAGCAGCGCCAATCAAATTTGGATTCTAAAGGATTAGTTAGGGAATGTGTTCCAAATATCTTTCACAACAAATAACTATTTTAATAACCACTCTCTTTCCGCCCCCTTGCACGTCAAATTAATTTCGAAATCCTCTGTGAAACAATGTTATTCATGGCGAGTTTTGTATATTTTCTAGGAGTCGGAATAATCCCGCTTTTTTGAAAAAATTATATTTGACCAGTAGAGAGTCGTATTTTTATAGGATTTGAAAATATCATTTCGGAATCTAGTTGACAACAGGCCTTATATCACACATACCACACATATATAAGAATAATATCTTATAATATAAACATTTTTATAGATATATATTTTATTTCTCTAAATAGATCTCTATGAATGTGATAAAAATATATATATTAAATTTTGACTAAGAGGTAAGCAGTCCTAGAGTGGAACTTGAATCGAGCAAGGGAATATGTTAGGTCGAGGTTGAGTGCTCTAACAACCAAGGTACTAAAGGTCAACTCGACAATTAGTCATAGAGAGTGTGTTATAAATGTATTCATAAACCCATGGGATACCTTTTTCTATGACTCTTCTATTTTCCATGTTTCTGACTAACTCTAAATATTTTAATTTCTTTATTCTCTTATATAAAGGATTCCAACTGTAATTCTCAATTCTTCTCAAAGAAAATAAGTAACTGAACAACTATGTAAATTATAGACTTGAAAGAAAAAACTTACCACGTTTTGAACTCTCGGGTTTCAAAGGCGATATACAATAATGGAAAATTTTGAGTGTTTTTATCACCACATGGGGTGCATTCTTCTAATCAATTATTTTAAAGGGGATAGTATTTAATATAGGTCTCAATGGTAATAAAGGTTTTTTAAAAAATTGCTTTATAAAAGTTTTACAAAAATATAATCAATCGGAACAGACATAAATGTTGAAATTTCAGAAATAAATAGCACACTTTTGTATATTTATTAAATAAATGCTACAGATATCTGGAAGTTTCTTTCTTAAACGCGATCACGAACTTTCGGACATCTCCGTCCTTCTACAGGAGCACATGGTTTCCCGAAGAGATGCCTGAAAGTTCGAGATCACGTTTAATAAAGATATAGAAACTCATCTCCAGAAATCTGTAGCATTTGTTTGATTAATATCCAGGAGATTTCAATCAATTGACTTTTGTATTAGATTTAACATAGACAAATACCAAACATTGGTAAACGAGAAAATTCTTTCTTCCAGTTGGAGAAGGCCACTGACTGCAACTACTACTTTTATTAAAAGAGAGAAAGTTGCTATAAAGTATAAATGTAAACGATAGCAATGCGTTTCTTTATTCGTTAAAGGTGCAAGCTTTCGGATCTTTGCAATCCTTCCACAGGCATAGCTGCAAGCTGAGAGAATGAGTATATATAAATATACAATATTATTTACATATATTTAAAAACAACAAAATTTTAAATCTACATAAACATATTCTACAATATATATATATTTCATAAAATTATAGGACATCTACATATTCGAACAAAATAGACACGAAATAAAACTTTAACCTATATACAAATAAAAATGGGCATAGGGCTATGGGTGTGAAGGATAATCCACTACTTTTGTAATTGTCAAAACTTCGCGATCACCAAAACCTATAGTTGCACTAAATATTAAGCGCATTTTATTTCATATAAGTAAATTTTCGTTAATAACATTTGGCTTAATTTCATAATGGCCCAACACATGCTCTTTCATGACAAAAGACCTCTCTACCATTTTATATGAAAAGGATCCTTGCACAGTGAAGGAAACTGCTTTCCTCTAAAAGGTGTTCAGAATATTGGAAGAAAGACTGTTGCCGGAAAGGAGGGTTTTGAGGTGATGAAATTCAAGACAGAATGCCCCATGATATCCTTCAGTGTTCCTGATTCCACAGAAAAAGATACAAATTAGTAACCTCACCCGTAGGATGTTGTGAAGTTGCCCCTATACTGATGAAGTTCATAGCCCGAAACCATGGTATACATGGTTGTTGGGGATTTTGTCTGAATTTTCCGAAACTGGCGTTGGGTCTCATTCACCTCTACATAGAGGTGATTAAACAAAACGCACTGTTTAATGCAATTTAAAGGGAGGGATGCCTCGTTTGATACATAGATATACTGTAAATCTTTAGTATGTATATCTGTAGAATAGATTTTTACGTCGATAGAGTAAATAAATAGAAACCAAATTTATAAAAATGAAATTTTATCTAATCAAATATTAATTATTGAAACAAATTATTAAGACATGTTAACAAACAATACATTACGTAACTATACTTCAATATCACATCTATATAGAATTACTAGTTATCCACGTCAAAGATTTCGTTAGCTTGCCAGGTTATCAAATTTGCCTCACGTCTATTTTCACTTTACATTAAGTGGCTTTTAGTTGTCGAGCCCTCTTTTGAAAAAAAAAAAGTCATTTTTTTACCTCTCTTCACTAATTTGATTTATATTTTCTTCTAGAAAAATTTCCTTCTTTGGCCTCCGAGAAATTTCTCAAAATTTTCTGCCACCTTTTTGTTTTTTTAATATGGTATCCAACCCTCTCCCTTCTCTTAAAGAATTTCTAATTACATTTGTTTTACCTCCCCCCTCACTTCGCACATTTTCCTGCTTTAAAAAAAGAGGAGGGGGTGTTAAAGAATCAATATATTTGTGATCGGTATTAAATTTGATCGCCTTTTAACAATATTGAAAAAAATGTATAATCTACTTTTCATAATTTTAATAAAGATGTTCTGTGATTTTTTGTGTATGTGTGCGTAATCCGAGATTAAATCAGATAATTTAGTTAAAAAATGTTTTTGACCCGTTGACACCCAATATTTGCATCTTTTATTACGTCTAATTTAAATTATCTATATACAGGGTGATCCAAAAGTCTTGCACAACTTTAAAAATTAATAACTCCGCGAATATTTGCGCTAGAGCAATGCGGTAAACACCATTGTGTTCAGGATGCAATGGAAAATTTTAGGGAAAAATGAAAAATTCGAACTTGATTTTAGTTACGATTTTATTCGCTAGATGGCGCTCTACCAGAATCAGAGATTCAGCGGCCAAATTTTTTGATAAATTGAAAACTATAACTGATCGAAACGTATTTTTCCTTTTTGAATACCAGGAAAGAACCCTAATAATATTAAATGATAAATGAATACAACACCATTTCGCCAAAAGTAGAAGAATTGGATGACGATTTTTAAATACAATCCGAGATATTTAAAATAGGTAAATGCAAATTAAACATGTAGCAAATATATATATATATATTTTAGATGTGGTTTGTGAAATAGATTGAATTTTGAAAAACACTGCTGAAATCAATACACGATTTTTTAAAATGTTATTATAGTCCCAAAAATTATAATGGTACTACTAATAGGATTTCTTGCTATAAGGAATGTGTAGTTTCCCGACAAATTGCCGACACTTGACTATTTAACTGGAAATTTGTCATGATCCAACAAATGAAATATAGAGGGGAGTGACAAAATATATTTGTCGTACTTTTCCAAATATCCTATGGGCTATAATATGGTCCCAAAAATTATAATGGCACTACTAATATGATTTCTTGCTATAAGGAATGTGTAGTTTCCTGACAAATTGCCGACACTTGACTATTTAACTGGAAATTTGTCATGATCCAACAATTGAAATTTAGAGGGGAGTGACAAAATATATTTGTCGTAATTTTCCAAATATCCTATGGGCTTGTCAAATGTTATCATTGCTTATTATACTGTACAAATTTTTAAAATGTGTCCCCTCAAATAAAAATCATTTTTAGATCGACCCTTTGCGTTGATTAACGTGGTAGTAAAATCATTTTGTTTTTTTTTTATTCGCAAAATTTCTAAAGTTAGGGTGTACAGAGAATATTCCTTATGTTATTTCTTCTAATGAGCGAAAAGCGATAAACTAAACATATGGGGTAAAATTGTGTGTACCAGTGTTATTCGAAAAGTTATAACACTTTGGTCTGCACGACATAATATAAGATGTAAGTAATAGATTCAAAGCGTACGAGGATGCGTATCTTATAAGTTTTAATAAAGGCGAGCTTTCGGGTCAATAACCCTTCTACAGGACATCAAATCTAACTAAGCTTGCATCTTATATACATATCCATATTGAGAAAAATTAGCATATAAACAAGAAAAATAAACGTATTAGCAAATTAGTGAGAAAAGTAATAGTAAGAAATATCTGCGTGTTTTGAGTATACTAAGTAGGAATATCACAAGAAACTTCACGATTAAGCTACGATTCAATTTTAAGGCTGCATGAGTAAAATAATCCAAAATAAAACGTATTGGCAATGGTCACCTAAGGTACACTATGGCAATATTGCTTTGTATATATCAGGGATGTCTATGTGTCTATTAATACTATTATGTCTTAAATAATATATAGATATATAGATAATAATATAAGATGTGAGAAAATGACAAACAAACAAAAATTGATGTTCACAAAAAAAAGAGTCAAGATGTGAGGACAGCCTTTATTATTCCCATAACCCAACACAAAGAGCTGCAAAATATTGGTAGAAAATATAATACATGGCAGCTTATATAACACATGAGGTAACTGCCTTCTCTCTTGTATTAGGTCACAATCCTTGCTCAATGTGGCGCCCTTCATTCTCAAACACCGCCTGCAGACGATAGATGACAGATAGGACAGCATTAAATAACATATCTGTTGAAATTGATGAAACATCAAACATATCACCCTCAAGTAAGACAACTTTTCTTGATGGGACTTGAGGACTGATACTGTGTACGTATCCAAAAGGCCAAATACTGATATGTGATCAAAGTTGTCCTTTTTTTTGACGAGATGCTATCAGAAATCCTATCTACCTTAGTTTAAAAAATCAGTTTTCTTTTTTCTCCAAAATGAATTGTCCATCTACCCTAGAACGTACCCCTTAATACACTGCTGGCCACCCAAATTGTAACACCAAGAAAGACAAGAGATATCAGAATAAAATGTATTTTGTAGATGACATGTTGACCAAGTACAAGATAATTAATTTATAGACTTCTGCGAAGTATGGTTCCTGCCAGAATCAGTAGCCAGAGTAGCCGCCATTGTTGAGATCACCGCTGCCACACGCCTCGGCATTGATTCAAAGAGGCTTTGGATGTGTTCTTGGGGTACAGCAGACCAAGCAGCTTACACACGTTCCCAAAGTTGATCTAGTTTGGCAGCTTGGGATGTAATCTGGGCCAATCGTTGAGCAACCATGGACCACGTGTTTTCTATCGGCGAAAGATCCGGAGAGCGAGCCGGCCAGGGAAGCAATTCAATCTGGCGATTGACGAGGAACCTTTGGACAATGCGTGCCACGTGTGGTCGCGCATTATCCTGTTGAAATATGCCTGTGGGCAAGCCCTGAAGGTAAGGAAGGACAACTGGCTCCAACCCCTCGGAGATGAAGCGCTGGCTGTCTAAAGTACCGGCAATGCGTACTAGAGGAGTGCGAGAGTGATATCCAATGCCGCCTCATAGTATAATACCCGGTGCAGGACCAGTGTGGCGGTGCATAACGCAGCTGTTCAGAATCCTCTCTCCACGGTGTCTCCAGACCTGAATCCGACCATCATGGTGTTGCAGACAGAAGCGTGACTCGTCAGTGAGACAATTTCATTCCATTCTGCCGTCCACATCCTTCTTTCATCGCACCATTGGCGGCGGAGACGTCTGTGGTTCTGCGTCAAGGGTAGACGAAGCAATGGACGTCTTGCGGACAGACTACTCTGCTATAAACGGCGTCGAATGGTACGCGCAGACACTGGATGATGCGTTACAGAATGAATGTGCTGCGCTACGGTTCGTGATGTAACTGAGCGATCTGTCACTGCCATGCGCACAATTTTCCTGTCAGAACGTTAAGTGGTGCACTGAGCCATGCGATCGAACAAGTCGGTCCGTCGTACCTTCGTGCATCCAACGATCACATATCCGCATTACAGTTGTTTGGTTTCGTCCAACACGACTACCGATTTCCCTGAAAGATAATTCACAATCTCGGTAGGCCATTATCCTTCTTCTGTCGAACTCGGATTCTTGATCAAAAGATGCTCGCTGTTTTCTACCAGGCATAATTAATTGTTTTTTTTTAACACAAGAAAAATGCAATTGCCAAACTTGAAATCGTAGAAATCTCTAAGCCTTAAGTAATGCTTTGAAATGGAGCCACAGGCGCGCGTGATGTGCGTCTGAAATTCTAATCATTTGCATATCTCACCTCCGCTAATGCATGTTGTTGCTAGCAGTCAATTTTTACAAGATCTCACACATACTTTGAGGTCAGGTTCTACAATAAATTACAAACATAAAATAACGTAGCGTCACACACAGAGCAATTCTTTTAAATCTCTATACTTTGTGCCTATATAAATTTCGTATGTAAAATATATATATCTTCCATTTTTATTCATTCCAAATAGAGATATTTCACCAAGTTTAAATAAAGTCTCTTAAATAAAAATTGTAAAATAAAACGTCAAAAACATTTTCATTTTGTCTCGAAGTTGAAAAAACCTGCTGATACAGTGACCCAAATATATGCAAAAGTTTATTTCGAAAGTTTTTTTTTTATTTCTCGCGCCAATGGCAGCAGGTATTTTTGTTTATCGAAATAGATATGGAAAAAATCCTTTTTTATATAGAACTATCTTCGTAAAAATATAGTTGTTTAAAAAAACACGATTTATAGAAATTTCGTCTTTTGGTATTTTATAACTTTTGACCTACTTATATATGTATATAGAAAGAGTTTTATATATTTATCTATAGAGCTTTTTAAAATATATAGATTTGATTGTGTATCTTTTTTAAATTTTGATTAAATCAATTTCATAATATAAATTGTAACTTTTAAATTTTAAATAAAGATCGTTTTAATGTAATTCTTTAAATAAACAATATTATACACTGCGTGACATTGAAAATGGAACACCAAGAAATAGTGGCCAGAAAGTGATGAAACTCGGCAGACAGGGACGAACAATAAGTGATCTTTATTTCAAAATGATAGTCATAATACAGAGCGAGAACGGCGTCGGCTTAGTAGCAAGTAGGACCACCGCTGACGGCGATGCACGCAGCAACACGTCTAGGTAGAGAGTCAATCAGAGTACGAATGGCGTCCTGAGGGATGGCTCTCCATTCCCTCTCAACCATTTGCCACAGTTCGTCTTCTGAACGCGGCTGTGGCAAGGCATGCAAACGGCGTCCAATGATGTCCCAGACGTGCTCGATTGGTGAGAGATCAGGAGAGTACGGTGGCCAGGGAAGCATCTGTACATCTTGCAGAGCTTGTTGGCTAATGCGAGCAGTGTGCGGTCGGGCGTTATCCTGCTGATAAAGGGCATTGGGTACCCCCTGAAGGTAGGGGAGTGTCACCGGTCGCAGCACATCATCAACGTATCGTTGGGCCGTCATATTGCCCTGAATACGAAGTAAAGGTGACCTGGAATCATACGCGATTGCGCCCCAAACCATGATTCCACGTTGTCGCACGGTGGGGCGTTCCACAATTGCTGCCGGATTGGACCTTTCTCCAAGTCGACGCCACACGCGTACACGGCGACTATCACTGGACAAGCAGAAACGCGACTCATCTGAGAACACGACCCTGTGCCATTCCGTAATCCACGTCGATCTAGCCCGGCACCATTCCAAACGTTGGCGCCTATTCGGTGGGGTCAATGGCAGTCTTCTTAGCGGACGGCATGAGTGCAAGCCATTAGCAACCAATCGACGGGAAATGGTTCTGGTCGAGATGGAATGATCTAGGGTGTCTTGCACATGTTGCAGGATGGCGGTACAAGTGGCTTGTGGGGCCGCCACTGCTTGTCGAAGGATACGCCGATCCACACGTGCTGACGTCACTCTGGTTGCACCGACATTCCTATAAATTGCCACATTTCCTTGTTCCAACCATCTTCTCCACAGTCGGTGCACCGTGGACGCACCAAGGTGTGTATCAGCTGCGATTTGACGTATGGACCAACCTGCCCTTTTCAGTCCGATCACCATGCCCCTCGTAAAAGCGTCTGTCTGCTTGAACTGCCTCCGTTTACGATGACCTGGCATTCTCTGTTATTACACGTGTCTTTTGACACAAGAACAAAATTTCTACAATGATTTTCCTTGAAGAAATAACGACACGAATACTGTCCTTTCTGCAAGTTCCTTCCCTTATATCTTACTCCATGTGCGCACGAGAGCTGCGCATTTTACATCATTTGCATAACTCGGTTAGGCGCGTCTACCCTGAAATTTGCATAATTTTCTGGCCACTATTTCTTGGTGTTCCATTTTCAATGTCACGCAGTGTATTTGTAAAAAAAAAAAAGTACAAATGTGATATTATACTGGTATAAGGTGCATTAATTATGAAAAAGGTATCTCCTTATCGAGCAACTGAAAGTTGATAATGGTAAGTTTTTTTGATTCATCAAGAATGAGGATTTGGCCAATTCTGGAATAATTAAAAACAAAAGAGAATAGTTGATATTTATTCCGATAGAGAGCGCAAGTCATCAGCAACTTTTAGTTGCACGATAAGGAGATGCCTTTTTCATAGAAATTATATTTGTTTTTGAAAATAAAGCAATCTACAAGATTAAATCTATATGAATGAAATAAATAATTAAAAGTTATAACCATAGAGATAGTAGCGTTTTTTTATTTAAAAAAAAATGAATATTAAAAATATTATGAGCTAACTTAGTTTTTATAATACCCATTTTTAGGCGGATAATATATACAGTAGAACCTCCCTGTAAAGGACACCTAATTGCAGAGCCAAAGTGTCCTTTAGGGAGAAGTGTTCTCTTACCGGAGAGTTGCTAAATACAGTAGAACTACCTCCCTGTAAAGGACACCTAATTGCAGAGCCAAAGTGTCCTTTAAGGCGAGGTGTCCTCTTACCGGAGAGTTTCTAAATACAGTATAACCTCCCAGTAAAGGACACCTAATTGCAGAGCCAAAGTGTCCTTTAGGGAGAGGTGTCGTCTTAACGGAGAGTTGTTAAATTGTAAAAATGCTAATTTTGCAAATTAAAACTGTCGTTTGTGGAGAGGTGTCCGCTAAAGGGAAGTTCTACTGTATATAACACTTTCTAATAATTTCATAAATTTAGAACACCAAAGGAATGTCAACAGGATATTAAGAACCGTTGATGAAGAACATCAATTTTCTTAAAATGTAATAAATAACAAACTGTTTTCTTTTTTCTAATCTATCAGTTGATTACTTTTTTTTTTCTTATCCCTAGTACACGTGGTACAGGCCATGATAATCATGGTGGGTAGTTAGCGACTGCTTTTTTTTACTGTAAGCGCACCACATGTCTACACATGTGAAAGCAGTTCGACTTTGCACTTACAAATGTGCCAGAGCCCCGTTTGATTACTTGCACTCGCTGGTGGGGTTGGACTTTTGCAAGAATCGGGGGGCCATTGAAGCATTTTTTTTTAACAGAAAAAAGTGTCCAATGCGGGAATCGAACCCGGGTCGTAGTGGTCGAAAACCAAACGGTTTAACCAGCCTTCCACCGACCCCCCAGTTGATTACTTAAACCAACAGACCTCCTAGTATATTGATGACTTGCTGTTGTAGATATCTTGTTTGTTTTGGTCACAGCACTGTGCTCCGGGGATGTCTCACAAGCCAGACATTTTGTGCAGTTTGGGAAGTGTTTTGCCATCAAAGAATATTTTCCTTGTGTGGCCTGTCATACTGTATATATACCAATTGTATAAATAATAATGAAAGGTTTAAAACACAAATGTTTTTGTATATACAATACAAACTTCTACTGTCCTTACTGCGATGAAAAATATATTAGGAGGGCTATGCCTAACTGGCCTTCTCCTTATTGTTTGCGGAAGAGCATTGTTCGATGCAAATATTTATATTTGCTTCTGCTTTCCTATATGCTTATGTCCATAGGATTCTCTGAAAACCATTTCTGAGATTCTACCATTCAGTGCTGTGTATATAAGCAGAACCATCCAATACAGTATTAGAGCTCTAAGAAACGGTCTGGTAGATTAAATTGGCGAAACTTCTGGGAGAGTTTACCACCGATGAGCCAAGCCCTCCTAATATATTTTTATCGCAGTAAGGACAGTAGAAGTTTGTATTGTATATAAGAAACATTCGTGTCTAAATCCTTTCATTTTATATATATAGATGGCGCGTTATTGCTTTGTATAAATTATAATACAATTAAATTGTATGTAAATATGTTTAATATTTTCATGAATTCAGTTTAGAGATATTAGATTATGAAGCATTTATGTAATTTTTTAAAATAATTTTTTCGGAAATTTTTGGATAGTTCGATACTTTGGAGCGTATTTCTCCATTGATGGGTTTCACCGCAGGAGAACTTATGGGACATTTGTAGAATATCTGTGGCCGTGGATTATGGCAAACATCCCGCCATATCGAAGGTGTTAATATCTTTCCCGGAACAAGAGACGTACTAATACTGTATATATGTTATATTAAAATATTTCATTTAAAATTGTTATATTAGAGTATTATTTTATTTAAAATTATATTTCATAGATAAAATACTCTGCTAAATCGACCGCCAGAGGTCACTCTTCCCGTATAAAAACTCGTTGTTGTTTGACCCCGTGGGTCGGCTCAAAACATTTGTACATTATGTAAATAAGCTTTTCATTTTTTTATTCTTACGCCTTAAGCCAGGCAGTACTTTAATCAAATTATGTTTTTCATATATATCACTTAGCTCAATTAAAGAAACCTCTGATCAAGACTATTATTATTATTATAGCCACGACTGCATCACCATTACAATAATCCTCAACATGATCTAAATTCAAACAGAAAATAATATTTTTTCTTTATATAAGATATATATAGATCATACTGTATATATTTAGATCATATCGGAGCGAAGAAATCGAGTCTAAGTATATCTTAAGATATGAGAGTATTTATTGATGACGTCAGTACGACTAGTCGACCATTATCAACAAAACTATATACAGCTAGAGAGAGAGAGAGAGAGAGAGATTTATAACCCAGGGAGCGCAGAACGCCAACTACCCGGGGAGTCCAGCTCACAAGTATGGACTAGTGCTGAGCGCTTTTACTCGCGTCCTATTTTGATTGCTGAGTGGAACCAGTTGACCAGGAAGTTCCATGCTGAGGTTGAGCCTGGCCATAGATGTAGGATTGAGGTGGGTCAGTCCAAGCCGGATAGCTGTTTGCATCCTATGTCTCAGGAATGTTGGATACAGCTAGAGAATATTGAACAACTAAGCCATAAAACATTTATGATGATTTCACAAATACAGAGTATTTATCTGTGTTAAATATTTTCATTGAATAATTAAAATTTAATAATAAATTATTTTTTCGACACAATAATATATATTAAAAATAAAGAAGGCATTTCCTGACCACGAGCACCATGGCAGAGCGCCATCTAGTGGAGCAAAAATAAACTAAACGTTTATTTAACTTGCTCCATGATATTTGACCAACCCAATTTCTAGATAAATAAAGAAAAGCCATCCACGAACGCGTTTCGCGCTGTTGGCGCTCGTCAGCGTGGAGTAGGCTGTAACCACTGAGACCAAAAAGTTTTTTGGTCCCAGAGGCTTCTTGAGAAATCAAGAAATGGGTCTTTAAGGCCAAATTTGCGTAAAGACGCTTAACACATGAAAAACAATAGAAAAAAATAAAAGATAAGTGGGTCAGGTGTTGATATTAAAAATAAAGAAGGCATTTCCTGACCACGAGCACATGTGCTTTTTGAATGGCAGAGCGCCATCTAGTGGAGCAAAAATAAATTAAACGTTTATTTAACTTGCTCCATGATATTTGGCCAACCCAATTTCTTGATAAATCCCAGTACAATTCCATTTTTGTACTATGTTTTTTTTACATAGGGTTTGGCGTTTTCACACACATACGGCCTCAATTACTCATTCCTTGATTTTTCAGGATGCCTCAAAGACCAGCATTTTTGGTTATTGAGGTACAGCATGCACCAGGCTGGCGAGGGCCAGCAGCCTGAAACGCGTACATAGGTGGCATTACTTGATTACTCAAGAAAGAGTTTTCTTCCAATATTGCAGAAAATAATTGAAAATCATCGATTAGTTGATATTTATTCCGACAGATGGCGCTAACCATCAGCAACTTCCACTTGCATGATCAGGAGGCACCTTTTTCTTAATTAAATGAAGTTATTTTCGAGACGCAGGGATTTTCCTATTTAAAAACTATTTTTAAATGTCCATACTAAAGCCGAATACTAAACTTTTCGATGAAAATTTAAAATAAAAATTAATTGAAAAATATAATTTAAAAATCACTCGGAGAAAAAATTCCATGCAATGAACATGATGCAGTAATATATATGTAAATAGGTCATTTTTTAAAATGGAAATAAACGATGTTTGCCACCCGGAATTTGAACCTAAACCTGTTTTTTTTTTGGGGGGGGGGGGGGATCCGTGCTTTATACCACTGTTATTTCACTTATATTATATATATATGTAATAATGATGTTGAGATCCTGTCGACTATCTGTAAGTTTATTGTGTTGGAGCTCTGGTCGACTATCTGTAATATTGTGTTGAGCTCCTGACGACTCTCTGTAATACTACGTTGGGGGTTTGGTAAGCCTGTTGTAGAACCTCGTCGACTCTCGCTATAAGTTGTGGCAACCGAGGGTCAAACCTGTAGTAACCGCGAGGGACAGTCAGGGGTGGAGAGTTTTCCAGTGCCTCTCTGCACCTTGTAGGACCTTTAACAGTTCTCACAAAGTACAGGCAGTCGTGGTCGAGGCAGAGTGGAAAAGCTAGGAATGTCCACACACACAAAAAACGAAGCGACACGTTGTAGAAGGGAAGTTCCTTGAATAGATAAAAAGCGAGCCAAGAGCAAAGATGGAGATCGAGAAGGTTTCTTACTGTTTTACATCGTCGATGAGTTGGTGACAACCGGCGACACGCAGATGGGGAACTGACTGGAACTGAAAAAGGCTGTTGCTACGTGGGGTCCTATTTAAACAACTTTTTTGGACCAGGAAGGGGACTAGGAAGTGGACCAGGAAGTATTGCCTTTCTGCACGTGTCCGCAACTCGACTCTGGCACCAGTCTGGGCTTCCATCTATCTTTAGAAGTTACTTTGTAAATCTCTCTCTGGCTCTTAACTCAGTTTTTAATCTATTATATATTTTTATTTAGTCATCCTCAGTACATTACATATGGGGATACAAGGACACACGTCAATTATGCGTATAATTAGTTATAGTTTATAATTAGTTCTATATACAACATGACAATCTTGTTATAAAGATTATAATATATAGGGTTGTTGGTTTAAATTATCATAGATGGGCCCCGTGAGTGAAAGGGTTTATCCGGGTTTAAGCGGGTAAAGCCTCTCTAACACAGGTAAGTAATTAAAATTTCTTTTAATTAATTAAAACTGTGAGGGAAAAAGGGCTATAACAAGATGTTTATTTGAATATATCTGAAAATTATCAAAATAAAACTTATGTTTAATTTAAAAGTTATGATATTCATTATAAAAGAGAACTGTAGATAAAACCTTTGTTTGCTAAAAAATAATGATGATAAAAAATGATGTTCTAAAAGATTGTTGGCGGGCGTTGGAAAGGGTTAGGGGTTGAAGAATATGCAATTGTAAGTGTTGCACAGACAATCAAATACTTAGGTCCAGGTGCAAAGCGAGGATATAGACTTGTGCGTCTTCCTAGGCAATGTTTCACCTGTGATCCTGTATAAGGTTACAGTGCTTTGTCACAATTGTAGGGTTATTGGTTGAAAAGATGTTGAAGAAAAAGACTTAATATGATTGAAAGGGGTGGTAGAGCCATGCGATAAGTAGAATTGTTGTAGCGACAGTAGGTGGTCTGACTTGACTTGAAATCAAAGGTTGATTGTGGTCCGCTAGAGCTGAAAAAATTGAAAATTGAAAAATGTGAACGCTTTGTGCATGCGTTGGTGATGTGCTCTGCGGATGATTGAACTAAACTTTTGAAACGTGTTCAGACCAAAAAGTCGAGACTTGTACTTCTGGGGAACTGTGTTTTCAAAGAGTTTGTTGAATTACGAAATCAAAAGAAAAATTGTCAAGCAGTACTGTCGTTTCTACTATCGTTCGAAGCAATGGCTGAAAGAGGTAGTGAAAAAAAAGTATAGGGAAGTGATTAGTAAGTAGGATTATTGAAAAACGATTGTTGTATGCCCGGTAGTTGATGATAAACAAACATTGTCATATAATAAAGTAATTAAACAAAAATATAGTGAATAAAAAGATAAAAATGTGATTGTGGATAAAAAAAGTATAAGTGGATAAGATCAAACATGTACTATATGAAAGATATAATAATGAATTAGTAAAATATAAAAGATATAATAATGAGAATTAGTAATATATAAAAGATATAATAATGAATTAAAAATGATTATTGAAAGAATTAAATGTTTTGCTATTGTTAAAATAAAGTTGTTAAAATAATGTTGGAATAAAAATTTGATTATAATTGAAAAGTAAAAAAAAAATAAAAATAAAAATAATTATTCAAGATTTTATACAAAAAAAATATAATATAATTAAAGGTTATTAATGATTAGATAAACAAATGGAGCAAAAAATGTCTCTTTTGAAGAAAAGTTAAAAGAAAACAAAAAATATTCGTTCCTGAAAAAAAGAAAGGAACATATTCACACAATGTCTAGGTGTAGGTCCAAGATTATTGGTGTCTTTAGTTTGACCTATGGGGAGGCAATGTGGCCCTATGTCGCTTTGGTCCGGTCTGAGAAGTTGGTCTTTGCCAGATCTTCCCGATTATATTATGTGAGACCAGACGGGGAGCGATCTTGATTCTTAAAATTGGATGGTATTGACGAAGATGATTGTAATATATAACAATAAAGGGTTAACATTATAAAAGCTGGCGTTCTAGTTTAGAAAAAATATTCCATACTGGGCGTGAAAATAATGTAAAAGTTGTAAAACACACAATGACAATTGAAGATATAAAGTTTTATGATATTTTTTTCAATATAAAAATTCAAATTAATAAGTGAATTGGGTAATTATTGGTAAGTCAATTAGTTTTAGGTGCTGCAATCTATCCGTCCTGCGAGTTGGACCACTTGTTTCAGGTACAGGCGAACTGCAACTGGAGGTGTCATTTTAACATGGCGGCTGTAACGGGTGTCCATATCAACATGTGTCATGCCCTTTGATGCCGACCGACATAGCTGGGTTGTTTATTTACGTAGGCGGTCCTTTGTTGCCGACCCTTTGTTACCGACTGTCACATGATCCCATGTCTGGCCTACGTCCCGAGTTGAGTTATCTCCTCTTGCCTGTTTGAAAATACAATTTTTCTTCTGTTTGAAAATATAGTTTTCTTGGTGTTCGTAAGTGTTGTGTCTCGACGATGTTGCGGGCTTAATAAAAAATGTTATTCAATGATGTCAGGTTTAGATGTGAATAAAAGTGCGACTTTCCGACGTGGACACGTTTTGGTGAGGTGTCACAGGCATGAAGGCGTCTTGGGCCTGTTAAGTGAGAAAATTGTTGTGGTGCGCTGTGTGACACTTAGTAAGTGGATTGAATAGAAAGGTGTCACGTGAAGTCTGTTCTTGGTACAGCATCTAACTTGTTTCCGAATGAATAACAAATTTATTAGTCATGGGTGGTTGTTGTACAAAACACATCGAGAATTTTCAGATTGTTATAGAGGTGGCATGTTTATTGCGAAATCTTTTGTTCGCGCCAATATGGAGCTCGTGTGGTTCGAAATTGGATGTTGTTAAATCGCGCGTTAATAGATGTGGCCAATTGGAGAAAGTGATGTGGGAGTGTGTTGAAGTTCGTTCTGAGAGATGTGTGAATTATTAATAATTATGCATGTAAAAAGAAAAGGACGAGGGAGTGTAGCTATGCTGGAATTTTTAACTTGTTTTGGGGAAGGACAGTTACATTTCTAGTTGTGCTTTTGAAGATAGTGTATCTTTCGATTTTTGTATTAAAAAAAATGCGTTTCACCTATGTTTATTAAAATTTGAATATATTTTTTAAATCGTTGCTTATGTTAGTGCGAAAATTATCCTTGTAAAAGAGAAAGGCGTGATAGTGACTTATAATTTGAATGGGGCGTGTACATAAAATAGTGAACATAACAATGATTTTTTGCAAAGTTTTGTGTATTTAAGTAAGACATTGGTGTTTTTTGGTATAAAAATAAGGTATTAAGAGAAACACACAAATAAGTTTAGAATTATGATTCGAGTAATTTAAATATAATATGATTTTTTTAAAACTGTAAGATTGCAAGTAATGAATTAAAATTTAAAAGTTGCTTAAAATAAAGTAAAAATGATAAATGAGGGTGTACAATATTTAAAATTTGAATTGAAATGCTATAAAAATGGTAAAATTTGATTTAAAAATAATTACAGTAAAAATAAACATTATATTTATGGAAAATCAAGTTGTTAGCATGAAGAGAGAGTTAAGTAGATTTTTAAAAACTCACAGTTTCTATGATTGTTCAGTCAGGAGACTTGGTCTTTGGTTGTTGTTCTGATGACGTGGAAGGCGTCCCATGTAGAGCTTGTAGAAGCTTGTGACTTCTGTTTGGCGATGGTGGCATGTCGTCTGGATGGTTGCGTTGTAAGGTCGAAGGTGGGTAACTTCTCACCGGCTTATTTTGCGGGATGTTCGGCTGTGTCGTTGGGGGGAAGATTGCTTGATCGTTTCGTTGGATTGGCGTGCTTGTTCCTCCATCTTTGCTTCTTGGCTCTTCTATCTATCTGGACAGTCTTTACCTTCTTCGTTGTGGTCTCCTTCGTTGTGGTAATCCTGTCGACTAGCTGTAATAATGATGTTGAGATCCTGTCGACTATCTGTAAGTTTATTGTGTTGGAGCTCTGGTCGACTATCTGTAATATTGTGTTGAGCTCCTGACGACTCTCTGTAATACTACGTTGGGGGTTTGGTAAGCCTGTTGTAGAACCTCGTCGACTCTCGCTATAAGTTGTGGCAACCGAGGGTCAAACCTGTAGTAACCGCGAGGGACAGTCAGGGGTGGAGAGTTTTCCAGTGCCTCTCTGCACCTTGTAGGACCTTTAACAGTTCTCACAAAGTACAGGCAGTCGTGGTCGAGGCAGAGTGGAAAAGCTAGGAATGTCCACACACACAAAAAACGAAGCGACACGTTGTAGAAGGGAAGTTCCTTGAATAGATAAAAAGCGAGCCAAGAGCAAAGATGGAGATCGAGAAGGTTTCTTACTGTTTTACATCGTCGATGAGTTGGTGACAACCGGCGACACGCAGATGGGGAACTGACTGGAACTGAAAAAGGCTGTTGCTACGTGGGGTCCTATTTAAACAACTTTTTTGGACCAGGAAGGGGACTAGGAAGTGGACCAGGAAGTATTGCCTTTCTGCACGTGTCCGCAACTCGACTCTGGCACCAGTCTGGGCTTCCATCTATCTTTAGAAGTTACTTTGTAAATCTCTCTCTGGCTCTTAACTCAGTTTTTAATCTATTATATATTTTTATTTAGTCATCCTCAGTACATTACATATGGGGATACAAGGACACACGTCAATTATGCGTATAATTAGTTATAGTTTATAATTAGTTCTATATACAACATGACAATCTTGTTATAAAGATTATAATATATAGGGTTGTTGGTTTAAATTATCATATATATGTTATATAAAAATGTTATTTTATTTAAAAATTATAACGTTTAGAACAAATTACTCTGTAAAGTCGACCGCCAGATGTCGCGGCTTTCCCTATATAAAATTAATGTTGTTGTTTTACGTTGGCCAGCTGAATATTTTGTAATTGTGTAAATACGTCTTTTGTTTACTTTACTATACTCGCCTTAAGTCAGGTAGTACTTTCTCTAATTATGTATTCAATACTTCATAAGCTCAATTCAAAACTGTTCTATTATTATTACCACGACGGCACTATCATAAATTACTCATACTGCAAACAATACCAATATCATAAACATACTCATCTTCCACCAAAAGAAAGCTTATAATATCACGATCTAGGCAAATAATAATCAATTTCTATCAGAAAATATTTAATATAACAGTAAGCCGCAGCAAACAATTTATCATAACATATATATATATATCAGGTATTTTTATGGAACCATAGAAAAAATTACATTTTAATTATTTTTTATAATCATATTTCACATTCTCTTCAAGTTTTTGAAATGCATATTGAGACCTTTTCTGTGCCATTTTATAAAAGTATAACGATTTCAGGAAAATTGCTTCAACCGTTTACTCGACAACTTGATACCAACATATTTGCATAGAAACAACTTACATTATATTTAATTTACATTTAGGTATTTTAACACACACATTCACACACACATAAAATATATAATTGAATATTAAATTCATTTTAGACATATTTTACATTTTAAAACTAAAAATACTATACTATTTTTTTATATTATATGGTTTAAAATAAAATGTATATTACCATTTTTTGGGAAAATGCATCGTCAAATGTATTATATATGTTTTTAATTCCACAAAGATTTATTTTAAAATCATATAAAGGTAATGGAATAATAAAACATCAAGTTGTTTATTTTTAATCTCGTTTCCATCAATATTTCAACATAATTTTAAAAACAAACATGCGAAAATTTCAGCTTTGAAATAAGAGTACACATCAAATAACGTCCTTTAATGGAATAGTTTGAAATATTTTTACCCTATTTATAATTTATAAATGCTTAGATATGGGTTTTAAATATTAAGAGAACTAATTTTTCAAATTTTAAAAGAATATTATATATGGTATTAAATTGTAGATATACCTATATATATAAAGTTAATTATAATTTACCAAAATTGTTTCAATCTATAATCTCAATTTTTATATTAATAAAATCTAATTTAAAGTTTATTTTTGTACATCAAAGAATTTTTTATTTAGTAAAATATAATCGTAATTTTGAAAATAATATATTTCGAATTGGTATATTTATAAAGTAAGATTTATTTATATTTTCTCTCGGCATATATATGTGTGTTTTTAGAATAATATAAATCAAGCACGAATTGAGAGAATTTTCTAACCAAGCGCGCTCGCGTAAAACAAAATGGCGAAATTGGTAATTCAAACAGACGAGCTCTATAAATAGTTTAGAAAGTACTTGAGCCAAATATGAGGGAAAAGTGCCAATTTCGAGGTGATTAGAAAGGACGTAGTGACATGAACGGATTGATAATGTCATCCTTTCCCCTGAAAAATTGATGAATAGATGCCTAAACCTAATTTTAGAATGTGAATTTCGATCAATGAATTCCAGCCCGTCAATTCTTTATGGTTTCTTCTTTGAAGAATATCTCTCTCTCCTTTTTTTTTAAAGAAAATAAAATCTCTTTTGTGTGTGTGTTTGTTTGATGTTCTTTAAATATTTTCCGATTGATCTTTTTTATAATAGTAGTTTTAATTATTTTTTTGAAGGAATATTATCATTTTTTTTATAAAATAATTTGGTGATATCTATATACAGTCGATAAAATATATATATATTTTAATGTGTTTTTTGATCCTTTAGGATGACTGTGGTGTGGTTGGTTAGATGCAGTCGTTGTGGCCACAATGTTCAGAGTGGTTTTAGGCGTGAAATGAATTACACAAAAGGACAAGGCATGTTGGATGTCACCACAGAGATGGCGAGAGAGTGTGAAGCTGACGCCGGTGAAAGCAGATCTGTCCAGGGGGGTCTGTCAATCATCGTGTCTCAGAGGGACTGTCCTATGTTTGAGCAAGAAGGGGCACACCTGGTACCCCGACATGTTTTCGGACCTTTTTCCTGTATAACGCCGGCTGTCACTCAATCGAATTTTATTAGGTCGCTTTGGTAATACATGATGGCCGAACTGGGTAGTTGATTTTTGTTTTTACAGTTTTGGTTGTTATACTATAGCTATATTACATATGGTGATATAAGTATATATTGGAATATATTACAAAATTTTATGTCCCGGGTGATGAAAATTAGCTTATGGCCATTTAATGTGTTATTTTTTTAAACATTTTTTTCAAGGCTATATTTCTAAATACTATATTGATATTAATATTTATCAGGGTATCAGAGGCAGCTTTAGAAAGGATAGATTCTGTTACCTCGAACCATTATAATCCCTTCAGTTGTTGTCGTGTCCAATGAAGAGCCTCAGATGTCCTCATTCATTGAAAAATGGGTGCCGTTGCCACGTTAGTCACCTTGGACCAGAATTTGATAAAATATTCCAAGGGTCCAGGGGGGACTGGTGTTGTCGGACTTCTCCTCCAATCCCTTCAGTAAAATTATAAATAAATGACAATCCCTTGAGGGAAGAGTTTCTTGTGATTTTTCTGCTCCGTTATGGGAACAAAGGTAGAGTTATTAGAGAGAATACCATCATTTTGGATCTGTATAATGAGGTGTTTATGATCACCACTGTCTGTGAGCCTTTACCGGAGTTAGAGATGCTAAGGTCTTTTCCATCAACGAATTGTCTTTTATTTATTTATTTTTTAAGGCTTATTTGTTCTTGAACGTGCGACTCTGTGCTCGAGTAGGTGTATATACGAAGTAGTTTGATCTTCTGAAAGCAGGTTCTGTGGGGAATGTGACAAACATTGCGAAGGCCTCCATCGCCGGGGTCAGGTTCCATCGCTCAAGGGAGGATAAAAGGAACAAAATGGGGGAATATTTTATTACAAGGGCGATACGAGAGTATACGAGCTTCTTACAGCCCGGACATTGCCCCCAGCGACTACCACTTGTTTCCCGCTCTCATAAAACACCTTGCGGGACAGAAATTGTAGTAGACGAGGAAGTGCAAGAAGCAGCCGTCAGTTGGCTTCGCGACGTGGCGGGAGAGTGGTATGACGCCGGTATTGAAATACTGGTTTTCAGGGTGCAAAAATGGTATTGATCGTCAAGGCGACTATGTTGAAAAATAGCCAAATGTTCAACCTTTCCAACAATGTGTACGCAAAGTTGTAACCAAATTACATTTTTGATAAAAAAATAAAAAATAAAATAAAAATAATAAAAATAGGAGACCTTACTTTTCAATACACCTTCATGCTACTACCGGCTCGTTATAGCCAACGTCATCTACAGTCTTTAGAGTTATCCAAAGGTTTGATATATGGATGGTCGCTAACAGCTGGTATCTTATTTTACTGGAGCCCACAGTCGCATTCAACCTTAGAATGTTTCATATAACTCTGCTCAGGTCGCTGGAACATGCCAGAAAGTGGTCAAGTGTAAAATCTCTATTAAACATCTTAATAACGATATAATTCATGAAATCTTGAATTTTTTTTTTTTAAGTACAAATAAAACTGATAAAAATTCAGTGCGCAACAACCACAACAGAATCCGATATTCGCGGTCGTTATTTAACCCTTCGGTGTGCGTAAATAATGCTCACTAACTTCAATACTGATTGGCCGGTTATGGTCATGTGATAATAGAGAACCAATCAGCGCACGAATAATTTGGACATTCTATAATACCCTTACCTATATAAATAACGATTATATGTCGAATATTATAATATATTTTGGTCTTTTATTTTTTTTTTTTTTTCATTAGCACACACACAAACGTTTTGCCTAATTGTATTGTTCTACTTCTGACCCAAGCCTATCTTGGAACAAGATGCTCGACATATGCGCAAGTCGTTCGTTAGTCACACACAGAATTACCGTTTAAAATCGATCAAGATATGATTGAACTATCGATCTATAGGAATTTCTAAGGCTTTCCTCCTCCCCCACCCCATCCGGTCTACCGCGCATGCGTCCCTACAATCTCTTGCAGGAGATGTTGCCAGATCGATGTTCCAGGAGGTTGCTTGGCAACCCTGGAGCCCCCCACCTGTTGCTAGGCTTTTTCCGGAAAGCTGATTTTAGCTCTCTGACAAAATTTAGTTTGTGAAGGATGGCGTCCGATTGGGTTACGTTGGTCCTTAGTCACTTTTTTTATTATTATTTTCTATTATTCATTGATTATTTCGATTTTTTTTTTTGAATGAAAGAAAATACTATTTTGACTTCTCTGCATTGCGATATATCTTATTTCTCTACTTTAGAATTTTATTCTTTCTTTTGTTTTGTATATTTTAAAATAGAAATCAATTAGTTTTTTCTTGTACTCTGAAATATTTTTACATTTGATAGATAGAAAATAACGCAATATTGTCTTTTTCACGTGAAAGAAAGCTTGTGCTATTGTTATTTTCATATAATTGCTAAAAATAAAGATCAAGTATATTGATATAAGTGTTGTTTTTAACCATCCTTCAAGGGTATAGAGTAACATATTTAAATGTCAGACGTTGATGGACAGAGTGAGTTCTCCTCTTGTGCAGGTCACACTGTCCTCCTCCAGTAACAAGTCTTTGGATCCTTACATCCTCAGTCGTCTTCTCACCACCAGTCTCGGATAGCCCAACGGTCTTCTTCTTACTCTATCCGATATTGTGGAGAGGAGATATAAATTTTACCATTATTCACAACTTTTGGATTGACTATGGGCTTAAAAAAAAGTGCCCAATGCGGTATTTGATCCCGGGTCATAGCAGTCGAAAACCAATGATTTAGACCTCCCTTCCACCGACCCCCTTATAGAGAAAGTTTTATAAACAATTTTTTGGTTATAAAATGTTTTTGTTATGAAGTATTTCGTTATAGGGAGCTTTCGTTATAATGGGTTTCGTTGTGATGAAGCGTTTCGTTCTAAAGTTTCATTGTATAAATTTTCCATTACAAAGAATTTTCGTTATGGAAAGAGTTTCGTTTTAAAGTTTCATTATAGAAATTTTCCATTACAAAGAATTTTCGTTATGGAAAGAGTTTCGTTTTAAAGTTTCATTATAGAAATTTTCCATTACAAAGAATTTTCGTTATGAAAAGAGTTTCGTTCTCCATTACAAAGAATTTTCGTTATGAAAAGAGTTTCGCTCTAAAGTTTCATTATAGAAATTTTCCATTACAAAGAATTTTCGTTATGGAAAGAGTTTCGTTTTAAAGTTTCATTATAGAAATTTTCCATTACAAAGAATTTTCGTTATGAAAAGAGTTTCGCTCTAAAGTTTCACTATATAGAAATTTCCATTACAAAGAATTTTCGTTATGGAAAGAGTTTCGTTCTAAAAGTTTTACTATAAAGAAATTTTCCATTACAAAGAATTTTCGTTATGAAAAGAGTTTCGTTCTGAAGTTTCATTATAGAAATTTTCCATTACAAAGAATTTTCGTTATGAA
The DNA here is from genome assembly GCA_030710605.1 of Cordylochernes scorpioides. Classification (NCBI taxonomy): domain Eukaryota; kingdom Metazoa; phylum Arthropoda; class Arachnida; order Pseudoscorpiones; family Chernetidae; genus Cordylochernes; species Cordylochernes scorpioides. The sequence continues at coordinate 65,444,858 of CP092873.1, read as the reverse complement.
AAGAGTTTCGTTCTGAAGTTTCATTATAGAAATTTTCCGTTACAAAGAATTTTCGTTATGAAAAAGTTTCCTTCTAAAGTTTCATCATAGAAATTTTCCGTTACAAAGAATTTTCGTCATGAAAAGAGCTTCGTTCTAAAGTTTCACTATATAGAAATTTCCATTACAAAGAATTTTCGTTATGGAAAGAGTTTCGTTCTAAAAGTTTTACTATAAAGAAATTTTCCATTACAAAGAATTTTCGTTATGAAAAGAGTTTCGTTCTAAAGTTTCATTTTAGAAAATTTCCATTACAAATAATTTTAGTTATGAAAAGAGTTTCGTTCTGAAGTTTAATTATAGGAAATTTCTATTATATACAAAGAATTTTCGTTACGAAAAGAGTTTCGTTCAAAAGTTTCATAGTAGAAATTTTCCATTAGAAAAGGTTTTCGTTATGGAGGATTTCGTTATAGAGCGTTTTCATTTCAGAAAAATCTTCCCTGTAGTTACAATACGTTAATGATTCTAAACAGAAAAAGAATGCGAGATTAGAAGATGGCTTACCTTTACCACTCGCCAACCTAGCAGCAACAATCGAACATTTCTTGCGTCAATTTGTCCATATCACGAGCCACAAAAAATTGCCTAATATTTTCAAAGTATTTTATGTGATGTGCTATATTTTACGACCTATTTTGATTCAAATATAACCGAACTATAGCATGCTAAGAACCATACCCTATTAAGACACAGAGAAAAGCTAAGCAATCGAAAGCCTTTTTAAGCCTTACAAACAAAGTATAAGGCTGTCCCGAAAGTTCGTAAAAATATTATGATATATATTTTGCAAGTGTTTAAGAACTTTTGGGACAACCTTGGTAATATTGGTAACCTTGGTAAAATATAACAGAATTCTTATAGAAGAATGATTTTATCTCTGATGTTTTTTATATCAAGGGTGGCCAATCAGCAGGTGGGCCAAGGTTCAGAATTATAAGGTTGTCCCAAAAGTTCGTAAACACTTGAAAAATATAAATTATAATCATAATATACAAATGAAAACGCGAATTTATAAACAAATCAAACTTCTCTACTGTCCTTAAATACCATTTCTAAGATTCCACCCTTCACTGCAGCATATAAAAGCAGAATGATCGAATACAGTATTAGAGCTCCAAAGAAGTGGTCTGGTAGATTAAATTGGCGAAACCGTTGGGAGGATTCACCACTGATGAGCCAAGTCCTCCCAATATTTTTTCATCGCAATAAGCACAGTAGAAGTTAGATTTATTCGTGAAAAGAAACATTCGCGTCTTGGTGTTTTCATTTGTATTTTATAGATGGCACGTTATTGCAATGTATTAATATTCATAATATGTTTACGAAATTTTGGAGCAACCTTATAAAAGTAATCTCTTGATTATAAAATCTTGTGATTGTGAAATAATTTCTCTCATCAATTTAACCTAATATAAGGAAAGATATATACGTGGATGTTGCAGCAGAAGAAAGACAAATCGTCTGCATCCATAGACCAGTATTAGAGACGGAGAATCTCAACAGTCATCCCTTTACAAATCTTTGTATTTCAGAACAGACACGATAAACTAGATACCCCGGTTCATGCAGAGAAGTTTGATTGGTTGACAGAATAAATGGATTGTGAGGAAGAAGGATGCTTTGTAAAAAAAAAGAAAATTTAAAAAAATTCAAAACTATTTAAAACTTGTATTTATTTTTTTTTCAAATTAAATTTTAGAGTACTTAGAATAAGATCTGTACTCAATGGTGCAATGATTTTACACAAAAAATATCAAATGGACTAAATCTATGATGAAAATTTAAAGTGTATAATTAACTTTTAGCCCCTCTCTGACAACCAGTACATTTCCAATTCTACGATATAATTAAAGAAGTAAACAAGAAATTCCATTAACGTTACTTAACACTATAACTTACGATGTGCTCACAGAGTAAGAGTGAAGCTCCATTTCTAGCTGGCAACCCTGCAAGCACCTCCTCCCTAAATCTCCGCAAATAGTCTTTTAGGCCTAATTCTTTTGGCACTTATGGCAACTCCTAGTGTTTATTTAATATATACTGCCCACCTTTTCTAGATTATTTTCTTTCCCTTTTCTCTCACGATTCCCTAAAGCCATTTAATCGGTTAGAGTTCTCTTACCCTCATTTTTGTTTTTTTAATTGAAAAAAAAAAAAAATATATATATATATATTTAAAAAAGATGCATATATTGGATTTTTTAATGAATTTATTATTCCAATATTTCGAGGGGCAACTCGCCTCTCTTTATCGAGGATGTTTGTGTTTTGCACTAAAGCATGCGCGCACGCGTACACCACTCTCGTTCTACAAGGCCAATGAAAGAATTGTATCTTTGATTTAAACATTACATTCAGTATAAATTCAGCTAACAATTATATACAATATTACAGATAAATACCATTATTATTATTTTGTCTACACATTGTGCTTGAAATAGGGATTTATATACAACAGTGCAACCGCAAATAATTGTGTGCATACATATTCTAAATTAATGATAAAATTTTGAAGGAAAATAAATGAGCAAATTAAAAGTATATACATAGCTATTTACAAACAATTAGGATATGAATTCTTTATAAATTTCTGGAAAATCAATTTTTCTGTTTATACTGTGTTTATCTTCGGCAGAAGCCCAACTTTCTAAAAACAGTCTACAATGTTTTTCTGTAATATTTTTGTATATAATTGATGCCTGTTTGAAATCTGGTATATGGCTATTGTTTAGGGAGTGGTCAACTAGGAGGGATAATGGTTTGTAGTTTTTTAAGGCTGCTTTATGTTGATTAATACGATCTTTAAGTGATTTACCTGTTTCTCCAATGTATGTAGCTTGACATGTTTGGCAGGGAATTTTGTAAATTACATTGGTTGTATTTTCTTGGTTTGAAATATTTTTTGTATCTGAGTGGCGTAAGATTTGTTGTAGATTTTGTGCAGATTGATATGTTGTAGTTATATTATATCTCTTTAAAATTCGGGCAATTCTCTCTGAGCCGTAGCTATATGGAATGGAGCAATATCTTTTTTGAGACTGATCACGACTATTATTTGAAGGTATAGCTCTTTGTTTATGAAAATGTTTTTCAATAAATTTTTTAGGATAATTATTATTGATCAATTCTTTGAAAATTCTATTTCTTTCTTCTGTTGCACTATTTCTATTTGAGTAATGTGTTTCTATTCTCTTGGTAAGAGATTTCACTACGGCGATTTTATTATGTATAGGGCCAAAGGAGCTGAAATTTAAATAGTTTCCGGTGTGAGTAGGTTTTCTGTATATGCAAGTTTCTATGTTATATTGATTTCTTTTAAGCTGAATGTCCAAAAAGGCTAGGGAATTATTGCTTTCTTTTTCATGTGTGAACTTTAAAAAAGGTTTGAGACTATTTAGAAAACGTAAGAAGCTGTCAATGTTTGTTTCTGTTAGACAAAAAATGTCATCAATATATCGTAGCCATAATATTATTTTAAATTGGTTTGAATTAATTATTTTTTCATCTATTTCATTCATAAAAATGTTGGCTAATGCAGATGAAATCGGGTTGCCCATTGGTAGGCCTTTAATTTGCCGGAAGAATCTGTCTTTGAAACTAAAATAACTATGGTCTAAACAAAGTTTGATTAAATCTATTAATGCTGCTTTAGAGAGGGGAAGAACTATTTCTGGGTGGATTTCAAGAAATGATTGAAGGGCCAGGAGTGCTTCATCGTGCGGGATTGAGGTGTAGAGAGATTCTATATCGAAGGAAACCATCTTGCTGTCATTTGATATTTGAACGGTTTTGATAGCTTCAACAGCTACTATGGGATTGGGGACTGTGTGAGGTAGTTGCTTTTGGAATGGAGAGATGACTGAAGATAGAAATTTCGTGAGAGGGTAAAGAGGAGAACCAGCATAGCTCACTATTGGTCGTAATGGGATGTTTGGCTTATGGATTTTAGGTAGGCCGTAAAAGTTGGGTAGAGTTTTTTCTTCTGCCTTTAAATTTTCGAACGATTTTTTATTAAGCTTATGTGTGCGTATAATTTTATTTAGTTTTTTATTAAATTCTTTAGTGATATTAGGCAATGGATCTTTTGATAATTGTTCGTAAATTTCTTTATCTTGTAGTAATTGTTCGATTTTAGAGTTATATTCAGTGGTATCCATGATAACAGTATTTCTTCCTTTATCGGAAGGTGTTATGATTATATCTTTGTTCTGTCTTAATAGATTAATTGCCTTTCTTTCATCTTGGTGTAAATTGGTCTTATTTTGTCTTTCTATTTTCTTAATAATCGGTGTTATTTCTGTTCTAACTTTAGATTTATCGTCATCGGGTAAAAGCTTTATAGAATTTTCTATAGAGGCTAAGGTTTTAGGAATATGTATTTTTTGTGATGGAACAAAATTCAATCCTTTAGATAAAAGTGTTACAATATCAGGCGAAATCGACTGTTTTGACAGATTCACAACATGATGTGATTTAGGTTGAATTTTTTGTGTCCAGTTTTCTAGTTTATTTGACTGAATATTGCGAATTAATGTTGTTTTGTTTTGGCATTTGGTGTCCAAATATTTATTCAAATTGTCAAATAGATCATTAGGTAATATTCCCTTCAACTTGGGGATTAAAATTTCTATCTTTATTTTATAATTATTTAAATAATAGTGACAGTTTTTTATTCTCGCATTTAAAAGTTTTCTGCCCGTTTCTAATATAATCTTTCTTGAAAATTTTGTTCTCACAGGGTCTTTAAGGAGTAGTGAAGGAGGAATTATTCTTGATTCGAGACATCTGTGGTTGAAATATAAATGAAGTTTCCAACTGTTGATAGCTAACTGAATTCTTTCAATTGTTCTTGCTAGACGAAGAGCTTCTGAACCAAAACTGGTTGAAATCATTTTGAAGATTGAGCAATCCATAATTAAAATTATATTTAAAAAAGATGCATATATTGGATTTTTTAATGAATTTATTATTCCAATGTTTCGAGGGGCAACTCGCCTCTCTTTATCGAGGATGTTTGTGTTTTGCACTAAAGCATGCGCGCACGCGTACACCACTCTCGTTCTACAAGGCCAATGAAAGAATTGTATCTTTGATTTAAACATTACATTCAGTATAAATTCAGCTAACAATTATATACAATATTACAGATAAATACCATTATTATTATTTTGTCTACACATTGTGCTTGAAATAGGGATTTATATACAACAGTGCAACCGCAAATAATTGTGTGCATACATATTCTAAATTAATGATAAAATTTTGAAGGAAAATAAATGAGCAAATTAAAAGTATATACATAGCTATTTACAAACAATTAGGATATGAATTCTTTATAAATTTCTGGAAAATCAATTTTTCTGTTTATACTGTGTTTATCTTCGGCAGAAGCTTTTTTTTAAATATAATTTTAATTATGGATTGCTCAATCTTCAAAATATATATATATATATAAGTAGTAATGTAGTTTGTTTTTCTGTTATATATATGAATGTAGTGTGGCATGTTGGTTGCAGTCGTGGTGGCCACAATGTTTAGAGTGGGTTCAGGCTTGATTGGGATTGCACAAAAGGACGAGGCATGTTGGAGGTCACCATAGAATTGACGAGAGAGCAAGTGAAGCCGACGCCGGTCAAGGCAGATCTGTCGAGAGGAGTCTGTCAATCATCGTGTCTAAAAGCGGACTGATCTGTTTGAGCAAGAAGGGAGCACACCTGGTACCCCGACATGTTTTTCGGACTTTTTTCCTGTCCTGGCGCCGGCTGTCACTCACTCGAAATTTTATCTTTGCCGTTTTGGTAATTACAATATAACTCTATAACACATAGGGATATAAATATATATTGGAATATATTACAACATATATATCTCTCAGCGTTGCGCTCATTCGGAAGATTATAATCCAAAGATAGGTCACTTAAGTCATATGGAAGAGATCGAAGAAAGTAGGAGCTGGTTTGGCTAAGAAGGATCCCAAGTTGTAGTATGACCCTCCAGGCAACACGCTAGGCAAATTCAAAGGTAATGTTCCTCCAGCAAGTATATAAATTCTTGAGTCTCTCTCTCTCTCTCAACTTTAAATAATCTTATATGGACATTGCAATGAAGTAGTTTCAATCTCAATCTCTCTCTCTCTATGATTATTAAAATAATATTCTAAGAAAGATACCTACTGTAATGAGACTATTAGGCCAAGCTCATCAGTGACCAACCTTTCACAGCGGTTTCACCAGTTTAGATTGCACTCTACTATGGTATTGACTGTTCGGTTACAATGGAGAAGTCACTGAGAGTCTACTGGAATATAATTCTTCTCTATTTATACAATAGGACACATGCAGAAATTGGTTTAGTATAGCGCGTTAGGAAATTTTTAATAATTAATTTAATAATAATCGAATTATTTTATTTTTATTGTCGCTGATTGACAAGCGGATGATGCCTATTATAATACGAATATATGGGAAAGCATTTGTTTGTTTCAAAGAATATTTAAATATAATAGATTAAATATGAGATTTTCTGTCAGACGCTATCTATGAATACTTAAATATAAATCTTGACCACGACTACGATATTTTGTAGGATTTGGTAACTAGGTTGTACTAAATATTTATTTTGGCCTTATTTTAATGCTCTTTGATGACCCCTTTTTTGTCTCTTATAAAGTTTCTAATGTGTAAAAATTGTATATATATATATGATTGAAACAAAACAAAGTGACAAGACCGAATCATCTCCCATCTCATCATATTTATCCATTATTACCTATTTACATAGGTAAAGTCTGTATACCACAACCAGTGTCCTGTCCATCACCGACAACGAGCGGTGTCCTGCCCACCACCGACAACGAGCAGTGTCCTGCCAACCACCGACAACGAGCAGTGTCCTGCCCACCACCGACAACGAGCAGTGTCCTGCCCACCACCGACAACGAGCAGTGTCCTGTCCATCACCGACAACGAGCAGTGTCCTGTCCATCACCGACCACGAGCAGTGTCCTGCCCACCACCGACAACGAGCAGTGTCCTGTCCATCACCGACAACGAGCAGTGTCCTGTCCATCACCGACAACGAGCAGTGTCCTGCCCACCACCGACAACGAGCAGTGTTCTGCCCACCACCGACAACGAGCAGTGTCCTGCCCAACGTGCCAACTTAAGCTCCAGCCCCCGCGCCCATTATCCCAAGAAGCCCATCTATCACCGCAGTATCAAATTTCCACGGCGCTCCATTAGCTCGCCCCCAAACAATGCCTGTGAAATATGAAACCCGCCAAATTAACCTACCCGCATGGCCGATACAATAACTGCACCTTATCTCTGTCGAACAAGTGATCACTTTTATATACCGGCTTGGTACCAAACCTCATTTTTCCTGAGATCTCACATCATCAACCATTATAAGAAACAATATGTATATACAATGTATTGAAAATATAAGGTATAGTATACATAGTCTGTCGATTGCCGATTTAAGACCAAGCCTCCCAAATAAGATTTTTCCTGGTTTTAAAACCGATTTTATTATCATCAGATAGCATCGTTCCCAATTCTCAGCATCTTCAGCCAGGCACTTGAGTCGGCCATACGGCGTATGAGACATTGGTCCAAATATCTAATGTTGAAGGAGATAAAATCTGGTGTATGTTGATTAGAGATAGCTATACAATCTGGATGTTTTATACGGTCAATTTGAAAAATAAATTTGTGAATCGGGGTGATTTAAAATATTAATCTTTTTCGCTATTGGTTTTATTCCCCCCGATTATCATGCTAGCTGGGACTTTTGATTCGGATAATCAGTCTTAAATGCGGTTTAAAACTTTATTTGGTAGGTCTTAAACCGAGATTTATCTGTAGATCGATCCCAATTAAACAACTCTGTCCACATATAAAGTGTAACGGCAAAGACAATATACCACGAGCCATCAATCTCTCCCAGTACTTAAAAATGCATTATCCGAAAATGGTGTTCAGTCCATTTCTAATGGGAGAACGTCATTCCAAATCAATATTTTACAGCCGCATCAATTCCCACTATTGATGGCACAATGTATAGAAAAGTTGGACTTGGCAATATTGAAAGTTACCAATTTACTAGCTATACTCGTAGAGAGGTAAATCAACACTATATAGATCTGAATAAATGAAAGGCGCGTTATTTATTGAAGCGGTTGTTGCCTGTATTAAGTCAATAAATCTATTTCAATATAAAACTTCTTCTCTGTGTCTCCACGCAAATCCTATCTGGAATAATCAATTAGACATTATTTATATATGTGTGTGTATCTTATTTATATTGTAATGTACATTATAAAATAGAATTAAGACAGAAATGTCGTAGAGAGGGTTATATGAAGCAAGTTCTTGTAACTTATTCAAATTACTATATATATATATTATTTATTTCTCTTCTCTAGTTTCTTGTATTACAGCCTGTTGAAGGCCGTTATTGTTCGAAAGATCGCCAAGCTTATATCTCTTTAATAAAGAATCTCATCGCGTTTACTTTTAGTTTCTTCATTGTATTAGTTTTCTTTGTTTTTTTTACTGTAGTGTAACAATGGGTTGCATCTTGCTTCCCACTGGCGCTGGGACAGCCACCCAATCACCAATAGCCTCTACACATCCATTATTCTTTGTCTTCAGAGAGCTGTACATTCTGGGTCATTTCCACGATGGTCGTCTCCTTGGCAGTAACCGTGCCTTTCTTAGTTTGTGCTTACCACTCTCCACCCTACTGCACCGCTTTCCACCCTACTGCACCATCTATAATTGTCTGGTGGTGAGACTTGGTGGTTTTACTTCGTCCAGTTGGTCCCTTTAATTAGGATTTTACGGGATTCGTCCACTTTTAGAAGAAGTTTCCAACTTCGATGGCAAGGGAGTGTCCTCCCATATTAAGATGGAGTTGAAGACTTTTATCTCTGGTTTTACTTCTCCTATTCAGTTTTTACTAGAGCGTAGAAAATATCTATAGGAAGGTTTGACTAGTTTTGAACCTATAAATCTAACATGGGAAAGATAGTTTCACAACTCAAGTAATGCTAATAACTAGGATAATAGGAGACGATAATAAAGATATTAATAATGATGATAAACTATTAACACTATAATATAACAAGAATAATAATCGTAAAGATAGAGGCTGCCTGGCCGGCATTCCTAGTTCTTAAAATTTAAGAAACTTCGGCAAGCAAAATTTTTACTGGCCGAAGTATCTTTAATTTTGATGATAATAATCATTATGAAGGTAGCACTTTAATACGGTTATAAGCATGATTGTATATATACACTCTTAAAACAAAAAAAAAATAGGAATACTACAAAATGCTTTGGGTCTGAAGTACACTCATTGGCAAAAAATTAAGGTAGTGGAAAGTTTTTAATGTTTCAGGTCCTCTTTTTTTTTAAGGGACAGGCAATTTTTTAAACATTTTTTATCCATTGTTTCTTAAATAAAAAATCATCTATATATTGTACATAAAAGTATTTGCCCGTTGAAGAGCAAAAATCACGTAGAAAAACACTTTAAGCGTATATCACATCAATTCTCCTCGCTCTGGGCCCCCTCGCATTCCCTTAGTCCCCTCTTATTAACAGACATGGCCACATTCGTCCAATGAGAAGGCGTGAGAGATTGGTTTACTAACAAACGAAGACAACATTCTTCCCGCTATAAACTGATTAGAAAAAACTGAAAATGTTTGTCAATATAATTTGACATTGTCCATTAGTGTGTGTATCAATACACAATCTAGCATATAACCGTATATTTATAAAGTAGCCCGTCAAATAGCTTGCAGACTTGAATACAATGTTTGTATATGTGGAATAGAATTTGTTGCTGAAATATCTTCGGGATCGTCAGAATCGGACGTCTCTATTCCCTGCGACTGCCATCGCTATCAGTGGAACCAGCAGACAGACCTGGCGAAAACCCTGGATTATCCGTCTGTGAAACGAATGGAATTGAAAAGTTCTGAACCAACACATCTGGCGTTGAAATCAATTTAATGTATTTTTTATTCAAACACTCTCTCTCTTTATTTGGGATTGTGTCGCCCCCCGTCATATTGTTTGATAACATTGTGTTCTATTTGTTCTCGATTGGGTTGTATTGTTATTGAAAACAAAATAAATAGAAAGCTGTCGTTTGTTTACTATAGAAAGCGACATAATTGCTTGGGTTACTCGATTGAACAATGGAAATCCGGTGGTGGTTTTACCCCTCTTCCCTGTATTTTACCCTAATTTGTACGCACAAAGGATTTTCATGGAGTTCAAATGTTGATTGCAAATTCCTACAGCACACTGTGTTGGGGTAGGACGTCTCAAGGTATACATTACTCTGTTTATTGTAAGCCCAATAACTAGCATTTATTCAGATAGGAAATTGTTTAAAGCAGGTGTATATGTATTTGTATTTTTTTGCCTCTTTTGGTTTTATGTATGTTCTCTTAAAAAATATTTATTATTATTATCATATACTAATTATAACTTTGATTGATATTTATTGGCGGATATAAATTGAGAATAATTTCGTTGATTTGCATTTATTTAGAAATATTTATTATTTTTTTTTACTCGGTGTAGTTAGATAAGAATTTAGAGTCGTTTGGTTCAGTTGCTGCGTTGTTGTTCTAAAGTTTTAATTTAGGCTTCCTTCATGAACTTTAGATATTTGGAATTGACAAATATATAGAAATCTAACATCTTCTGGAGCAGTCTACTCGGTCTCGTGCCAACAGTGTCCTGCCACCTATGTGGGGGAGACCGGTAGAACCATCGCCATCAGAATGACCGAACACACACGCAACATCACCAACCGAGATACCCGTTCCCTTATTTTCCAACACATAGCATTTTCTGGCCATTCCTTTGACACTGCTAACCCAACCATTCACTACAAAAATATCTCCAACCTACACCAGAGATTGGTTCTAGAATCCATAGTTTCATCCAAGCTACACAGCATAAATAGAAAAATAGACATCCCCGCAGCCTACACAAACTACATTTAAACCCCCCACATGTTTATTTCAATAGCCCAAACCATGCGCCGTCTCGTGGTCTCAGACAGCAGATTTAATATTTACTTTATTCAAAAATCGGTTTTAAGTTAAGATTAACATATATAAATCGTTATCTTTTTTTTTTTGTATAATTATATTTTTGCCTGTCGAAGGGCTTTTGCCCGAAAGCTTGTAGCATCATACAATAAAAGAAACTCATCTTCTGATCCTCCTTAATTGATATACCTTACTAGAAGAGTCTTTACCTTTATATAGAAATTTGTAATTTTGAATTTGTTTATTGATTAGAAAATTGATTATTGTTAAGAAAAAAGAAGCTGAATGTTTTTTGTAGGCTAAAGTGAATAAGGAACACGTGAATCCAACCCTTGAGAGTTTCGTGCGTTTTGCATTTGATCTACGTGGTCGCAACAGATATAATACAATTATTATTATAAAGCAACACTTGAAGTTTCACCGCATAAGTTCCAAAAAAGTTAGAAATAGTAGATATTTCTCTTTGAAATAAATATTGATTTTTCACATAAAAAAGAAACTTATGCGGTGAAACTTTAAGTGTTGCTTTATAATCATACGCCGCAGTCCTTTATAATGTACAATTATTATTATTTATTTAAGTAACCCAGGTTCCTGGAGCGTACAGAAGTCGCCAACTACCCGGGATGTCCTTCTGACCTAAGTCTTCTTGGATTTATATACAATGCCAGTGGTAGTCCAATTAATGAGGTGTCGCCAGGCAGATTTCTTTCTTGGGAGATTTTCTAGGGATGCTGGACATATGTTGGTGATACCTAGGAGAGTGGCTGTCTGGAATCTTTGGTATTGGAAGGTTGGGCAAGTGAAGAGGAGGTGGTCTACGGTTTGGTCTTCATCTTGGCAGTGGGGGCAAGTTGGGTCTTCTTTCGATACCATATAATACAATAACAATTTGAAGCCTAACCAACAGCTAGATTAGATAAATAGTAATACTTTTTACTAGGGCGATGAACATAATTAATCGTTATGATTCATAATAGAAGGGAGAGATACAACTTTAGGTACATATATACAATATCGTATTATTTAAACTGTATAATAATGACACTTTTAGTATATGTCTCATATCTTCCAATTAGTTAGAGCCGATACCTTATAAGATCCTACCCTTCTTTTAAAGTGTACACCGTTTCTAATTGCTACCACCCCCATATTTTTTATATATGCTATATCTTTATTAATAATTCCTGTAAATCCCTATTTGTATTCAAACTAAAAATGGTGACTTCAAAATAAAGATCTAAAGAGCGGTCAGCTGGGAACAGCTGGGGACAGAGGAGGAAAATCCCTACGCCCAGACAGATGGGGCCCCCCTCTAGGGATTTTTATAGACGACCCCTGTAAACAGGACAGGTTTTAGCATGGGGTCAGCAGTATGTTCTAGGGTGTGGTCATCGGCAGACCGCTTCTGTATCGCGCAGTCTGGCTCTCCATGTCTCGGTGATAGGCATCCAAGTTTGTGTCATGGCCTCTACCTCTATCCCGTGGGCTGTCCCCGATCACTTTCGGTGCTAACATCTAGCCCTGCCTCTGCTTCTTGTTGTCCGCGTGTGGGAAGAACATCAATACTCGCCTCACGTACACGACTGCCAGCTTATCCATACGTCGGCAGGATCATTTGAATATATATATTAAAAACAAAGTAGGCATATCCTGACCAGGAGCACATGTGCTTTTCAGATGGCAGAGCGCTATCTAGTAGAACAGAAATCAACTAAACGTTGATTTAACCTCTTTCCTAATATTTGGCCAACCCAATTTCTCGATAAATAAAAAAAGCCATCCACGAACGCGTTTCGCGCTGTTGGCGCTCGTCAAAGGCTTCTTGAGAAATTAAGAAATGGGTATTTAAGGGCAAACTTTCTTTTTTAATATCAACACCTGACCTTTTTATTTATTATTTTTTATATTGTTTTTTTTTTCGTATATATATGTGTGTGTTTGTTTTAACGGGAGAAATTTCCTTTCGATTTTAAAAGATAATAATTTCCCCAAAAGGCAAAATTTTCATCTATAATTTTTTTATCCCCGAGGATACAATATGGCCAAAAACACTCTTATTGGGGAGAAAGTGAAGCTACGGTCAGTTGAAACTAGAGGATCTCTTCTGGCCAAGGTCTGTTACTGAATAGTTCCAACCAGCTTCAGTATTTTTTTATCTTTCACGTATATCTAGTACACGTGGTACAGGCCATGATAATCATGGTGGGTAGTTATCGACTGATTCTACTATAAGGACACCACATGTATACACATGTGAAAAGCATTTCGACTTTTGCACTTACAAATGTGCCAAAGCCCCGTTTGGTTACTTGCACTCGCTGTTTGGGTTGGACTTTCGCAAGAATCGGGAGCCATTGGAGCATTTTTAAACAAGTTTCAATATAAAACATTAAAGGTATCCATTGATATTGCAACTGAAAGGGGCTAATGGCTTGAGACATCTTTTGGAATCGCCGTTAATTTATCTATTATTCCAATATATTGGCCAACAAATTTTCTTGATGAACCAAAAAAAAAAAAAGGCGACCACGTGCACGTTTCAGGCTATTAAGAATTTGACGAATATTCTGTATTGATTAAAAATTAACGATTAGTTTATATTTATTCCGATAGATGGTGCAAGGCATTAGCAGCTTTCACCTGAGCGATCAGGATAATCAATTTAGCCAGCTGTTTTTAGTACAATATTTTACTTTGGTGTACTATTATTTTCGTACAATACACAATGGCACTATCATACCATATTGCAGAGATCATAAGGTCATCAGAGAGGCAAATAGTTTTTAATAATAAAAAAAACGTTTTTTTTTTTTGCTATACCTAGTACACGTGGTACAGGCCATGATAATCATGATGGATAGAAGTAGGCGACTGCTTTTACTGTAAGTGCACCACATGTGAAAGGCAGTTCGACTTTGCACTTACAAATGTGCCAGAGCCCCGTTTGGTTACTTGCACTCGCTGATGGGGTTGAACTTTTGCAAGATTCGGGGCCCATTGGAGCTTTTTTTTTTTTCAAATCATAAAAAAGTGCCCATTGAGAGAATCGAACCCGGGTCGTAGTGGTCGAAAACCAACGGACCATCCTTCCACTGACCCCCTGATATATAAAAAAAAAAAAAAAACGTTAAAACACGATATCAAAATACGTCCAAGAAAGTTACACAGTGTCCCACACGATTCTAACAATTTTTTATCGATTTGATGTGTCAACAATGTTGCCAGATTGATAAAAAAAAGTGAGATATCACAGAATATTGGCTCTGTAGACTCACTCGGTGGTTGATCCATTATCAGAAAGGCAAATATTGTCGGAGTGTGTCACATTCCCGGAACTGATGGCGGTGACAAATGTGCAGGTCACACGTGTTTTCCCCCTCTAAACTCATTCTAAACCTCACGTTCCTTTTTTTATTTAAAGTTTTTTTTAAATTTTTTATTCAACTTGATGCAAATTGTCTGTTTGTCTGTCTAGGAATCTTGTTATTCAATTTTTATATATTTACTAGCGAACCCGGCCACGCGTTGCTGTGGCTACATTGTAATATGTTAAATTAACATTATACTAAACTATTCAGTACAGTAAAGTTAATATTCACTCATAAAGATAAAAATGTTTTAGCCGATCTAAAGCCCTACGGGATTGAGAATGGAACGTTACGTTAAAATTTGAAAGTGATTTTATATATATAGATAATATAGCCCTTCATTGTAATCATTGATTATAATCACTGCATTAATAAATGTCAGTGAACTCGTTTATATGTATTGTTTTTTGTTTTCGAGATATTCTAATAGAACGTTCTCACATTTTCTGTAAAATATTTATATATGCACAAACACAGAATATAATCACTATGTCTTAATTTCGCTATAATTATTGTTATAAATATTATTCTAAAATAATTCGCCAGAAATCGTCCGGGTAGTATACTAAACAACTTCCCAAAGTTTCATGGCAAACATCTAAAATAAAATAATACTTTTAATACTTTGCTACAATATTAAAAAGAGGGGGGCTTAGGTGTTTAAAATGTAAAATGTGCTCTAAATAGTATTACATAGAGCCTTCATAACAAACATATTTAAAATAAACCAATCAAAATATAATAATGCTGTAAAAACAGACCTTGCTACAATAATATAAAAAAAAATGAAAATAAAAAAGACACCCACGCTGAGCCTCGAACCTAGGTTTGTTACAAATATTATTAAAAAATTGTTTATGTTAATTTTTATTTCAAAAAGCCTACATTTTAAATAAAATAATATTTTTAATAATTTGCTACAATAATATAAAAGAAATGAAAAAAAAAAAAAACACCCACGCTGAGCCTCGAACCTAGGTTGCGGGGGTACGAAGCTGTGTACCTAACCTATAGGCTAAGCTTGACGTTACAAATAAGCTCATGCGAGGCTATTTCAGGCCATACGTCTGCCGCGAGGGGGCGCTGATTGCGAGTGAAATTACGTTTTATTGTAAATAAAAATGCAACGAAAGGTTATTTCTAAAGAGTAATTAGCCAGAAACCATCCCGGTAGTATACTAAACATCTTCCCAAAGTTTCATCACGATTGGTTGAGCGATGTAGAAGATTATCACTGACGAACGGACGGACGGACGGACCAACGGACCAACAAACATCCATTTTTATATATATAGATAGAGCACCTATAAATCTAAAATTTGGTAAACTTGTTCAAACCCGATGATAATGCAATTTGAAAAAAATATCTGACTTCTGGTTGGTCAAGGTCGTCGTCAATGGGGGGAAAATTATAATTTCTATATTTAATTTAAAATTTTTAATAATTTTAATATATACTTCCAGAACACTCAGAAGTGTAAAAATTTGTAGACCCGATCAATTCAACTGACAATGTAAGTTGACAAAATTTCAGACTCTTGGATGGTTGTGAGGTTGTCAAAAAAACCTTACGCAATATATTTCTTTATTACAAAACGGGTCTACAAATTTTCATACTTCTGTATATTCTGGAAGTATATTAAAATCGGTCAAATTTTTAAAATTAAATATAGAAATTAAAATTTGTCTATTGCCGATCACTTGACCACCCAGAAGTCAGAAATTTTTTAAAATTGCATTGTCATCGGATTTGAACAAGTGAATCAAATTTAAGATTTATAGGTGCTCTGGAAGTATTTTTTATTTTTGTAATGAAGAAACATATTGCGTAAGGTTTTTGATATTTTATAAAAGTCAATCGTAATTTTCGTATATCTGAATGGCAGGATTATTATTTCTATATTTTCTTTCAAATTTAGTGATTAATTTTTAATATACTTTCTGCCCACATAGAAGTCTGGTATTTCATAGACTAGCTCAATCCTACTAACATTGCAAGTATACAAAATTTCAGCTTTCGATCTGGACGTGGTTGTCGCGAATAAACTAGAGAAGAATATCTGTTTATTTCCTTTCAAAAACGGAGGAAAATTGCTCAGCCGTTTCTTAGACGTAGAACGACTGGAGTTCCATACAAATGTGATGGCGGGGTGGTGAGGAATGGACTAATTTCTATATTCCCTCTCAAATTTTGTAATCCATTTTTTTTTTCAATAAACTTCCAGACCACAATATAAGTCTGAAAATTTGTACACTCACTCAATCAAGCTGTCTTTTGGATTGCCGTGATGGTCTGGAATAGACTATATTTGTGTATTTATATCAAAAGATGAGAAAATAGTTGCAGCCGTTTGTGATGTAATGAACAATAACAACAATTAACTTTTATAACCATAAAAACAAATCAGTAAGTATGATCTAGATATATAAATAATTGTGTTGAGGATATTGTCGCACAAACAGAAATATATATACATTTAAAATAATCAGAATATAAAAATTTAACAAATTGTTGAATTCAAAATATATATTAGGTTCTCTCAAGTATGACTCTGCGTTTTTTTACGGTTAGAAAATCTAATGAAATTGAAGCAAAATTATATATACTAGACATTTATTTTAAAATAATTGCCATTATTGGATACACATTCTCACGTAATTTGGGTAGTTTATGGATGTCATTAGAAAAAAAAAAAAAAAAAAAAAACGCCAATTCTTGAAATCCAAACGGTTTCAAAGATCTTAGCATCAAAATTCATCTTTTCTTCTGAAGCCTTGATGTACCACATCATGATATACCACACATCCTTCTTGATAATAATTAAAAAAAAAAAAAAAAAAAAAACGATATACCAATTTATATATATTTTCAAAATCGTCATTTTTATATTCAACTTGATTTTATAAAAAGCATTATTATAAGCTAAATGTGTGTATTGCACATTTTTATTCAAATATTTTGATGAATATACTAGATTTTGATATAGATCGTAGATTTTCATGTAAAATTTCCGCAGCTATTTGTTTTGTGCTTAAAAAGTGTCAAAATATTCAGTAGAAAGAAATAGAAGAGGGAGTATAAAATTGTTCTGGAGTTAACGAAAATGTGTTAGGATTTGATAGAAAAAAAAAAGGAAACTTGGACGACATTTTTAAAAGAAAGAAAAAAGCTGGGTAGTTGTTGTTCAAAATTTGATACCTCCTGTTGACTGGGTTAATTAGGCTGGAGGTGAAATATTAGACTGACGGACGTGGCTAAAATCTTTCTCCTATTACACGGTGAAATATATTTCAGAAGTGGTGATCGGCGAGGTAGGTTTTTATTTAGTATTGAAAAATAGATGAAAAGCTATCCGAGAGGCCAAGATTCTAGATTAAAGTTGGGGAAAGATGGGTGGACTCTAGCTGCGGGGGATGGCTCATTTAAGAGGGAACAGTCGCCAAAAACGGCATTCCAGTGTGAGGGAGTACAGACAGTCTGGTCACATCTGCGGCGAGTGGAAGACGCGGCAAGTTGCCTCCGGGCGTTTGGATTATCCTTAAAGACGGGTGCCTGGAGAGCCTAACATCGGATCGGCCCACAAGACGGTGTACCCCAGGCTGGACGTGTTCAGTGTGGAGCAGGACGTTTCACAAGAGTGACATCCACGCCGCCAAGAATCCTTCTGACAAGGAAGTTGAAGGCAAGTACCACTTAATGTACTCCTTCTATTCAGTGCGACATATAATAAAACGATAAATTTTGCTGCATCCCGCTACATGTGTATCTTTGTGCCATCCTGATAAGACAAAGAATACGAACAGCGTCTGGATACGACGTAACAATACATTGCCACAACGATTCCTGATTATAGTACAAGTCTCCAATCCTATCAGTGAGTGCAAGGTTGAACTTTGTAAGTGTAAGGTGAACTACATGTGGTGAACTTGGAACAGTCGCTATCCACCATGATCATCAATACTTTTGCCATGCGTACTTAAGATAAGTGCAAAAATAGGTTTCTTCAATTGTCTCTGATTTTTGCACAAGTCTAACTCTGACAGTAAATGCACGCAACCAAATTATTCTCTAGCACTTTATAATGTAAATTTGAACTGCTTTCTACGCGAACGTAGTGTACTTACAGTACAAGAAGTCGCGGAATACTAACCACCATGAATATCATGGCCTGTACCATGCGTAGTTGGGATAAGTAAAATCATTGCTTCAATGTTCTCTGATTTCTGCACAAGTCTAGCCTAACCAGTGAGTGCGCCTATTCATAGGGTTTCTAGTACCTCTAAGATCAAAGTTTGTCTTCAAGTGTAGAAATGTTGTTTACTTACAGTATAAATAACTCCTACCTACCATGGCCTGTACCATGTGTACTCGGAAGAAGTAACAACCATCATCAATATGGCAACATGAGGTTTTAAACTTTTGAAATATTCTTATCGTTTTTTTCTCTCACTTATTCCATATTTCTCTCTCCCTATCACGAATAATATAAATTTAAAAGTGCACGAACCAGATAAAAAAGAAAGGTACAGTAGAACCTCCCTTTAGCAGACACCTCTTCACAAAGGACAGTTTTCATTTGCAAAATTACCATTTTCACAATTTAGCAACTCTCCGGTAAGAAGACACCTCTCCCTAAAGGACACTTTGGCTCTACAATTAGGTGTCCTTTACAGGGAGGTTCTACTGTATGATGTTCTTCACTTTGTATAATACAGTCGAACTTGGATAATTCGAACCCCAAGGAACCATAAAAAAATTCGAATTATCCAAAAATTCGAATTAAAAACGGAAATTTTATTTATTTCAAATTCTAGGGACCAAGATAAATATTCGAATTAAAGAGGTTTTCGAATTAAAGAAGTTCGAATTATCCAAGTTCTACTGTATTTTAAATATAACACACAGTGTTAATATGGAAAATAGCTTTATAAAACTAAGCCTGGGTGTTATAAATCCGAACATATTTCTCGGTTTATTTTCTTTAAAATGCAAGGTTTACCTACAATATATTTTATTTAATTAGATTTTGAAACATTTCTTATTCAGATAATTAGGGTTCTTGAGTTAAAAAAACATGAAGTAACTAACCGTTTGGATACAAATAGTTTAAGGAATAAACTTAATTTTTTCAATCCAGTAATATTACATTAATATTCTGTATAATTCCACAATACGTCAAGAATACAAAGTAAACAATGAAGCAGCCATATGTTTCTCGTTGCTAAGAGAATCAATGAGAAGTTGCTAAAATAGTGTAAACTTTACATAAGAAGGCATACACAACTCTTCCTACAAACTGGAACCACGACCTGATGAGATCAACGTGTTGTGAATACTGTGGTGGGATAGACACCACTTACAAATAACCCCGATAGACATGTAAAGGATTCTAAAATAGAACAAAGTGGTGTCTATCCAGTGGTGTCTATCCCACCACAGTATTTACAGCACGTTGGTCCCCTCAGGTCGTGGTCCCAGTTGGTTGTAAGACTTGTGCATGCCATCCTATGTAAGTTTTACACTCTTGTAGTGTCCTCTCTTTGATTATCTTAACAACGAGAAAACTGTGGCTGCTCTATTGCTTACTTTGTAATCTTGACGTATTGTGGAATTATACAGAATATTAATAATCTTAAGTGTGCTGCACATGACTGTACAAATAAACCAGGATGTAAAGGATTCTAGAATAGAATAACAGATCTGTTAAATCCCTCTGTATAACTAACTATTCTCATCAACTGATTTAAATCTCCTGGATAGTAATTAAACAATTTAAAAGGTTTCCGGAGATGTGTTTATTTTTATTTTAAAACCGTCTCAAGATTTCGGACATCTCTGTACTTCTACAGGAGAATTTGTGCAATGAATTAAACGCCAAACATCAAGCGGCGTTTTATTCATTGTATAAGTTTTCCTGTAGAAGGACAGAGATGTCCGAAAGCTTGAGACGGTTTTAAAATAGAAAGAAACTCATCTTCGGAAACCTTTTTAATTGTTCAACTAACTATTCTGTCAATATTGTCGCGTAGAAATACAAACCTTAGTATGACACAACATATGTTGGTGTAATAAAATAAATATTTTTACTACAATTTATTAAAACACACACACAAACCGTTATTAGGGGATCAAGCCATATATACAGGATTCTCCCAGTATTAAAACTCTTCAAGATCATTTCACGCGAAAATTGCTTCCAGTGTTATTTTACACACATCAATAAGGAATAAAGTTTTTCGTGAAAGATCCATTGTAGAATAGGAGATGGGCTGAGGGATTTGAACGGATTTCCTCTCCAGGAGTGTCCAAATAAGAAAGTATTTTCTCGCCAACAATGGGCGGTTTCATGTTTCTAAACCTCCGACTGAAAATGGTGACTTCTTTTAACTTCTCCCCCGTTTATCTAAGGAAATGATTGAAGTGTTGTGTCCACTATGCCCATATCGCATATTGGTATATGAAAATAGAGCGAGCGTAGCTTGATTATGTAACTAAAAGTTGCCCGAGCGCCATTTATCGGAATAAATATAATATAAGAACGTTGAATTAAAAAAATATATATTTCTCTCTGATATATTTGGCCTATATATTTTCTTCTTATATTACAAGGTTATCCCAAAAGTTCGTAAACACTTGCAAAAAATTGAAATACCAATATTATTCACCATTATGTATAATGTCTTTGTATTATGTATTATTATGTATTTGCCGTTATAATATTATTCACCAAGTAATAAGAAAAACACGAACTTTTGGGACAATATTTTAACATCCTTTAGTTTTCCTTGCACTTATCATACAAAGCCGGTTATGAGACTAATTAGACTTTCGCGTATATTCCCTCTGCATTAATTATCATTATATAAATGTGTGCTAACTCTTGTTTCTTTGGGGGTTGATGGGCGAGTGGTCTAAACCCTTGGTTTTTGACCGCTACGACTCGGGATCGGATCCCGCATTAGACACTTTTATTTTCCTAATTAAAAAAAAACAATTCTCCAAAGGTTCCTGATTCTCGCATAAGTTCAACCCTACCAGCGAGTGAAAATAACTAAAAGGGGCTCTGGCACACTTGTAAGTATAAAATTTTCACATGTGTAGACCTTTCCTTGGCGGACTCCGTAGTGAATCCATGTAAAGGACTATAAACCCGATTCTAATATACTTTACCTATAGGAAACTCCAAACAGAACGGGCAGCTTGTGCTCTCAATAGAGCTCGTAATAATTATCATCTCTGTCACCGATTGCTTTTTTTGGAATGGCGCTCTCCTATTGGTTGGCTACGATCACGTGGCTACGATGGCACCGCCACTACGCGAGACACTTTGTTTTTGACTTTGCCCCCCCCCCCCCCCCCCCCCCCCCATTCGCTTTTTGGTTTTTGTAACTATTGTGTTGGAGCGGGTCGCTCCTCAAATAAATGCATATATTAGTTAATAACTAAATGGAATCCTCTCTTTCTTTTTCCCAGTAAGAGACGCCTACGGAAGCCAACAGTACATAGACAGATAAAGCACATAGGCTATAGTTATTAACTAATATATGCATTTATTTAAGGCGCCAATTTATAATTGTAACAAATAGTATTTGAATCAAAACATTCAATCGGGTAAAACACGGGCGTTGCCCGGGTCATTCGGCTAGTAATATTTACACGCGACTACATACAAATACTGGTTTTCAATGATACATGCTTTAACATATTTACAGGGATATATATTCAAAATATTTATAAATAAACCATTTTTGACACTTATGGTTCTTTTTGAAATGAAAAAAAAGCTACTTCCTTTACTGCAATGATAAATTAATGGGAGTGCCTGGCTCATCAGTGGTGAACCCTCCCAGCGATTAGGCGCTAATGCATCATATTAACACGACACTATATAACAGGAAAAAGTTGAATATACACGAATCAACAAAGTGTCACACGTATATATAAAGTTGAGAGAGGATGGTATTCATTTATTATAAGTGGCACTTATCTCTTTATGCAGGTTGTTGTCTGAATTTGTCAAAACTCTGATTTATTCTTTGTCATTACGTTTGGTACTGGAGTGATAAACCAAAAGCGTCGTTTTAATACATAATAAAAGGGAGAAATGCCACACTTTGGGTACATATACAAGAATCTATTCCATGCATTTACAAATGTATCAATTTATATTCAAATACACACACGGTGTTGACACACAACACTATATTACAGAAAAATATGGAATAAGCAAAATATCGCATATATATATATATATATATATAAACTTCGATGGAAAATTTGCCGGGAGGAAATTAATCCATGGAAGCAATGGTCGCCTCTCCCGTCAAAATTAACGTCAGAATCTGACGCCATCTATTGACCGTGGCCGCAACTAGCGGCATCGGGTCGGTGACAAAGCCACAACACCAACTTTGGCAAACTGATAAGCGTCCACCTAGAGACCATGGTTTCGGGCTAATGGCCCTCGTCAGTTTAGGGCGGACTTTATTCCATGAGATCCACATGGGATCTAATGAAATCTTGACAATCTGCCAAAGAGGTATAGATTACTATAATAATGATAATAAATAAACCTAACAATGATAATTGAAACAGTGAATAATATAGATGGCCAGCTAAACACCTCTTTGGCAGATTGTCAAGATTCCATTAGATCCCATGTGGATCTCATGGAATAAAGTTCGCCCTAGACTGACGAGGGCCATTAGCCCGAAACCATGGTCTCTAGGTGGACGCTTATCAGTTTGCCAAAGTTGGTGTTGTGGCTTTGTCACCGACCCGATGCCGCTAGTTGCGGCGACGGTCAATAGATGGCGTCAGATTCTGACGTTAATTTTGACGGGAGAGGCGACCATTGCTTCCATATATAAACTTATGTAATGCATTAGCGCGCCATCTGTTATTAGAAATTTGAACTATTTTTACAAGTACGATTATTTTTCTTCTTATATATATATTTTTATAAATCTATTTTCTATTGCCCTTACTGCAATGATAAAATAATATGAGGACCTGGCTCATCAGTGGTGAACCCTCATCAGTATCACTATAAAAGGAAAATCGAAAAATACAATATTACAGCGGTATGGTAGATTTAACTGGCGAAACCGCTGGAAGGGTTCACCACTGATGAGTCAGGCCCTCCTATTATTCTAACAATGCAGTAACGGGGCAGTGTAAAATTGATCAATTAAAAAAAAAAGAATAATACGCGTCAAAAATAGTTCAAATTTCTTATATATATATATATATATATATATAATAATAAATAGTTATTTAATTTTATAGTCCAGTTTTGTATTAAAATTATCTTCACTATTATGATCATTTAAATACAAATTATAAAATTTGTAAAATGTTATTAATTTGTAGATAGAGAGAGAAAAAAAAAAAAATCCATTACTTCTTTTACATCCTCAAGTTAATTATATATTTATAATTAATAACAATAAAAAAAATTAACAAAGTAACGTCTATTACATCGGCTTTTACACGTCATTCAGACATACTCTAATCCTATATATAGAATAATCGAAGAGATAATATATATAATAGTTAGAAAAAAGAGAGAAAGACAGAACCATGCACTTTTAATCAAACTAATAATAAGGGAAAAAAAAAAAGAGTTTTATAAAGAAGGTAGATAAAATTGTTAGTATATATATATATATTTTTTTATGATTTTATGTTTTATCCTTTTTTTTTTTTTTTTTAAAGATTTTTAAAGGTTTTTTTATTTTATAATATGATTATAAATAGTTGTATTTAGTAATATATCTATAGTATGAATTAACATTTGTTATAAGTTTGGATATTATGTTTTGAAACCCTAATGGTAGACCAGACATACACAAAAAACTTTAAATTGAAATAAATTGGAAAAAGAGATCTGCTGAAACGGGGATCATCAGATAAAATTTCAGCGACATTTCAACCCCTCCTTTATTATGTCATAGATCTCTTTTAAACCGTATTTTATGTGTTAATATTAAGTTGTTTCAGTGAAATATTTAAATGAACATATAACAGATACCAGTGTTAACAAATTCAAACTGTAAACCTACCTTGACCGCTGCGTCCTTCATTGTGTATATCTATTTCTGGCTTGCACATGTCGCGGGAGGGGAATGTCCCCCCACATTTCAAATTTAGACCATTTCTTCAGAATTTTTTTGAACAACAAGAAAATTAAAGAAGATAGGAAAAATAGTTAAAGGAAGAAAGCTAAGTTTTATTCCCCTCCCGCGACATGTGCAAGCCAGAAATAGATATACACAATGAAGGACGCAGCGGTCAAGGTAGGTTTACAGTTTGAATTTGTTAACACTGGTATCTGTTATATGTTCATTTAAATATTTCACTGAAACAACTTAATATTAACACATAAAATACGGTTTAAAAGAGATCTATGACATAATAAAGGAGGGGTTGAAATGTCGCTGAAATTTTATCTGATGATCCCCGTTTCAGCAGATCTCTTTTTCCAATTTATTTCAATTTAAAGTTTTTTGTGTATGTCTGGTCTACCATTAGGGTTTCAAAACATAATATCCAAACTTATAACAAATGTTAATTCATACTATAGATATATTACTAAATACAACTATTTATAATCATATTATAAAATAAAAAAACCTTTAAAAATCTTTAAAAAAAAAAAAAAAAAGGATAAAACATAAAATCATAAAAAAATATATATATATATACTAACAATTTTATCTACCTTCTTTATAAAACTCTTTTTTTTTTTCCCTTATTATTAGTTTGATTAAAAGTGCATGGTTCTGTCTTTCTCTCTTTTTTCTAACTATTATATATATTATCTCTTCGATTATTCTATATATAGGATTAGAGTATGTCTGAATGACGTGTAAAAGCCGATGTAATAGACGTTACTTTGTTAATTTTTTTTATTGTTATTAATTATAAATATATAATTAACTTGAGGATGTAAAAGAAGTAATGGATTTTTTTTTTTTTTTTCTCTCTCTATCTACAAATTAATAACATTTTACAAATTTTATAATTTGTATTTAAATGATCATAATAGTGAAGATAATTTTAATACAAAACTGGACTATAAAATTAAATAACTATTTATTATTATAATTAATTTAGATTTAGCTTGCTAATCTAATCAAATCTAACTGATATAAGTTATCATTATTATCAGTTTGCTCCTTAAATTTTTTAAAATTAGAATCACTGTTATAATTTTGTTATATAGTTTCTACACTATATATATATATATATATATATATATTAATAAAAAAGGTATTTCCTGATCGTGCAACTGAAATTTGCTGAAGGCTTGCGCCATCTATCGGAATAAATATCAACTAATCGTTGATTTTTAATCATTCCATAATTGTCCAAATACCGTTTCTTGATTAATCAAGAAACGTGTGTGGATCTGATATTCACATTGACCACTCTAATACAACTATCACTGAGGAAAAAGAGGGGAAAATTATATGTATTTTTTGTTGATTTGAGAAAAGCATTTGATACAGTTCCTCACTCATTACTTTGGAAGAAATTAATCAATCTGGGCGTGAGCTATCAATTTATACACGCAATTAGAAATTACTACAAACAGGCGACTGTGGCAGTCAGATGGAGGGGATCAATTACAGAAAATATCAAGATACATTCGGGCGTTTTACAAGGAGAGCCACTATCGCCATTACTTTTTATTTTATTCATAACGGACCTGATTAAAATGTATGACAACTCAGATCTGACGAGTGTATACCTGCCGGAATTTGGTGACGTTCACCTGCTGATGTATGCAGATGATATTGCTATTATAGGGGAGTCGAGGATAAACCTCCAAAAAATATTAACATATTGAAAGAATATCTTGGTGAGAACTATATGACACTGAACGAGTCCAAATCGAAGGTTATGGTATTTCGCAATGGTGTTAAACCCTCAAGAGAAGATAGATGGTACTGGAATAGTAAACCTCTGATGGTAACAGGAAGATATAATTTCTTGGGACACCCTCTGGTCAGTTCAACAAAAACCACTCAAGCCGCAAACTTTCTCAAAGGAAAAGCACTTGCGGCAATAAATACTACAAACCCACACACAATATTAGCAAAATCAAAAATTAATTCATTAAACTCTGCAATGAAACTGTTTGATTCTATTGTGATGGCTGTTTTGATGTATGCTGCTCCAATTTGGGCAACAGAGCATAAAGATCTATTAGAATATATACAAGATACATTTATTCGTAGGTTCTTGAATTTGCCTAGATATACACCAGGATACATAATAAGACCAGAAACAGGCCGCGTCTCATTAATAATAACAGCTCTGAAATTGACCTTGAAATACTGGCTGAGGGTGCTGAGTATGGATACAAAAAGATTGCCTCGAATATG
The DNA here is from genome assembly GCA_030710605.1 of Cordylochernes scorpioides. Taxonomy (NCBI): domain Eukaryota; kingdom Metazoa; phylum Arthropoda; class Arachnida; order Pseudoscorpiones; family Chernetidae; genus Cordylochernes; species Cordylochernes scorpioides. The sequence continues at coordinate 65,417,975 of CP092873.1, read as the reverse complement.
TTTAAATAGAATGAGACAAATATCCTGTGCTACAGGTGCGCCCATCGGGTTATAAAACAATTAAGCAATTTACTCATTAATAACGGATCCTCGTGGCTTACTTATTGTAATGATCCTGACTCATTAAGGAATGAGATCCCAGGAATATTAAGAACTGCGATAGAGCAAACAATCCAAAATGACTTAACAAGAATAACCCAATCAAAGTTATATTCCCACTATAGAGACATATATACAACCTTTACCACCGAAGAATATTTCTTAAGTGAACTCCCTTTTCCTGTCATCGATTAATCGCGCAATTTAGAACCCTTTCAATTTTTTTTTCAGAGAACACCATATGATTTTAATGAGGGGTGAAGACCTGAAATGCACTTTCTGTGGATCAGGAATAACAATGGAGATGTTGCACTACTTATTTGATTGTGCTGCTCTGTCTGAGGAAAGACGAAAACTAAATGATAAAACGGGGCAACTTTGTCCTTCATTTCCGGCACTAATTAATGAAATAACAAAGAATCCAATATACAGTTACGAGCGTCATGCCTTCTTCATCTCTTAATTCTTCAGTTTTCATCTCTGTCACCGTTAGCTTTTTTTTTTTGGAATGGCGCTCTCCTATTGGTTGGCTACGATCACGCCACCTTTGCCCCCCCCACTCGCTTTTTCGTTTTTGTAACTATTGTGTTGGAGCGGGTCGCTCCTTAAATAAATGCATATATTAGTTAATAACTAAATGGAATTCTCTCTTTCTTTTTCCCAGTAAGAGACGCCTACGGAAGCCAACAGTACATAGACAGATAAAGCACATAGGCTATAGTTATTAACTAATATATGCATTTATTTAAGGCGCCAATTTATAATTGCAACAAATAGTATTTGAATAAAAACATTCAATCGGGTAAAACACGGGCGTTGCCCGGGTCATTCGGCTAGTAGGTATATAGCGGTGACAAAATTTGGATTCCACAGGAATATATCCCGGAAAAAGGCCACACATTGTCCTCCCCATCCCTTGTGAACTGGCGAATCCTGTATAGGGCGAGAGGCCCTAAATAAAGGCTTTGTTGTTGTTGTTGTTGATTAATAAAGAAAAGCTAACCCTGTACGCGTTTCGGGCTGTTGGCCCTCGTCAGCGTGGTGCAAGCTGTACTTTAACGACCAAAAAGGCTGGTCTTTGGGTCATCCTGAAAAACCAATTATGGAATAATTAAAAATCAACGATTAGTTGATATTTGTTCCGATAGATGGCACAAGCCATCAGCAACTTTCAGTTGCACGATTAGGAAATGCCTTTTTTCTTAATTTATCTACCTGATCCAAGTACAAATTCACTTTTATATTATTTTTCATATATACTTATACATAAGTGACTTTCTATAGAGCTACCAATGGGATACCTGAGACGAGGGTTTAAAGGGCTTTAGTCTCCATGGCAACTGTTGCTGTTGGCTGATTTAAAGAACCTCCCATCAAATCTATCTGAAACTACTCCTGCATTTAATGCAACTATTACATTTGGTGCCTCTCTTACATCATTTCTTCTTCTTTTAAACCAGAAACATTTTTTTCTCAAATTGAAATATATATTTTTTAAAAAATACGTAGAAATAAATAAAACGATTTAGAGATTGTAGAAATAAGTTTTATAATCTGGCTACAACTTTTTTTTTGTCTATATCGTTTATTTTATGATAAGGCACAATTTGGATTATAGATTATAAACACAAGATAATAAGATCAAATGCAAATAAATAAATAGTGTGTGATGTTTCGGTAACAGCGTTGTTACCGAAACGTCACACACTATTTATTTATTTGGAATTGGTCTTATTACCTTGCGTTTTTTTATATTACAGTGAAAATAGACACACTATGTCTTTTTGTTGTTGTTTTAAAACTTGTTATAATAAACTAGTTGATGGGTGTTTGTTTGATTCTATCTAAAAACTGAAATATCACAAACTTGTTTATAATATGAATGTCGTTTTTTTAAGTATACAGTTGACCACATGTTAAAAAGGAGACAGAAGAAAGCTAATCAGTACGCGCATAAAACGGACATCTACAATGTGTCTCAGTGATTATATGATCGCTTTATTTCGTGTCCTGATTGGCTATTCTCTCTCACGTGACCTTAATCAGACAATCAGCATTGAGCTCATAAGTAAAACAGCGTGTAATGTTTCTTTGGCTCAGAGTTTGCGTTGATTATATTAAATATGGGTTTGGTTATAGAAGGTTTTGTTTTTATTTTGATTTTTTTGTCAATTTATCTGCATTTTTTATTATGAATTTTTCAACGAATTATTCTGATAAGAGGGTTTTTTTACTCTTTGTACTATGGTAGATCAGAGGCTTGGTATTCTTATTCTGTGAATAGTAAATTTTAGCGGCGGGGGAATGGTTTTATTTCGGCACACGTTGAATTACTCTTGAAATGTCCCGTTGCTCGTGGGAGAGACTATGGGCTAATAGTCATATATATATAATACTAGTCCATGATAATCATGGAAAAAGATATTTGACACTCAATCAATAGTTTTAAAATAAAATTAGAGAAATAAAGAGACAGATTGAAGAGGATAGAAAACTTACCCGTATTTCTATACAGTTTAGAGGGCACCATTGTTTTCCAAAAGCATCAACTTCCTATTCTATTTTACTACGACAATGAATATTGGGAGTGCCTGGCTCATCAGTGATGAACCACCATACCAGCGGTTTCACCAGTTCAATCTAACATATCCCTTTACAATTGTATTAGGCTGTCCATAAGTATATCCGGGAATTTTGAGCAATTCTAAGTTAGGGTTGTTTCATAAAACTATGGACCTAAGTATGAGGACAGTAACAATTTACATAAATATCACCATCGGGCTTTGTTCATCCGCAATTAATTCACAAATTGTGTGTCTCAGACATAAGGTAAATAACAAAAACTATCGGTAAATAGTTTCTAATCTTTAATACAAATTACAATGATTTATATTTTATTTCAACAAGTGTAGAATATATTCGAGTTCTGAGAACTGCCAAGATGCCAGAGCTCCATTTAGCACTAAAATTAAACAAGGGCGCGAAGAAAATAAAAAAAGATGGGCGATATGATTTGAAGCTATATACCAGCTATATGAAGCTATATTCTCGTATTTATTATTTATTTGTTATTAAATGTGGCTAGCTTTTAGGCCTGTTTCTTTAAAACAACGTACGAATATCTACCAAACACTTCCTATTGGCTCGGGCGGCATACAATTTAGCATGTCGCTTTAAACGTGTTGTGAATCTTCGGCCATTTGACAAGCTGCCGTTGAGTTTAGTAAAATTGTTGAACATAACTCTGAAGTAAGAAAAAGTCTTCACGCGCTTCTAGCCTTAACTACTCGTTTCGTGATTCTTCACTGAATGACCAGTTTTTTGGTCGTTGAGGTGAAGCTTGCACCACGCTGACGAGGGCCAACTTCCCGAAACACGTACGTGATTAGCTTTTATTTATTAATCAAGAATGGATATTTTCGACCAATTCTGGAATAACTAAAAGCAACGAATAGTGTATATTTATTCTGACAGATGGCGCAAGCCATCAGCAATTTTTTGTTGCACGATCAGAAGATGCCTTTCTCTAAATTTACCCACCTAATACCAGTAAAATTTTACTTTTGAACTATTTTTTTTTCACATAACTCTGAATTGTTTGATGGCTCAAGGTCCAAAATGCCCAAGGCAAGACAACATAGCCGCAGGATAGTTCCTCCGCCACCAGATGTTATTTTATGGCCGCCGCTACCACGTGATCAGCCAGCCATAATCCTATGGGAGTATCATCGTTTTATGGGCAACTGGTAAATGATTTGTTTCTCTCCCTAGGCCGAATACTTCCTGGTCTCTCCGTAGTTGATTGTATCTCTGTTAGATACGTTGGTTGTGGCAATTGACAATCACTCAAGTTGGTCGCATATGGACGTATTTAAAGTTAACAAGTCGGTTAGTGTTTGGATGCAAGCAAGCTAAATCCACACACACAAAGCCTTTATTAAGACACCAGTCTTATACAGATTCTCCTCTCTCATTGCCGGCTTACAACGATATCCCCACGATGATCAATCACCATCATGTAGTGGAGGAGATAAATCCAAGTTCTTTCTTCTGCTTACTGCTTTATAAAAGTTGTATAGGGACCGAGCAACCATTCGACTTGATATGGCGCTGGTTAGAATACTTTGTACTGAAGTTAGTTGAAGCAAGCTGAATACAATTTTTATTCATCTTTATGCACTCCTTCCTTTCGTTATTCATATCGACTACCCAATGTTTATGAAAAAATACACCATTAGAATATATATATAATGTAAAAAGAGGGAACAATCATTCGAAATAGTTTTATAAAATTTGTTTATATCATTTTTAAAGATCTATGGAGGATTTATTAAAAATATAATTAGGTTGCAAAAAGACATAGGGCTCCTCTTATTTCGACCATAGATTTAGTCCAGCCACTTTACCAGCTAAACACCATTTTGGCAGATTATGATTATTCCATTGGATCCCGTGTGGATCTCATGGAATAAAGTCCGCCCTTGGCAGACGACGGCCATTAGCCCGAAACAATGGTCTCTAGGTGGACCCTCTCAGATTGCTAAAGCTTGTATTGTGGCTTTGTCACCGACCCGAGACCGCTAGTTTGCGGCGACGGTCAATAGATGGCGTCTAGTTTTGACGCTTAATTTGACGGGAGCGGCGAACATTGTCTTTTTAGATAAATTTCCTCCCGGCAAAATTTCCATCTATAATTAAGTTGTGTTGTTAATTATAAAGTCACGGGTGGATGGTATTCATGTACAAAGAGGTATCTTAAAAATTCATTAAAACGAAGCATTTTGGTTTATTCCTCCATTACAGAACGTAAGGTTGGAGATGAATAATGTGCTACAACACCATTTTTGAGAAATTCAGATAACAACCTGTATACCATGGATTTTGGTTAGGGTTCTAGCGTTGGTACAGGGGCGGCTTCGATTTCATAACCACCTACGAGGGGAGTTATGGAATCGGTCTGAATTTGCCAAAAATATGTTTAAGCTGGTGAGATAGCAATGCCGATTTTCAGGCCAGAATATACCATTAGCATATCCTTTATCACTACCGTTATGTTCTTAACTGGGAAATAAACCCACATTCACTTTTTAAATATATTTTTAAAGTGAGAGATATATTTCAGTACATACATATAAATTAGACAAATGACCCGTTCAACGAACGTGACTAGAACAACAGCCAGTCTTTTAAAAACCGTATTAAAGTTTTACCTTATTAAAGTTAAACAATAAATTATGTGAGAGAGAGTATATGCCATTCTCATCTAGTTTGGACTACGCTCAATGCATATTAATGCGAAGAAACTAATTAGAAAGTTATGTTTCACTTTTATTGTTTATTTTCTTAATATTTGTATGACACAACCGTCCTCTCCCTCCATTTTTCATAATATATAATACAGTAAAACCTCTATGAGAGGACACTCAAGCTAGAGGACACCTCTTTATAAAGGACAGTTTTCATTTGCAAAATTACCATTTTTACTATTTAACAACTCTCCGGTAAAAGGACATCTCTCCCTAAAGGACACTTTGGTTCGCAATTAGGTATCCTTTACAGGGAGGTTCTACTGTATTAAGTTTCATTTAATATTTTAAAAATATTTTTGATCGTTAGATCCCTTAATTCTACTTGCTTACTCACAATGACAATGCAATCATTACGTATTTAATTTTAATTATTGAGCTAGTTCAAATAAAGTAGTCACCCGTTCGCTTATAAAGATACATAATTACTTGATGTAGATGAGAATTCATTTTATATTTATACTAGCCGAATGACCCGGGCAACGCCCGTGTTTTACCCGATTGAATGTTTTGATTCAAGAGAGAAAATATCTTTATTTTACGGGGCTGCTAACCAAAATGAATGATTTTTGAGCCCCGATGGACGCATAAAGCGGAATATATACAAATCATAGTTGAGGGGCCTGGGGATGGGTGGCCAGGGATCATCGCAAGGGATCCTAGGATCTGGCAGTGGAGGTGTCATCGCAGGGGGAGGAAGCTGGAGAGGTCAAGGAAACAGCGCCTTGATGGGTGAGAAGCCTGGGTGGAGGCCAGTTGAGGAGGCAGGAGGTCCTGGAAGCCTAGAACTTGAGGGCTCTAAGCTTCAAGATGGGGCAGCTTGAGGCTCTCGCCTCGTGCTTGTCTGGGAGGCCCTTGGCACAGCAGTTGGCGCACTTGGAAGTGTGACCAACGGGGAAGAGAGAAAATATCTTTATTTTACGGGGCTGCTAACCAAAATGAATGATTTTTGAGCCCCGATGGACGCATAAAGCGGAATATATACAAAGCATAGTTGGAGGGGCCTGGGGATGGGTGGCCAGGGGTCATCGCCAGGTGAGGCCAGGAGAGCCGGGATGTAGAGGAGGACCGGGGGGGGGGGGGGGGGGGGGAGCAGGGTGGTGATCCGCGGAGTTCAGGGGGTGGCAGAGACGGGTTCAAAGGTGTTGAGCCCAGGGGTGACCGTGGAGAGCAGACAGACCGCAATGATTAAAGTATATGATTTTTAAGCACAAAAGGTGTAGCAGGCAGACAAGCCGCAATGCACAATGTCAAAGTGTCAAGGTGCTGCACGCAACCAAGGCTGTTCAAAAAGGTTAGATTCCCCAGGCCAGGGAAAATAAAAGAAAGACAGCTGTTGTTCAAATAAGAATATTAGATAAAGCGAGAATGATTCAGCAACTGATGGGAAAATATAGATTATTTTTTTAATTTTTTTTTATTTATTATTATTATTTATTTTTATTTATTTATTTTTTTTGTAAAAATGAATATATTAAAGATTTAGAAAAGATTACTGGTGAGGGTACCAGTGCTAAGACGACCAACCAGAAAAGTACACCATAGATTGCATAGCGCGTTCAAATGGGTCGCTGCGTAAGTCGATTTCTCGAGCAGCCCGCGCCGTCGGATCGCCAAACCATTTGCCCTCTGTCCTTGGGTTACAGAGACAGCGTCAGGGGCGATCACATACGCAGGGCAGGTCGCGAAACCGATCTTAAACAGCGGCACAGGCCAAAGTTACGTCTACGAGCAGCCGCCAATGACCGGTGTTAACCATGAGGTGAGGAGTCCGAGTCACTCAAGTGATCGGAATCCTCCGCGCGGACGCGTGGCTTAAGTCTATCAGAGGCCTTTAGGAACTCCAGGCAGGCTCGCCAAGTGCTCCTGTTGAAAATAAAGTCTTTGAGTGACCGCGGAGTGTACCCTAATTCTTCTGCACAGGTGGAAAGAAGGGGGAATCTAAGGGCATCAAGGCTGCTGCACTCAAGCACGATGTGAGACAGAGTTTCTTCCCTGTCGGCGTCGCAGTAAGGGCAGGAAGGATCGTCGATGACGCCTATCCTGTGGGCGAAACTGTCCGTCCACGTGTGTCCCGTTAGCAGGCCTACCGCAATGTGCTCGCTAGGGACGATGTACGCATACCTTTTGTCTAAAAGACTCATTGGAGTAAGGCCAAAGCGGGTGTGGATAGAAGGAGCTAGAGAGAGGAATCTGCTTTCCCATGCTTCACGCGCCCGGCCGTAGATTGCCGATTTTACAAACGATAAAGGAGCGAGTTTGTAACAGCTTGGGTCAGCAGACTCAGCACCCCGCTTTGCGAGTGTGTCCGCAATGTCATTACCCACGTTCCCACTGTGGCCCTTGATCCATTGTATAGTGCATCTGTTCCCATTGCGATTCAATCGCGAAATCAGTAGCAGAGCTCTGTCGATAAGGTAATTACCAGTCTTAGAGTTCAGAACTGACTTCACGACTGAGAGGTTGTCCAGGAAGAATCCTAAGGTTAGATGATTTGGTAAAGTGGTTGCGTTTTCAAGAGCCTTAACCAATCCAAGGGCTTCCGCCTGAAAGACAGAACAATGAGGGGACAGAACATGAGATTCACGTATTTCAGGTGCACAATCGAGACAAGAGAACCTGTACACGCCGGCGCCAACTCCATCTCTGGTTTTGGAACCATCTGTATAGTATGCCACGTGGAAGAAAAGAGCAGGAATATTACTGGGAGCGGAGTAATAGGGGGGGTAGGGGAGAGGATGTGGAAAGGGAGGAGGCTCGAGTGGAATTTCAGCGTCAACCAATCCATACTTTTTAAGGTATAGCTCAGTTTTAGCCAAGATTTCCAGATCGAGAGGAAGGACTCTAGAGAGGGAGATTAGAGCAGCGTTGCTGGTTGATCTGAAAGCTCTACAAGCTCTCACTAGGAAAGGCCTTTGAGCACTCAGTAGAACATTCAAGGAGCGTTGAGAAAGATTAGGAAACCATACCGCCGAGGCATAGGCAATGGCCGGAACAACCACTTGCAGATACAGAGTTCTCAAGGCGCGGTAACCAAAACCAAAGTTGAGATTAGCGGCTGCGGTCAAACGCGGCAACATGCCGCGGACCTTGGCGCAGACTTCAACTACGTGCTGGTAGAAAGATAGACGTTGATCAAATCTCACTCCCAGCACCTTAATTGAGTCGCACCATTGGATTGGCCGTCCGTGGATAACCAGATCCCGGCGCGGTTCAGGCAGTCTCCCGTGTGGTCTGAGGAGAACCATAGCCTGGCACTTCCCCACGCTGAGTTCCAGTTTATGCAAACTGCACCACCTAGCGATCATATCTATGGTGTGTTGGGCCGCGGGAAGTTGACTAGGTCGGCATCCCGAGACCACCACGACCAGATCATCCGCGTAGGCTTGCGGGAAAACATTATTCCTGTAGTCCAGCGTGAGGAGTCCGTCAAAGACAATATTCCAAAGGAATGGGCCGAGAACTGAACCCTGGGGACATCCTTTGGAAATTCGTCTCGACACAGTACAACCATTCATAGATAGTCTCACAACACGGTTACATAGAAACGAGTTTATCAGGTGATAAATGTTTCTGGGACAGACACTTTTGTGCAACGCTCTCAAGATACTGGAGTGGAGCACGTTGTCAAAAGCGCCTTTAACATCAAAAGAAAGAAGAAGACAAGATTTCCTATTTTTAATCGTCCGGGTTATAGTAGATTTTAGATTTAAGAGTGCGGCTGTAGTAGATCTACAAGGCTTAAATCCGAACTGGTTTGGAGGCGCTTTACACATCCTATCGGCCATCCACGACAGCCTAGCAAGAATTAGACGCTCAAGGATCTTGCCCAAACCAGGCAGCATCGTGATTGGACGGTGTGATGCGAGAAAGTCCTCCCCACTTCGCTTGGGGACGAGAACGACGTCCCCCAGCTTCCATGTAGATGGAAAGTGGCCAGTGGTTAAACACTTGTTGAAAATACTTAGAAAAAACGTCCGAAAATGTTTAACTAGTTTTACGATAAGAAGAGGTGGCATGCCATCACTACCAGGAGAAGAAGATAAGTTTACCTTATCCGCTGTCAACAACAACTCGTTATCTGTAAACAAAGGGTCGTTATCAGATGACGATGCGATGACTTTGCTTAAATCTTTGTGTTCTAACATGGTATCGGGCGGGACGCGGCCGAAATAGTAATCTAATACGTGATTTAATGTGTCCCGCGGACCTTCAGTGAAGCCGCTACCAACTGGGAGAGCTGAGAGGGGTTTGCGCTTAAAGTTTCCCTTGATGAAACTGTAGATTCCACCCCAAGGGCTGATTTCGCAACGCGAGCAGGCTGCCCTCCATGCTTCTTTCTTAGCCAGTCTCCTCGCACGGCGATATCTTGCCTTCAGTCTTTTGTAAAAGACCTCCAGCACACCCTTAACGACACCGCGTGCCTTTATAAAGGCCCGCTGTGCCTTTTGAGTGGCCCTTTTGAGAGGATTCAAATCAGATTTCCACCAAGAGATGGACTTGAGGTATTTATCACTTCTGGGACGGGATGGAATGGTGTTTAGACATGTGTGAAAAATCTCTTCGCCGAGTAAATTAATTACATCGTCGAGGGAGGATGAGTCACGCACATTTTCTAAAAAAAGATTAATATTTTCTATTTTTTGGCTGAAATGTTCAAAAACTCTATCCCAGTCAGCGCGACCAAAGCTGAAGTATATTTGGCTAAATTTGTTTAATTTAAATCTGGTGTTGTCCTGTGAAGAGGGAGCGAAATTGAGGTTAAAGACGAGGCGTTTATGGTCAGACAACTCCTGGTACTCAGGATGCCAATCGGTAATGCTATTTACAAGGCCAGCACTACAGCAAGTGACGTCGATGGAAGAAGAGCGGTTGCCCTCCTCCCACGTCACCGCGCCGTGAGTGTTGAGCACATGCAAATAGTTGGCATCAATAAAATTTTCAACTAGATCTCTCTTAGGTGAGTGATGCCTGAGGAGCAGAGGTTTATCCGACCACCTAAAAGATTCAACATTTAGATCGCCGCAAAAAATGACCTCGTCATAGTTCAGAGAATTAAGGCTATAATTTATCTTATCGAGAAGAGGGGAGGGATCACATGATGGCGGAAGGTAAACATTACAAAGAAGAATACTTTTACCACTCAATTCACACATGACAAACACGACATTAACACTGGACAAATGAGACAAATGGACAAATTTAAGGCTAGGATTTACTACAATGACCATAGCTCCCAACCTAGAGTTTGTAATAGGGCCATAGCAAACTCTGTTAGATGGGATTGGCAGCGATGGGATTTTGCCGCGCGCGGCTGGGAGCTCTTGTAAAAGTAGTAAATCTATGTTCTCCTCACGACAGTCATTCAATACTGAATACAAACAAGGCTGAGAGCGTCTTATATTTATTTGTAGGCACTTGAAAACAATCATTTGACCATCGACTTAATGAACCGATCCTGGGCATCTCGCATGTGCTTGCACATCATGGAGTTGGCATTGTGCTTGTCACCGCACCTGTGACACTTAAGCGCGCTTTTATTTTCACAGGCAGTGGTAAGATGTGCACCTGCACAATTGGCGCACTTGGGCGCATTGGTGCACTTTTTACCATCAGTGTGCGTCCTGTGAGAGAGGCTACCGCAGACACCACATGGGAAGACGCGTTTCGCCTGAGCGAGCCTGAGGGACAGGAAGTCAACAGTGACGCGGCCGCGTGCAAGGAGAGCTTCCTCGATACCCTTATTGACCTCTATGATAGCGGTGGAAGGCGAACCTTCCTTCCTAATCAATTTAACCAGCTTCAAGCCGCCGCTGTTATTAATTAACTGCGGGGCTATCACAGGGTTTTCCATCAGATCAGACACCAGATCAGATTCAGATTTTTCGACAGGGATGCCGAAAATTGCCAACCTGGGCCTGAATGTCGGGTTTGGTAGGACTTTAAGTCCGTCAATGTTGGCGGTCTTAAATCCGTCCACAAACCGCTTTGATTCTGCAGAATTGGGAAAGTGAAGGACAAGTTTTTTGTCCTTCCCAGTTACCGCCGTCACATCACAACTCTTCAACTGTGGAGTCTTGGCAATTTTGGCTCTGATGGCCTCGAAAGATAAGTTGTCTGAGGCAATTTTTACATGGTTTACACTGTTCTTTAACGTTTGCGCGTAGGTTGAAAGCGCTGGCACTCTAGGGTGTACAGTTGTGGGTTGGTTGGACCTAATATGGATAGTAGAAGTATCTGGTTGGGGGATACTTTTAACGGGGTTAGGAGGAGAGGGAGGGTTGGCCAATCTTTTCCTAAGTTGGATGACCTCATTTTCAACTATTTTTACATTTTTTTTGAAGATTCTCAACACTTCAGTTTGTAAAGCGTTAAAAATACGCCTTACGTCGTCTTTCACTGAGTCAGATAACCCAGTGCGGGTGGTAGCAGGAAGGTTAGAGGCAGCGATATCCGCTACCTCATGAAAATTTTTGTTGAAAAGAGAATCTATCTCTTCCCAGCAGTCAGAGGATGCAGAATGGGTACAGGAAGGAATGGAAGTAGGGGCCTGGGGGATCTTACCTTGGGCAGTCCTATTAATAGGAGCGGAGTCCTCTTCGGCCACGGTCCCAGGACTTGTGGAGGGCTCCAAAGGTGGGAATGGGTCGTCAGCTGACATGGCCCGCGTCTGCATGCGAGTGATGACCATATTGTATCTTGTCTCTTCGTTGTTGTTATGGTAGTCAGTCGTTGTAAAAAAAATATATATATATATATATATTTTTTTTTTTAATTTTCTAATTTCTAGGCCAACGGGAGCGCCAATAACTTCTTCAGAGAAAATATCTTTATTTTACGGGGCTGCTAACCAAAATGAATGAAATAACTTCTTCAATGAATCGATTCGAATATATAACTTAACTTTTTGAAATATATTGGGTCAAATATGCTTTTTTTTGATTCAAATACTATTTGTTACAATTATAAATTGGCGCCTTAAATATATCCCTAATGATAATAGTACTTACATATGTACATAAGTATGTGTATATATATACACCTTAATAGTACAAAAGCTACATACCTATACTTTCGATATTTGCCGACCTATAATGAGGTATTGTTAACAATAGATTATTTAAGGAGCGACCCGCTCCAACACAATAGTTACAAAAACAACAAAATGAGTGGGGGGCGCATGATAGGGGGGGGGGGAGGGGGGGGGGGGGGGCAAAGGTGGCGTGATCGAAGCCAACCAATAGGAGAGCGCCATTCCAAAAAAAAAAAAAAGCAAACGGTGACAGAGATGAAAAAGAATTGATGACGCTCGTAACTGTACATAGAATAAACAGCATGTCTCTCTCACTGTGTAATACACGATGTTAATTTGGATTCTCGTTAATAGTAAAAACTTAATTTTTGGAACTATTATTTAGGACTCTTCAAATGAAGAGAAGAAATAATAAATTTCAGGTTTATGATGCATTAGTGCGCCATCTGTTATCAAAATACGAAACTATTATAGACGCGTGTGATTCTTAAAAAAAAAACAATTTCTACTGCCCTTACTTAGGTACCGATCGGGGTGACGTTCGGTGTAGAGCAACCACCACATTGCGATCACCTGAATCTCAGCCCTTGATTGGGAGATTTGTCGATTCATTTCATTACTGCCCTTACTGCAATGGAAAAATTAATGGGAGGGCCTGGGTCATCACTGGTGAACCCTCCCAGCAGTTTCGCCAGTTTAATATACCATTTCAGGTTTATACCATTTACGCATTTCAGCGAATATTGTCTTTTTTTCTTTGGCGAGACAGTGGGTCTCCGAAAAGACGGAACAAACAGAAATGAGGGTTGATATAATTTATTCTTTATTCATTGTTCTTGTTCCAAAATCACTTTATCAGGTACCGCTCAAAAAGACAACCTAATTTATGATAATTACAACAATGAATAATATGTGAAGGTTATTCACTTATTAAACAAAATGTTAACGCGGGATTCGATCCTGGTTCATGGCTGTCGGGAATCGAGGGTTTTAACCACTCGTCCACCGACTCTTCTTTTTTCAATATTAACTTGTGTGTGGAAAATAGCACAAAAGTGAAATTGTACTTGGATTAGATAATTTTTAGATGGTTACATTAAGAAAAAAAAACCATCCAATCGCGCAATTGAAAGTGGCTGTTGCTTGCTCCATCTGTCGGAATATATATCAACTAATCGTTGATTTTTAAATTATTTTCCATAATATTCGTCGTATATTCTTTCATTATAAATCCAGAGAAAAAAACAACCAGGTACGCGTTTCGAGCTGTTGGCACTCGTCAGCGCGGTGTAGGCTGTACTTCAACGACCAATGGCTATTTGAGGCCACGAGTACATGGTGGCGCCAACTGTAGTACAAACGTGATATTGTAATGGGTGGTTACATTGAGAAAAAAAATCATCTCCAGATCTCGCGGAAAGGAACTCAAGGGAATATTAATTTGTGCGCGTCTAATTAATTAACTAATTAAACTACAATTAGTTAAAATATTTCTATATAATCACTGAAAGGAAGATTCCACTCAACTCTCTCAACGATTATGCAGATTTTTTTTTAAATGTCTTTTTGACTTTATAAACTAAAGACTCAAAAATGTGATAAAACTGTTCACATAATCGCAAAGGCATAGCCTTAACCTTTTCATAGCAGTAAGGACAGTAGAAGTTTGATTTATATGTGAAAAGAAACATTCGCGTCTTAATGTATTCATTTGTTATATATAGATGGCGTGTTATTGCTTTGTATTAAAGTTTCTCTTAATGCAAAATTAATGGAAATAAATATATATATAGAGGTAAGGTGTATGTGTAAGGTAATCATTATAGCAGCTCGATGGAATAAACTGGCGAAACCGCTGGAAGGATTCAGCATTGATGTGACTCGGGAATCATTGTTCTACAAATTTAAGATACTCCGGCCAGTATATATATATATATTTATTACCTCGACGTTTCGACAAAAATATTTTGTCCTCGTCAGAAGCAAACAAAAATTAAAACTTTGGCAAGGCGTTGAGATTTACAGTTAAACCTGTCTATAGCGCCCCATCTTGGGACTCACCAAAATAGGGTGCTATAGACAGGTCATTTTTAATGTAAATCGCATTGTACTACGTATTTAAAATCCGGCGTAATAGAGAGGGAGGCGCTATTTAGAGGGGGCGCTATAGACAGGTTTAACTGTATAAATAAGTAACGCCTTGCCAAATGTTTTGTTTTTTGTTTGCTCCTGACGAGGATAAAAGATTTTGTCGAAACGTCGAGACAATAAAAAAGATTTACTAGCCGAAGTATCTTTAATTTGAAGAACTATGAATGCCGGCCAGGCAGCCTCTATCTTCAGAAATCTTTATCCATTTTTATTTTATTTTCAGCCTAACGTTTGTGCCGATTTATATTTTTGGTGAAATACAAAAATTTCTTGCAAATTTTAATTTCAATGGTGCCATAAGTTTTATGTCAGAATTAAGTGAATCTAAAACATGCCACAGTCGAATCACATACAGCTTTATTCCCGTGAAACACCCATTAACCACATAACAATACCATGGAATATATTTACCGAGAATCCTATTTATTTGAAAAGTTTCAGGATCTTTTCTTCACGCCTAAATACGAGATACGCCTAAACAACAACAACAACAAAAAACAGGCTATTAACAATATTTTTATGTAATAGAGACAAAGTAAGATATAAAAATGAAGTTAAAATTATAGAGCAAAAGGTAAAATGGAAATTTATTAAAATATATTTCTGAATATATATCATGGTGACTTATGGTTTATCCTTGGATATCATTGGAGAGGTTTTTAGATACAGTTATAGGATCTTACAGAGGCGCTCGCCCATGGGACGCTTGGTTGGACTCCAGGGCCGATCCATCGATCCCCGGAAGGGTCCGGTATTTTTAGCCGAGTATTGAACTTGGCTATAAATACCTGACGGTCCAGGCTGGACAGCCCCTCCAACTTCTCTATCGCACCCACTCCAGTGGTCGGGGGACCTTGATAAACTATCATGTTCATACTATGGTTCATACTTCGATGGAGCTATGAAGTTATTCTTTCGTCGGAATAAATCTAGCTAGAGGACGTATAAATGGCTGGTGATACTACCTACCATAGCGTTACTTATGATCTTGTTTGCTACCGTAGTTTTTCAGGCGTCAAAAAACTTGCCGAAATGTCTTCCTACGAGTTACTACATTTTTAAGACAACGTCTCTCTTCAAAGTGATTTCCTTTTATTGAATTCTAACTGGAATTCTAAAATTTAAAACATTTTTCTATGTTTTTAAATCGACACATATTGTAATATATTATTTTTGGAGTTGAAGAAAGTTGATTCTAAATGGAATATATGCTTTATATTTTAAAGATACCACGTGTTTTTTTATTCCATCTAAAAAATAAAATTGTGCAAAATATCTTTCACGCGCTTTCATCAAATCGACTTATAGGGTTATGTGAGTTGACGAAATGACCTCTAAGACCAATTCTGTCAAAAATGGTCACGCAATCTCTTGTTTACTGGATTCCAACGCTAACAGCTCTTTCTATGAATCCTTTACTACGTAGTCAGGTTTTCCTCTATGAGCTTAAGAAAAAAATATCTTAAGACAATTTCTTCTGAAAAAGGTTACAAGAACTTTTGTTTATGGATTTCTACTTAGGGAATCTTAATTGTGCTAGTATACCTTTTCCAAAGCAATCTCCAATCAACTTTAAGATTTCGTATGAGCTCTGGAGAAAATGACTTCTGAGACAAGTCCTTTAATCTTATGATTTAGTCTCAGTGAATTTTATTGATATCCCTCCAAATCGTGCGAGTTTTCCATGCGTCTTAGAGGCCGAGGAGGAACATAGCCGCTAAGGAGAGCCGGATCTTAGAAGCCCCACGTGCCACTGCAGTACGATGGGTATCACAAACGGACTATTTCGAGAACACTCCAAATCCTGGGGAAACTGAAGTGGTTGCTATGGTGACGCAATCAATTCTCCAGGTGACACAGGTCGTCGTCGTCTTCCCTGTCGACATTTGACAACCTCCCGTCCCCAATATCTTCTTCTTCACGCTCTTTTATATAAAATCTCTTTCCCGCGCTCCTCCATTTATTTAAGTGTTATCTTTATTTACACATTTCCCCTCCATACATTATTTCTCTTTCTACACTGGCTTCTTCACGCTCTTTTATATAATCTCTCGCTTGCTTTTCCATTTTTTAATTGCTATCTTTATTTACATATTTCATATACACATTCTTTCTGTTTCTACACTGGCTTCTTCACGCTCTTTTATACAAAATCTCTTTCCCTCGCTCTTCCATTTCTTTAATTGTTATTTTTATTTACATATTTCCGCAATATATTCTTTCTGTTTCTCTACACTGGCTTCTTCACGCTCTTTTATACAAAATCTTTTTCCCTCGCTCTTCCATTTCTTTAAGTGTTATCTTCAATTACATATTTCCTCTATACATTCTTTCTCTTTCTACACTGGCTTCTTCACGCTCTTTTATATAAAATCTCTTTCGCTCGCTCTTCCACTTCTTTAAGTGTTATCTTTATTTACATATTTCATATATACATTCTTTCTGTTTCTCTACACTCGCTTCTTCACGCTCTTTTATACAAAATCTCTTTCCCTCGCTCTTCCATTTCTTTAAGTGTTATTTTTATTTACATATTTCCTCCATACATTCTTTCTGTTTCAACACTGGCTTTTTCACGCTTTTATATAATCTCTCTCGCTTGCTTTTTCCTTTTTTTAAAAGTGTTATCTTCATTTACATATTTCCTCCATACATTCTTTCTGTTTCTACACTGGCTTCTTCACGCTTTTATATAATCTTTTGCTTGCTTTTCCATTTTTAAATTGTTATCTTTATTTACATATTTTCTTTATACATTCTCTCTGTTTCTACACTGGCTTCTTCACGCTCTTTTATATAATCTCTCGCTTGATTTTTTTCCATTTTTAAAAAATGTTATCTTTATTTACACACACATTTCCTCCATACATACAAGTACTTGTATTTTTACATACTTGTACTTTCTGTTTCTACACTGGTTTAAACTTCTATATAATCTCTCTTTTAGATTTTAAATGTACTCATTATTTGTCCATATGTCTTCCACGCATTTTATTTCTGTTTCCACATTGGCTTCTCGAATCGAACCCCGACTAGCTATGCCTCAGAGAAGATAACTCTAAACCGATATAAATATTGGACAACCTAAGTATATATTACCGCGCCATCTTTAAGAGAGAATATGAACAATTTTCATCAATTGCGTTAGTATGCGATAGTAACCAGAGCACAAGCTACCAGATATTATATCTCTAAAAAATAAAATTAATTAAGCACGAAAGTTTATTTTAAAAAAATAAACTCCTACTATCCTTACTGCGATAGGAAAATATTAAGAAGGCTTGGCTCATCAGTGGAGAACCCTCCTAGCGGTTCTCCAATTCAATCCATGAGAAATCGCTTTTTAGAGTTCTAATACTGTATTGTAAGATTCTGCCTATATATGCTACACTGAAGAATGGAATCTCAGTTATGGTATTCATGGGAAAACTAAGAACCTAAGCTATGAGGACAAGAGAATTACATATACATATTTTGATAACAGATGGCGCGCTAGTGCATCATATACATATTTATAAAATTAATTATACTCAAATATACTATGCGCCACCTATATAGAATCAATATAACCATTATGCCCGACTCTATCCTTATAGCATTGACAATATATGGATCTCCCAATGTTATTCTTTATTAAAACTTGGTGGTGCGCACTCAAGGAATGAGCTTCGTTCTTCAATCAGAATATGCCAAAAAGAGGTGAAACAGTTAAAATTAAGACTTAAGATAAAAAACTAAAATAAAAAAAGTGGATTCAAAATTATAGACGGTGGGAGTTACCACCCGTTGATACACTGTGGTTCCTGAACAGTTTAGTTGGGCCTTAGTAAACTCTTCAAACCGCTCGAAGAATGTACACCACTAATGGGACATTCACTCTCTTCCAATATTGGTCATTACAGTATAGGAACTCTAGTTTAAACGGTGATCGGGGTGCATGGATCAATCTGATCTGCTCAATGGACAAGACACCACCACCAATAATTAAAGTAGGATAAAAATAGATGACATTATATCATCACTGCGACACGTGTCAACACACGTTCTAGACTTTTTTCTTCGAGTGAGAACACACCTTCGACTGAATAGAACTTCTCATAGATCCTACACTCACTCAGTCTGGATATTGATGGAGATATGGAAGGAAGGCTGAGAATAGCCATTTATGATGAGTTAAGTCCCGTTGTCAGTACTCTTTATTCGAGGCCTGGTAAACACTACGTTTCAGCAGGATAAAGTACGACCATATGTTGCCGATATTGTACAGACCTTCCTATAAACAGAAAATGTTAGACTGCTGCCCTGGCCAGCACGTTCTCCTGATCTGTCGCCAATAGAAAACGTCTGGTCAAAGGTTGTCGAGCTACTGGCTCGCTGGTCACCCACAAGTCACTACTGTCGATGAACTGTGTGTTGAAGCTGCATGGGAAGCTGTACCTACCATCCAATCTCTGTTTGTCTCAATTCCCAGGTGTATAACTACTGTTATTGCTAAAAGATGTGGTATTTCTGATTTCTCAGGATCCATACCTACACATTTCTTGAAACCTTAATCACTTGTTATTCCCAGTATAATGTATTTATCCAATAAATATCATATTATAATAGTATTTGCATTTCTTTCAGGTGTAGCATTTTCAATGGTCTCAGTAGTGTAATTAAAAAACATTAATAAAGTTACGTATGAATTTGATTTATTTTAAAATTGTTCACTTCCTCTTAGAATAATTCTTGTAATTAATCAGTGCATCCTAAAATATTTTTAGCAAATACCTAAATGTAAAAAAAAATCTATTTTAAATAAATCTAATGGATTTCTACCGAAAGAGATTTCCAAAAAAAAAAAACAATCTGGAGTTTTCTCCACAATCTTCTAAAAATAGTAGAGTTGGGTAAACAGCTTGGTGATTGGATATTCCACAGAGGTGGTGGCTTCAAAAATAAACTCTGTAGCCATCCAAGTATAGCAAAACCACAGGCTCTGGTGCAACAATCCTTGTATGAGAACACATATATCGGCTTTAACACCTAAATCTATATTTGTAAAATCGATATTCTCCAGTTCCAAATACAATTTTAGTACCAAAACTAATCAAAGTAATGAATATTTAATTTAACAATAAGAAAGCCCAACGCTCAAAACAATTTTTTTCAGTCTCAAATAAAATTTTAGTATCAACCCCCCCCCCCCCCTAATCAGAAATTTTATATAAATAATATATTCCCATAATAGTTTCAGACAGAGTTTTCTAGTTCCAGGCTTCATTGATTTTTTATATTTAATTATACAACAAAATAGTCGCTATTGTATTAATACAATTTTGTCCATAGTTCATTTTCTACTAAATACAATTTTACATATATACTCTTATAATTATATATTTCTGTCGTTTCTTTTCCTTTAAATACAAATCTCCTAATATATGTAAATATGCAGATATGTATATAAACAATTCATATTATTATACGTTTTCTATTGTTCTCCTGTGGAAGGGCAGTAATGCTAGAAAGCTCGACAAAATAATAAAAAAACTTTGAAAGAAACCTTTCACCTTATGATTTCGCGCTTTTATAAGTAATTGACGATATTAAAGACCCTTTTATAGCGCTCTAAAAATAAGCATTGCTTTATAATATTTTATAAATCTATAAATATAATAAAAACTACCTGATTTAAGAGGAGTAGAATAAAAAAAAATACATATTTACATATCTACAGAAAGATTTCAGCCGGTCAACGGGAAGAGAAAATATCTTTATTTTACGGGGCTGCTAACCAAAATGAATGATTTTTGAGCCCCGATGGACGCATAAAGCGGAATATATACAAAGCATAGTTGGAGGGGCCTGGGGATGGGTGGCCAGGGATCATCGCCAGGTGAGGCCAGGAGAGCCGGGATGTAGAGGAGGACCGGGGGGGAGCAGGGTGGTGATCCGCGGAGTTCAGGAGGTGGCAGGGACGGGTTCAATGGTGTTGAAGCAGGCGTAGCAGGTTTGTAGCAGGCAGACAAGCCGCAATGCACGATGTAAAGTATCAAGGTGCTGCACGCAACCAAGGCTGTTCAAAAAGGTTAGATTCCCCAGGCCGGGGAAAATAAAAGAAAGACTGCTGTTGTTTAAATAAGAATATTAGATAAAGCGAGAATGATTCAGCAGCTGATGGGAAAAGATAGATTATTATTATTTTTTATTTATTTATTTATTTATTATTATTATTTTTTTTTTTTTTTTTTGTAAAAATGAATATATTAAAGTTTTGGATAAGATTACTGGTGAGGGTACCAGTGCTAAGACGACCAACCAGAAAAGTACACCATGGATTGCATAGCGCGTTCAAATGAGTCGCTGCGTAAGTCAATTTCTCGAGCAGCCCGCGCCGTCGAATCGCCAAACCATTTGCCCTCTGTCCTTGGGTTACAGAGACAGCGTCAGGGGCGATCACATACGCAGGGCAGGTCGCGAAACCGATCTTAAACAGCGGCACAGGCCAAAGTTACGTCTACGAGCAGCCGCCAATGACCGGTGTTAACCATGAGGTGAGGAGTCCGAGTCATTCAGGTGATCGGAATCCTCCGCGCGGACGCGTGGCTTAAGTCTATCAGAGGCCTTTAGGAACTCCAGGCAGGCTCGCCAAGTGCTCCTGTTGAAAATAAAGTCTTTGAGTGACCGCGGAGTGTACCCTAATTCTTCTGCACAGGTGGAAAGAAGGGGGAATCTAAGGGCATCAAGGCTGCTGCACTCAAGCACGATGTGAGACAGAGTTTCTTCCCTGTCGGCGTCGCAGTAAGGGCAGGAAGGATCGTCAATGACGCCTATCCTGTGGGCGAAACTGTCCGTCCACGTGTGTCCCGTTAGCAGGCCTACCACAATGTGCTCGCTAGGGACGATGTACGCATACCTTTTGTCTAAAAGACTCATTGGAGTAAAGCCAAAGCGGGTGTGGATAGAAGGAGCTAGAGAGAGGAATCTGCTTTCCCATGCTTCACGCGCCCGGCCGTAGATTGCCGATTTTACAAACGACAAAGGAGCGAGTTTGTAACAGCTTGGGTCAGCAGACTCAGCACCCCGCTTTGCGAGTGTGTCCGCAATGTCATTACCCACGTTCCCACTGTGGCCCTTGATCCATTGTATGGTGCATCTGTTCCCATTGCGATTCAATCGCGAAATCAGTAGCAGAGCTCTGTCGATAAGGTAATTACCAGTCTTAGAGTTCAGAACTGACTTCACGACTGAGAGGTTGTCCAGGAAGAATCCTAAAGTTAGATGATTAGGTAAAGTGGTTGCGTTTTCAAGAGCCTTAACCAATCCAAGGGCTTCCGCCTGAAAGACAGAACAATGAGGGGACAGAACATGAGATTCACGTATTTCAGGTGCACAATCGAGACAAGAGAACCTGTACACGCCGGCGCCAACTCCATCTCTGGTTTTGGAACCATCTGTATAGTATGCCACGTGGAAGAAAAGAGCAGGAATATTACTGGGAGCGGAGTAATAGGGGGGGTAGGGGAGAGGATGTGGAAAGGGAGGAGGCTCGAGTGGAATTTCAGCGTCAACCAATCCATACTTTTTAAGGTATAGCTCAGTTTTAGCCAAGATTTCCAGATCGAGAGGAAGGACTCTGGAGAGGGAGATTAGAGCAGCGTTGCTGGTTGATCTGAAAGCTCTACAAGCTCTCACTAGGAAAGGCCTTTGAGCACTCAGTAGAACATTCAAGGAGCGTTGAGAAAGATTAGGAAACCAAACCGCCGAGGCATAGGCAATGGCCGGAACAACCACTTGCAGATACAGAGTTCTCAAGGCGCGGTAACCAAAACCAAAGTTGAGATTAGCGGCTGCGGTCAAACGCGGCAACATGCCGCGGACCTTGGCGCAGACTTCAACTACGTGCTGGTAGAAAGATAGACGTTGATCAAATCTCACTCCCAGCACCTTAATTGAGTCGCACCATTGGATTGGCCGTCCGTGGATAACCAGATCCCGGCGCGGTTCAGGCAGTCTCCCGTGTAGTCTGAGGAGAACCATAGCCTGGCACTTCCCCACGCTGAGTTCCAGTTTATGCAAACTGCACCACCTAGCGATCATATCTATGGTGTGTTGGGCCGCGGGAAGTTGACTAGGTCGGCATCCCGAGACCACCACGACCAGATCATCCGCGTAGGCTTGCGGGAAAACATTATTCCTGTAGTCCAGCGTGAGGAGTTCATCAAAGACAATATTCCAAAGGAATGGGCCGAGAACTGAACCCTGGGGACATCCTTTGGAAATTCGTCTCGACATAGTACAACCATTCATAGATAGTCTCACAACACGGTTACATAGAAACGAGTTTATCAGGTGATAAATGTTTCTGGGACAGACGCTTTTGTGCAACGCTCTCAAGATACTGGAGTGGAGCACGTTGTCAAAAGCGCCTTTAACATCAAAAGAAAGAAGAAGACAAGATTTCCTATTTTTAATCGTCCGGGTTATAGTAGATTTTAGATTTAAGAGTGCGGCTGTAGTAGATCTACAAGGCTTAAATCCGAACTGGTTTGGAGGCGCTTTACACATCCTATCGGCCATCCACGACAGCCTAGCAAGAATTAGACGCTCAAGGATCTTGCCCAAACCAGGCAGCATCGTGATTGGACGGTGTGATGCGAGAAAGTCCTCCCCACTTCGCTTGGGGACGAGAACGACGTCCCCCAGCTTCCATGTAGATGGAAAGTGGCCAGTGGTTAAACACATGTTGAAAATACTTAGAAAAAACGTCCGAAAATGTTTAACTAGTTTTACGATAAGAAGAGGTGGCATGCCATCACTACCAGGAGAAGAAGATAAGTTTACCTTATCCGCTGTCAACAACAACTCGTTATCTGTAAACAAAGGGTCGTTATCAGATGACGATGCGATGACTTTGCTTAAATCTTTGTGTTCTAACATGGTATCGGGCGGGACGCGGCCGAAATAGTAATCTAATACGTGATTTAATGTGTCCCGCGGACCTTCAGTGAAGCCGCTACCAACTGGGAGAGCTGAGAGGGGTTTGCGCTTAAAATTTCCCTTGATGAAACTGTAGATTCCACCCCAAGGGCTGATTTCGCAACGCGAGCAGGCTGCCCTCCATGCTTCTTTCTTAGCCAGTCTCCTCGCACGGCGATATCTTGCCTTCAGTCTTTTGTAAAAGACCTCCAGCACACCCTTAACGACACCGCGTGCCTTTATAAAGGCCCGCTGTGCCTTTTGAGTGGCTCTTTTGAGAGGATTCAAATCAGATTTCCACCAAGAGATGGACTTGAGGTATTTATCACTTCTGGGACGGGATGGAATGGTGTTTAGACATGTGTGAAAAATCTCTTCGCCGAGTAAATTAATTACATCGTCGAGGGAGGATGAGTCACGCACATTTTCTAAAAAAAGATTAATATTTTCTATTTTTTTGCTGAAATGTTCAAAAACTCTAACCCAGTCAGCGCGACCAAAGCTGAAGTATATTTGGCTAAATTTGTTTAATTTAAATCTGGTGTTGTCCTGTGAAGAGGGAGCAAAATTGAGGTTAAAGACGAGGCGTTTATGGTCAGACAACTCCTGGTACTCAGGATGCCAATCGGTAACGCTATTTACAAGGCCAGCACTACAGCAAGTGACGTCGATGGAAGAAGAGCGGTTGCCCTCCTCCCACGTCACCGCGCCGTGAGTGTTGAGCACATGCAAATAGTTGGCATCAATAAAGTTTTCAACTAGATCTCTCTTAGGTGAGTGATGCCTGAGGAGCAGAGGTTTATCCGACCACCTAAAAGATTCAACATTTAGATCGCCGCAAAAAATGACCTCGTCATAGTTCAGAGAATTAAGGCTAAAATTTATCTTATCGAGAAGAGGGGAGGGATCACATGATGGCGGAAGGTAAACATTACAAAGAAGAATACTTTTACCACTCAATTCACACATGACAAACACGACATTAACACTGGACAAATGAGACAAATGGACAAATTTAAGGCTAGGATTTACTACAATGACCATAGCTCCCAACCTAGAGTTTGTAATAGGGCCATAGCAAACTCTGTTAGATGGGATTGGCAGCGATGGGATTTTGCCGCGCGCGGCTGGGAGCTCTTGTAAAAGTAGTAAATCTATGTTCTCCTCACGACAGTCATTCAATACTGAATACAAACAAGGCTGAGAGCGTCTTATATTTATTTGTAGGCACTTGAAAACAATCATTTGACCATCGACTTAATGAACCGATCCTGGGCATCTCGCATGTGCTTGCACATCATGGAGTTGGCATTGTGCTTGTCACCGCACCTGTGACACTTAAGCGCGCTTTTATTTTCACAGGCAGTGGTAAGATGTGCACCTGCACAATTGGCGCACTTGGGCGCATTGGTGCACTTTTTACCATCAGTGTGCGTTCTGTGAGAGAGGCTACCGCAGATACCACATGGGAAGACGCGTTTCGCCTGGGCGAGCCTGAGGGACAGGAAGTCAACAGTGACGCGGCCACGTGCAAGGAGAGCTTCCTCGATACCCTTATTGACCTCTATGATAGCGGTGGAAGGCGAACCTTCCTTCCTAATCAATTTAACCAGCTTCAAGCCGCCGCTGTTATTAATTAACTGCGGGGCTATCACAGGGTTTTCCATCAGATCAGACACCAGATCAGATTCAGATTTTTCGACAGGGATGCCGAAAATTGCCAACCTGGGCCTGAATGTCGGGTTTGGTAGGACTTTAAGTCCGTCAATGTTGGCGGTCTTAAATCCGTCCACAAACCGCTTTGATTCTGCAGAATTGGGAAAGTGAAGGACAAGTTTTTTGTCCTTCCCAGTTACCGCCGTCACATCACAACTCTTCAACTGTGGAGTCTTGGCAATTTTGGCTCTGATGGCCTCGAAAGATAAGGTGTCTGAGCCGATTTTTACATGGTTTACACTGTTCTTTAACGTCTGCGCGTAGGTTGAACGCGCTGGCACTCTAGGGTGTACAGTTGTGGGTTGGTTGGACCTAATTTGGATAGCAGAAGTATCAGGTTGGGGGATCATTGTAACGAGGTTAGGAGGAGAGGGAGGCTTGGCCAACCTTTTCCTAAGTTGGATGACCTCATTTTCAACTATTTTTACATTTTTTTTGAAGATTCTTAACACTTCAGTTTGTAAAGCGTTAAAAATACGCCTTACATCGTCTTTCACTGAGTCAGATAACCCGGTGCGGGTGGTAGCAGGAAGGTTAGAGGCAGCGATATCCGCTACCTCATGAAAATTTTTGTTGAAAAGAGAATCTATCTCTTCCCAGCAGTCAGAGGATCCAGAATGGGTACAGGAAGGAATGGAAGTAGGGGCCTGGGGGATCTTACCTTGGGCAGTCCTATTAATAGGAGCGGAGACCTCTTCGGCCACGGTCCCAGGACTTGTGGAGGGCTCCAAAGGTGGGAATGGGTCGTCAGCTGATGTGGCCCGCGTCTGCAGGCGAGTGGTGACCATCTTGTATCTTGTCTCTTCGTGGTTGTTATGGTAGTCAGTCGTTGTAAAAAAAAAAAAAATTATATAAATATATATATATTTTTTAATTTTCTAATTTCTAAATAGTTAAAAGGTCAACGGGAAACAACAACAATGGTTTATATAGGGAAAGCGGCGACATCTGGCGGTCGACATTACAGAGTAGTTTAAAAAAATAGAATTTTGAAATAACTTTTTGTATAACATGGATTTGCGGGAGGATGGTATTCTTGTACCAAAAGTGGGGCACACACTCATCCTTCAAAAATATATTAAAACAATGTTTTTGTACATAGAGTTATATAGGAAGCTAAACTATATATATATATATATTTTTTTTTTTTTTTTTTTGCACGATTATTTTTCAAATAAAACAGTTTTTTATATTGTCCTTACTGCGATTAAAAATATTGTGAGGGCCTGGTTTCATCAGCGGTGAACCCTCTCAGCGGTTTCGCCAGTTTAGTCTGCCATAACGTTCTAATAATGTATTCGACTATTCTGCTGTTTTTATAACCGGCACTAAAGAAGGATATCATAGGTTAAGGTATTTGAGAAAACCTTTGGCAGATAAGTGCAACCTATATATTTATAATCATCATCCTAAGTTGAAATGATATACAGCACACAGTAAAACCTATCCTGGTAGTTTCCTATTGATTTCAAGTAAAATTGCACTCGCAAATTAGGTTGAACAAATTTGATGACAATAAACCAAAAACTTCTTTCTTATGCAAATTCAATGTATCTTTTAATATAGGGTATTCCACACATTTATCCTTTATAGCCTTAAACATATAGATGAGAACATGTTTGTGACAAGGTCAGGGGCCCAGGAAAACTGAATTAATGAGACAGTTTTCACATAAGATTGCCTTCTAAAATAGAGACACCTTTCCTAGACAGGTTTTACGGGAATTGACATTTGTTGGAAAAATGGAGTCACAAGCCAACACTCACTCGGAACACGTGTTGGTCATCCAGCTAGGTTTACATTGAAAGTCAATGAAGGAAACAGTGGTACAAACAGTCGACAGCCATCGATTCTTGCATTGGACACTTTTTTTCTGAAAAGAAAATTGCTTTAATGACCCCTATGACTATTGCAAAAGTCCTATTCCAAAAGTGTGTTTAAGTAACCACACGGTGCTCTGGCATACTTGTAAGTACAAAAAAAAAAGTTAGAATTGTTTTCTACATGTATAGACATGTGGTGCACTTCCAGTAAAAGCAATCTTTTACTGCCCACCATGATTGTCATGGCCTACTTGAGATAAGTACCATCTCCACGAAGACTTAACAGCAAAGTAAATCAATTTATGTAAGAGCGAATAAAAAACATCATATTGCCACGTGGAAAATTAGGGAAGACAAAAACTTCAGGAGGAAACAACAATTTATTCAAGGCAAGGACAAACTATCAAAAATAAACAAAAGATAAGCCACGAGGGAAATTTACAGAGTCGCAAGATATAAAACATAAAAATGACCACTCTGTTAAATAAAAAATAATAAAATTAAGAAATACTATGTTACAATATTATAATATATAAAAAACCAAATTGTGTTTTGTGCTTTTATCTAGAAATCATAACAAGTATTTTGGCCTTTTGGTCGTTCTAAAGAAAGTAGTTTTGAAATAACTATTGCACAAAAAAATTAAGAGATTTTGTATCAAATTGATGACTAGATAAAAAAATAGATACATCACCTACAAAACACGCTACATTGATTACCTCCTGTATTTTGATTTGCATAAGTAGTTGGAGAATTAAATTGCATAATCCTCTTTGTTTTTAAAATAATGTCCATTAATTATTAATGAGAGCGAACGAATAATTCGTGTGGAAACTTTATTGGGCTATGAATATTCAAAATTTGACCGTTTTTTTTTTCTTATCTGAGGAAATAGAGTCTCTTCGTCAAAACTTTTATTTTTTAATATGAGGAGGAAGGTTCATAAATAATTTTTTTATGCTTGATCGTTAAAAAAATTATTATTTCAGGTAAATCATTCCGCTAAGACAGGTATTTCTCCTCAATCAGGATCCTCCAATGTTATAGCCATAGTCTGGGGGTGAGACTTGGTTATCTTCCTTGGTCCATTTGGTATACTTTCTTAGAATTTTCATGGGAAAGTTTAATGCGATGGTGATACCTTGTCTTCCACAGCTGTTGACCTAATAGTAGGTTTATCCGTCTTTAGAACCCATTTCTAACTACAATGACAGTGAGTGTTCCCCTTCATATTAGGATAGAGTTGGAGACTTATCCCCCGGTCTCTGCACGGTGGCTTCCTCCTGGCTTAGCCGCTCTAGGAGGTTGTCCCCACTCGGCCATGTGCGATTTTCCTATCCTAGGAAAAAGAGAATTTAGAGCAGACATGCGCCTGTTATTTGAACCATACATAGTATACTGATTTCGCCTGTATTGGGCAAAACAAGAGAGAGAAATGACGCGAATGTTTCTTTTCACATATAAACCAAACTTCTACTATTCTTACTGCGATGAAAAAAAATATTGGGAGGGCTTGGCTCATCAGTGGTAAACCCTTCCAGCGGGTCGCCAATTTAATCTACCAGACCACTTCTTTAGAGCTCTAAAACTGAATTGAATCATTCTGTTTTATAGACTAAACTGAAGAGTGGAATATGGACTATGGACATAAGGTTTTAGGACAGTAGAATTACATTTAAACATTTGCATCGAGCAATTCTCTCACACAAACATTTTTTCATTGCAGTAAGGACAGTAGAAGTTTGATTTATTTGTGAGAAGAAACATTCGCGTCTTAATGTATTCATTCGTTATATATAAATGGCGTGTTATTGCTTTGTATAAACTTGTAAGCAGACTTGTATAGACTCTACGTCGTAGTAGAGAAGCTCAACGTGATCAGTGTGTTGAGGGAACCAAAAAAATGGACTCATATAGCCATTTAAGAACATTTTAGATTAATTGAGGAGGGGCTGGAATAGCCCGAGTATACTTCTAGTTCCATACTGAGCCTGACTATGGACAAAACCTTGCTATACGTCATCGGGTTTATTTGTATACTTCAAATATCCTTGTTGTCCAATTATTTTATACTTCTTTATCTATATCGTATATATTCTCAGACAGTATATTGGAATAAATGACGTTATCTTGATGAAACTGGACTTCGTCCTGCCTGGGTGTAATTGATTCTCAATGAAACTTTGTCTTGTTTGTGATTATATGATGGCGCGTTAAAGTTTATCTACATTTTAAGGGTGTTACAGACAGAGGGTTGACCACTGATGAGCCAGTCCCTATCATTATTATTATCATTGCAGTATAAGGGCAGTAGTAAATATAGTTTAAAAATAAAAACATTCAAACACACAAGTCATAAATATTTCAAATTTCCAATATATACATGTAAATATGATAATCAATATACTCAGAGAGAGAGAGATAGAAAATATTTTAATTGTTTTTGCGCGCGTTTTAAATATTTAAAATAGGAATTCGTTTTTTTTTTTCGGATATCAAAGGTCAATTATTTTTACTTTAAATTCCCTATAAAATATGAATAATAGAGTTTATATGTTTAAATTTGGCGCCCGCGTTTGGATATATTGAGGAATATTTTGAAATGGTAAAATTTATAAGTATATTGAATATATAAATGCCTTTCACGTTTACAGAATCATTCTTAATATTATTTGATATATTTTTAATATAATGTAATTTTTAAAACATGAAATAATAAATTATATAGAGAATTAACTTTTTTTTTCAAATATATTCCTTAAATTATACAAAAAATAATTTAAAAAAGAAAGATAGAGAATACGTTTGAATAATAAAATAAATAAATTTACCCTATTTGGAGATGCAACCCTTAATTTACTTAGCTAATATAATTTTTCTTACATAAAAATATAGTCACTGATATATATATATATATAAACATTTGTACTTAACTCAAATCAACTTGTTGTCTTACTTGTCAATAGAAATATTTCTACTACAAAATATCTTTTGGCGCCATTTTATTTCTTTTGGCGCAGACGATATTTTTAATTAAATAGTTGGGGGAAAAATATTCGTCTCTAGTTAATTAATTAAAACAATATTAAACAAACTTATTTTTGTAATTTTAAAAACGTGTGCTTATATTATTAAAAAACGTATATATAATTGTATTTTTATAAAATTAATATTTATGAAGTTTTTAAATGTTTCGATTTTTTTTTCAAATATAGGGGAGTAACCTTTCTCTCTTTTAAATGTTTAAACGATATCAATTTCTTTAAATCTTTATTTTTTTCTTCTTCTTATAAAGTAAGTTCAAATCTATATTTTAGAAGCTGTTGATAAAATAAATGGATATTGATTCTGTTTTCAAAAGTTAACCCTATATACATTAACACAAAGTAATAACGCGCCATCTATACATATAAAATGAAAGGATTTAAATGCACGAATGTTTCTTTTATACATAATATAATTTGAATGTAATTCTACTGTCCTATAAGCTTATGCCCATAGTTTTCTTGAAAACCATTTCTGAGATTCCATCCTTCAGTGCTGCGTATATAAGAAGAATCGTCCAATACAGTATTAGAGCTCTGAGAAGCGGTCTGGTGGATTAAATTGGCGAAACCGCTGGGAGGGTTCACCACTGATGAGCCAAGCCCTCCCAATATATTTTTTCATCGCAGTAAGGGCAGTAGAAGTTCATTTTATGTATAAAAGAAACATTCGTGCTTTTAAATCCTTTAATTTTATACCTATATATATTATTTTTTAAATGACTCGTTGAATTTTCTCTTATATCAGTTTTATATAAATTTACATTTTATTATAACATATAAAGTTGCGGGAGGATGATAATCATCTACCTAAAGTGGCACCTTTCTCTTACAAAATGCTTTAAAAAAGGCGAAAAATGTATTTTGTGTGTGTTATCACCTCAGTACAAAACGAAAATTTGATAACACCAATTTTGGCAAATTATTAAGAGTTTAAACATTTTAAGGCAAAATCAAGCTTTTAAATCTTAACGAGAACAGAGAACTGTGTAGAAAAGAAATGTCTGGCAATATCTACAATCAACATAATATTTATAAAATTTGATATCTAGAGTATCATATTAGGTTTTTTTCATGTTGAAAAAATTACATGATACACTTTTGCAACGATATTTTGGCCAAAGATTGGCTTAGCCACATGTCTAGTTAAACAGTTCTTTGGAAAATTAGGAAGATTCCAAGAATCCCTTGCCTATATTATTATATGAAATTTTGTCCCGGACTGGCAAGAACCATAGCCCAAGACAATAGTATTCAGTTGGGTGTTTTTTTCATTTGTGACAAAGTTGTTACCGATTCAATCAAATCTGTATATCATGGTGTCGGTCTTGGCTCTCTTTATCAAATCGGTCGAATTGACCAAAACCGCCCCTGTACTGATGAGAACCATAGCCCAAAATAATGGTCTTCAGGTGGATGGGTGGGTGTTTTGTCTTATGTCACAAAGTTGTTATCGATTCAATCAAATCTGTATATCATGGTGTCGGTCTTGGCTCTCTTTATCAAATCGGTCGAATTGACCAAAACCGCCCCTGTACTGATGAGAACCATAGCCCAAAACAATGGTCTTCAGGTGGGTGGGTGTTTTGTCTTATGTCATAAAGTTGTTACCGATTCAATCAAATCTGTATATCATGGTGTCGGTCTTGGCTCTCTTTATCAAATCGGTCGAATTGACCAAAACCGCCCCTGTACTGATGAGAACCATAGCCCAAAACAATGGTCTTCAGGTGGATGGGTGGGTGTTTTGTCTTATGTCACAAAGTTGTTATCGATTCAATCAAATCTGTATATCATGGTGTCGGGCTTTGCCTCTCTTTAGTACTGGGGCGGTTTTGGCCAATTCGACCGATTTGATAACTCCTCTTGTAGGATGTTATGGAATAGAAACCGCCTCTGTACTGATGAGGGCCATAGCCCGATACCATGATATACAGATTTGATTGAATTGGTAACAACTTTGTGACAAAGGGCTAAAACACCCACCTGGAGACCATTGTTTTGAGGGCTATAGTTCTTGCCAGTCCGGGACAAATTTCATATAATAATATCAGCAAGGGATTCAAAGAATCTTCCTAATTTGCCAAAGAAGTGTTTAACTAGTACATGTGGCTAAACCAACCTTTTGGCAAAAATATCGTTGCAAAAATATATCGTGTAAATTTTTATACATACAAAAAACCTAATATGATACTCTGAATACCAAATTTTATCAATATTACGTTGATTGTAGATATTGCCAGACATTTCTTTCTTTTGCACACAGTTCTCTGTTCTCATTAAGATTTAAGAGCTTTATACTTAGAATGTCTAAACTCTTAATAATTTTTTTCTCTTCCCTTTTAATAATAATGGAACAATTTTGATGTAAAAATTTGATTGAAATGTTTTTTTTTATTATTATTTTTTTTATCTCTTTATCCTTGTTAATATCATATGACTATTCTCTACGGCCTAAAATTATTGTAAATATGTCTAGATCAGGGGTCGGTAAACTTTTGAGTCGGAAGAATCAAAATTACAATTTACAAAATTTCAAAGTTTTTAAAGAGCCCCACATTTTTTCTTGCCAACAATAAATAGTACTCGCATAAATTCTATTTGCGTATGGAACTATATAAAGAGCCGCATGTGGCTCGCTAGCCGCAATTTGCCGACCCCTGGCATAGACAAATGTCATACATGTATGACAGCGCAAGTATTTCTAGGGAGACTTAGCGCTTTAAATTGAAATAAATAAATTACTCAATATGCTACAAATAAAATCCAAAAGAAAAGTGTGGGAGAATAAAATACCAAACGAAGTAGTTACATTTGTTAACTAACCTATACGCAAAATGTTCTTATCGCCAAAACCTTTCCAACAAATTTTCTCTATTTAATCTTTCGGTAATTACACTTAGTCGTCTGGTACGTAAAAGAAGAAGGAGAAAAAGAAAGGAAGAACGTATTCATTTAAGACAATTTATGTTTAATTTGTCATGGCAAGTTAGATCAAATCCCCAATCTAACTTATCCATTTGAGAGAAAAAAACAATAAAAACTTTTCTCACTAATGGATATACTACTTTTAGAACTTTTCAAATTTAAACTTCAATTAACCATTTGTAATTGGTTAATCGAGGAAAATTATTTTCAATTTCGATGTTAATTGAAGGGAAATGAAAATATAGCTTCTTTTGATTACTAGTTAAAGGTCTTATATAAGATGTTTAATAGTTAATTTTGTATCGATTTATAGTTTTTTGTGTTTATTATTAATTATATGTGATTTAAATATATGTTATGAAAAATTTGTTTGTTGGTAGATAAAGGGTTAATAAGATAAAGGATTGATAAGATAAAGGGTTGAAGGTGCAGTCGTGATAAAAGAAAAATAATTATTTACCATCTCAAGTAGTTTTATTATTATTTTTAATTACTTGAAGAAAAATTACACTTTAGTTATATTCAAAATTATATAGAATTTTTGAAGTTAATCCTATATTAGTGATTCATAAAAAGATGATATGTTAACTACGCATATTGTTACATCATGATTAATGGCGTATTTCTTATATTAGTTTTAATATATTTGAAATTTAAATTATATATTCATTTATTTTTATATAAAATATTCTATGATATTTATTTAAAACAGATTATTAATTTATCATCATTTGTATTCAGGTACACTGTGACTTCACTGCTCTCTTTGATGTGAGAAAATAAAGGGAGGATTCTGGTGGCTACTTAAAGAAGACTTATCTCGTTATTCCCTTTTATAAATTTCTAGGATGGTTGAAACACGCTCTGGTAAGATGCAGGACCCAGCACAGGAGAGAATCCAGGCTGAAGAGTCTGCCAAGCCGCAACCTGGTGCAACAATTGGTAGAGATGCTAGTTCCGACCCAGTTGTCCTGAATCCCAACATCGACATCCCCAAGTATGATGGAACGGAAGACCCTCGCCCATGGATTGAATCTCTTGAAGAAATTGGCTTCTTGTACCATTGGGCAGACTACATTATCTCTCGTTATGCCGCCATGAACATGACGGGAAGCGCTAAAACCTGGTTGAATTTACACAAAGCTAGTTTCACGAGCTGGGAAAATATTAAAATCCGCCTCATTCAGGATTTTTCTTTGGACGCGAATAAAGAAGAACTTAGAATGAAGCTCAACAGAATGCAACACTGGAATGAACCAGCAATCAGGTTCGCGGAAGACATTCTAGTGTTGTGCAACAAGGTTGACCCCGCAATGGAAGAAGAAACAAAAATTGAACATGTTATTGGAGGACTGAAAAAAGAGTACTCATTCGCGCTCTACCTGAACCCTCCTAAAACGACCGATGACCTTCTTGTCGTGTGCAAGAAAATGGATTATTTTGAAAAGAAGTATCGGGAACGTGTGGAGAAATCCAGAAACCTATATAACGGTCCACGCTATTCTAGACCCCAACAACAATCGAGGTACGTGCCGCCGACTGCCGCACGAAACTACCAGACCACTTCCAGGCCCCAAGCCCCTGTTTCCAATAATTACAAGAACGACTCCCCTCCTACCCCCAGACAGTATCGAAACAACTTTCTCCAGCCCTCTACCCCTAGACGTCCTTATAATCCTAACTTTGTGCCGAAACCAAACCTTCAGAGAAACACTTACAATAAAAGCCAAGAAGTGAGCAAAAATAGGACGGAAGATGGAAGACCAATCTGCTTTAAATGTAACAAGCCAGGGCACGTGGCCCGTTATTGTAGGGTCAAGTTTATAAGAATCCTAGAAGAGGATCCAGCAGATACCCAAGAGAAGGTCGAAGAAAAATGCCAAATGAATGAAACATCAGAGAAATCAGGACCTCGGCTTTATGCTGATGTATGTCATAGCACACAGACAAATATTCCTACCCGGAATAGATATTCCGTGTTGGAAGATTTAAACTAAGCGTCGCGCCTGAATCTGTCAATCAAAGCAAGTCGACCATAAACGGAATCAAGAAGTTGGACCCTAAATACAAATTAAAAATTAATGTGGACAAGATAGGGACTTTTGAAGCTTTGGTTGATACAGGTGCTGACCTCTCAGTGGTCGACCTCAGAACGGCCCTCGATACAGGCCATGGTATAAGTAAACTCGCAAAAATTTGTGCAGGACCCGATGGAAAAAAATTGGACATGGTAGGAAGTATATTTTTAAATATAAAAATTGATGACGAAACATTATCACACAACTTTGTGATATTGAAAACGCATTTACGGACATTAATTCTTGGGAGAGATTTCCTTAAGAAAATGAACGCAAAAATAGATTGTAAGCAAGAAACTATAAAATATGATTTGACGAATAATCATGACGAAATCAATTTTGAAATGTTGAAAATAAAGAGTGCCAAGGATTCCATTGTACCGGAATGTTCCATGAAATTGATCAAGGCATTGGTAGAAACAGAGGATGGAGAATATATTATCGAAGAGAGCAGCAAAATGTTTCAAACAAATGGACTTCGTCTAGCAAGAAGCTTGATCAATGTTATAAATAGGGAAACACACATCTGGATAACTAATCCGTATCCTCGACCGTTAAAAATAATGAAAAACCAAACATTGGCTTTTGGAAGTAGTCCAGCGAAAATAAATGTGAGTCGAGAAAGAGAGGTAGAAAAGAACGAAGAACCTAGATTCCAAATAAACGAAAATCTTTCACCAATGGAACAGAAGGAGTTAAAACGAGTTTTAGAAAGGTATGGAGATCTTTTTTCATCGAGATTAGGGAGAACCAATTTGGCAAAACATCGGATAGACACAGAAGACGCGAAGCCAATTAAACACAAGCCTTACCGGGTAAGTGCTAAAGAACGAGATATTATAAAAGAGCAAATTGACGAGATGCTTACAGAAGGCATAATTAGGCCATCTTCTAGCCCCTGGTCTTTTCCAGTAATATTGGTCAAGAAGCGAGATGGTAAATACAGATTTTGTGTGGACTACAGAAAACTGAATAATGTGACGGTAAAAGATGTCTATCCGATCCCTAGAATAGACGAAGTTATGGATACTCTCCAAGGATCTACACACTTCTCAGCAATAGACCTCAGATCTGGATATTGGCAAGTTGAAGTCGAAGAAAGAGACAAAGAGAAAACAGCTTTCACTACAGCGCATGGATTATATGAATTCAACGTGATGCCTTTTGGACTTTGTAACGCGCCTGCTACCTTTGAGAGAAATATGGAGAATATGCTTGGAAATCTGAGATGGCAAATTTGTTTGTGTTATCTGGATGATGTTATCATATATAGCCCGGATTTTCCAACGCACCTCAAAAGACTTGAAGCTGTTTTTAGATGTTTTCGTGAATCTAATTTAAGGTTAAACGACAAAAAATGCCGATTTGCTTTTGAAGAATTGGAGATTCTCGGCTATATAACGAGCAAACATGGTATAAAACCCGCGGAACATAACATCAAAGCTGTCAGAAATTTTCCTCGGCCCAAAAAGGTCAAAGAAGTACAATCCTTTTTGGGAATGTGTTCATATTATAGAAAATTTATCAAAGACTTTTCAAAAATTGCTGACCCTTTGACCAACCTTATAAAAAAAAGTGTATCATTTACCTGGACAGAAAGACAAGAGGAAGCGTTTCAAACCCTAAAAACAGCACTATTAAGTCCACCAATTTTAGGTCACTTCAATCCAAATGCACCTACTTATGTTCATACTGATGCGTCTAACATCGGCATAGGTGCAACACTTGTCCAAGACATCGGTGGTGAAGAGAAGGTGATCTCATATTTGAGTCGTACCCTAAGTAAAGCGGAGCAAAATTATTCAACCACTGAAAAAGAATGTCTGGCCGTTGTCTGGTCAATGTCAAAATTACGACCCTACCTTTATGGAAGACACTTTAAAATAGTAACAGACCATCACGCCTTATGCTGGCTCAAAAACTTGAAGGATCCAACAGGTCGATTGGCAAGATGGGCATTGAAAATTCAAGAATATGACTTCGATATAATACATAAATCGGGAAAGAAGCATCTGGACGCCGATGGCTTATCTAGGGGGCCCTTACCAGAAACTGATTGGGATGAGGATTTTGAAAGGCTATTTTTAAATCAAATAACAGACGAAGAGGATAAATTTATCGAAAGTGTTAAGAAAAACCTTAATGGAAGCAGGCGATCAATTGCGCAAAACTTTAAAGAAGAAGATGGATGCCTCTTTAAGAAAAACCCGAACCCTGAAGGCAGGGCGTGGTTGCTTGTGGTTCCAGAGAATAAAAAGAGAGAAATTATGAAAGAATATCACAATCATATGTCGAATGGCCATCTGGGCGTCGCCAGAACCATGTACCGAATAAAGAGTAAATACTTTTGGCCATCAATGCTAAAGGATGTCTCAGAATTCGTTAAGACGTGTCACCTTTGCCAAAGTAGGAAAGGCTCAAACCAATTACCTTCTGGACTACTACAGCCCATCCCCCCAGCCAACTTTCCTTTCGAAAGAATTGGAATTGACTTTGTTGGTCCACTACCATCTACGAAAAACAGGAAAAAATGGATAATCGTGCTGTCGGACTACTACACTAGATATGCAGAAACAAGAGCAGTCTCGGAAGCAACAGTGAAAGAAGTTTCTAAATTTCTAGTAGAGGATATTTTTCTTCGGCACGGAGCCCCACAATATCTTATTAGTGACAGAGGCTCTCAATTTACCAGTAATTTAATGAAAGAGGTGATGAAAACGTGCAAGATTAAACATTGCTTCACAACGAGCTATCATCCCCAGACTAATGGATTGACAGAGCGGTTAAATAGAACATTGATCAATATGCTCAGTATGTATGTGAACACTGATCAGAAAAATTGGGACGAAATACTCCCATTCATCACTCACGCTTACAATACTACAATTCAGGAAACCACAGGATATTCTCCCTTTTTCCTGATGTTTGGAAGAGAACCCACGTCTCTTTTGGACGACAGGAATATCTCGGTGGACATTGACAAAGATGATTATGATGAATACATAAAACATCACTTAGACAAAATAAACAGAACAAGAAAATTAGTTATTAACAACACAATAAAGACTCAAGAAAGAATGAAAAAGAACTATGACAAGAAACACATGGAAAGAAGCTACGAACCAGGAGAATTAGTAGCAGTTTGGACACCAATTAGGAAAATAGGAAAGTGTGAGAAACTACTGAGAAAATATTTTGGCCCATATAGAATATTAAAGAAGCTGTCCAACGTAAATTACTTAATTGAACCAAAAGATAATCCTGGCCAAGACCCATTGATTGTCCATGTCTCAAGAATCAAACCCTATTTTGAAAGAATTGATGAGGTCAATCACGAGGACGTGACGACCTCTGGAGAGGGGGAAGTGTTACATCATGATTAATGGCGTATTTCTTATATTAGTTTTAATATATTTGAAATTTAAATTATATATTCATTTATTTTTATATAAAATATTCTATGATATTTATTTAAAACAGATTATTAATTTATCATCATTTGTATTCAGGTACACTGTGACTTCACTGCTCTCTTTGATGTGAGAAAATAAAGGGAGGATTCTGGTGGCTACTTAAAGAAGACTTATCTCGTTATTCCCTTTTATAAATTTCTAGGATGGTTGAAACACGCTCTGGTAAGATGCAGGACCCAGCACAGGAGAGAATCCAGGCTGAAGAGTCTGCCAAGCCGCAACCTGGTGCAACAATATTTACAACATAACTGAAAGTCATTCTAAAAATGATGATAAAAAAAGTAGAATTATCAATGAATAAAAAAATATATTTTTTAAAATATAAAATATTTGAGTTTTTAGATTATATATAATATACTAGCCGAATGACCCGGGCAACACCCGGGTTTTTCCCGATTAAATGTTTTTATTCAAATAATATTCGTTACAATTATAAATTGGCACCGTGGATGTCACTTTTGTGAAACGTCCCGCTCCAAACTTTGTGTCTGACAAGCGATATTTTTATAGAAAGATGATCTGGCTTTTGTTTTCTGCTCGAATGAATGTTTTTCTGTTAGAATTTTGTTCCTGCGTACAAAATAATGAACTGGTTTCACCCGTGGTCTCTGCTTTTTGGAATTTTTCCCGATATAACTATGTATCCAATAATCAAACATGATACAGCAATATCGTCATCATCATTTTCTGAATAAAAATATATAGTTTTAATAATTGATTTATATATTTTTTAAAATAGCCTATCGTCTTCCCCGTAATTTTTTACCTATGTATGGAAATTTTGGTTTGAATTAGTGAACTACTGCGAATTTGTATACCGGACATACAGACAGACAAACAAACATACAAACATTCATTTATATATATATAGAGATATATAGTTTTCGTTATATTCAAATGCCTCTGATTATCTAGATTTAAATTTCTATCGATACATATTTGTATATTATAAACATATTCTAACGATACTTTATATTCTAATACAGTCGACTTTCGATAATTTAAAACTCAAGGAACCTGAGAAAATTTTCAATTTATCAAGAGTTCAAAATAACAGAAGTTTAAACAACCAAGAGGGTAAAAATCAAGTAAACAAGAGTTTAAAGTTTTGGCAGTTTCAGGATATACATACTATGTTGATACAAGATTAAATAAGTGACTAACCGCAAGTTTTTAAAATAATAAATTTATTGGGAGCTTTTTCATGTATTGCCCTTTCTCAAACAAGTTTTTGATCTCAAAATTCGCGATTTATTATTTTAAACATATGTACAGTTATTCACAAATGTTCATTTGTGGTAAGATACTATTCCTTCAGCTTCAAATTACCTAAGGGACCAATTAATATTGATTTTATTCAACTTATCGAGTATTTTTCAAGGGACTGTGAAAATATTTCAGATATCTATATACAGTTACGAGCGTCATTCTTCGTCGCCTCTGTCACGGTTTGCTTTTTTTTTTTTTGGAATGGCGCCCTCCTATTGGTCGGCTACGATCACGCCACCTTTGCCCCCCCCCCATTTTTGTAACTATTGTGTTGGAGCGGGTCGCTCCTTAAATATATGCATATATTAGTTAATAACCAATTGGAAGGCGCCAAATTATAATTGTAACAAATAGTATTTGAATCAAAACATTCAATCGTGTAAAACACGGGCGTTGCCCGGGTCATTCGGCTAGTATATATATATATATGAACGAGTTTCAAATTATCGAGAGTCGACTGTAGTTATACAGTAGAAGTTGGATAATTCGAATGTCTGTAATTCAAATATTTATCTTGGTCCCTTTTATTCAAAACGTTTTTAATTCGATTTTTTTTCTTTTGGGCTTCGAATTATCCAAATTCGACTGTATTAAAATTTATTTTTGAATATAGGGAGCGCGTTAAAATATGTGTTTAATTTTCATAGATAGATTGGCGCTAAGTTAATGATGATATTTGAATATTCTTTAAAATTCTTATAATGAAGACATTTCTCGGCCATGCTAGTATTAATTAGAAAAAAATATCAGAATAAAACAAACCTCTACTGGACAACGTGTCTTAAGAACAATAAATGCGAGCCAGGCAACCTCTTATCTTCATGTTTATTTGAAATTGTTCCATAAATGTAAAATAATGAGTGATCAGGTGT
This sequence comes from Cordylochernes scorpioides, assembly GCA_030710605.1. Classification (NCBI taxonomy): domain Eukaryota; kingdom Metazoa; phylum Arthropoda; class Arachnida; order Pseudoscorpiones; family Chernetidae; genus Cordylochernes; species Cordylochernes scorpioides. The sequence goes on along the minus strand of CP092873.1, from coordinate 65,377,222 downwards.
CAGTTTTGCCTCTTGAATACAGATCAGGAATGTCTTCTTCTGTTTTCTTCTTGTTGGAATTTGTTTCCTTTTGTTCCATTGGGGTTGCTTTGGGTTCTTCTAAGGGTGTGGGGTTTTGGTGGCGATTTTAAAACACCTCGAGTTGGCTTCTCAACCATAATCTCAACAAAGCGCAGTCTTATACGGTAGCCAGTACAGTTTGTTATATGTTATAAAAAAAGACGCACCTGGATATGTAAAGGAAAAACTTTTTTCTTTTTTTTTTTGCTCCCGCTTCTTCAATTTATTGCACTTTTAAGTTTTGTAAGCAATAAATCGACGAATAGAGAACAATCCTTCGAAATATATATTTTTAAAAACGTTTTTCCATCACAGAAATAAGTAGTTTAAATGATTCTAATAAATAAATCGCTTTCTAAGTAAGATGATGTTATATACAGAATTCTATCATTGTATGTCAGTTAGGCTATAACCCCTGCCTTAGATTTCATCCATCGTTGTTCACAAGGGTCGCTAGATTAGAAGTAACTGACGTCTTGACCTATTGTAAAGTTATAATGTCTCTCTCTCTTGGGATGAGGTGAGCAATCGCCCTGCCCACTCTGTTCTCACACAAAAGAGGCACCTCTCCCTTTAAAAAATGAATTAAAACAATATATTTGGTTTATAATCTCAGTATAAAACGTAATGGTGGTGATACAAAATGAGTCACAACACCACTTTCGGAAATTTCATATAGAAAGCTAGCCTGTGTACCATGGCTTCAGGTTTGGCCCTCATCAGTGTGGAAGCGGCTTCCATTTCATAACATCCTACAATAGGAGTTATGACATCATCCTAATCTATATAATAGAAAGTATATATTATATCAAAATATCATTTATTTTACCAATATTTCAGTTGGCTGAATGCCAACCTTTATCAAGGTATTATAACATATTTATATGTGTGTCAACAGCAAATTCAGCGCCACATAACGTCAGTTTGTTGTTGACACACATTAAAATGTTATAATACCTTGATAAAGGTTGGCGTTCAGCCAACTGAAATATTGGTAAAATAAATGATATTTTAATCCAATATATGCCTTTTTAATTAAATATATTTATTAATGGATTGCTCTATTTACAAAATATAAAGTATAGGTACAAAAAAAGTTGCGGCGTCTTATACCTTTTTGTAATTTGTCGAAATCCTGTCATAATGAATAGAGTGTTTATAGTATCAGAAACACCTTAAATATAACCTCAATTGAATCTCACTACTGTAAATGTTCAGACTTATCTCTACAAATGTTATTGGCTTATCAACAATCACGCGCTAACGCCTGATTATCAGACAAAATGGGACCATCACAAAATTTAATCCAAAATATATTCACGTGTTACCTTAGGGAATTTACGGAATGCCTATTTCCCAATTACTGCATAAATTATTTAAAATTTAGTTACCTGATTATGTGCTTTATGTTGTATAAAAATAATATAGTTTTAGGTAATTTTTATTAAAATTCATATATTAATTTTTTAATGTGCCTGCTCTTTTAAAATATCTTTATAATTCATTTAGTACGCTGTCATATTATATAAATTCAAAATTTCCATCATTATTTCTTTGAAGTAATTATATTAATGAATAATTTTGATTTATTTTTATTTCAATCTATTATACAAGGGAAAGAGAAATAATCAATTGTTTATAATTTCAGAATTTAACATATAATAGTTTCAAATATTTTTGCTATTATACAAAATTCAATTGAAATAAATGTGGTACGAGGGTGTCCTCTTGATCTGGTGCCTTCAATATGTCCTTTAATCAATGTTGACTATCATGTTTTAGCATATGTTTCTTATCTAATTCAGTTTCTGTGTTTCTCAGTACTTTATAGAGGAGCTATATCTCTCCGTGTCTCTATCGCTAACATCTCGGGACGTCTCATCAGCCACTACTTCTGGTAGTCTGGTACAGCTTCTTCATAACAATTCTATAAATCTATGGAGACCTGGTTGGCAGTAATGGTGTTTCTACAACTTTCTCTGTAATTTTGTGGAGAACTGTATGAGGTCTGGTTGAAATAATGGTGTTCCTGCTACTCTGTAACTTTGTGGCTAACTGTGGAAGATGTCTGGTTGATGTATTGCTGGTATTGAACTGTACGCTAGTGATACCTCGTCTTTTGTAACGTACATACACTCGCGGTGTGTCACCAGCAACAAATTCCTCCAGCAATATGACTACATATGACTGACAGCAGCGTACTTGTATCATCCCGTATAAGACTATGTTCCACACCAATGTCTTCACAAGTCACTCACGTAGCTCTAAGGTGTTTTAACTCAGTAGCATTGGCGCATGATTGCAGTCATTGTTTTAACGTCTTCGCAGTCCTTCAATCCCTCTTTTTGAACCTGCCGTCTTACGGAAATATCTTTATTTGCGGGGCTGCTAACCAGAATAAAAAAAAAAGTGAGCCGGACGTGATTCGAACACGCAACCTTCTGATCTGGAGTCAGACGCGCTACCGTTGCGCCACCAGCCCATATCACGTATTACAACAATCCAATTCTTCATCATTATATTGGCATCTCCAATGAAGCACCAGTTCTGTATATTCTCATTGAGGATTTCAGTGATTAAAGTAATGTCCATCCCGCTATCTCATAGTAGCTTCTATTATCAAAAACCAAATTCTTCAATATGCAGTTTGACGCACCATTCCTATGAAATTACAAATTCTTATTCTTGTTCTAAAATCACTTTATTAGGTACCGTTCAACAAGAGCAACCTAGTTTATGATATTTATAAAGTAGCTTTCGTGCAAACCCTTTCTCAGCAAACTAAAATATAAAAAAGGTAATGGAGAGCTGAGGAAGCTTAGTTTACTGAGGAAGAGCTTGCCCGAAAGCTACTTTATACAATTAATAAAAAAGAGTTGCACAGGGTCTTATACTTTTTTTTTTTTTTTTTGTAAATTTTCGAAATCCCTATGTAAGTGGAGAAACACGTTGAGAGAGGGGATTCACCGCTAATGAGCCTTTCCAATATTTTCTTCTTTGCAATAAGAAGACAGAGAAAACTCTTTTATTCAAATATTAATAAATAAAAAAAAGCTTATGTCCATAGTTTTCTTAAATACCATTTCTAATATTCCATCCTACAGTGTTGCATATAAAATCAGAATGATCCAATACAGTATTAGAGGTCTAAAAGAAGCGGTCTGGTAGATTAAATTGGCGAAACCGCTGGTAGGGTTCACCACTGATGAGCCAAGCCCTCCCAATATATTTTTTGATCGTAATAAGGACAGTAGAAGTTTGATTTATTTGTAAAAAGAAACATTCGCGTTTTGGTGTTTTCATTTGTATTATATAGATGGCGCGTTATTGCTATGTATTAAATTGTTTTTGTGTTCACCTACAGATGGCGCTTTAACGTTTCAAATTGAATTTGTACCTAGATTAGGTCAGATTTGATTATTTACACGATGAAGGTAAAAATGTAATTTTAATACCTTATGTATTTGTATGTAACGCTTTCTTTTGATTAAAGAAGGTTAAAGAATAATAATGAATTTTCCTATTATTAAAGGTATAATACATACTGATTATTCTGCAAGTTTGCTTTTTGCAGTTTTTTTTTTTAAATCTTAAGATTTATTTATATAATATGTTTTAAGAGAAAAAAACTCCTTGTGTGTATGTTTTATATCTCAAAAGATCTATCGTTATAAAACGATATAAAAGGAAACATTTATTTATATAGAAATTCTATTTTTACAGATTTGAAATTGTTATTCTCTCTCTCAAAATTTAAAATACACACACCTTTTTAAAAAAATTCTTCAATATCGAATTTTAAAAGTGTAAATAAATGTATATAGAATATTTATAGTATTATTATATTTTGTTTAGAATCTCTCTCTTCTCTATAACTGTTATAAAAATATATATTTAAAATATCAGAGATAATTTATTTTAAAAATAAAAATATTAAATTTATAAATAGATACAATTTATTTACTTACTAATTATTCCTTTTCACAGTCAAGCAAAATATTACTTGCATGTAAAAACTGATCGGGGAAGGAATATTTGTAAATAATTACAAAAATTGTTAACAGATGGCGCAAGCAACCCAATCTCTTTGTAAACTACCAAATATGGTTTCAAACTTAAATGCGAAACATTTTGCGCAATTAAATATTAATTTATGGATACCATACATTTATTTTCGACTTTTACCCCCAATTATTTTTTAAAATTTTAATGATTTTTTGAAAAATATTTAATTTCTAAATTTTAACATCATTTATATATACAGTAGAACTTGGATAATTCGAACTTCTTTAATTCGAAAACCTCTTTAATTCGAATATTTATCTTGGTCCCTAAAAGCCTTAAGCCTTTATTCAAAACATCTTTAATTCGAATTTTTGGATAATTCGAATTTTTTTATGGTCCCTTGGGGTTCGAATTATCCAAGTTCGACTGTATTTTAAGAATATATATTTTTCTCAATCTCCTTTTTATTTTTAATAATGATATATCTCTTTTATGTTTCATAAGAATTTATTGTTCCTAAATTTACTTACTTACATATTCAAGAGGTGCGTTATTCCTAATTCCAACCGCAACTTGGCACTGTTTGGTGCTCCACAGGCCAGGCGTTGATTTGTCACAGGTCCTCATCACATCTAGGCTCAAGTGATGATATTATAGGCCCAGAAAAGTGAGAAGAATATTCCATTAATCTTTGCTCTATCAAAATGTCAGTTTATGGAGGACCACACTCTGAGGTGTTCAGACACATTGGCGAACAAACCCTACTACTAGAAATTAACAATTTTTGACTCTCTATTTTACTTTTATTCAAGTTTGAATCGATAAAAGATAAATTGATTGCTTTAAAGTTTCCTTTGTTGGCCGGTATTGTGATCAGGGTGCATGGACCAAACTGATCTGCTCCATGAACAATAAACCACCACCACAGTTACCTATTCAAGCTTTATCCTCTGAAGTTTCAGTATCCCGCTGACACCCTTTAAAATAAAACTATTTTGAACAATACTTACTTGAGGTCACAGCGGGTCATCAATATAAATTTTAGAGTGTTGATGAAAATAAATATAGACTTAATTATTAAAGCGAACCTTTAAAATGGTGATTTCGATAAAAGATTATTAAAAGACTTGGAAGAGAAGAGTTAGCGGTAGGATCTCGCCGCGGCTACATTCACAGCCCTCGGGATGGCCCTTACTCCACCCTACGTGAGGCGTCACAGTTCGGAACACGGCAGATAGGATTTACTCCCTAACTCCATCCTACGTGAGAAGTCACTGTTCGGAACACGGCAGATAGGAAGACATTTCCTGACTCCACCCTACGTGAGACGTCACAGTTCGGAACACGGCAGATAGGAAACCATTCTCCGGCTCCACCCTACGTGAGACGTCACAGTTCGGAACACGGCAGATAGGATTTACTCCCTAACTCCATCCTACGTGAGAAGTCACTGTTCGGAACACGGCAGATAGGAAGACATTTCCTGACTCCACCCTACGTGAGACGTCACAGTTCGGAACACGGCAGATAGGAAACCATTCTCCGGCTCCACCCTACGTGAGACGTCACAGTTCGGAACACGGCAGATAGGAAGCCATTCCCCGGCTCCATCCTACGTGAGACGTAACAGTTCGGAACACGGCAGATAGGAAGCCATTCCCCGGCTCCACCCTACGTGAGACGGCACAGTTCGGAACACGGCAGATAGGAAGCCATTCCCCGGCTCCATCCTACGTGAGACGTAACAGTTCGGAACACGGCAGATAGGAAGCCATTCCCCGGCTCCATCCTACGTGAGACGTAACAGTTCGGAACACGGCAGATAGGAAGCCATTCCCCGGCTCCATCCTACGTGAGACGTTACAGTTCGGAACACGGCAGATAGGAAGCCATTCCCCGGCTCCACCCTACATGAGACGTCACAGTTCGGAACACGGCAGATAGGAAGACATTTCCTGACTCCATCCTACGTGAGACGTCACAGTTCGGAACACGGCAGATAGGAAACCATTCTCCGGCTCCACCCTACGTGAGACGTCACAGTTCGGAACACGGCAGATAGGATTTACTCCCTAACTCCATCCTACGTGAGAAGTCACTGTTCGGAACACGGCAGATAGGAAGACATTTCCTGACTCCACCCTACGTGAGACGTCACAGTTCGGAACACGGCAGATAGGAAACCATTCTCCGGCTCCACCCTACGTGAGACGTCACAGTTCGGAACACGGCAGATAGGAAGCCATTCCCCGGCTCCATCCTACGTGAGACGTAACAGTTCGGAACACGGCAGATAGGAAGCCATTCCCCGGCTCCACCCTACGTGAGACGGCACAGTTCGGAACACGGCAGATAGGAAGCCATTCCCCGGCTCCATCCTACGTGAGACGTAACAGTTCGGAACACGGCAGATAGGAAGCCATTCCCCGGCTCCATCCTACGTGAGACGTAACAGTTCGGAACACGGCAGATAGGAAGCCATTCCCCGGCTCCATCCTACGTGAGACGTTACAGTTCGGAACACGGCAGATAGGAAGCCATTCCCCGGCTCCACCCTACGTGAGACGTCACAGTTCGGAACACGGCAGATAGGAAGACATTTCCTGACTCCATCCTACGTGAGACGTCACAGTTCGGAACACGGCAGATAGGAAGCCATTCCTTGGCTCCACGCTACGTGAGACGTTACAGTTCGGAACACGGCAGATAGGAAGCCATTCCCCGGCTCCATCATACGTGAGACGTTACAGTTCGGAACACGGCAGATTAGAAGCCATTCCCCGGCTCCACCCTACATGAGACGTCACAGTTCGGAACACGGCGGATAGGAATTTACTCCCTAACTCCATCCTACATGAGACGTCACTGTTCGGAACACGGCAGATAGGAAGACATTTCCTGACTCCATCCTACGTGAGACGTTACTGTTCGGAACACGGCAGATAGGAAGCCATTCGCCGGCTCTACCCTACGTGAGACGTCACAGTTCGGAACACAGCAGATAGAAAGCCATTCCCCGGCTCCCGTACTGTTCAAATGTCCCATTCACTGGTATTATTATAATCTTGTAAAATTCTGAGAACGCGGATTCAGATATGCAACACGTGTTAAGACATGATAACCTTACCTAACACATTGATTGTAGGAGACCTTGCAGTCACCATATCAAGAAGACGACTCGAGTTAAGATGCCCTGAACACCAAAAAAGACCTACTGTGTATAAACTAGTTTCAAGACAAAATAACGCGCTATCTAAATATAAGAAATAAAACCATTATATAGAAATAAAATTTTACTGTCTTTACTCTTCTAATAGCTTATGTCTGCAGTTTGTCTAAATACCACGACTAATATTCTACGCTATAGTGTCGCTTATAAACGCACAGACTCATTCAATATCAGAGTTCTAAAGCTGTGTGTCTGGTGGATTAAGTTGGCGAAATCTCTGGGAGGATTCACCACTGATGAACCAAGTTCTCCCAATATTTTTACTTCTCAATAAAGGCAGAATAAACCCTTTTTTAAAATTAAAAACTCGTGCTTAATGGTTTCATTTCTAATATATATAGACTTGTGACTCTCAACCCGTACCATATATCACCTAATAAAATTATTCGATGATTACAATTACAATTATTTTATTTCCAAAGCGCTATATCCCCCCGTAAGGGATACTTGCGCCAAACAAGGAGAAAAGTTTATTTACATAAGTTATTTACATTATTCAACGCATGAAAACATTAGAGATCCAGATTTTGTAGAAAGTTTGGAATGTATTTACAAAATGAATTGAACTTTAAATATGATTTTTTATCGGAAATCAAATCGCTAAGTTCACAAACAACTAGTTCATTCTTCATTCTATAATCTTGAAATGCTGTGATCAGTAGATGTATTACATTGTGGATTCTAACTGAAGAGAGAAACCACGACGTCTTACAGTTGGAAACTATGGACCGATAGTGTAATGAGGAGCCTTATTAAGACGGCACAGGACATCTGAGACGCCTTGAGCAGATGCAACTGTTGAGCAAGATTAACACAGCGGTGGTGTTGCAAGATAAGCTTTATGCCGAGATAATGGGGTTTCTAACAGAGAGTGTGTTGAAAGGAAGCACTGAACCCCCTGTACTTGCAATCTCCTAGACACACGCAGACTTCACTCAAATTGATCTCTAGACTCTTAACAGTACACATGGTCAGGGTAATCATGGTGCTTAGTGACCATCCACTCGAGATATATCTTAGAACTTTTATTTTTTTTAGAAACATTTTTTTATTATTTATTTTTAATAATCTAGTTTATATATATATTAAAAACAAAAAAGGCATATCCTGACCAGGCTCAAATGAGCATTTCTAGATGGCAGGATATGCCTTTTTGTTTTTAATATAAACACCTGACCATATTTATATTTCTTACTAGCCGAATGACCCTGGCAACGCCCGTGTTTTACCCGATTGAATGTTTTGATTCAAATACTATTTGTTACAATTATAAATTGGCGCCTTAAATAAATGCATATGTTAGTTAATAACTATAGCCAATGTGCTTTATCTGTCTATGTACTGTTGGCTTCCGTAGGCGTCTCTTACAGGGAAAAAGAAAGAGAGGATTCCATTTGGTTATTAACTAATATATGCATTTATTTGAGGAGCGACCCGCTCCAACACAATAATTACATAAACGAAAAGGCGAGTGGGGGGAGGGCATGATGGGGGGGGGGGGGGGCAAAGGTGGCGTGACCGTAGCCAACCAATAGGAGGGCGCCATTCCAAAAAAAAAAAAGCAAACGGTGACAGAGATGAAAACTGATGACTGATTGTTGATTAGGAGATGAGGAATGACGCTCGTAACTGTATATAGAATTGTTTTTTCACATTATATATATTACACGCCTTTTCGTATCCAATGGCCTGATGAAGCGCGACTGCGTGAAAAAGCTTGTCCGTTTGAATCAAAAGGTAACTAAGGGGTCAGTGGAAGGATAATCTAAACCGTTGGTTTTCGACCGCTAAGACCCGGGTTCGATTCCCGCATTGGGCACTTTTTTCTGATTTAATAATTTTAAAAATGACCCAGTGGCCCCCGATTCTTGCAAAAATCCAACCCCACCCGCGAGTGCAAATAACCAAACGGGGCTCTGGCACATTTGTAAGTGTAAATTCGAACTGATTTTCAGATGTGTAGACATGTGGTGCACTTACAGTAAAAGCAGTCGCCTACTTCTACCCACCATGATTATCTTGGCCTGTACCACGTGTATTAGGGATAAGCAAAAAAAGGAAACTTTTTGCAACTTGTTTCCTTTACGGTAGGCTGGCAGCTTTTGTCAATTCGAGATACATCATAAGGCTTCAATATTTGTCACCCGGCGACCTATTGTCGCCTTTCTCAAGACAGAAAGTTCAACATGACTTTTGTCGTTCCATAAAGTTAGGAGACAAAGATACATGGAAACTTTATAACTCTAACAAAGTCGTGTTTCTGTCTTGGTCGTCGGCAAACGTCGGGTAATAATTTTTATCTCTTTCGCAGCCGACCACACGCCTGAGTGTTCTTGTGAGCCTTTCTTCAGTGGCCAATTACACGTGTGTATATGATCCTTTACTCACACAAGATCCTATAACATGCTTACGTCTGATCTAAGATCCAACATTTATTTTCTCAATTAATCTGCATTGTATTTTAGGGAGCTGAATATGGTGTTATCCTCCAGGTTATAAATAACTGTGGATCTTTTGTAGATACATTATTTTATTAATTGGATAAACTGGGTTGAAAAAGAATGCCAGCACAAGTCTATTCTTATGGTAGCGGCACTCGCTAGATCGTCTAGTAGCAAAATAGTTGGGGTAGATGTGTACCTATTACCAATTTATCCATTAAAAGGTTGGTTAGAGGAAGACTGATTCAATATATATCTAGTCGAGGGTTTTGTCTTAATGAAGAGTTGAGAATATAACAAAAATTTCAACGGTAATTTTATGAATGGTAAAAGTGTGATGCCTCAATAGAATACTAAATAAAGAAAATAAGCTATATACCTCAAATAGAAAAGAAAAACGTATGATTTTATAATAAACTTCTTTTATCAGTTAGGTCCATATGCCATTTTGAACCGACGCGCTAGACTCCTCGACTTTGATTAATCCTAAACAACTTCGCATTAAACTTGGGGATACGGTGGGTGATCAAAATGCTGCGATATTGAAGAAGGCTGTTGTGTTATTATTTTTGTGAAGAGATTTGCGTAAATGTGAAAGAAGCAACTTTTATCTGAGGGATGGTTGAAAAAAAAGGTGATAGTGAGCAGGTCACCTGCAATGTACGTTGGCTGGAAGTTTTGGAAGATTTTGACGGCTGAGTTGTTTGGAGCTTCACTGGAGGAAAGAGAGGAAGTTGTGTATTATAGAGAGAGTGGAATTAGAGGAGAAGAATTGTGTCAGGAGAGACCTCCCACAGGTCTCCTCATGAATACACCGCAGGAAGTAGGCTTTCCTTGAGCAGGATTTCCCTTCCCTCTCTCTGTCTGTCTGTATTTACCTTTCTTTGCTCGGCGGGAAAGCTTAACCTGAGACCTGGAACTGTATGTTATAGTCAGGGAGGTATTTCTTGTGCTGACAAGATCAGTGAGGTAAATGGACAAGTACAGAGAATAATACCTTACGTAAACAGGAGCAGAGAATACCTCACATAGACAAAAGCAAAGAATACCTACGTAGACAAGATCAGAGAAGAATACCTACGCAGACAAGATCAGAGAAGAATACCTTACGTAGACAAGAGCAGAGAAGAATACCTTTGGTAGACAAGTACAGAGAAGAATACCTTACGTAGACAAGAACAGAGGAGAATATCTTACGTAGACAAGATCAGACAAGAATACCTACGCAGACAAGATCAGAGAAGAATACCTTACGTAGACAAGAGCAGAGAAGAATACCTTACGTAGACAAGTACAGAGAAGAATACCTTACGTAAACAAGAACAGAGGAGAATATCTTACGTAGACAAAATCAGACAAGAATACCTTACGTAGACAAGTAAAGAGAAGAATACCTACGTAGACAAGATCAGAGAAGAATACCTTACGTAGACAAGTAAAGAGAAGAATACCTTACGTAGACAAGAACAGAGGAGAATAACTTACGTAGACAAGATCAGACAAGAATACCGTACGTAGAGAATAAAAAAAAACAGTTAAATTATGGACAAGTACAAAAGGAAGACTATACATTAACTTAAATAGATAGGAAGATGGTGACAAAATAGAAAAAAAGAAGACAGGAATTGAACAGAGTAAGACCGGTCGGGTGTACCTTGACAAAAATATGATACCTAGAAAAGAAAAAAAATGGCACATGTACAGGGATTGCTCATACGTAGACATGGATAGCGAATAAGATCAATATAATGTCAAGAGCAGAGAGGAATATCCCGTGTGTACAAGAAGTAAGCAACTTTTATTATAAAAAGAGATGAACAGTGTTTTAATGCAAACGAACTTCTACTACCTGCGGTCTATTACAACCAACCAACCGCCTACACGAGAGTTTGGAGCCAAATGAGATGTAACGAGGCAGAGTCAACGCACGGCGGTGGCCATACGTCACCAGTCGCCATGGTGAAGCTGTTCCGACGGCGTGGTGGGTACACCCTCCCTTCGGTACCCGAGGCCTCCGCCACCGTCTCCCCGCCCGAGGCCCGCTACAGCCCCACGGAGGAGCCCGCTGAACCTCCCGGTGGGTCCTTCCTACTGACTTGGGTGTTTTTATTTTCCTCATTTATTTTAGAAAACACGATATTAGGATTCGAAACAGCAGTTATCCTTCTATCTTTGAAGATATGTTCTATAATAAAATTGTCTTAGCACACTAAGGTGTGTGAGCTGGTTTTATTTCTTAGTTGTAATTGAGCGAGTTGATGATTGCCTATTTGAACGTTCTGTCAAATCAAGACAATGTTCTGTCAAACTTTTCAACCTGTTTCTCGGGTTGCCCTGGATTCATTTATTTCTGCCATATTCTATTTGATGTTGTTTAGTTGTAGTGTGGATCATTTAATCCTCATTGAGAGGTTGTTAAAAAAATCTAATAATGAATGTTTAGGTGTTAGTATTCTAACTACTTCTAGTAAACTACATTTAGTACTAGTTAAAAGCGCATCGGTGTTATTGTTTTTTAATTCTCTGTAGTACACATCTTATAAAAAACATCGTTGTTTGAGTTTTGGTTTCGTTCATTGTAAACTTGGGTTTTGTTTTTGTATGTTAACGCTTATGTGTTGTGGATTGTCCCTGGTTAGAATTGACACTCGCCCCCCCCCCCCCACAAAAAAGTAAATAATATTTTTTCCTTTCATTAGTCTTATCAATTCAAATGTTCGTCTTTTGCCATATCCATGTAGATTGGTTTCTTTTTATCTTTTTGTAATCTTCTTATTCCACACCCAATGTGAAAAACAAATTAATTTAGGCTAATAAAAGCACATAATATGCTGAGCTATAAAATTTCCTACATACTATATAGTACTTTAATTAGAAAGGCATATATTGGATCAAAATATAATTTTATTAATTTTATTTTAATTAAAGATTTATTGAAAAGGTTTGGCGTTCAGCCAACTGAAATATTGGTAAAAATAAATGATATTTTGATCCAATATATGCTTTTTCAATTGAAGATTTATTTATGGATTGCTCTATTTTCTAAACTATATAGTACTATATAAACCTACCCCTATACTCTTATTTATTTTTTAAAAGAAAGGGGGAACCAATTAATATTTAGAATTAATAAAAACCAGAGTACTTATCTACAGAAATCGAATAGTTGAACCAAAAACAACTTAAAACAATAATATGCAAACCAAAATAGGGGGGAAAGGGAAGGATACAAAAATCAAAAAAGTACTAAAATGAAAAACACATTCACATGTCATTATATAAAGGGCCACTAAGCGGGGATATATGCTCTTTCGATGCTTACAAAGTACTATAAAACTATATACATAACACACAAACCATTTGCTAAAGGCCAAAAAGTGGAAAAATGTAAACTAATTCGACATTTATTAAGTACTAAAAGCAAAACACAATATATAAAACTCCTACGTAAAGGCTAAAAAAGGGGAGAGATATATACAAATACTAAAAACTTAGTATACAAACCAATATGTAAAAGACCAAAAAGAAACTAACAGTAATGCACAAATACTATATTTACAAAACACTACAAGTCCAAAACAGAAAATATACACGACAATCGACAAATGAAAAGAGCACACTATATTAACAATAGCACACAGGAAAGAAGGTGGATCTACCACACTGATGTATTACGAATACTACAAAAGAAACACAGATCCAATACAACTCGAGATTGATTGAGAAACAATAAGAGAACACCGTATTATGTATGGCCACTCACAGAGGTTCATCTATTCCCCCACTATCACCCCAATTTGATAACCTTACCTTATCAGACAGATACAATTACGTCGCCTTTTCTTATCTCGGCATTTTCTCTCTCCCACCGATGCCATGTGATGAAGCCTTTGTTTCTATGGGACCGTTGGGATCTCTGTAATTGAACAAACTGGTGTTTGTCTGAATGCTACAGTAGAGGGGGATAATCAGAAACTTTTATATGTCGGTTGATAGACTTCTCATTACTTAGCCTGACATGATAGAATCTCTGTTGGAAAACTGATTTCAGGAGAGACGGGGTTTTGCCAGGTTTTCAGGCTATTATCTTTCAAGAAAGACTATACTGTTTGTATGGTCAATATCTATACCATAAAAATTATATATACATTTATGGTAAACTATGGTGTATGATTTTTACGTTTGCCTATATCCCGGTATATTGAAGAGCTGTTGTTTGGTTAGTTTTATGACTTTTGAAAAATTATTTATCTCTAGTACACGTGGTACAGGCCATGATAATCTTGGTGGGTAGAAGTTGGCGACTACTTTTACTGTAAGTGCACCACATGTCTACACATCTGAAAATCAGTTCGAATTTGCACTTATAAATGTGTCAGAGCCCCGTTTGGTTACTTGCACTTGCTGGTGGGGTTGGACTTTTGCAAGAATCGGGGGCCACTGGGGCATTTTTTTTTTTTTAAATTAGAAAAAAGTGCCCAATGCGGGGTTCGATCCTGGGTCGTGCGGTCGAAAACCAACGGTTTGTCCCACCCTTCCACCGACCTCCATTTGATGGTTTGATTTTCATGATTGGTTGTCTATTTTAAAATGATCCTCCATAGAGGCTCATCTACAAAAACACCGAAAAATTTACACTCAGACAAATTTATACTCAGGTATGTTAATGAAGTGTCACATATACAATTTTATCATGTAGTACCAATATGAAGGACAAACATCATGGAACACCATTTCAGGCTACTCTGTCAGGCTCCTCACCTCTGTATTGGATTCTAGCTTCAACATCGTCTTATTACCTTATTGAATCAATCCTTTTACTGCTTCTTATTACTGATCATTTACGGACAATCACATTCCAAAATGGTTGCACGGTTTTCCCACTATGTACTAAGTGCAATTCTCAACCTGCAACCCCAAAACACATTATTGACTGTTTTGACTCATTCATTGATGAGCTCTACTCATCCTCAGCAGACACCATCAACAAGCTCTACAAGCTTGATACCCTGATATGATTGAGTGGAGATAAGAAAGAAGAGAAGAAGACTGCTTATTCCAATCTTTGAAAGAGTAGATCCTCAGTATGTTAAGATATGGTGTCCTCATCATTCTCGGAATATATTTTCTGAAAACTTCCACTTCCTTTTAATTTCTTCATTAGAAATACTTAATTACATATTCCGCGACCTTATTATAACCATTATTCATTAACCGTTTGGATTATTTCTACTTCCTTACAGAACTGGTTACAGTTACAGTGACTGCTGAGAGAGAAGCTTGTGAGGAATTGTCTATCTTACGTTTCTGATCAATGGCACCTGTGGGTTGACACCATCTACACACGGAGAAGGGAGGTCGGTGGAAGGGTGGTCTAAACCGTTGGTTTCGACCGCTACGACCCGGGATCGAATCCCGCATTAGCATTTTTTTTTTATTATTAAAAAAAAAAATGTTCCAATCGACACCGATTCTTGCAAAAGCCCAACTCCATCAGCGAGTGCAAGTAAACAACCGGATTTCTGGCACATTTGTAAGTACAAAAGTCGAACTGTTTTTCACATGTGTAGACATGTGGTGCACTTACAGTAAAAGCTGTCGCTAACTACTCACGATGATTATCATGACCTGTACCACGTGTACTAGGGTATTGATGGAAAAATAACACACGGTGAGGAAGAAACTAACAAAATATATTCTGCTGATAATTATTAGGTACACTCATAGGCTAGTATCATGGACTTCATTTAAGGCTTTTTGAATTTCCCCAATTTAATGTTGTCAGCATATGTATTGACCTCGATTTGCTAATTTATATAACACATAGCACAGGCCAGTCACCGTGATTACAACGTACAATAGGTAATTTGTGACAAAAGTTCACTATTATCTAATGTATTACTTACTAATTCATAAGGAATTAAGAATAAACAAAAGCTAACCCTAAAATAAGGTGCGCAGTTGTCGGCTAGCTGCGTATAGCGCAACCAGACGATGGGAGGCAACATCGTTTGGTGTTGTAACAACGACCAGGTGGAATTTTAATGCCCGCCCTCAAAACATCCGTGTTGCCAGACGTGCTTTCTCGACTGCTTTTTTTTTTTTACAACGAATCACACATTTCCCATTCGGGCGTTTTGACATGAAGGGAAAAGGCGCGACTTTTTTCGCTACCTATTTTCGGAAGCTTTTGTACACATTTCATTATAGTTTTTTACTCTATTTTTATTCATAAATCTACTTATATAATTGCCTTATTCTGTCTGTCTGTCTGTAAGTCTGAAGCTCACGGATAGAATGCGCGCCCATTGGCTGCCAGGGAACACGTGTCCTCCCTGCCCCCCTCTAGACAACCCTGTTATCAGCGGTGTGTTACATCCACCTGTCTATACAGGTCACTCTGTCTATAGCGGCCACTCTAGACACCCCTGTTATCAGCTGTGCGATACATCCACCTGTCTTTACAGACCACCCTGTCTATAGCGGCCACTCTAGACAACCCTGTTATCAGCTGTGTGATACATCCACCTGTCTATACAGACCACCCTGTCTATAGCGGTCACTCTAGACAACCCTGTTATCAGCAGTGTGTTACATCCACCTGTCTATACAGACCACCCTGTCTATAGCGACCACTCTAGACAACCCTGTTATCAGCTGTGTGATACATCCACCTGTCTATACAGACCACCCTGTCTATAGCGGTCACTCTAGGCAACCCTGTTATCATCAGTGTGTTACAATCACCTGTCTATACAGACCACCCTGTCTATAGCGGGCACTTCAGGCAACCCTGTTATCAGCAGTGTGATACATACACCTGTCTATACAGACCACCCTGTCTATAGCGGCCACCCTAGACAACCCTGTTATCGGCTGTGTGATACATACACCTGTCTATAGCGGCCACTCTAGACAACCCTGTTATCAGCAGTGTGTTACATCCACCTGTCTATACAGACCACCCTGTCTATAGCGGCCATTCTAGATAACCCTGTTATCAGCTGTGTGATACATACACCTGCCTATACAGACCACCCTGTATATAGCGGCCATTCTAGACAACCCTGTTATCAGCTGTGCGATACATCCACCTGTCTATAGCGGCCACTCTAGACAACCCTGTTATCAGCTGTGTGATACATCCACCTGTCTATACAGACCACCCTGTCTATAGCGGTCACTCTAGGCAACCCTGTTATCATCAGTGTGTTACAATCACCTGTCTATACAGACCACCCTGTCTATAGCGGGCACTTCAGGCAACCCTGTTATCAGCAGTGTGATACATACACCTGTCTATACAGACCACCCTGTCTATAGCGGCCACCCTAGACAACCCTGTTATCGGCTGTGTGATACATACACCTGTCTATAGCGGCCACTCTAGACAACCCTGTTATCAGCAGTGTGTTACATCCACCTGTCTATACAGACCACCCTGTCTATAGCGACCACTCTAGACAACCCTGTTATCAGCTGTGTGATACATCCACCTGTCTATACAGACCACCCTGTCTATAGCGGTCACTCTAGGCAACCCTGTTATCATCAGTGTGTTACAATCACCTGTCTATACAGACCACCCTGTCTATAGCGGGCACTTCAGGCAACCCTGTTATCAGCAGTGTGATACATACACCTGTCTATACAGACCACCCTGTCTATAGCGGCCACCCTAGACAACCCTGTTATCGGCTGTGTGATACATACACCTGTCTATAGCGGCCACTCTAGACAACCCTGTTATCAGCAGTGTGTTACATCCACCTGTCTATACAGACCACCCTGTCTATAGCGGCCATTCTAGATAACCCTGTTATCAGCTGTGTGATACATACACCTGCCTATACAGACCACCCTGTATATAGCGGCCATTCTAGACAACCCTGTTATCAGCTGTGCGATACATCCACCTGTCTATAGCGGCCACTCTAGACAACCCTGTTATCAGCTGTGTGATACATCCACCTGTCTATACAGACCACCCTGTCTATAGCGGTCACTCTAGGCAACCCTGTTATCATCAGTGTGTTACAATCACCTGTCTATACAGACCACCCTGTCTATAGCGGGCACTTCAGGCAACCCTGTTATCAGCAGTGTGATACATACACCTGTCTATACAGACCACCCTGTCTATAGCGGCCACCCTAGACAACCCTGTTATCGGCTGTGTGATACATACACCTGTCTATAGCGGCCACTCTAGACAACCCTGTTATCAGCAGTGTGTTACATCCACCTGTCTATACAGACCACCCTGTCTATAGCGACCACTCTAGACAACCCTGTTATCAGCTGTGTGATACATCCACCTGTCTATACAGACCACCCTGTTATCATCAGTGTGTTACATACACCTGTCTATTCCATCCACCCTGTCTATAGCGGTCACTTTAGGCAACCCTGTTATCAGCAGTGTGATACATACACCTGTCTATACAGACCACCCTGTCTATAGCGACCACTCTAGACAACCCTGTTATCAGCGGTGTGTTACATCCACCTGTCTATACAGGTCACTCTGTCTATAGCGGCCACTCTAGACACCCCTGTTATCAGCTGTGCGATACATCCACCTGTCTTTACAGACCACCCTGTCTATAGCGGCCACTCTAGACAACCCTGTTATCAGCTGTGTGATACATCCACCTGTCTATACAGACCACCCTGTCTATAGCGGTCACTTTAGGCAACCCTGTTATCATCAGTGTGTTACAATCACCTGTCTATACAGACCACCCTGTCTATAGCGGTCACTTCAGGCAACCCTGTTATCAGCAGTGTGATACATACACCTGTCTATACAGACCACCCTGTCTATAGCGGCCACCCTAGACAACCCTGTTATCGGCTGTGTGATACATACACCTGTCTATACAGACCACCCTGTCTATAGCGACCACCCAAGACAACGTGTTTAAAATATATTCGCACTCGGGTAAACCCCGGGCGTTGCCCGGGCCATTCGTCTAGTTATTATATAATTAACACCCAATTTTTTCCCTTACGGGCGATAACAAATAAAAAAACTAAGGTCTTGTTTTTTGTAAGTATAAACCTGAAATATATTCTACATTTGTAGACTTGTGGTCTTTAATACGTGTACTTACAGTACAAGCAGTCACAACCCTCTACCCACCGTGATTATCGCGGCCTGTACTACGTGTACTTACAAGCACATGCTGTCACAACCCTATACCCACCGTGATTATCGCGACCTGTACTACGTGTACTTACAGTACAAGCAGTCACAACCCTCTACCCACCGTGATTATCGCGGCCCGTACTACGTGTACTTACAGTACAGGCAGTCACAACCCTCTACCCACCGTGATTATCGCGTCCCGTACTAGGTGTACTTACAGTACAGACAGTCACAACCCTCTACCCACCGTGATTATCGCGGCCTGTACTACGTGTACGTACAGTACAAGCAGTCACAACCCTCTACCCACCGTGATTATCGCGGCCTGTACTACGTGTACTTACAGTACAAGCAGTCACAACCCTCTACCCACCGTGATTATCGCGGCCTGTACTACGTGTACTTACAGTACAATCAGCCACAACTCTCTACCCACCGTGATTATCGCGGCCTGTACTACGTGTACTTACAGTACAAGCAGCCACCACCCTCTACCCACCGTTATAATCGCGGCCTGTACTATACGTGTACTTACAGTACAAGCAGCCACAACCCTCTACCCACCGTGATTTTCATGATCCGATATATATAAAAACTAAAAAATATATATATATATTATATCATTAATTAAAATAATGCCCTCTACAAATAATCAGTAAGCTTAAAAGAACAATATTGCTAATTTATTATAGTTTTCAAATCTTCAAATTGCCTTTTTTTTCTGTAAGATATTTGTTTCTAAAATTTTCTTACAATTCAATTTAATATGATTATTCACCACTTAATGTTTTATTTTATTTTATTTCTGTTTAAAGCGCGCTATGTCCCCCTAGGGACACTTTCGCTGTCATATATCTATGTTTCTACAGTTGTCTAGAAATATTTATACAATAATTTTAGGCCGTAAAGAATAGTCATAAGATATTAACAATGAGAATTTCAATAGAAAAAAATAAAATCTTTCAATATTTGAATGTAAAAGTAAAAAAAGGATAAATAAATATTTCTTTTTTTTTTCTTTCTACCAAATCAACTGACGCCTGGCAACCTTGGAGGAATGTTGACACCACAGATCGTTGAGATGTTTAATTACAGGGTGACCGAGTGAATGTTTGTACATCGGTGTTGTCAGAGAAAACACGGCGAAATTCCTAGTTGAATGGAAAAACACAATTAATTTATCATTAAACTGATTGGTAAGATCGGGGTTTTTCTGGATGCGTTTAATGGAAGAATTCGAACATGCATGATAATCATTTATTTATAAAAGTAATTAGAATAAAACGATAATTTGTAAAATCCCTTTATTAAGTGTAATACGATAAGTCCTGGTTGTATGTTTGTTAAAATACCTTACAATGAAAAGGGGTAACAATTATATTTGGAAGAAATATCCAGGGATGTATAAAATACTAAAAAAAAAAAAACTATCCCTGGTTGATTTTACATTAATATTAAAATCCTATCACTCTTGATGAATTTTCACAAACGACTTGGGTCATCAGTGGTGAGAGGGCTCAGCAGTTTCGCCAAATTAATCCTTAGAACGCTCTACTATTAAATTGAATTGGTTTTCATATATATCCAGCATTTTCTAAAGAAGACAGCTTAGGGGTGTTCAGGGAATCTATGGACATTAGATTATAGGTCTGTAGAGGTGCATACATTTAATTTGAAGGAATTGCATTGAGCAAAGCTCTGCAAGCAAGCTATGTGTGTATGTACGTGTGCGAGTATGCGTGTGTATGTGTGTATGCGTTTGTATTTGCGTGTGCCTGCATGTGTATGTGCGTGTGTGTGTATATGCCTGTGTGTATGCATGTGTGCATGTATGTGTGTGTGCGTGTGATTGTGTGTATTAGCGTGTGCGATGTGGTGTGTATGTATGCATGAGTTGTGTGTATGCGTGTATATGCGTGTGTATGTGTGACAATGACAATTAAATAATTTTTATTGACCGCTGGTCAACAATTACTCACGAGGAGTCAAAAGGGCAAACTATGTACATTGATCAGGAGGGCAAGGCTATCCTTAGCTTGTGAATACCCCTGCGAATGGTGGGATGGCTGTTCCGAGTTCGCTCGAGAGCAGCGTCAAGGAAGCCCGCGTGTGTATGTGTGTGTTTGCATGCGTGCATGTATGTGTGTATGAGCGTGTGTATGCCTGTATGTGCGTGTGCATGTATGTTTGCGTGTGTGGTATGTGTGTGCCTGTGTATGTATGAGCGTGTGTATGCGTGTATGTGCGTGTGTATGTGTGTTTGCGTGTGTGTATGTATGTTTGTGTGCGTGCGTGTGTGAATACGTATTCAGGTCTTAAGGTCATTGAGAAATTATCTTATCTTATCAAATTGCAAAGTATGGTAAAAACACTACAAATGGTAGGGGATAAAACCACAAGCGTATTATTTAATTACAATTATTTATAATTAATTATGATGTTTATAATTAGAGAGCAGGGTGTCTCCAAGCATTGAGGAGAGGAGTGATGTGTGATGTATATAACATAGAATAAAAATTTGATTTTTCATCGATAAAATTAAATTGTATAAAATTCTAAAATAATATATTTTACAAAAATCGACATGATTGGTGACGTTAGATGATCCGCACCTAGATATGCAATACGTTGTGATATCTGTGAAGTCCAAAAGTGAAAAGATTCCCATCCAGATACGTGTTGGCCTCAGTTAAAGCAGCCGATCTAGGTAAATTATTCTCCTGCTGTCGCCCGGACGGCGAGATAAGATCAGAGCTTATCTCTTGTCATTTATTGCTGACAGTGCCACCTTCCTTTTTTATTTATGCTTTATTTGCCTTAGCTTTCCTATACTTTTGCACGACTACTATATCCTTTGATACCCACGCTTTTGCTATTTTTGAAGGATTCTACTCTTATAAACTCATAGATTTTCTGCTTTTGTAGCAATCTATCAATCACTAACACCAATAACTTTTCAAAATTTTATAAGTTTATCTACTTTAATAACCCATAGATTTTCTAAATTTGGAAGTTTTTATCTTTTACTAGTTTATAACCGCTTACATTTTAAGGATTCTATCCTTTACTAAACCATAGATTTCTTTTCAACTTTTATATTACTGACCAATAGTAGCGCATTGCTTTCTTACTTTTCTGAAGGACTTTCAAGTCTCTCTTCCGAAGTAAAAGTAATTTCATCAAATTGATATGTTTGAGGCATTCCTTAACTGATTAAGTAGATAGTTTCACGCTGATTCCAAAGTGACCATTAACCACAGAATGCCTTCAAATTCCTCATTAACAAGAATAAAAACAGAAATAATACTCTATTTTTATAATAATATCCTGCTCGCTGTCAACAGAAGCCTCAAATACTTCCTCACTCTGGTGCAGTGTAGAGGATCCACTTGCCGCTTGGAGAGGCCAAAGAATCTTTGCAGATGGGGGAACCGCCCAGGACATAGACCTTTTACACACGCTTTTCTAACTTTAAGTGTTAGTTTAAATTTGAGTAGATTAAATAAAATAGATTTCCATTGTCCATCTAACTAGTGTGAAGCTACATCCACTTTGAGCGCACAGCCCTCCTGTCCAATGGCAGATGGCCAAGTCCATTCAACAGTGTAATTAATGTTGCACCATTGTCCCACCAGGTGACATCCATCCACTGTCCTATTGTCCATGCGGCCACTTGTTGAGATTTCTGCTTTAGCAATGATCTCATCTGCCAGTTGGTTTCTGGGATGGTGTCATACCGTTTGATGTGAAAACTCTGGTGGACTGTCATACTAAGGAAGATGTCCTGAAAGTGATTGAAGAGGGATATATTCTTCTGGGAACGATTGGGAAGAGAAGAAGCAGTGTGTTTGGGTATCTTGTCCAGTACTCGGAGTGGCTCACAGCAATACTGGAAGGATTCATGGACTTAAGAAAGACCGGAAGGCCGAGACGATAGTTCTTGGACTGGGAGAGACCCTACAATGTCGTCAAAAGGCTGACCATGGAAAGGAAACTCAAAGAATACTGCCAGCCACCACCAAGCTGTGTCTGGTTGGAGAGAAATAGACATACTGGCATTCTCTTTCTATTGTCCTGACCACTTGTTTCTGGATTGGCAATATCTGGTCGCATTAAAAAGAAAAAAATAATATTCGTGTCCTGGTATTCATGGCCTTCTGATCTGAAATCCCTCGTCTAACCGATGATACCATTATTCTAGTATGTCCGCTCACTTTCTCTCTCTCTATTGTCTTGTTCACTTGTTGGGAATGTCAATTTTGTTTTATCAATATCTGATCCTATGTGATGATGTATATTTTTTAGAACTTTGATACTAATTTCGATGTTTGATTTAAAATCCCTTTGTGTGAATGAAGATATTAAGATTTATGGGAATTTCAGGAATTGTGTGCGGAATTGTATGAATTCTTGGTAATTTTATGGATATATCTGTCGGAGAGATTCTCAAAGGAATCTTTGCACACTCTGGTGTGCAAAAGTGAAGGGAACAAATTTTTTTTGAAAACCAGAAAGATTATCAAAGAAATATGCATATATATTACACATTGATTAATAACAGGTAATACAAAAAGAACGATGCTCCATGCTCAAAGGTAATCACTGTTCAACATGTCTAAATAAGGCTCACTGTGAAAACATGCTTAGTTGTGTGTGAATTCACTAAAATAATTTTAATGCTTAACTTTTACAACATGTTAGTACATATACCAATTCTTAATGGGAGTGTAATAAACTTAAAGCTAATTGTTCAATAAGATAGACATTCATTACTTTTTGTAATTTCACATTCCATCTATCGATGAATTTTGGAATTATATAAGGTTGTCCCAAAAGTTCGTGTTTTTCTTATTACTTGGCGAATAATATTATTACGGCGAATACATAAAAATACAATTACTTTATACATAATACAAAAACATTTACATAACGGCGAATAACATTGGTATTTCAATTTTTTGCAATTGTTTAGGAACTTTTGGGACAACCTTGTATTTTGACAATATATTTTTATGATATATACTAGCAGGTCTTATCTCAGTAGACCTTACCGCAATGATGAAAATTATTAGATGAGAGAGCTTGGCTCATTAGTGGTAACCCTCTTAGCTGTTGTGCCAAAATTACTCTTCAGACCGCTTTTAAAATTGTATAGGATTATTTTTACTATATAGTCTGTATTTAAAAAAAATAAGGCATGACTTTTGTTTGAATAATTACTTCCTAGAATTGTATTTTAGGGAAATTACACTATATTTCGACTTTTTCCGGATACATTTTCTTGGATTTGTGTTTATTGACTTGAGGGAACCTCTTCATATGTCACAGAGTTCTTAGAATTCAAACTGTAGATAAAAAATCGATATAGGAAAACATAATTCTAATGTAATCTGAAACAACACGCAAGAAATTACAAAACAACGGGTCATGTCTGTTCCATTAAACTTTGTTTCGAGGTTGTTTTACATGAGAGGGAATCTGTGGGTGCAATCTGCAAATTAACCTGTATAGACAACCCGCTGGGTGTAGTAACTTAATTCCAGTTATTCATGGGGGAAATGAGTCCTATGCTAATTATCTCAAATTTGACGTGGACTCTGGAGCAGAACAATAAAAAACGGCCACAAATCCCTATCACTCTTACTACTGAATTACTACTAATCCATATAGATAATACACTAACAGAGTTT
This sequence comes from Cordylochernes scorpioides, assembly GCA_030710605.1. Lineage (NCBI taxonomy): Eukaryota > Metazoa > Arthropoda > Arachnida > Pseudoscorpiones > Chernetidae > Cordylochernes > Cordylochernes scorpioides. The sequence goes on along the minus strand of CP092873.1, from coordinate 65,352,646 downwards.
TCAGTTGTGAAGTTTTAAACAACCACCAAAGATACTGAACTATACATAGTAATCTATATACCAAAATTTTCGTTATTTTCACTTCAAATGTCACACTTATTTTTTATTTTCCAAATATAAGAATACGCGAATATTATTTATGCGAGTGCTATTTATTGTTGGCAAGAAAAAAAGTTGCTTTTTCAAAAACTTTGAAATTTTGTAAATTGTAATTTTTAACTCTTCCGACTCAAAAGTTTGCCGTCCCCTAGCCTAGGTTATGAAGAATTTATAGAAGACGCAGGAAAATATGTGCTGACTCTTGAAGCTATCTATTGCTTCATCTACATCAGCCAAGTAAATTATTCACAAGTTCACACACCAAACGTTTTTTTCTAATATCTACTGATTTTTTTTTGCATTTTCCCCACTCTCTTGATTTAAGAAATCGAATATTTTAATGAATCTCTTCTATAGATATAAAATATTAGGTAATATTTTAAAATGGTTTATTCACTCGAGAACCTCATCTTATATTTTTGAGTTACTTATATTTGATAGCATATATATATGAAGGAACCAATTTTAATAATAAAACTTGAAATATGAGAGTGATTGGCTTGTCCACTTTTTAGTGTAGAAGCTAGAACTTGTACAAGGTGTACTTACAGTACAAGCAGCCACAACCCTCTACCCACCGTGATTATCGCGGCCTGTACTACGTGTACTTACAGTACAAGCAGCCACAACCCTCTACCCACCGTGATTATCGCGGCCTGTACTACGTGTACTTACAGTACAATCAGCCACAACCCTCTACCCACCGTGATTATCGCGGCCTGTACTACGTGTACTTACAGTACAAGCAGCCACAACCCTCTACCCACCGTGATTATCGCGGCCTGTACTACGTGTACTTACAGTACAAGCAGCCACAACCCTCTACCCACCGAGCTTATCGCGGCCTGTACTACGTGTACTTACAGTACAAGCAGCCACAACACTCTACCCACCGAGATTATCGCGGCCTGTACTACGTGTACTTACAGTACAAGCAGCCACAACCCTCTACCCACCGTTATTATCGCGGCCTGTACTACGTGTACTTACAGTACAAGCAGTCACAACCCTCTACCCACCGTGATTATCGCGGCCTGTACTACGTGTACTTACAGTACAAGCAGCCACAGCCCTCTACCCACCGTGATTATCGCGGCCTGTACTACGTGTACTTACAGTACAAGCAGCCACAACCCTCTACCCACCGTGATTATCGCGGCCTGTACTACGTGTACTTACAGTACAAGCAGCCACAACCCTCTACCCACCGAGATTATCGCGGCCCATACTACGTGTACTTACAGTACAAGCAGCCACAGCCCTCTACCCACCGTTATTATCGCGGCCTGTACTACGTGTACTTACAGTACAATCAGCCACAGCCCTCTACCCACCGTTATTATCGCGGCCTGTACTACGTGTACTTACAGTACAAGCAGCCACAACCCTCTACCCACCGAGATTATCGCGGCCCATACTACGTGTACTTACAGTACAAGCAGTCACAACCCTCTACCCACCGTGATTATCGCGGCCTGTACTACGTGTACTTACAGTACAAGCAGTCAAAACCCTCTACCCACCGTTATTATCACGGCCTGTACTACGTGTACTTACAGCACAAGCAGCCACAGCGCTCTACCCACCGTGATTATCGCGGCCTGTACTACGTGTACTTACAGTACAAGCAGCCACAACCCTCTATCCACCGAGATTATCGCGGCCTGTACTACGTGTTCTTACAGTACAATCAGCCACAACCCTCTACCCACCGTGATTATCGCGGCCTGCACTACGTGTACTTACAGTATAAGCAGCCACAACACTCTACCCACCGAGATTATCGCGGCCTGTACTACGTGTACTTACAGTACAAGCAGCCACAACCCTCTACCCACCGTTATTATCGCGGTCTGCAGAGTGTGCTGGAAACTCGATTGGCCCCCTGCGTCCTATCCACTGGCCCGACAAATTTTGATCCAGGTAAGCTCGTACGTCCCTGTGATAGTGCGGCGGAGCACCATCTAGTTGAAAATAAAAATCATCATTACCGTATAATGCACGAATGGCAGGAAATATGGAATCAGCAAGCATTGTTAGGTAATTAATACCAGTTACAGTGCCTTCAAATCGAAAAGTATACATTTTTTTGAAGCACCCTGTATATAGATAAGAAAACAATAGAACGCTGACGAGCGCCAACAGCGCGAAACGCGTTCGTGGATGGCTTTTCTTGATTTATCAAGAAATTGGGTTGGCCAAATATCACGGAGCAAGTTAAATAAACGTTTAGTTTATTTTTGCTCCACTAGATGGCGCTCTGCCATCTAAAAAGCACATGTACTTTTGGTCAGGAAATGCCTTCAATATTTTAAATCTATTATATGTACATCGTATTTTAAATTTTGTACATACAATGTTGTAATTACTATGTTGTATATTGAAACACAAAGCTTATTTAACTTTGATAAATAGCTTCAAATAAAAGTACCACCGTAAAAAGCAAGGCGGTACCCAGAAAAGTCGATTAACAGGTCGTTGACATTGTCCAAGCAACTCAGCGAGAATGTAAGCATATCAATAATGCCTGTACTTGATTGGACAATAAATCTGCCCTCTCTGACTTATTATCATAATATAAAATGTGTTTTGAAAGCAGAAGACATATAAGAGTAGTTACGTGTAGTTAGGTCGCCATGCTGCCAGATTGATAAGAGGTTCCAGGATTCTCTTTAGCCCCAGCTCACCATCCCGGGTGCAACCTAAGTTGAGGGACCCTGCTCCATGCGTGTGGCCTTCTTTTGTCTTCAGTCTTGTGCAGTCTTTTCTGCGATTGTAAAAATATTGGGATTATAGCCTGGCTCATTAGTGGTCTTATTCTTTCTTATCTCCACTCAACAATCATATTATGGTATCAATCTTGTAAAGCTTGAGACTTTTGATGGTGTCTGCCGGGGATGAGTAGAGCTCATCAATGGCTGAGTCAATACAGTAAATAATATGTTTTGGGGTTGCAGGCTGAGAATTTCACTTAGTACCTAGTGGGAAAACCTGGCAACTATTCTGGAAAGTCATTGTCCGTAGATGACCAGACTTAAGTCTGGAAATCATTATTGGTGAACCCTAAGAACACTATATTAAGCTGCCGAAACCGCTGAGAGGGTTCACCATTGATGAGCCAGGCTTATCCCAATAATTTTACAATTCAGAAAAAAAAGACAGTCGGAAATTATTTTATTGTGTAGAATAAGAAATTTCAAATAAAAATTCTCCCTTAAAATGCCTCTATACCTAAACAAACCATTCTTAATGTTAAATGACGACACTAAGGAAGATTTCAAAGGAGCTTGTCAAGTATATAAAATTACAAAAATATATATTGCTAGTGTAGAGAATTAACTAAATATAATTTAAAATTCTAAAGCAAACAATGGCAGTAATAAATAGTTGAATTAAAATTCTCATTGTGTTGTTGCGGAAGTTCCATTGTTTAATGCATATTTAACTTCTCCTTTTGTTTCGTATAAAATAGGAGAGAAATGGTTTTGTCTTACATGGTGAGATTCACTGCATTATGTTTATTGATTGTGTGCAAACGCCCTTCTCTCTATACAGGTAAAGATTAAAATTTTAGGAAGGTAACATTCATCTGTTAGGTGAGTTAGTTATAAGACTTGGGTACCTTCTCATTCAGGATCCTCCAATGTTATAGCCATAGTCTGGTGGTGAGACTTGGTTGTCTTCCTTGGTCCAGTTAATCCATTCTCATTGAGGATTTTTACGTGAAAAATAAATGCGGTAGTTTTCCCATGTCTCCTCAATCAGGATATTCCAATGTTATAGCCATAGTCTGGTGGTGATATGGCGAATGTAGATATTGCTACTAGGAATCCGCTAAGTCCAATGTTTCTATCTTGGTCTACCATTGCTGTGGAATGGTTTTTAAGTGTGACGGGAGCTGGTCTAGAGAGGACCAAGAGCTCTAGGTAGAAGACGAATGTAGATATTGCTACAAAGGATCCACTCAGTCTAGGGTTTCCAGATTGGTTTACCATCACCATGGAATGGTTTGAAGTGTGACACACGGGAGAGAGATTGCTACAAAGGATCCACTCAGTCTAGGGTTTCCAGATTGGTCTACCATCACCGTGGAATGGTTTGAAGTGTGACACACGGGAGAGAGATTGCTACAAAGGATCCACTCAGTCTAGGGTTTCCAGATTGGTCTACCATCACCGTGGAATGGTTTGAAGTGTGACACACGGGAGAGAGATTGCTACAAAGGATCCACTCAGTCTAGGGTTTCCAGATTGGTCTACCATCACCGTGGAATGGTTTGAAGTGTGACACACGGGAGAGAGATTGCTACAAAGGATCCACTCGGTCTAAGGTTTCCAGATTGGTCTACCATCACCATGGAATGGTTTGAAGTGTGACACACGGGAGGGAGATTGCTACAAAGGATCCACTCAGTCTAGGGTTTCCAGATTGGTCTACCATCACCATGGAATGGTTTGAAGTGTGACACACGGGAGAGAGATTGCTACAAAGGATCCACTCAGTCTAGGGTTTCCAGATTGGTCTACCATCACCATGGAATGGTTTGAAGTGTGACACACGGGAGAGAGATGGTCTACGTAGACTAAGGTCCCCACACCGACGTTACCCGATACTCCGATGTTGTAACCAGCGGTAGAACGTGGGCCACACTCCAGTTTCCAGGATCAACATGGATCGTGACCGCGCATCTCATTTTACACGTAAGCCGTGGAAATTTTGTCAAGATCCACTGACTTAAATGGGTTGGAAGAAAGAAACCTCTTTTCTTACATACACACCAGAAGTCAACTCTTTATTTTGTTTCTCGATAGAACAAATGTTTATTTCTGCACAAGCCACGTATTTATGGTACAGACCATTATAGTCATAATGGGAGAAGGGTTGAGACTGCTTTTAGTGTCAACACTCCTCTTGAAAATATAAAATCAACAGTCTTTTGATTTATTTCTGATAGATGGCAGTGAACCATCAGTGATATTCAGTTGAATTATCAGAAGAAACTCTTTCTTTATATCACAAATGTCTTCTCATTTTTAAGCTCTATCTGAAAGAACATATATAGACGTCAGTTGGAAAGGTGATTAATTCATATATAGGAAATACAGTTGAAATATCTCTTCATAGAAACTGGATAATGAAAAACCTCTTCCATAAACCAGAAATATTTGGATTCTTTCACAAAGAAAAATATATTGTAACGTAGAAAATTAGGAAAGACAAACTTCAGGATGACGCGTCAATTTATGACACGAACAAAATCAATATTTTAAAGATTAAAGATAAGCAATGGGGGAATTTCTAGAGTAACAAAATATAAATAATATATATATATATATGTTTTAAATAATTTTTGGTAATATTATATCCTACATAATTTGTATATTTTTATTAATATTTTATTATTTATTTTCATAGATGAACTCTGTGACGCCGAGAACACCAGACGGCGCGGATGTAAATATAAATAGTTTTTTTTGCATAGTTAGCTAGATTTTATTTTGAGTTGGCCAGTATGTAAATATTATTATCATTTTTTTTGTTAAGTTTTTTTATTTCTCTCTTTTACTTTTTTGAGGTACTCTACCTATCAAGAGGCCTCAAGATTACTATTATCATTGATTTTTTCAAAAACTGTGACGATTTTTGGTTCAAAAATAAACCCGTCAATTAGTAAAAGTGTTTGATCTCTTTTCAACGGAAGGCCTCGACTGCACAACTCAACTCGGTTAAATTTGCTTTTAGAATACCAATTTCAATTTATTTAAAATATAATATATATATATATAAGTCATAATCTGAAAATAAAATATAATGAATAATTTGCTACAATATGAAGGAAATCTTTATAACGAAAAACGCTGTGTGAATAATCATTTACAGGTTGGTAACTTCTACATGAAGTGTATTGCCTGTCCCACAACAAAAATATATAAACTTCACTTGCTGGTTGGAAGTATATTTGAAATGCATCAACTCCAATCTTTCTTTATTCTCTTCCCGACGTTTCAGTGACTTTCAGGGGAAGTAAAATGAAGAAAATAAAGATTGGTTGACGAAGCTGTATCTTGAGAAAATAAAAAACTCTAACTGACCGAAATGTCTATTTTTCATAGAAATATGAACGCCGTCCAGGCTACCTCTATCTTTATGATAATTCAAACTTATTTCTCGTTGGATCTGATGTTTCAGTGGCTAGCTGAGTCATGATAGCAATGAGTTGAAATGTTGTTTAATATAGCAATATTATTAAAACGATACTTGAAGTTTCACCGCATGAGTTTCTTTTAAACGACAAATTAAAATTTTAAAATTTATTTTAAGGTGAAATATCGACTATTTCTAACCTTTTTGATGAGGTATGAAAGGATGAATTATGAAGAGTAATGACGAACGGAAAAATAAAAGTGTCCAGGGGCGGGAATTTTATTTTTCCGTTCGTCATTACTCTTCATAATTCATCCTTTCATACCTCATCTAAAAGGTTAGAAATAGTCGATATTTCACCTTAAAATAAATTTTAAAATTTTAATTTGTCGTTTAAAAGAAACTCATGCGGTGAAACTTCAAGTATCGTTTTACAATTACATGCCGCAGTGTATTATATTGTATTATAGCAATATTATTGTTGAGATTTCTTCAGATTGCTGGTGGATCCGCTAGGTTAGTTTTAGATAGGTTAAATTAGGTTAGGTCAGGTGTCGGCAAACTGCGGCTCGCGAGCCACATGCGGCTCTTTGGATGTGAAGCTGCGGGTCTTTATATAGTTCCATACGTAAATATTATTTATATGCGAGTACTAATTATTGTTGGAAAGAAGAAAAAAAAAATTGTGGCTCTTTAAAAACTTTGAAAATATGTAAATTGTAATTTTTGAATCTACCGTCTCAAAAGATTGTCGATCCCTGTGTTAGACTGTTTTAAAAAGGAACCTATTTTCGCTTCCCCCAGTAGACCCCTAGCGCGAAATAATACAATCGCCGAAGTGTTTTCACAGAAATGAGTAATCTTACCCTATTTTCTCGACACAAAGAAAAACTCTCTAAAAAGACATTCTTGTTCCCTTCAATGAAAATTCTTCTATCAAGCAACTCAATGTAGCGAAATCATTTTAGACGAAAACGATCTCATGTTCTTCCTAATTTTATTATATTATAAAATAAATGAAGCTTCCAGGGTTAAGTTTCTTATACAACTTTTTATTTTCAAGCTTTCGGACTTGTCTGTCCTTCAACAGGATTATCTCACTTTAACAACTTAATAATAAATACATTTTTTATTTACACGTTATTATATACATATTTTAAATACTTACTATATACTGAGAGAAAAATATATTACAGGGGGTCGGTGGAAGGCTGGTTAAACCGTTTGGTTTTCGACCACTAGGACCCGGGTTCGATTCCCGCATTGGACACTTTTTTCTGTTAAAAAAAAAAAAAAATGCTCCAATGGCCCCCGATTCTTGCAAAAGTCCAACCCCACCAGCGAGTGCAAGTAACCAAACGGGGCTCTGGCATTTGTAAGTGCAAAGTCGAACTGCTTTTCACATGTGTAGACATGTGGTGCGCTTACAGTAAAAAGCAGTCGCTAACTACCCACCATGATTATCATGGCCTGTTGTACCACGTGTACTAGGGATAAGCAAAAAATATATATACTACATTATTTCTGTTCTATCTAAAACTAACCTAGCGGACCCACCAGTTGTCTGCAGAAATCTCACCAATAATAATGATATAATTTTATTATATAGTTTCCCTTGTGGATATTCGCAATCTGAAATACTCAATGAGTGAATTTTAACTGCCTGACCTATTTGCTCTTTTTCTTAATGTTTTCTTTCCGTACATAGTTTCACCACTGTATGTTGTCACATAGAAGGAAGCGAAATGTCCGGATGACAAGACAATTTTGTGTAGACCAATTCGTTAAATAAGGGAAACAAACGACTTATATCATAGAAGATTATTAAATTGGTTATTCTTATATAATGAAATTCTATTAATTCAATCACACAGACCTTTCACACAAATCAATAACGCGCCATCTATATTGTCAAATAGCTCCATCCAGATGGGACAACTGTCAATCATCCCTGGACCCCGGGAGGGGGGAAGCTGATATGTAAATAAGGAAAACGGGACGGTGGCTAACGCCGTTCATTAGGATTAACTTTTAACTTGGGTAAGTTGTACAAAACTCTCTCTCCCTACAAATACCCCTTGTAATAAATTATTTATTCCCAAATTTGCCCTTGCTTTATTTATCTCCGCGACATATTTTGGTGGAGACGCTGGGTAGCGTGACGGAACTTCGAAGAAGTCGACGTCTACAGGGACGTGAACCAATTCTTCAACCTTTGCCACAACGAATAGAAATGGAAGACGACCACAGACCTACTGTTAACGGATCCTACCTCCCTTGTCAACGCCAACGAGATCCTTCTACCTTTTCTGGAGATGGAAATATAAACCCTGGACAGTGGTTGAAAGAGTACGAGAGAGTTTCGAAGTACAACAGATGGGACGAGACCATGAAGCTTGCCAACGTCGTATTTTACTTGAACGGAACTGCTGGAAGGTGGTTTGATAATAACGAAGAATCACTCAACTCGTGGAGAAGCTTTGAAGACGCATTCCGCGGTGTGTTCGGACTGCAGGAGGATTCTGCTCGACGCGCCGAGGAAGTTCTGAAGTCAAGAGCACAGAAGGCCGAAGAATCCAGCGAGTCATACATCCAGGAGATTCTTAGTCTCTGCCACCAGGTGAACCCTCGCATGGAAGAAGGTGAGATAGTTGCTCACATTATAAAGGGAATTTCGGAGGACACATACCAGGTATTGGTGGCGAAAGACATACAGACGGTAGATGAGATCCTGAAGTTCTGCCGTCATCTGACAACCGTCAAGCAGCGCCGGATCGGCCGTACGAAATTCGCCAGGTTGTCAAACGTAATGCCCATTTCGTGTGTTGACGACTCAGACGACTTGGCCGGCTTAATTCGCCGCATCGTTAGAGAAGAGATACAAAAGGTTTTCTCAGCACCTGAAGTGATCAATCCTCTCCGAGAGGTGAACGCCCTGGAACAGACTGTGAGGGAAGAGGTCAGCCGTGCTCTACAACCTACCAGACCACAAGTCAACGTGGTACAACAACAACCACGAACGCCCTATTATAATATCGACCGACCAACCCAACCCAGGAAGACGGAACATTGGAGAACCTACGACGACAAACCTATCTGCTTCCACTGCGGACGACCCGGACATGTCGTCCGTTATTGTAGGGAACGACGGCAGGTCTTCGCTGAAGCCAGGACAAGGAATGGCGGAGAAGGAAGAAATGTTGGATTTTCGAGTCGACCCCCGAGATATGACGCCGACGACGACTATGTAACGCCCCAAACCTCGACGTACTTCTACCGGAGCTCTTCCCCACATCCAAGCCGCGCAAGGTCGCCAGCCCGAAGACAATCCCAGTCGCCAACCCGTCGTTTCAGCCGTTCTCCCAAGCCTCAGAATGTGAAAAACTAAGTGGAGCGGCTTCTAACGGGGGTGAGGTCGCCATTGAGGAAAATCCTCCAGGGTATATCGCCGCTAAATTAAAAGAAAATTTTGTTATGGTCGAAATAAATGGACGCAAAATTAAAGCATTGGTGGATTCAGGAGCCGACTTTTCTGTTATTTCAGACAAATTTCGACGCGAACTAAAGACACCTCTCTTCAAAGAACCAGGTCCCATTCTTAAAGCCGCAAATAAAAATTTAATAGAGACCCTAGGAAAATGTGTCCTGAACATAGAAGTTAATGGTCTGAAGATATCCTTTGAATTCGTTGTTATGGTGGAATGCAGCCATGACATCATATTCGGATGGGACTTCTTCAAGGCCACCGAAGCCGTCATTGATTGTGGCAGAAATGAACTCCATCTCGGGGAAACCTCCGTCCTGGAATCTCGAGAGGAGGAAAACCAGAGATTGTTTGCTTCCGACGACTTTGTCATCCCGCCTAAATCAATAAAGAAGATCAGTGTGATAAACGAAGAAGTATGCGGTGTTAGAGATGTTTTAGTCTCAACTTCTAAGGACTTATTATTAAGAAAAGAAGTTCTTATACCAAACTCATTGGTTACATTTCGACACGGCCGAGGTAGCATTTGGGTGGCGAATGGAGCGTCTTGGCCGCAACTGATTCCATCAGGAATGAATATGTGTACCATGGAAAGTTATGAGAATGGGAATATCTGCAGTCTTATTGAATCCAGCGATAAGTTACAAGAAACGCAGCTAAAGTCACGTGAATGGTCACAGAATATAAACCTTACTCTAGATCCAGGGCTGTCTGAAATTCAAAGGTTACAGCTTGTTTCATGCCTTGACGAGTTTATCGACATATTTGACTTTGGGAGTACTTCTATTAAGCCCACCAGTACTGTGAAGCACAAGATAAACACAGGAGACCACTCTCCTATCAAACAGAGGCCCTATAGAGTAGCACCAAGTGAACGACGACTAATTCAAGATGAAGTGAACAAGATGATTGAAAATCACATCGTGAAGCCCTCTGAAAGTCCTTGGTCATCTCCAGTTATTCTAGTTCGAAAGAAAGACGGGACCTGGAGATTCTGCGTAGATTACCGTCGATTAAATAAGATAACAAAAAAAGATGTTTACCCTCTGCCACTCATTGACGATGCCTTGGATAGTTTAGCCGGCTCTAGTTACTTCTCCACGATGGATCTTCGGTCGGGGTATTGGCAGATTGAAGTGGATGAAAAAGACAGGGAGAAAACTGCTTTCATCACTCCAGATGGGTTGTATGAATTCCAAGTAATGCCTTTCGGTCTTTGTAACGCTCCAGCAACGTTTGAAAGGATGATAGATAGTGTTCTGGGCAGTCTTAAATGGAACATGTGCCTTTGCTACCTGGACGACATCGTAGTTTACGCACCTACCTTTGAGGAACATCTACGTCGTCTACAACTTGTATTAAGCTGCATCCAGAAAGCTGGACTAAGCTTGAACCACAAAAAGTGTCTTTTTGGATCAAGGAGGATAAAGATTTTGGGACACCTTGTTGACGCCAATGGAATTCATCCAGATCCAGATAAAGTTGAAGCCGTCTCTAAATTTCCGAGGCCAAGGAATATCTCTGAACTGAGGAGCTTTCTTGGATTATGTTCCTATTACCGAAGATTTATTGAGAACTTTGCCGACAAAGCTAGATCTTTGCATGACCTACTGAAGACTGAAAAACAATTTTATTGGGATGCAGCTCAAGAGAAAGCGTTTGAAGTCCTTAAAACAGCTCTAATTTCAGAGCCTGTCTTAGGACACTTTGATGAATCCGCTGATACCCATCTACACACGGATGCAAGCGGACATGGTATTGGAGCTGTTCTTCTACAAATACATGGTGGAAAGGAGCGGCCTATAGCTTATGCATCTAGAAGCTTGACAAAGGCTGAAAATAACTATTCTACAACGGAAAAAGAATGCCTTGCTGTAGTCTGGTCTATTAGCAAATTCCGCCCATATTTGTTTGGTCGACCATTCACGGTTGTCACTGACCATCATTCTCTATGTTGGTTGGTAGGGCAGAAAGATCCTTCTGGCCGTTTGGCAAGATGGGCGCTGAAGTTGCAAGAATTTGACGTGACCGTTATCTACAAGAGCGGACGCAAACATAAGGATGCCGATTGTCTGTCAAGGAGCCCGCTTGAGAACGATCCACCAAGTGCTGTGATGTCACTAACCAACGTCGATATAGAGCAGACTAAAGACCCGGATTTAGCTAAAATAATCGATAATTTAAACTCGGGCTACACCAGAAAGGAATTCAGCATTATCGACGGCATATTATACAAGAAAAACTATAGCACAACTGGAAGACCCTGGCTTATGATGATCCCTAAGCACTTAAGATCGGAAGTTATGGCAGATTTACATGACGCTCCTACAGCTGGGCATTTGGGTTTCGCCCGAACGTATGACAAAGTCAAGAAACGATTCTATTGGCCTGGCCTTTATAGAACTGTTCGCCAATATGTAAGCCATTGTCGGGAGTGTCAACGAAGGAAGAAATTACCTCGACGTCCGGCTGGACAACTTGTATCCATACCGCCCGTAGAAAAGCCATTCTATAAGGTCGGGGTCGATCTCCTTGGAAGATTTCCAGTTTCTAAAGATGGAAACCGTTGGATCATTGTGTGCACCGATTATATGACAAGGTATGCCATAACGAAAGCGATCCCAGACGGAGGAGCAATCGAAACAGCTAAGTTCCTGGTTGAAGATGTTATCTTGAAGCATGGAGCTCCTAGAGAAATGATAACAGATCGCGGAAGAAATTTCATTTCTCAAGTAATAAAAGAGATCAATGCTCTGTGCGGAATTGTGCACAGATTTACAACGGCCTACCATCCCCAGACCAACGGCCTGACTGAAAGGTTCAACAAAACTCTGGGAGACATGTTGTCCATGTACACAGGTGTCGAGCAGAAGGACTGGGACCAAGTTTTACCCTACGTGACTTTTGCTTACAACACTGCTAAACAGGAGACGACCGGCTACACTCCGTTCTTTCTTGTCCACGCCCGCGAGGCCGAGACCTACATCGATGCCGTACTACCCTACCTACCAGATGAGATCTCTGACGACTACGTTGGGGAACTTGTGACCAGAGCTGAGGAAGCGCGTCAACTCTCCCGATCACGCCTTCTACAATCACAGGCGAAAGACCGTAGACTTTACGACCAGAAACATACTCCAGTCTATTACCAGAAGGATGATCTTGTGTGGGTTTTTACTCCCATCCGAAAAGTAGGGCTCTCAGAAAAGCTACTGAAGAGATACTTCGGTCCCTACAAGGTGACCAAGAAGCTTTCAGAAGTTACGTATGAAGTAGAGCCCGTGGACCCGTCTCCCCGATCACGGAAATCCAAGGATATCGTTCATGTCATTCGGATGAAGCCCTACCTGGACCCTGAAGAACAACATTCCATTCTGCTAGGGAACACAGGCCGTGATAGATTTCCTTCCAGAACAAGGGCTGAGACAAGCTAATCAGCGGGTCGCTGTTTTTTCTAAAGAGGGAGTAATGTCAAATAGCTCCATCCAGATGGGACAACTGTCAATCATCCCTGGACCCCGGGAGGGGGGAAGCTGATATGTAAATAAGGAAAACGGGACGGTGGCTAACGCCGTTCATTAGGATTAACTTTTAACTTGGGTAAGTTGTACAAAACTCTCTCTCCCTACAAATACCCCTTGTAATAAATTATTTATTCCCAAATTTGCCCTTGCTTTATTTATCTCCGCGACATATTATATAATGAAAGGATTTAAGCGCGAATGTTTCTTTTATACACAATACAAACTTCTACTGTCCTTAGTGCGATGAAAAATATAGCGAGCTAAGCCCTCCCAATATTTATTTTCATCGAAGTAAGGACAGTAGAAGTTTGTATTGTGTATAAAAGAAACATTCATGCTTAAATCTTTTCATTTTATAGAGCTTTCCTTCGTCGAGCCCTATACCCTAGATCAGTGATTCTCAACCAATGTGCCGCGGTAATTTTGTGTGCCGCGAAATTCTAAAAATGTGCCGCCGAATTTTAGTCATATGATTATGTTCACGTTTGTATTGGTTTTTCTTTTTTTCTTTTTCATTTTTTTACTTTTTAAAATAACGAAATTAGCAAATTGAATGTTAGAGATGTATATTACTTATATTTTGCATAGAAATATTGATACATAATTTGAATTTTCTTGCATTCAAGTTAGCAAAAGTGTGCCGCGAAATTCTAAAATTGTGCCGCCAAATTTTCAAATCTTTAAAATAATGCCGCAACAAAAAAAAGGTTGAGAATCACTGCCCTAGATGGTTCGTCCTCCCGTAGATAATTTGATTCAAATTTATCTGTAATTTGTGGCAATAAAGTTTGTTTCATCGTTAAGTCGCAGATTTCTAAGTAATGGAAGAACGAAAAAAAAAAAAAACTAATAATATAAATGAATATTTCTATATACAAGGGTCACTCTAAAAGTTTTTGCAATCACTTATTTTTATTAAAGCTGCAACTTTCAAATTATCAGAGTTTGCGAAAAGAGTTATATATATGACTATATGAGAAATGGTTACCTAGAAATTATTTGAAAAGGGCGAATAAAATTCAGGTAAAAGGTTTCAATTTAGGTTTTGCAAGCTTTCAAGCAAATTTTCTGCTCTTCAACAGACAAATACTTCTATGTACAATATCAAGATGATCTTTGTATAAAAATAATTGAAACTTATTGAAATTATTCAATTATTTTGTATAAAAATCATCTTGATATTGTACATAAAAGTATTTGCCCGTTAAAGAGCAGAAAATTTGCTTGAAAGCTTGCAAAACCAAAATTAAAACCTTTTACCTGAATTTTATTCGCCCTTTTCAAATATAGGAATATATTAAAAATGAAAAAGGCATAACCTGACCGTGCATGATTAGCATTTCTATATATATATTTTTTCACATATGACTATAGAAAAAAAGATTAAAGTTGTTTGTGTGGGAGCTAAACAAATATTACTTTACACTTGGTGGTTTGTGTGTACTCCCGTTATATTAATTAGATAGAGAGGGTGTCTGAAAGTCAAGTATGCAATAAAAAAATATTTGAAGGGGCAGTTAGCTCCTTACACTATTTTGTCGAAGACTCAATTTGTTTAAAATATTTATTAACGCCTACGGTTTGGTGATAGAGGAATAGCAGACACCGAGTTCGAATCCCGTATTGAGCATTTCTTTTCTGCTTCAATTGGCTCTCCGATTATTATTATTATTATTTTTTGCTTATCCTGACACCATTTTCTAACAAATATGAGCCAATGTCAAATTAGTTACCAAGGTTTCTGCTAAGGCTCTCATCAAAACACGGGGGGAGCTACGATTTAAAGGGTTCCTATACGGAAAAAGTCATTAAATTATTATTATTTTTGCTTATCCCTAGTACACGTGGTACAGGCCATGATAATCATGGTGGGTAGAAGTTAGCTCGCTTTTACTGCAAGTGCACCACATGTCTACACATGTGAAAGCAGTTCGAATTTGCGCTTACAAATGTGCCAGATCCCCGTTTGGTTACTTGCACTCGCTCGCTGGTGGGGTTGAACTTTTGCAATAATCGGGGGCCATTGGAGATTTTTTTTTTAATCAGAAAAAAAGTGTCCAATGCGGGAATCGAACCCAGGTCGTAGCGGTCGAAGACCAACGGTGTAGACCATCCTTCTACCGAACTCTTCCCCGATTATTAAGCAAGCTCAAATATAAATCAGTGAGTGCAAGTAAACTAAAGAGGAGCTATGGTTACTTACAAGTTTAAAAGCCGGACTGTTCACTAAATGTGTATAACAAGTGGTACATTTACAGTAAGAGACAGCTGCTAACATACTAACTATAATTATCATGGTTTGTACCACGTATACTTGAGATAAGCGAAATAAATGGTTCTAGGGATTTTCGAAGATAGACCAATCATGTGATAATTGGTAGATACTCTAAAAGAATAGCCCTTGTTTTCTTACAGAATCTTCTGATCAACGATGGCATGGTCTTGGCCGAGTTATCGGTGAATGGCCTTAGTGGCAAACAATTTGGCCCAAAGGAATATTTGGTCATGATGCATTAGCGCGCCATCTGTTATCAAAATTGGAAACTATTATAGACGCGTATGATTCTTTTTGAAAATAAACAATTTCTACTGCCCTTACTGTAATGGAAAAATTAATGGGAGGGCCTGGCTAATCAGTGTTGAACCCTCCCATTAATTTTTCCATTGCAGTAAGGGCAGTAGATGGTAGATTAAACTGGCCAAACCGCTGGGAGGGTTCACCACTGATGAGCCAGGCCCTCCCATTTATTTTTCCATTGCAGTAAGGGCAGTAGAAATTGTTAATTTCTAAAAAGAATCATACCTGTCTATAATAGTTTCTAATTTTTAATATTTGGTTATGTTTGGACGCCTCCTTTGCTTCCTCGAATTCCTGAGTTTTAAAGACGTTCTACTCACGAACACATCCAGCTAAATGTTAGATAAAATATCTCTACATTGTGTGTATCATCATTATTTATTGAATTCCATTATTTAAAGATTTAAGTAACATCCCAAATTCCGTATTGACAATTGAAAATTAAAACAATTTTATTGACATCTTGCCAATACATGCAAAAGAGCACAGTCTGCACTATTTAAAAAAAGGATAATTATATATATGTATCATACTATGTACAATGAACATGGCGCCTCTGCCAGTGCTGCAGAGTTTGGTGGAGAATCGCCAGTGGCTCTCCAGCGACACCACGTATTTCGTGATCTACAAAGAAAACGTAGATTGCGTACTTCGCCGCTGAGGAGATGGTGATGACGTGGTCCTCGAGACCAACTAGTATTGCTATATAGCGAATCTTTAGGTGTCTTGATATATTCTCGCCATTCTATACCTTCTGAATCTACAAGGCATCTAATATGACTAAGCCCTCTACCTATATATGGAAAGGAAGGTGTGAGCGGTTTGTCAAGCTTAATGACACGGTTGAGGTGACATTGCGACACGGAGCGACAAATTATACGCCTGCGTCGTCACAACATGGCCTGTCTCACTTCCAGATAATCCAATTTCGACAGGGAAGCTTCTTTTATTGTCAATGGTGTAGAGAAGGCCTTCGAGCTAGCGACTCCTTCCCTGATGTTTCAACTCTCTATGGCATATCTACTGAATGTCTCAAAATGTCTGTTTATTTCCATCTCTAAATCAATGAAGAGCTGATTTCTGTTCCACCAGATGACGCTCTGCCTTCTGAAAAGCACATGTGCTCCTGGCCAGGATATGCCTTTTTTATTTTTATTTCCATCTCTGTAAAAGGGGGTCGGTGGAAGGGTGGCCTAAACCATTGGTTTTAGACCGCTACGACCCAGGATCAAATCCCCCATTGGGCACTTTTTTCTAATTAAAAAAAAAAATGATTCAATGGCCCCTGATTCTGGCAAAAGACCAACCCACCAGCGAGTGCAAGTAACCGAATGGGACTCTGGCACATTTTAAAGTACAAAAGTCTAACCGCTTTTCACATGTGTAGACATGTGGTGCACTTACAGTAAAAGTAGTCGTCTACTTCTACCCACCACGATTATCATGACCTTTACCACGTGTTCTAGGGATATTTTTTTAAAAATCTTCTAAAAATATATTCTATTTATTACAATGCTATAAATGAGTTTGTATATATGCTTTTATTTTATACATTCAGAGAATTAAAAAGTGACAATTTTAAACATCTCATGTGTACACACTTTGGGGGAGGGGAAAAATCAAGTTTCCTATTTAAACTGCGTGTATTGTCTGAGAAAAAGCTGAGCCCGAAAACTTACGTTATCTACACACCCATACATCTGATAATATAAAAATGAACGTATTACTTAGAAGAGTTAACTTTATTTACTTCAGAACAAAGATCGACAACTTTCACAAACCGTTGGACTTTGACAGTGTTCTTGTTTCCGGATAGACAGAGCAATGAAAGATAAATTTAACTGTATCAATGGAAATAAAAAAATGGATAATATTTTACTATAGAAATGTATTTTTACATCATCAAACTTCATCTAACTCAAGCTGGGAAGATGTGAAGGCGTTCCTGCCTTGAAAACTAAGGAAATGAAATCTTTTCTGACGATGTGAGAAAGCAATTCTGTCTCACTTCAATCCCTATATGACGTTAGCTGAAGAGATGAAGGTGGAAACTCTACATATTAACACACAGATCTTCGTTAACTCTTATATCAGTACCTGAGGGTTCACCTCTGCCCAGATGAACTAAAGGAATCAGGGGCAGGCTTCAAACCTGTAGCCGTTTGAAAGCGGAGTGGGGTTCGATTCCACCTTCTGATCGATTTATTTTTCTTTTGGTTAGTAGCCCGTAAAATCATATTCTCTTTCAACCCGATAACGTTGCCTTTAATAAAGGATCATATTAATACTATCTCATCTGATAAAGAACTATGTTTAAAGCTAACGAAATGAAATATTTTGATAAACTTTAAATAAGAAATGGAGCATTAAATCACGAATATTTCTTTTTAAATATAAAACAAACTTCTACTGTCCTTACTGCGATTAAAAATATTGGGAGGTCTTGGCTCATCAGTGGTGAACCCTCTCAGCGGTTTCGCCAATTTAATCTACGAGATCGCTTTTTAGAGCTCTAATACTCTATTGGATGATTCTGCTTTTATATGCTGCAATGAAAGGTGGAATCCTAGAATTGCTATTCAAGAAAACTATGGATATAAGCTTTTAGGGCAGTAGTATTACATATATATATATTTGCATCGAGCATTTATCTTTCACAAATAATAAGTACATGGTTAGTTAGGTATAATATTATAACATTCGTGGTTTAATGCTTCAATTGATCATATATAGATGGCGCGTTATCGTCTTTTAGACCTTTAATAAACATAATTACTGAGAGTGAACTCTAGCTTGTTTGTAGCCGGCAATTTAACAGACAATGACTCCTAGCAGTGTCCTTTCACCGTGCTAGAAGAAAACAGATAACAGCTTTGGTCTACATAGCCTGAGAATGTCAAGCCTGGCAGATAGGTAGAACACGGACATCTTCCTTCCTGTTTGGCCAGCGTGGATGTTTGCCAGACTGTCTCCATGTTAAGACGACATTCCAAGAAAAATTTGAAAGACAAGTAGAACTACAAAGAAACTGGTGAATGAAAAGGAACAGGGTGAAATATATATAAATAAATGTTTGTGCTTGTTCGGAGTAACATTTACTCAATACCTGACCCATCTGGATGAAACTATAACATGGTATAGTAGAGTTCATTTTGAAAGTCACTGCCGTGGACCGATAAAAAGACTTGTTTCCATATTTCGCATATTAGAAATTTTATAGACACGTATGATTCTTTTAAAAATTAAACAGTTTTCTACTGCCCTTACTGCAATAAAAAAATTAATGGGAGGGCCTGGTTCATCAGTGGTCAACCCTCATAGCGGTTTCGCCAGTTTAATCTACTATACCGCTGTTATATTACATTTTTCGGTTTTACTTTTATACCGATACTGACACTGACCTCTTGAAAATGGTATTTTGGATGAACTATGTACATAAGCTTTGAGGACAGTAGAAATACATACAATTATAAATATATAATATAAGAATCATACGCGTCTTTAATAGTTTCGAATTCTCATAACAGATGGGGGGTTAATGTATCATATCCCGCATATGTATCCACAAAATTTAATCTACCCAGATGAAACTTTGTCTGGAAGAATCCACTTTATAGTTTCTGACTATGTAAATAAGTCCAATATAAAGCCCGCACATACGTTTCTACCCAAGAGAAGCTTTGAGAGGATATAGAGTTAGGACTGAATATTTGATACACAATGTCCCTTATTGAAGACACACAAGATAACCAAGGGTGAACAAAGTTGCCTCTTTAAAAATATTAGACGACCGACGACATCAACGATTTTCCACTTTCCTTTAGTTTTGTTCATAAATGTAGATTATGATTTTTTCTAACAATAAACACATCGAAATATGACAATGGGATTAAAGAATAATTCGAATCCAAAAGCAGAAAGTCACCAGAGATAGGTGATTACCTTGGTAGTGCTTAGCTCATCAGTGTGAGCCTTCACTAGGTTTTTATTTATAATCATAGTTCGAATTTTGGTTATACTTTTTCAATATGAACGAGAGAAACGCATTCGTGGATCGATACATGGATTTTGTTCCAAGAGAATTTTGTCTCTCATCTTAGAAAGATAGATTGATTCATTAAGTTTGAGCACACATTTCAAAAAGGAGTCCGTTAGAATAACATCGTAATGCTTCAGCTTTCTTTGATGTTTAACAAAAATTATTTCTTTAAATTAATATTTCTTTAATATTTCTTTAAATCTCAGGGAAAGCTTTCCTTAAGAAAACAACAGCCATCTTTCTACTTGCACCCAAACAAGCTTTCCTCCATAAAGCAACAGTCATCCTTCTACTTGCATCCAAACAAGCTTTCCTCCATAAAGCAACAGTCATCCTTCTACTTGCATCCAAACAAGCTTTCCTCCAGGAGACAACAGCCATCTTTCTACTTACATACAAACAAGCTTTACCCCAGAAAACAACAGCCATCTTGCTACTTGCATCCAAACAAGCTTTCTTCCATAAAGAAACAGCCATCGTTCTACTTGCATCTAAACGAGCTTTCATCCAAAAGACAACAGCCATCTTGCTACTTGCATCCAAACAAGCTTTCTTCCATAAAGAAACAGCCATCTTTCTACTTGCATCCAAACAAGCTTTCATCCAGAAGACAACAGCCATATTTCTACTTGCATCCAAACAAGCTTTCCTCTAGAAAACAACAGCCATCTTTCTACTTACATACAAACAAGCTTTACCCCAGAAAACAACAGCCATCTTGCTACTTGCATCCAAACAAGCTTTCCTCTAGAAAACAACAGCCATCTTTCTACTTACATACAAACAAGCTTTACCCCAGAAAACAACAGCCATCTTGCTACTTGCATCCAAACAAGCTTTCTTCCATAAAGAAACAGCCATCTTTCTACTTGCATCTAAACAAGCTTTCCTCTAGAAGACAACAGCGATCTTTCTACTTGCCCCCAGACAAGGTTTTCCTCCATAAGCGAATATATAGATCTACTTCCCATTCTTCAAGGGCAATTTATCTCAGACAAGCGATTCTGCAGAATTTAGATCTTTGTCTTCATGGAAGCATCTTTCCAGACGACAACAGCGATATTTCCAATAAGTATTTCCACAGTACTGTACATCGAGTGCAGATGACAATGCAACTTTCCAAAAATACTCGAAGGTTCAAAGGACGCCTAAGGACTCGACATGACACGGCATTTTGACATCAGATCTCTTTGTCACGCCTCTAGCATGTCATACTTAATTAATGTATTTTACATTCCCAATGGGAGGAACGTGAGAAATTATTTCTCCTTCCAAACCTGCTTCGATGCTTCTTACCTTTTCAAAATTTCTTATTGATATAGTTAGTACTTCTCTGTATGGTGAGGAATTTCAAATTGGAGAGAACAAATCATTTCTAAATATGTCTTAGGCGGAAAAAGATAGACCATTACGTATTGCAATTCAGACAATCCCGGCAACGATAGACCAATGTAACAACACTAGACTGACCATCCAGTAGAAGATTGAGTAGAGAAAGGATGTATAGATTCTCTCTAGACTAACAGCTCCTATTATAATTCAGACCATTCCTGCGGAGGCAATGGTAGACCAATGTATAGACTGACCATCTAGTAGAAGCATAACCTTAGGTAGTATAATGTGGGCTAAGGTAGTTCAATGGTAATGAGAGCGATTAAAGAAGTTACAGAATGTTTAAACTTTGGAAACGAGAATATATTTTCATATATGCCGGGTAAAAAGAGAAGAAATATCTATATAGAGCATCAGATATACATAGCTATATATAGGGCCGCTAGCATGGGAAATATGTGCTCACATGAGTGGACACAGCAGTTCCTAATACCTAGAGACCATCCATTAAGGAAGTATACCATTAACGAAGAAATATTTGCAGCCGATCCTTTCCTCTGATTTTTTTTCTTATTAGCGCATATTTTTTCGGTCATCGATGAAATATTATATCATTAGAGATAACACATAATTAGGTATAATTATGTGTAATAATTGTATATTTATATTTTAATTGCCCCTCTAACAAAAAAAAAATATATTTTTTAAATCAGTATGTTTGAATATTTCTTTCTCTTTACACAAATCATAACATAATATTTTTTGTTATAATTTAAGAGAGAATAAATAAAAATGAAATGAGAACACTACATTTTAAAAACCTAATTATATTTAAAATTATCAAATCGAATGCTATAATAAATATTTGATAATTCAAAATTTTTTACTTAATTATCAATTTTTCGTAACTTTATTTATTATTCAAAAATAAGCTAAAGTAGATTAATCAAAAGGAAAAATGATATTTTATATTAAAATATTCAGTTTTGGTAAATTTTGATATTTAACACCAAATTTTTCTTATAATTTATCTATTTACACATATTGTGTGGTAGTCGTGTTTTAAGGTTATAAAATTATATATCTAAACTCATATTTAGATTATAATTACAATTTTTTTTATTTCCAATGTATATTTTTTGTTTTTACACATATATTGCAAAAATTTGCTTTTACATTTGCTATTTCATAAAAAAACTGACTTAAAAATTTAAAATATATATCTTTTAAAAATTAAGCACATTTTAAAGAAATCTTTTCATTTTAAAAATATGTAGCGTTTTTGGATATATTCGAAATATATAAATCTATTTTATATTTTAAAAAGGTCTATTAAAACCTATTAAACTATTTGTATATTTATTAACAAATAATCTAATATAGACTTAAAAGTCAATAATATTGGTTATAAAAATAAATAATTGTAATTATAAATGCATATTTATTCTTCTTTACTTGATGAACACTAACGTTTATATCTTTTTAAATTTATTTCTAATGCAAAAGAGATCAAGAGTTGTATATTTCAGCAAAGTAGACCCATATTTCTTTTTATTTCAAGCTATATTAATATTTATATTTTTTTTATACAGTAAAAGTTACGGGCTATTTCTTCGTGAAAAAAAGTTTAATTATATTATACGAAAAACAAAACAAATTCTCTTTTAAAAAAGTCACTTCTGTCAAAATAGACGCCCAATAATGCGTCACCTAATTTATTGCCAGCTAGCACACCAAGTTCTTCGGTGTTGTAGTCATGTCACCAAGTCCTCTAGATTGCAATAGATGGCGCTTAGTTTTGGTGTCTACACTCACGGGCGAAACTGAAGAGAGCTTTATATCGAGTTTCAGACAATAAATCTGAAAGATATTTGATATACAGTGACCTTTATTGAAGACACGAGGTAACCAAGTGTGAACAAAATTGCCTGTCTCCTTCAAAAAAAAAATAATAATAAAACGACTGACTATATCAAAGAATTTACATTTCCTTAAGTTTTGTCCATGATTGTATTTGACGGGAGAGGTAGCATTAACAATATATTCAATAAAATAATCCCTTGTAGCAATATTCAGTAAAATATATCAGGTCTCCAGGGATAAGTATATTTTCAAAACACCTTTATTCTCTAGCTTTCGGACACGAACATCCTTCTACAGGAGAAAACATGGTATAATAATTTGCCAATAGAACACGAGTTAAAATATAATCGTAAAATAGTATCCGATTATATTTAACTCGTGTTCTATTGGTGAATTATTATACCAAGTTTTCTCTACTAATTTTACTCAATTAACAATATATGTTGTAGAGTCATTTCTCTTATTCAGTAATAAACGAATATGAACAAAAGTTTTTTATTGAGATATTTTGTATTCCACAGTTTGGTCTCTCTCTCTCTCTCTCTCTTAGTGAAGAGATCTAAAAACCGTTTAAATGAACAGTTCTAGTTTAAACCAAATGGTGTTTCCAGTAAAGAAGAATATAGAAAATTTAACAAGTTCTCTGCAGACTATTTCAACTACCGTGGACCTAAATTACACTAACGAATTGATATTTTTAGCTTTAATTTATATAATTTATTATTTTTAAATAGGCTATCTATTTTAAGTATTAATTTAGTAGTTAATTATTATAATATATTAAATATTAATGTTCTTAAAATTAAAGATACTTCAGCCAGTAACTCTTTTTATTATCTCGTTGTTCGACAAAAATCTTTTGACCTCGTCAGGAGCGAACAAAAATTAAAACATTGGCAAGGCGTTAAAATTTATTCTAAGGCTGCAATATATTCTCAGGCGATTCTTCAACGAGGACAAAATAATTTGTCGAAACGTCGAGATAATAAAAAAATTACTGGCCGAAGTATCTTTAATTTTAAGAACTATGAATGCCGGCCAGGCAGCCTTGATAAATATTAATGATTGATCAAAAACTATGAAATGAGATCTAATATGTAAATAAACTTTCTTTCTTGTATGAATATCGCTCTAAAATGTAAATTTGAATCATTTTCTCTCTCTCTAATACTAGAAATTATTTGCCATCAAGTCAGAGAAAAACTTTTGAAAATTTGATTTGTTACGTTTTTTGTATGGCCTATAATACAAATCTTGGCCATAGAGATGAAAGAAATTCTTTGTTTACAAGCCATTTCGATGGATATTCTCCATCAATATTTGCAGAACATTCCCAAGTACAGTACATCTGGTAAACTGGATGTCTACCATTAGATGTGAAGTTCAACATGGATAGTTGGTGACTACAGTACGTGGCTCCAGGGTTACCCCAAGAGAGAGAGAGATTGAGATTGAATATATTTTTATTAATCCTACATATAAGATTACTAGCCGAATGACCCGGGCAACGCCCGGGTTTTACCCGATTAAATGCTTTTATTCAAATACTATTCGTTACAATTATAAATTGGCGCCGTGAATGTCATTCTTGTATAATATATAAATGAGTTTTAAAAATTGTGAAAAAAATTAAAAATAAATGCATCGGCCGGGAATCGAACCCGGGCCGCCCGCGTGGCAGGCGAGCATTTTACCACTGAACCACCGATAGTTATGAGAAATGGCCATATTTGGTTATTTATTCCATTCACAAAAGCAAACGGTGACAGAATTGATTAAGAAAGAATTGATTATGACGCTGATAACTGTATATATTAATATAACGTTAATTGGAGAAAAAAGTAAAATTAAATATTATTTTCATCAGAGGAATCCCACTGATGGTCATCTGGTATGATGTCACGCCCTGAAGTCGGACAGATCTCCCCAACTATTGCCATGTCGAGGAATAGCTTCAGACCTCTGTTCAGGCGTCAGGTACTTGTCCTCCATCCATAGAATAGACGTTTCATAATGACTATAAAAATAACCAGATAAGTACCAACTATGTAATTAACTAGTTAATTAGAATAGCCAATTAAATGTGGATTATCTCTCTCTAGTTAGCGACATAGTACAGCCCCATATTTCATAGATTAATTAGGGAGAAATAGATATAAGTTAGTATTGGATTTAATTTTTTTTTTTTTTTGGTTGGGGTGCTAACATTGAAGCCAAGTCATCCCAATATTTTACAATCGCAGTAAGGACAGTGTAAGTTTGATTTATTTGTGAAAAGAAACATTCGCGTCTTAATGTATTCATTCGTTATATATAGATGGCGTGTTATTGCTTTGTATTAATTTATGCCTAACTTGTCCTTATTGATTGTGGAAGAGCATTGCTCGATGCAAATATTTAAATGTAATTCTACTGTCCTAAAAAGCTTATATCCATAGTTTGCTTAAATACCATTTCTAAGATTCCACCCTTCAGTGCAGCATATAAAATCAGAATGATCCAATACAGTATTAGAGTTCTAAAGAAACGGTCTGGTAGATTAAATTGGCGATAACGCTGAGAAGGTTCACCACTGATGAGCCAGGTCCTTCCAATATTTTTTCATCGCAGTAAGGACAGTAGAAGTTTGTTTTATTTGTGAGAATAAACATTCGCTTCTTAATGTTTTCATTCGTTACATATAGATGGCGTGTTATTGCTTTGTATAAATTAAAGGTGGAGCGTGTGGATTCATATAAATTGGAAAAGAATACATCCAAAGTCCGATTAATCAGAACAAAAAACTTCAATGCAGTTTTTTAAAACACACAATAATACGCTCATTACTAGTGCAACAACCCGTCGTATATGTTACCCAAACACAAAAAAAAAAATAACTAAAACTGTATCGAGGTAATAAAAGAAGCTAATCTAACACCGCCATTACAGAGACACTCACTTTTGTAATATTTTCTCCTATAAATATATGTCTATATTATACGGGAAAGTCCTGAAAGAAACGTGAAACACTTTCTAATTTTGAAGCAACTTTAAATACCAAACAAGCCATTGCGTGGGAGTCATGTGTAACGAACGTCTTTAATTGGCTCATAAAACCGCCCTTTTATTGGAACGCGCGGTCAAACAACGGGATTGGGTAGCATCTCCTGGGCAAATATTTGATGCTCTATGATTGGTTCTTGATGACACAATATTACTGATTACAATAATCCATCCTCCAATGGGAACGCATAATACCCATAAAGTTAAAGAATGGACAGAGTGATAAAGGGATGAGTGCATTTTGCTTTAATTTTCGGTATTTTTATTCTTTGTACGCAATATTCAAAATTTTGTAAAGTACGATTAATATGGATTAAAACTAACATTTTTAATCACGAATTTTTAATAAAAAATAAACTTTATAGTGTCCTTATTGAAATGAAAAAAAAAAAATATTGAGAGGGCTTGGCTCATCATTGGTGAATCCTCCAAGCGGTTTCGCCAGATTAATCTACCATACCGCTTTTTAGAGCTCCAATATTGTATTGGAAGATTCTGCTTTCACATATGACACTCTAGGGGGAATCTTGATTCTGGTATTTAATCATCTAAAAAGCAGTTAATTAAATTATCGAAACAGCTGGGTGGGTTCACCACTGATGACCCAGGCCCTCCCAATAATTGTTCGTTGTACAAGGAAAGTAAGAAGTTTGCTCAAAATTTGAAAAAGAAAATTCGTGCGCTTAATAGTTTTATTAATTATATATAGATGAGGCCTTATGCCATGAATAGGACAAATATTCTACAGGGTCTCCGAAGAGTATTTGCAAGCTCAAACTTCAATAACAGGACTTGTAATTGATTTACATCAATTAACTGTAGTTTAAATATGGCGCCAACAATATGTGTAGTAAAAAATTCAAAACTATTTTAAAGGCGTAAGATTCTTTTTGATATTAAACAATTTCTACTGCCCTTACTGCAATGGAAAAATTAATGAGAGGGCCAATTAATATTGGCCAATTAAAAAATAATAATTAATTTTTCCATTGCAGTAAGGGCAGTAGAAATTGTTTAATATCAAAAAGAATCTTACGCCTTTAAAATAGTTTTGAATTTTGATAATAGATGGCGCGCTAGTGCATCATATTATAATATGTGTAGTGTTCAGATGACAACAATTTGGATTAACAAACAATGTCGTGAAATGGTTTATTGAAAACAGATCTGACACTAAAGTCTAGAGAGAAATTTCAGAACACAATTTGACAAAACCCACCCTCTTGTTCGTAAATAGAAAGTGGTACGAAACTTTATGGAGACAGCAGACTGTGTAGAAAATACTAACCTGGAACTGGGTGTAAAGCACATTTTGGGACACCATCCTGCATTTTCCTAAAACGAACAACTGTAGATGACAAGACTATAAAAATAATAAAAGCAGATGACTATTTATTGAAACCAATACTCTATTAATTATATTATAATATATTAGCGCGCCATCTATTATGAAAATTCGAAACTATTATAGACGCGTATGAATCTTTTTTCAAAATTAAACAATTTCTACTGCCCTTACTGAAATGAAAAATTAATGGGAGGGCCTGGTTCATCAGTGGTTAACCCTATGGCAAATTAAACTGGCGAAACCGCTAAGAGGGTTCACCACTGATGAGCTAGGCCCTCTCATTAATTTTTCATTGCAGTAAGGGCAGTAGAAATTGTTTAATTTTTAAAAAAGAATCATACGCGTCTATAATAGTTTCGAATTTTCACTCTATCAGTTACTAATCTTTTGGTTTACTGTACACCCTAGAGATATCATTTTAGACTTGTACACTACCCCGATAAACCCACACCCGGTAAATCCAAAATCAGGTGATTCAGTATATGACTAAAACATGTAATTCTATTTGTATAACTGGTGTATAGCGTTGTTTACAGTAAAGGTTAAATTTGATACTTTGGTTTAAAACGTTTTTTTTTTTCACTTGTGCTAATAAAGATAATAGGATTTTCTCATATTGGGAATATCGTTTCAAGCATATAAAACATGTAGTAAACAATCTAATTGTGATGGTGTATAGAGAGCTACCCATCCAGTAGGCGGAGATGGCCGAGTACAATTGGCACCTTGGTTTATTACTCTCCGGAGCTTGCCAAATGCTGTTCCATGAGAGACAGATGCAGAATTTGAGCAATGGGGCCAGGGGATCAAGGAGACCAGTTGGTTAAGCTGTTGGTGGCGCTGGAGCGGATTAAACTAGGATGGTCGGTATTGAAGGAGGGAGGTCTGACCACCTTCGGAGCCTCGAAGTTGGAAGACGAGGAGGCCCAATCTGTGAATATGGGCGGAACGAGGTATTCTGTATTTTTGCCCCGACTGCCGCCGGTTTCTTTCAGATGGGCGGTCGAAACGAATGTGAAATCGTGGAAAGACTTCGCTTTGAGAGGTTTATGTTTTATAGAAGATTTTTTCTTTCTTTGTCGGCGGGCTGTCCCGAGAGTTGAGATGGTGCTGGGGGTGATGTCGGACTGAGTGGACATCGGTGTTCGGAAGCTGAACTCGCTCGGCATGTCGTTCTCGAACATGTTCTTGGTGAGAATAGACGTAGAGAGGAATCTGTTGGTGAGCTCACAGGTGAGAGGTTTGGACGAGGTGAGAGTTTTGATGTCAAGAGGGGCCAGCGTGTCGGCAGAGACTTTGCTGGGCGGCAGCAGACGGGAGGGATTCTTCAGTTCGATGCACAGCAGACGTAGCAGAGCGATGGGAAGCCAGCACAAGGTTGTGGCCACACAATCCCACCAGGAGAACCCGTCGTACGCCATACAGGCCCCATTGTTGACTGCTAACTAACTGGCCTGCCTACCTTTGGACCTGCTCTTGGGAGAACGAAACCGCTATATCATTAGACCATCGAAATGACTCACGAAATATACGGAAAATGTCAACTCTATTACGATGCATTAGCGCGCCATCTGTTATGAAAATTCGAAACTATTATAGACGTGTATGATTCATTTAAAATTTAAACAATTTCTACTGCCCTTACTGCAATGGAAAAATTAATGAGAGGGCCTGGCTCATCAGTGGTGAACCCTCTCAGCGGTTTCGCCAATTTAATCTACCATACCGCTATTATATTGCTTTTTTTTTCGGTTTTCTTTTTATAGTGATACTAATGCTAGACTCTTAGAAGGGGTATTTTTGATGAACTAAAGACATAAGCTATGAGGACAGCAGAATTACATACAATTATAAATATATAATATGCTTCGAAAAATTTACTGGCCGAATGTAAGAAAACACAATTGGCGCTATTAAATAGCGTCTAACCTAATTCGTTCTACCGAGTTTTGACTTTGCGTACAAATATTTAACCCAATCTGAAAAAGGATATTTATTATGTAATATTGTGGCAGGATGATATTCACGTAACAAAAAGAACACCTCTCCTTTAAAAAAAGCGTTAAACAAAACATTTGTTGATATTCTCTCTGTGCATAGTACGCTGGTTTAGATAGGTGCCTAGAAGCAGCTTTGGAAATTTCGACATTATATTTGAGATAAGTACTGCTTCCTTCCACATTTAAAGGTAGAGATTACTCATTTCAATACGTAAATATAAAGATAATTAATGCAAAGCAATAACGCGCCATCCATATAACGAATAAAGACATTAAAATGTGAATGTTTCTTTTCACAAACAAATCAAATTTCTACTGTCCTTACTGCGACGAAAAAATATTGGGAGAGCTTGGCTCATCAGTGGTGAACCCCCCAGTGGTTTTGCCCATATAATTTACCACACGACTTCTAACACAACATTCTCTGAAAAGGCGGTCTGGTAGATTAAATAAGCGAAACCGCTGGGAGGGTTCACCGCTGATGAGCCAAGCCCTTCCAATATTTTTTCATTGCAATAAGGACAGTAAAAGTTTGATTTATTTGTAAAAATAAACATTTGCGTCTTAATGTCTTCATTCGTTACAAAGATATATATATATATATTTGAAAATAGAGCAATCTATAAATAAATCTTTAATTAAAAAGGCATATATTGGATCAAAATATCATTTATTTTACCAATATTTCAGTTGGCTGAACGCCAACCTTTATCAAGGTGTTATAACATTTTAAAGTGTGTCAAAAACAAACTCAGCGCCACATAACGTCAACAGCATTAAGTTTTTGAAATATTTTGTTATATTCAATGGGGAGAAAAAAATTGATATATATATATTTATATTATGGACAAAATAAATTTTGTAAAATATAGGTGTGAATATTTTGAAAATTAACAATAATGCCTATTTTATATTTAAAATTATTTGTACTATGTGTAAAAAGATTTTTCGTATAAAAATAACAAAAAATATATATAAGAGAAATGTTAAAATAAAATTTTTACTGAAAACACAAAGCGCAAAAAATGTTTGAAAAGTTGGTTGAATAAAATATTAAAATGAATTTAATGGAAAATTGTGAAATTTGAAATAAAATATAAGTGAAAATGGGAAAATATTTTAAAAAATGATATCACACAAATAAAACATTGAAGACATATATATATGAAGATATATATAAAATAAGCGTGTGATTGTATTTGAAATAAACTTAAACGATGTTACATAAATTTAAATAAAGATATAAAAAAAGGTAAAATGCGTTTTGAGCATTAAAACATTTTTACGTGCTTCTAAATGTGTACCTCTCCCTATAAAATTAATTAAAAAATAGACCTAAAATATCGGGAATTTGAAGTAATAAAATGAAAAATTAAACTGTAAATATTTTATGACGATCTTAATTGCGAATATATCTCTGGTAGTTCAATTTTCCTACCAGAGATATATTCACAATTTAGATCGTCATAAAATATTTACTATTTAATTTTTTAATTTATATGTTATATATATATATAATATATACAGATATAACCATTTTCTTGATGAATCAAGAAAACCATCCACGAACGCGTTTCGGGCTGTTGGCCATGGTCCACGCCTGCTCCAGGCTGACAAGGGCCAACAGCGCGAAACACGTTTGTGGATGGCTTTTCTTGATTCATCAAGAAAATGGGTTGGCTATATATCAAGGAACAGGCTAAATTAACGTTTAGTTGATTTCTGTTCCACTAGATGGCTCTCTCCCATCTAAAAAGCAAATGTGCTCGTGGTCAGGTTATGCCTTTTTTGATATTAATATATATATGTAAATATAATATTTTATTCTTTCAAAAAAGCAATTGAAATGCCAACCCAACAAAATTACAATCCAACATTTCCGACGAGAAGTTTCTAAGCAACAGAACAAAATCTATAAAAGTAAAGAATGGCATTTTAAAATTTCATCTTCATTTCTAATCCCCCCCTCCGAGAGAGAAAAAGAAAAGTAAATCTATTAAGCAGGTAGGTTTAAGCTAAGTACAGATGTAGCTGGAATTAAATAAGCCCCTCCCTAGAAATATCTTGGAAGCGCTTTATATTTGAAATAGGAATTTTAAAAAAAATCCTCCATCAAATACATTTGAAGAAATGTTTCGAGGAATTCCCCATACACTTCTATTTTTAAATAATCTTAGAAATGCTTTTAGTGGAATTTTTTCCCCTCCTCTTCAACTAAATATGATTTTCTCTTGTTTGTTTAGTACCTTTGCTAAGAAATATAACCCACTTATTTTGTTGGTAGCTATGTGTTTTTATATTTTATATAAATGGCAAAACATGGGTTTTGTGTTAAGACATCTCTATATATATTGTTATTTTTTCTTTAGTAATCATTGGAAAGTGAAATTCTAGGAAAATATTGCGAGGAAAAATATTTTCATTTGCGAAGTACACTGGCCATCACTTATTTTATTGAAAATGACTTTAGACCAATTCCTCGTTATTTTGATGTGCACGAAAAATTCCAGATATGGTCCGTTTTTCACAATCATCTCTCATTTTAGAGATACATTATTTATTTGGTATTAATGAGTCTTCTAAAATGATCAGTTTTATATCTTTAATGAATATTTTCATTGAATTTTTGCTTCCTTAAAAGATTGATCTGCGGTTGGTGATGCCACAGTGTCTTCGCCGTTTTGGCTGATTGTCAACCTAAGAGTTGAACACTGTACCACTGGAATATAACATGGCCGAAAAACGTCTTCAATATATCATTTGATAGCACTGCACCTTTAAAAATGGTAGCTCATTGGAGGAAAAAGTTTTCAGATTTTAAATCAACAGACCGAAAAGCCCCTACAGCTTTTATATAGCACTCTTTGCTATGAAGTTATTGGATATAGCGTGGACACTCTCCGTCATGGACAATATTGTTGTTGGCCAATATGATCTATGTAGGTGGTGTTGTTCTGGTCTCTCTCTATCTACAAATTGATTAAGTTATATAGCACTCTTTGCTATGAAGTTATTGGATATAGCGTGGACACTCCCGTCATGGACAATATTGTTGTTGGCCAATATGATCTATGTAGGTGGTGTTGTTCTGGTCTCTCTCTCTATCTACAAATTGATGAAGTTATATGGCTCTCTTTGTTATGAAGTCATTAGTTATAGTGTGGATAACTCTCCGTCCAAATTCTCATATGCGAACAAGGCACCTCTCTCTATTAAAATGTATCAAGACAAGGCACATTTAATCTATCGTTCCAGTACAGAACGTAATGTAGGTGATGAAGAATGTGCCACTACAACAGTGTTGGTAGATTCAGATAATTTCATAATTCTTCGCGTAGGATGATATAGAATCTCCCCTGTACTGATGATGGCCACAGTCCGAAACCATGGTGGTATACATGACTGAAGTTTGCAAGACTTCACCAATACCCATTGCACCAATACCGATCAGGACCTGTATTCCAACCCTACCAAGATTGTGAATTTGATCTATAGATTTAGTTTTCATCACCTTGTATAATTATGCAAGGGGGTAATTAAAAAAAATACCGATGTGATGTCTTATTTTCAACACCGACAATAAGTTCTGTACTGAGATGATACATTTTGTTGATTCATTGCATTGTTTTGGCGCATTTTTAAGCGGCAGAAGTGCCCTGCTTGCCCCAAAATAAAAAAATAAAATAAAAACAAAACAAAGGAAAGAATATATCGAAAAAATTGAAGTTAAATAAATAGAAAATTATCATCTAATCGTATAAGTAAAGTTAGTTCCTGATGTCTTGTACCATCTGCAGGAATACATAGAATTTAAAACATGGGTTTATTTCACAATATTGGTTATAATTCATTTCTTGATGCAGCCAACACCATTTGAATGTTGAATTCACATTTGAAGATGTATTGTATCCTAATCTCAAATATACCATAGACACTGACTATTTTCATTGTATAAAATACGCTTATTTTATTTGGAGGCACTTTATAACATTTTCTGCAAAATTCCATTCACATGTGAAGACGCTCAATAAAATTATAGGCAAATTTTTCTTTGTTACATTCCAATTGCAAAAGTTTTGAGGTGTAGGTTAAATAGTTTGGTATTGATCGTTTGGTATAGTAAAGGGTGTGTGTATTCTTTTGGGAAACATGGGCCTCCATCGCGCGACATCTCTGCCAATCCAACCTTGATGCCTTCCACCTATTTTCCAACAGTGACCAAATCCTACCAAGGATCTTCTTGCGCCGGAAACATCACAAAATCGATACTATAATCTTAATTAAGAAAAATCCATTTCGATTTGAAAGATTCTCCCCGCGCGCGCACAGCCCGAGAAAAATTTTAATAATTACTGCAAGCTGGAGTTAATTGAAGGGGTCCTTGGGTAAATTGGATTGTTGGGGCACGCAGAGTGGCTTGCTACGTGCAGGCTAAGTATGATTGGAGTCCAGAGCTAGTGAAGGATGTCCACTTGGATCATAAGACAGGATTAAACGGAACTGGAACGGTCTGTTGCAGTCTTGGACTAATGGAGGGAAATCTGGTTGGAACGTATGCGGCCGGGATCGTATAAACAACTACACTTCTTACACTTATAACGCTATCAATCTTATTTATGTTTTCTTTTAACTACCATTAATTCTACAAAACTTCAATTAAAATAAGAGAATATGAATAATAAGTCTTTAGTTATCATTACTTGTGCGTTCTATTCAGCTTTTTATTTCCCGTATATAGCAATATTCTACTTATAATTAGCTTTTGGTCACAAGACCCTGAAAGAACATTAAAACGGACGCACCCAGGTGGGTGTCAGCTACGATTTGACTTATGGACCAACCTTTCCTTTTCTGTCCGATCACCATGCCGCTCGTAAAAGCATCTGTCTGCTGGAACTGCCTCCGTTGACGAAGGCCTGGCATTATCTGCTATTACACGAGAGCTGCGTGTTTCACATTCTTTGCATAAATCGTAGAAGAGCGTCTACTCTGAAATTTGCATGAATTTCTGCCCACTCTTTTTTAGTGTTTCACTTTCATATATATACAAAGTCTTTATTGGTGGCTTCCACCGCGGAAAGACTCCGCCACCGATGGACCGCGAGAGTTCTTTTCCACAGAGTGGACAGATCGATGTGATTGCTCGCGTTATCAAACTCAAGACAAAGATGGAACTTTGATGGTAGATGGTAGCCACACTTGTCAGTTTTATTGCCTCGGGATGGAGGCCGACGCCGAACAAAGAGAGAGAGAGAATGAATAAAAAACAACCGATACACCAAACGTTATAGGTTGGCGAAGGCAGAGAGACCATCTTGAGAGATCCCCCCGTTCATACAAAATTATCTCTTCATCAAAACACGATTCCCTCCTCCTTTTATTAAAAACACATTTAATCAAAACATTTTTACAAAGCGGCCTAAAAAATCCTTTTATTAAATCATTTTAGAAGCGTAGCCCTAACAAAATTAACACCATTCATCGAAAGCAGATTAAACTTTTTTTTTTCTATTTTGATTTTTTCCCTCTCTGAGCGTAAAGCTCTTGAAGAAGAGGATTTAATGGAAAATTTAAACAGCCCCCATATTGAGTTCTTTACCGATTTTTATAAAGACGTTATTTTTACCGCCTTTATCCTGAGAGAAGGTTTTGGCGTTAGGGTTTGAAGCATATATATTTAGGCAGACGATTGTGATTTTACCGCCATTTTAAAAATTATTTATTTGTAGCTATTATAAGGTTGTCCCAAAAGTTCGTGTTTACCTTATTACTTGGCGAATAATATTATTACGGCGAATACATAGTAATACATAATACAATTACTTTATGCATAATACAAATACAATATACATAATGGTAAATAATATTTGTATTTCAATTTTTTTACAAGTGTTTACGAACTTTTGGGACAACCTTGTGAAAAATTTTATAATGTTGTTATAAAATCAATGATATTTTATATGATAAAAATGAAATGTCTTCAATAGATGTTTTAGCTCTTCTCTTCCCAGAATCTATTGAATTGATTCCTGTAGGATTTATAGAAGGAATTCTTGATGATTCATTCGAGAATAAGAATCAAAGTAAAAAATAATGTGTAATTTATTGTTGATTAAGGGGCTTGTGTTTTCTTTTGTTCAAGTATTGTATACAAGTATATATACTTGTATTCTAAAAATTATAAATGAAAAAAAACTCGAATAGAATCGTTACATGGCAAAGTCCGATTGTCGGAGCCACAAGTAGAGTTTTATAAAGAAAGTTTTCATTTTAAAAGGTTTTGACCGTCGATAATTCGCCATTTTGATAGCCTATCAACGTGAGGTAGTTGAAAATAAAGAAATATTTCATATGAGCAATAGTTACCTAGAAATTATTTTAAAAGAGAAGAATAAAATTAGGGTAAAAAACTTCTTTCAATTTTTTTTTTTTTTGCAAGCTTTCGAGCAAATTTTTCTGCTCTTCAACAAGGAAATACTTTTATGTACAATATCAAAATGATCTTTATACAAAAATAATTGAAAAATGTGTTTTTGGCATGTTTTAGCTGTGAATAGTCTGATGAACGCCCACGAAAGCACATACCAATAGCACATGTTTTCCAATTATTTTTGTATAAAGATCATCTTGATGTTGTGCATAAAAGTATTTGTCCGTTGAAGAGCAGAAAATATGCTTGAAAGCTTGAAAAAAACCAAATAAAGAAGCTTTTTACATGGATTCAATTCTTTCCATATTAAATAATGGAATAGATTAGTAAATATTACCAATGATTATAACCTTAGTTTCCTATTTCTGGTCCAATCCAGGTCAAGAATGGCTAGTGTAGGCCAACGCCACTGCCAGTCAGGTGTGCCTCTATTTTGGCATCACAATAGCCCCAAGCTTATTTCGGGAGGATGAGCTGCAGCCTCTTGGATCCCTTTGCTGGTGAGTGCGCGCCTTCCCACAAAATCGATATATTTTTTCGGGAATCTCTAACACTACCTATCAGATAGTCCGATATTATCCGGCAAGTGTTGGAAGCCACTAGGCCAGGAACCTAGCCTAGAAACGTTTTGAAGTATATTGAATCATTTTGATCTACGAAAGCTTGATCTTTCCTGCATGAATCCTAACAATTTGATGTGTAGGGTTGAAGATATTGCTTTGGTCTGATCGCTTTTTAGAGCCAATATGTAAATTGAATTGCTATTTTGGACATGTAAGATTTTTTGTTTTGTTTTCTGTGATGAATATGAAATTAGAATCTTGATTGTCTACAAAGTATCTGTTTTACTATGTCGGTGCACGTGTGTGAATATAATGGTTAATAAATTGATAGGGAGAAGTTTAGCGCTTCAAGTATTTCTGATCGGTATTTTAATTGTTGATATTTTGGTGTGTCTATTGTCGACAGTAGTTCTTCTTTGTTCTTTTGCTAACTGTAGCTCCATTGTCGACAGTATTTTTTCTATTCTTTGGTGTACTGATAACAGTAGCTCCATTGTCGACAGTATTTTTTCTATTCTTTGGTGTACTGATAACAGTAGCTCCATTGTCGACAGTAGTTCTATTCTTTGGTCTTCTGTTAACTGTAGCTCCATTGTCGAAAGTAGCTCTTCTTTGGTATATTGTTAACTGTAGCTCCATTGTCGACAGTAGTTCTTCTTTGGTATATTGTTAACTGTAGCTCCATTGTCGACATTAGTTCTTCTTTGGTATATTGTTAACTGTAGCTCCAATGTCGACAGTAGTTCTTCTATTCTTCAATGTTCTTCATACTGTAGCTCCATTGTCGACAGTAGTTCTATTCTTTGGTTTTGTGCTGAAAGTAGCTCCATTGTCGACAGTAGTTCTTTTATTCTTTGGTATTCTACTGGCAGTAGCTCCATTGTCGACAGTAGTTCTTCTATTCTTTGGTGTTCTGATAACAGTAGCTCCATTGTCGACAGTAGTTCTTCTATTCTTTGGTGTTCTGATAACAGTAGCTCCATTGTCGACAGTAGTTCTTCTATTCTTTGGTGTTCTGATAACAGTAGCTCCATTGTCGACAGTAGTTCTTCTATTCTTTGGTCTTCTGTTAACTGTGGCTCAATTGTCAACATAGTTTTTCTTCACTTCGGCCTATGCTATTAAAAGTGAAAGCGTGATAGATGGAGAGATTTATGAAATTTACTATTGTTTTCCACAGATCGCTCGCTCACACGTTCACTCTCATTATCACCTTTTGTTCGTTGAAGAGCGAGAGCTCGAAAGCTAGGAGTGAAAGTTAATAAAATAAGCTTATTACTGAATTATGAAAAAGGCATCTCCTTATCGTGCAACTGAAAGTTGCTGATGGCATGGCTGATTAATCAAGAATGGGTATTTGGCCAATTGTTGTTGTTGTTGTCGTGTCCAAAGAAGAGTCTCAGATGTCTCCATGCATCTCCATCACAGCAGCAGCAATATCCACTATCTTGGGTGTGTAAAGCTGCTGCTCTGGGTCTAAGTCAATTTTCTGCAAGGCTGCGGCCATTTCTGGGCATGAGAATATGTGGGTAGGTGTTAGTTCCACACCAGGAGAGTTGTTGCATGCTTTATAAGTTCATGTGCCATCTGGATGTATTGTCATTCCTTTATAGTGTTTTGTTCTAAGTCTTGTTATAGTTTTTGTCAGTTTTCTCTCGGAGTTTATTTCACATATTTGATCTTTTCTTATTTTTTTGTTTGATTATCTTGTATTTTGCCAAAGCATCAGCGTCAAATACTGACATTTGTTCTTTCCTTTGGCTCAGCTTTCTGGCTTCCTTTGATTTGGCCAATTCTGGAATAATTAAATATTAAAGAGAATAGTTGATATTTATTCCGATAGATGGCGCAAGCCATCAGCAACTTTCAGTTTAACGATAAGGATATGCCTTTTTCATAATTTATACACCTTATCCCAGTACAATATCACATTTGTACTATTTTTTCACATTATTACTAAATGTTTTATATATTTTATATGTATAATATTTATTTCAATTTCTTTTTCCCCTAAAAACTACCCTCTATCTTATAACATGTAGATAGAAGATATATAACCGATGACGGAGCTTTCGACCTCTGTACTTTTCTAAAGTAGACCAGAAGATGGTTACCTCACAGAAGAACTTCCCGTCTCTCACTTAATGCCCTCTTTAACCTAATTCCTTCTTGGCATTCCTCTTCTCGGTCAATGGTCCATTTTATTATTTTATTTATTCTCATTCACACACTCTCTCTCTCTCTCTGAATAACAATAATATCAATACTAAAGAGAATAGATGTGTCATAATATTATCCTTTTTTATATTTTATTGTTTTTATCATGATATATCATCAAAAGTATATATTTAAATTGGGAGTAGGAGATTTATTTTGGGCAGGGAGGGGGGGGGGGAGAGTATTGGGAATTGGGGAAATGTATTCAAAATAGCGGAACGTTGTATTTTAGGAGTTAGGGAGATAATGCTGAAAATAGGGATAACTCTATTGAAATGGGGATTAAATGTTAGGGATATCGGGAGAGACGTCTCTAGATGGAAATATAAGACATTATCGCGCCATCTATTGGCAAAAAATGGAACTATTCCAACATATTTGTTTTTGGATTTTTTTTTTTGACAAATGTAACCAACTTCCTGCTGTCCTTACTGTAATAGAAACATACTGTGGAGGAGGGGTCTGGCTCATCGATTACAGCCAGTAATTAAGGAAGTGTTTATGGATAGAAACTTGTACAAAATAGCTTCACTTCTTTTCTATAACATTGCTAAATGGAGAGTGCTAACATGTTTTTGATATAGATAGAATTCTATTGAAAAAAGCGATGGCATTTATTGGGAATAACAATCTATTAAAGAATGGATTATATAATACAATATAATGCGGCTTATATGATTGTAGAATGACGCTTGACAATTTTTACCGCAAATGTTTCTTTTGAACGAAAAATCGTAATTTATTTTTTAAGGAGAAATAACGACTATTTCTATCCTTAGGGATGAAGTATGAAAGGATGAATTGTGAAGAGTAATGATGAACGGAAAAATAAAAGTGTCCGTTTTATCATTACTCTTCACAATTCATCCTTCCATACTTCATCATCCCTAAGGATAGAAAAAGTCGTTATTTCTCCTTAAAATAATTAAAATTACGATTTTTCGTTCAAAAGAAACATTTGCGGTAAATTTTTCAAACGTATATACATATATTAAAAGGAATATTAGGGGCCATAACCTTTATATCTTTCTTTAGCAAAATATAAGAGAGAATCTTTCAGACATAACTTTCTTCATAGATAAAGTTGAACTGAGAAAGGTCATGTTCGAAAGCTTTTATATTTTAGTGAAAGAAAAGGTTATGGTGTATATCTCTTCACTTTTTATAGTGCTAATCGAAAACCGTAATTCTTTCTAAAAATGAGTACATTTGAGAAACAAAGGAGAACTGTAAATTTTAAAATAGGTAGTTATAGTTACAATAATAGCGATAGGGTTAAACGTCTTGGCAATTCCAGTATCTGTGGTCAGCGATCCATAAAACACACCAACACCTGATTGTGAACTTGATCGTCGAAACCATCAAGCCTGAAGCTTACCTCATTAAACCATATTTCTTTGATAAATAGACACTTCGGCCAGTTAATGTTTTATTTTATCTAGATTTACGATAATTAAGACAATTTTTATTCAGAGGTATTCAAGATGGTAAGGCAACTATAGAAGACTATGATTAAGTTTGTAAGGAAAAAATCATTCTTTATTTTTTAAGAAAAAATAAAATTTAAACTGGCCGAAGTGTTTATTTTTTAAAAGAACTATGAATACCGGCCAGGCAGCCTCTATCATTACGATTATCATGAAACCATGTTTAAATATATATAACATATATATAGTTAGAGATTGAGGATAACCCCGGTTATTGTAATTAGTTTCAATTTTATTTCTATATCTCTTTACAATATCCTGTTTATATTATTTTAATATGAATGGTATTGATTCTCCAGGACTAAAATGTTTGTACTCTAGAGAAGTGTCCATGGATAATAGAGACAATTAGAAATAAACTTAGGAATAGAGCTATGACTTTTTAATAGGGAATATTCTATTGTGAAATGTCTGTGAAGAAACTATTCTATATACAGTTACGAGCGTCATTCCTCATCGGCCTCTGTCACCGTTTGCTTTTTTTTTTTTGGAATGGCGCCC
Organism: Cordylochernes scorpioides; assembly: GCA_030710605.1. Classification (NCBI taxonomy): domain Eukaryota; kingdom Metazoa; phylum Arthropoda; class Arachnida; order Pseudoscorpiones; family Chernetidae; genus Cordylochernes; species Cordylochernes scorpioides. The sequence continues at coordinate 65,311,995 of CP092873.1, read as the reverse complement.
TCCTATTGGTTGGCTACGGTCACGCCACCTTTGCCCCCCCCCCCCCCCCCCCCCCATCATGCCTCCCCCACTCGCTCTTTCGTTTTTGTAACTATTGGTTTGGAGCGGGTCGCTCTTTAAATAAATGCATATATTAGTTAATAACTAAATGGAATCCTCTCTTTCCTTTTCCCAGTAAGAGACGCCTACGGAAGCCAACAGTACATAGACAGATAAAGCACATAGGCTATAGTTATTAACTAATATATGCATTTATTAAAGGCGCCAAATTTATAATTGTAACAAATAGTATTTGAATAAAAACATTCAATCGGGTAAAACACGGGCGTTGCCCGGGCCATTCGTCTAGTATTTGTATATTGGTATTATAATGTATATTGGCAATAGAGAGAAAGATATTGGTAATAAGTCAAATATGCTGAAAAATATAGTAAATTGCTAATTATTTTGTTTAGTTAGCTAGGAGTTATATTTCTAGTTGCTATATACTGTTGAAGGGAAGGTTAGCTAGAGAAAGCTATACAATTAAAATTTTACAGAAACTTAGCTCTGGATGCTTTACTGATTTTATTAATTTATATCAGGGGAATAACGTTTATTATATGCGAAGTTTAGGTTAAGCTTATGTTGTGCTTATATATAAAATTAAACTGATTAAAATGTATTTATTACTCTATACTTATTAGACACCATAGTGTGATATCAACATAAAGTGGCAGGATGATTATATTCCTGTACCAAAAGTAACACCTTTCCTTTTAGAAATGCAATAGAACAATGTATATTGTTGCGTTGTTGGTTGACATAGAATAACTTCCGAGGTTACAAAGGATCTTTAAGACTTTATTTAAGCCTAATCAATAAAATAATTTACAAAAGAATGCAAAATAAAACAACAATAAAGAAAACAGCAGTTATAAACTGCAGCACAGTGAAAAAAAACATGATCAGAACAGGAGACAGAAGTTGGTAGAACCTTCTAGAATCTTCCAGGGAGTACACCGCGTCGGCGGTAAGTAGCAGCCCGACCTCTTGAGACAGCAGCGTTTGCTTGGAATACACCACGTAGCTTCGTTCTTCTTCTCTCTGGCATTAGTTCCTCATCCCTATATATCCCGGAGTAGAACTTTCCAGAACGGTCATGGTTAGTCAGCCAATCAGAAAGCCGCCAGCACTAAGCCTTGCGCAATCGCTTTAGATTGGCCAATCAGTTGTTCTCCGATTTTTCTACATTATCCTTGAACGTTCTGAAACATTCTATTATGGTATGTGCTTTTTATTCCACGTAACAATATATATAGGGAGAGGTCCCACTTTAGGTACAGTAGAACTACCTCCCTGTAAAGGACACCTTTGTGTAGGTAGTGAATATCCCAGATGTGTTAACTACATCTCTCTACCTATATAGACAATATATCAATGATTTATTCTCTCAATACTTTAGAATATTCACTTATAACTATGTTGGCAGATTTATTAGTAGACTATGGAATTTTGCCTCACATTCTATGCTTATAAATATAACGGTAAAGCTAAAAAAATATTACCGGCATGTAGAGAAACAATTGATAAATTAATGTGACCAAATTATTTATTTTATAATCACAGAGAGAGAGATTGAGAAACTTCTTTATTATATTGTTCATATAAGATTATATAAGGTTAAATACAAAATTGAATAAATAATAGTAAATAATGATAAATATAGATAAATAAATGTAATATATAAAATTGATAAATATACATATATACACACACATCTTTATTAAGACCACCGGTCTTATACAGATTCACCACTAAAGGAAGCATAGTCTTGATTGGTGGACCTACCGCGGGAAAGACTCCGCCACTGGTGAACTACGAGGGTTCTTTCCCACAGAGTGGGCAGATCGAGGTGTTGACTGGAGTTACCCACCTCAAGACCAAGATGGTACTTGTAGATGGTAGCCTCGCCACACTTGTTATTGCCTCGGGATGGAGGCCGACACCGAAATGCCAGATCTGCAGATCCAGAGAGAGAGAGAGATTGAGATTGAAACTGATTTATTATTTGTTTATATATTATTATATATAAGGTTAAATATATACATTTTTAGAGGGAGAGAAAGAGAAGGAAGGAGCTAGGGACAAAATAAGTCCAGCAACGCGAAGTAAATGGACTCTCTAGGTATAACGAAGTTATAATTTATTAAAACCTAATTTGACGCGCGAAAATCAACCTGTCAGATTAAAACACCATAGAGCGGTTTTTTTAATGTTTTAATCTTCCTCGCTTGTGTGGCTGAAAATAAATTGTCGATAAAGACTAGGCAACACTGGATTGATAATTTTCCGTGCGGTGATTGGTTAGGAGAATCTCGATAGCAAATAGGGACAGTGGTACTTTAAAATTTATATAGTAAAATCTCTGATTAACTTTGATATAAAAATCTGGTTACAGCGAACTTTTGTGTATCTTCGTATAGATATTTTATGTGTGTCTCATTTCCTTTCTCTTTTTATTTTCACCCAATTTTTCGATGACTCTCTGTAACCTTTTTCAAGGGAGGTATAGTTTGTATTCCTGGAAATTCTATTTGTATATTCACATATATTATATATGTATAAGTGAAAAAATAATGTGGGACCAAACCTTTGATCGTAGAGGTACAGTCTGCACCACGCTGACGAGGGCAAAAAGCCCGAAACGCGTACGTGGTTGACTTTTCTTGATTTATCAAGAAATTGGGTTGGCCAAATATTTTTGGAACAAGCTAAATCAAAGTTTAGTTGATTTTTGTTCCCCTAGATTGCGCTCTGCTATCTAAAATGATCATGTGAGCGGTCAGGAAATGCCAATTTTGTTTTTAATATATATATATAAATAAACTATAGATAGAGCGTTGGCATTTATATAAGAAGTTTTGAAGAGTAAGACAATTTTAAAATCTCTTAAATTTTTCAATCTTCTTAATCTCACCGCATATTGTTAAACATACCATATATACAGTTACGAGCGTCATTCCTCATCTCCTAATCAACAATCAGTCATCAGTTTTCATCTCTGTCACCGTTTGCTTTTTTTTTTTTTTGGAATGGCGCCCTCCTATTGGTTGGCTACGGTCACGCCACCTTTGCCCTCCCCCCACTCGCCTTTTCGTTTATGTAATTATTGTGTTGGAGCGGGTCGCTCCTTAAATAAATGCATATATTAGTTAATAACCAAATAAAATCCTCTCTTTCTTTTTCCCTGTAAGAGACGCCTACGGAAGCCAACAGTACATAGATAGATAAAGCACATAGGCTATAGTTATTAACTAACATATGCATTTATTTAAGGCGCCAATTTATAATTGTAACAAATAGTATTTGAATCAAAACATTCAATCGGGTAAAACACGGGCGTTGCCCGGGTCATTCGGCTAGTAACATATATTTAGCACTTTTTTATGTTCGAGTATAAAATTATGCTTCTTATTTTAATATTAGAAAATACAAATGTATACCTTCATTGAAATAAAGATGAAGTATATTGAAAGGGTTTGCCTTATCATTCCAGATTGTAGATGAATCTAACGAAACCGATGAGAGGTTTTCACCATTGATAGGTTCTCCAGCTAGTTTAGTTTTTGTAGGAATTTGTCTTGAAAATAATAAAAAAAATAATAATAATAAAGTGAAGGAAGTTGTTAAAATTGAATATACTTCGGCCAGTGAATATTTTTATTATCTCCATACTTGATGATCTTTACGATAAATTGAAGTAAATTTAAAAGTTCTTATTCAACAAAGAAGAACACGCGTCCTCAGCCACACAGACGTCTGATAATGGTGTTGTAGATTGAGTTTGACGAGTGGCGTGAAGTGGAGCAGATCTCTGGAGTATTTATAGAGGATGCTCCATCTGCTGGCAGCTCTGATTGGTTATCGGCTCCCTTTATACTTGGACCTCTGGCTTGGTGGATTGATCTTGATAAAGCATCTTCCGCCTTCCCAAGTTCCATCCCGTGAATTGTTAGTTGGGGTTCGATTGTCTTTGCTTGATGGGGCCATCTTGATGAAGCATTGTCAGACTTCTACCTTCTGCATCATTTTTCAATCATCATTTCATAAATTTGGTTGCTTTGCTTAGAGAAACAGAAAAATCAACTCTTGGGCGACTTATCTTTGTCTCAATCTGATAGCCAACGATACGTATATAATTAGATGAATACAATGATGTTTGATCAAGGTCTTCTCTTTAGTTTATATAAATTCTACAAGGTTGCAGTCACCGTTCGGAGGAGATTAATAGAATCGCCGAATGCCGTGGTCCATTTGGATAATAAAAGTGAAGACTAAAACGCGAATGATTCCACACTCGCCTTTTCAGTGATACGCTTACCTATACACGGTGGATTCTGTGACCCCTGGACATGTGTCGGACCTAAAGGCTGTTTAGTTCTGCGATGCCTGGAGTATAAGAGCTCCATCTATACTTATTTCCCGTGATGAATCTGTATAAGACCGGTGGTTTTACCAAAGCGATTCAATGTTGATGTTTCTTGGCTTGGTGGAATGGTCTTGATAGAGCATTTCAACCGAAGTTCAACCTTAGTTTCTTAGATAGAGAATACTTCAATGCTGACTTCTCCTGGCCTAGTGAGATGCTATTTATAAGGTTTTAGTTCAGGCTCATTATCGTGTTTTTATGAGAATTTTAAACTCTTACATTTTTTTTGCTGAATATATTCAACGCTGTGATACCAATCATCGACCTCTGATCTGAATCGTCCATGCCTTTTCTAGAGATAAGCTATCAGTATTTCGGAGATATTGGCTAGAAATAAGTAATGTTGTCGTCTTATTTAGCTGAGTGATCTTGATCACAATACCGGTCAACTGAGATGGTGGTGTCTTGTCCATGGAGCAGATCGGTCCATGCACCCTGATCACAATACCGGCCAACTGAGGTGGTGGTGTCTTGTCCATGGAGCAGATCGGTCCATGCACCCTGATCACAATACCGACCAACTGAGGTGTTGGTGTCTTGTCCATGGAGCAGATCAGATCGGTCCGTGCACCCTGATCACAATACCGGCCAACTGAGGTGCCTTGTCCTTTTTCTTGGTATAATAAATCTAATAGGGGGCGTCTTTATATTTTACAAACTTCAGCAATCTGGAGTTCTACATTTTTTTTTGGATATCACTGGGAGGATAAACTCAATGCTAGACTCGTTTTATCCCTCTATCTTTGGATAAATCTTTTGATAGGACTTCCCTTCATAGCTTCACATTTCCTTCAATTCAAGAATCCCACATTCTACTTCAGTGAGTGAATAATTCAGCTCTTTTTACGAAGTCCTTCCTGTGTACGCTATAGCAAGGGAGATTAAATCAATCCTTTTATTGGACGCCAGACGGTATAGAATGTTGGAAGGCCGATGAATATTCGATGACCAATCCTATTGGCTGCCGCTAATGATGTTTGGCTGGAAGAAAGCGAATTTACTTCCGGGAACTGACATTCCAGATTTTTCTAGAACGATCTAGAATTGGTAGCTCACAGATTGATTGTGTCATCTTTGCATATAAATATTTTGGAACAAGCTTATCTGAATGACTCAGGCCAATTATTCTTTCTTTTTTTTATGTGTTTTTTTCAATATTTGAATAAGATTTAAATAACAAAAAGCATGCAATGAAAAATTTCAAAAGAAATTTTAACTGAATTATATGGAACGCTTCACGATTTTTCAATTTTAGCATATGTACCGCCAAACTAGTATACTTAACTGAATTCTATGTTATTTGGTATACTGAATTTGAAAATGACCTCCGTTTTTCCTCATCACGTCAGGATTTTTCGTAAAATAAATCTATATAAATAAAATATAAATATGGGTCTCTATTTGTGTGTGTTATACACTCCTACAATATATGATCAATATGGATGAAACCTCACAGGTTAAAGAACTATATCTGGAAGAAGCACGCATCATAGTTTCGAGTCCAGAAAAAGCGATATAGACAATAAAACGGACCGATTAATGTATTTTTGGACAGAAAATGATGATGATAGCTCAGTAATGTTAATTTCTTATAACACAGACCTGCGATAACCTAACTTTATGTATTATTTGGTACTGATTTAAAGAAAATCAAAACAATGAACATTTTCTATCATGTTTTAAGACCGCCACACCTGTTTTTCACATATGTAGACATGTAGTGCACTTACAGTAAAAGCAATCGCTTACTTCTACCCACCATGATTACAATGGCCTGTACCACATTTATTAGGGATAAGCAAAAAAAAAAAAGACCGCCACTGGACACCGATAAAAACGGGCGGAAAACAGCAGATCATATCTGCCTCTCATGTAGATTCACACCCTCCTGGATCTTGTCCGCGTCTTCAGCGCTGAGAGAGAGCTCTCAGATTACATCTAACTTGCCTCGCCATTTTGAGTCACCTTTTGACGCCTGAAACCACTGTGACCCCAGGATAACCTTACAACGACATGTATTCTTTTTTGGTGTTTTTTTCTTATTCACAGAGTAGGAATATAAATGTAGAATTGGATTTTTTTGTGTGTGTTTGTTTTGGGGGAAATGTAGACATTCGTTTTCTACATATGTAAACGCCATTCGCAAACCTCCCACCATTGCGTGTAATATGCGTACTTGGGCTAAGTATAAAAAAAAACTTATTTAAAAGTTAAATGTTTTGAATATAAAAATATACAGAAAACTTAGACATTTTGATTTTTTTAACAAAGTTTAAATATAGACATCAACTTACGATCACCATTACTATATTATAAGATTATAAACTCAAAGAGAGAGCTTCTTCTATAGAACATGTTTATTTTGATAGCTTTCGAACGTTCTTCACTGGGCGTAAAGACAAGGTGTGATGTGAGATGCGTGCAATTATATAGACGTACATTGAGAGCCAAGATGTATACAGATTTGTAACTCAGGTAGAATTACAAATTGAAAAATAAACCAGTTATGTAAATCCTTGTATAATAGTAAGGTAAACAATACATAAATACAGTTATCAGTGTCGTAATCAATTCTTTCTTAATCAATTCTGTCACCGTTTGCTTTTGTGAATGGAATAAATACCCAAATATGGCCATTTGGCCGATTTCTATTTTCTTGTTGATGCTATGCTTTTGAATGGAAAGCTTTTCGAAAGCTAGCGAAATAAACACATGCAATGTAAGTTTAAATATATATTAAAAAAAACGCCAAACGAAAAATATAATATACTATTAATTCGTTATAATATAAAGAATGTATGTATGCAAATATTATTATAGTGTTAGAAGGCCTACTATAATCAATCTAGTCTTATATAACACAATATAAATGATTAGAAGTCAATAAATGCCATAAATTTTCTATGGTATGATGAATATATATGCAAATATTATTATCGTGTTAGAAAGCCTGTTCTAATCAATCTTTACATGATAAATGGCGCTTTTTTTTCTATTACGTGGTATATGAGGTCTACGTGATGGATTAACAGATATATCGAAAAATTGCTGATCACCAGATAGATTGGTGAGAGAGTAGGGCTAGTGTTGCCATAGCTTATCTAAACATCTCGGACTTTCCTCGAAGCTATTTTCATTTGGGAAGTGAGAATTTCTAGGAAATACTCTCTCAGAAACTTCCATTATTTCTATTGAATTCAAAACAGAATCTTCTAAAGGATGCTGATTTTTGCATATTTTACATTATGCTATGTTTATGAAAAAATAACACGTTGGTAGGTAATTTTTTTTTTTCGTTTTTTTTCAGCGATTTCTTCCGTATATTGGCGTTTTGTGTTTAAAATTCTAATTAAAATAATCTCATTTTTGAAAAAGATAAGCAAAATATGTACTAAAATTCAAATTTGTCACATATTATGTTATACCACTTCGAAAAAGGCTGGGTCAGCACGGCACGGTCATTTTGTGACCTTCAACGAACGTTTTGACGAAGGAACAATCCGCCAAGTTGAAATCGGGAAATAAAAACTTCGAAGATGAAGAAGGTCGTTGTCGACCATGTCAAACTTTGATGACCAAGAACTTTTGACAGCCGTGAAAGGCTTAAAACTTGACAATGTGAGAATGTGGGACACCAAAGTGGGCCATTCGAGAAACGGGTCTCGCCTGGATGTTACCAGAAACCAAGCGGTGCGCTCCGGCCCCCAGATGAACTGCACAAAACGTGCCTGATTGTTGTGGATGGTACGGTCAGTAGGCAGGTAGCCGTGGATGTGTTGGAGCACCGAGGAGAGTACCAAGGAGTTGGTGGCTCTGGCCCGGCCGACGAGAGAGAGGTCGTGGGTATAGGTGCCCACCTCGTTATAGCAGCTTCGATCAGGACCAGAATATGTCGTTCTTGGGCTGGGTTTTGATTTCCTGGCGTCACACTGCAGCCCAACACCTTCAGCTCGACCGACGACCAGGAGAAAGGGGTCATTCGATCATTGTTCGTCGTCTCAGAAACTCGGAAACAGTAATTTCTGGTAAATGGTAAATATATATTTAATGAAATGGTTTGTCAAAAATAAAACCCACAATAATGCATCGACCTAATAGATCATTTTAAAACCAAAAGATGCTGTTAAAATAAGATAATTGTATTATTTCCACGTTAATTTCATTTCTCAGCTGACGACTAACGCACGCTCGATGTTAAAGTACTATATTTACATATACTTCTACAGAAGCCTTTATTCGCAATGTCAGTAAACACACCTTGATGCCACCTGACCCCAACGCAGATTTTATAAGCAGAATGAACAATAAAATATCTTACGTGCAGTTGGCGATCTACGCTCCAAGATCCTGAGTTACCCATATGTTACTACTAAAATAGTTGTAGAATACCGAAGTCTCTGCTCTACATTCATATATTGTGTCAATATATTGTTATCTCGTACGCAGACGCTGTTCGTGTTATCTGTCTAATAAGGATGCCACAAAGATACGGCACGTGAATTTGAAGGGATGCAGCAAAAGTTATCGCTTTATTACATTGTAAATAAACAGAAGGAGTAAAATCAGTGGGACTTGCCTTCAACCTCCCCGTCAGAAGAATCCTTGGCGCCGTGAATGTCACTCTTGTGAAACGTCCCGCTCCACACTATACACGTCCAGCCTGGACTACACCGTCTTGTAGGCCGCTCCGATGTCAGGCTGTCCTGGCACCGTCTTGCAGAATCATCCACACTATGGAGTTTAAATTGATTGAATTTATTAACCTCAATCTCAATTCTCAATTTCATCTCAATTTGCAGGTGTTACATTCGAGCACAGCTCGCGAGTCACCTTGTCCAGATTATTTACACATGGCGAGTTGTAATGCTGGAGTGGCCCTCCGAACCTTACAGGAGGGCAGTTGTTGGGTGTTTGGCTGTCAGCTAGCCATTGGGTCCAGGTCGTCGGATTCGGTGGCTGAGGTCACCTTGATTTTGAACAATTTCTTGTATAGTTGGATTTGATGATTTTTGAAATTGCGAGAATAGTCTTGTCGCAGAATCTTGATAAATCTCTTCTATATTAGGCTGGTTGAGATCTTCTTTGAGAATTTTGTTTGAAAGATTGAATGGGGCTCCTATAGTGGTTCGTAAGCAAATCCTCATGAAGGCATCTATTCTTTTTTTATCCGTAGGTGTGAAATATTTGCCCCAGACTGGTAGTGCGTACGTGATGATGGGTAGAATACAGGTTTTGTACAACGTGAATTTATGCTTTGGTGTTAAATTACTTTTAAAATTAAGCAGGCTTGATAGAGATATTTTGGCTATCTTTGCCTTTCTTATGGTGTTTTGGACATGTAGGTTAAATTTTAATTTCGAATCCAAAGTGACACCAAGATACTTGGCATGGTCGGCCCAACTAATAGTGCTTGAGTTTACTGTCAAGTTGGTTTGTGGCTTGGATTTTTTGTTATCTCTTGGGGGAAAAACTATTGCTTGAGTCTTAGTTGGGTTAATGTCTAGTTTCCACTCATCGCACCATTTGATTATATCATTTAAGTAATTCTGAAGCTGAGTAACTAATAGGTTGACTGATTTAGAGTTAAATAAAATTGCTGTGTCATCTGCGAAGAGCTTAAGTTTACATTTAGAGTGCAGTGGGATGTCATTAATGTAAATATTGAAAAGGTAGGGTCCGAGGATAGAGCCATGAGGTACTCCAGTCTGGATTGGCTTTGGTTCAGTTATAAAATTTCCTTGCTTGACTGAAAATGTCCTGCCCTGTAGATAATTCTGCATAAATTTGATAATGTCACTTGGAAACTGGTGTTTTGTGAGTTTCTTTATAAGGCCATTATGCCAAACTTTATCAAATGCTTTCGCAAAATCTAGAAAGACAGCACCTACCACTTCCTTGTGGGATCTTCTTATCTGGATGTAGTCCAGAACTGCAATGAGTTGGTGAGTTGTTGAGTGCCCCCTTCTAAATCCGAATTGCTGCGGGATGATGAAGTTAGAGTTGTCCAAGTACATCTGAAGTCTACGTAAAATAATTCTTTCGTAAATTTTGCCGATGGTGGGGAGGAGGCTGATAGGTCTTAGATCTTCAGGGGATTTAGCGGATTTTTTTGGAATTGGAATTATGATAGCATGCTTCCAGACTTTTGGGTAGTAACACAAGTGCAGTGCGGCGTTGAATACTCCAGCTAGAAATACAATCCATTTGATGGGAAGATTCTTGGCCATTTGCGGAGTGATATTGTCATGGCCAGGAGCTTTGTGGTTAGTTAAGTATTTAATCACTTCTTTGACTTCATTTGGTGTCGTCATTGTGAGCATTTTTTCTTCTTGGTGATTATAAGTTATATTTGGTTGGTCTTCTTCTTTTTCCTTGGAGAACTGGTTGGAGAAGTGTTCTGCAAGTTCATTTCCGATTTCTTTGTCGGTCAATAAGGTTTTGCCGTTCGTTACTAAACTGGAGATCCTTTCCGTTTTTTTTCCTGATGGGTTTTGTTTTTCTCCAGAAGTCCTTTGGGCTTGATTCAATCTTGTGTATGAATTGATTCCAGTTCTCGGTGGAGTCGGATTTGAGGGCTTTGTTAACTTTTCCCTGTAGGTTCAAATAAATGGCTCTATGGGCTGGATCCCAGGTTGCTTGCCATCTCTTACGAGCTTTATTATTTTCTTTTATCAAGGCCTTGGTCGAGGGGTTCTGTTTTGATGAAGAGGATGATATAACTGTGTTTTTTGAGTAGCTGTTGTAGATTTTATCATTTAGTATGGTCACTGCTGAATCAATATTGGCTTCCGTTTTCAAGGGTACTCTAGGAGGCGTACTGGAAATTAAGTCTTGTTGGAAGTGTACCCAGTTAGTGAGTCGGCAAGCCCTAGTCGTGAATTCATCTTTCGGGCAGGTCAGCTCTAGGATTACTGGGAGGTGATCTGAAGATAAGGCATCCAGGGTCTTAATCCTTGAAGTCCAGGGGATGTTTCTAAGAATTGTGATGTCTAGAAAGTCTGGATTTCCCAAAGGACTGTAGTGCGTGGGTGAAGAAGGTGCAACAATGTCCAGGTTTTCTTTTTCGGAAAAATTATGAAGCACGGTTCCACTATTATTGGAAGTTCTTGAGCCCCAAAGAGGGTGCTTGGAGTTCCAATCTCCTGCAGCGATTACTGATTGATTATTCTCTAACAAGAGATTCAGATCTTCCTCCTGGAGTGGTAGATCGGGTTTCTTATAGATTGACGATATCTGCACTACTGCCCTTCCATCTGGTTTCATTAGAATTGTGGTGTTTTCCATGTTAGATGTTTGAATCAGCACTTTTTTGTATTTAAGATAGTTTTTTAGAATTATTGCCGTTCCACCGCCCCTTCCAACGATTCTATCGTCTCTTATTGTCTGATAGTTTCTGAGTTTGAGGTCGACAGATGGTTTTAAGTGTGTTTCACTGAGCAGTGCCATGTCTATTGAGTTTTCTTCTAAAAACTGTAGGAATTCTTCTTTTTTGAGTTTGATTCCGTTGCAATTCCAGAAAACGATTTTTAAAGGTAATTTGCCTTTCATTGTAAGTAATTTTTGATAATTTCTAATAACTTTTCGCACAGTTCCCTGGTGTCAGAACGAGTAGTTTTCTTTTTTTGCAGTTTCAGCGTAACTTGCCTTTTGTTTTTCAACAGTTGCTTCTTCTGTTTTAGTGGAGCTTGCTTGAGGTATAGTGTTAGGGGAGTTTTGTCTGGGAGGCTTTAGCTGCTGTTGTTGTGGCTTCGGAAAATTTGGGCATCCGCGGTAATTGGCTGTGTGCGCCTCTCCACAGTTAGCGCACTTTGGTGGGAGCTGTTTCGACATTCTTGGACAATCCTTCGAATGGTGTTCTTCAGCACACTTGACGCATTTGGGCTTCAAAAAGCAGTTTAGCTGGCCATGCCCAAAGCCTTGGCAGTTAAAGCATTGGGTCACTCGTTTTGTAGTCCTGAATGATTCCACGACTATTTTTTGGTAAAGTATTTCGGTTATTCCATAGATTCGTTTATTTTGTTCATTTTTCGGTAGCTCTACTAGGACTATATTCATCGGTATTTTGGTCGATTGTCTATGGAGTCTTTTGACAATGACCTCAGTGAAGCCCATTGAGACCAGTTCAGTTACGACGTCTTCTTCTTTGAAGGCTGTTGTTACCCCTTTCAATACCACTTTCAGTGGTTTTTCCTCCTGTAGTCTGTAGGAATATCCTCCATTATTTTTCTGTACATACTCCCTGATTTTTTTGAAGTCGCCTATGTTTTTCGATTTAATTATGTGCTTTTTGCCAGAAATCGTGACTTGGAATGGTTCCGTGCACAAGCCTTTTAGTTCTTGGCAAAGAAGCTTCCAATCTGCTACATTTTCTGCAATAACAGGAGGAATCGTTGTCGTTATTTTCTTCATCGTCTTGCAGTGGGTGAGCTGCGTTCATTTGTTGAGAAATTCCAGTGGCAGGACTTTGTTCGTCGATGTCCATTCTAGGCGTCTTCAGATTACGCTCGCTCCTAGTTGGCGATCTTGAGTCATCCGATTGGGAGCCGCGAGTTCTCTTCTTTGATTGAACCGTTTCCTCAAGTTTATACTCGATTCCACATTTGTCTAGGATCTTCGTTATTAAGGAGGCTTCGATTATGCATAGTTTCTCGCCGGTTGGTCCGATCGTCGATTTAATTACAATCGGTGGCATATTATTTTTGTTGTTTTTATTTCGAAATACTATCTGTAAATTTATTTTAATTTATTAACCTTTAATAGATGACGCTTTATATTAATATTTTGATGGTCAAAACATTGCAGTCAACGGTCAAATATATAAAATTTTGTTATTTCATTGATGACATCCGAAATTTCCAGAAAAATTATAAAAGGGTGGAATTATTTGTATTTTTTCATACAAACACATTAATTTATTTATTTATTTCAACATACAAAACACGATATCCCGGCTAGGGATAATTGCGTCGATTTACATTTTCAAACAGAAGCAGTTATAAACAAATTATGCAAAAATATTAATTTAAAAAAGAGAAACAATAAGAGTAATGGAGAATTCCATTTATATAATTACACTTTAATGAAAAAATATGATTTTAATTATAATATATACCACATAGAGAAATGTTTTTTTTTTTTAAGTATAAACTTTTTTTTAATTATAGTTTTTTATAAAATGTTTCATAATGCATATATATTTCTGAACGTTATATTTAAAGAGCATTGAAAAAATAAGTATCATATATTCAATGAATATTGAAGAAATATTTTTGACCAACTAGAAAAAAAAGTGATACAACCAAAATGAATTTTGTTATTCTTCGTTTGATATTTTTTAAAACGCTGACTATTAAAAATAACTATAATATCGACAATGACTGACGAATATATTCCAAGTAAGTTGCTAAAAACTATTTTTTCCTTTTTTTATCATTGATATTTATCAATATAATACATACACAGAGGCTCATTTTTTTTCAAATAAAAATAAATATAAATAACTAAAACTTAAAAAAGTATAAAAACTTCTTTTTTTTAACGAATAGAAGACAACAAAACTTTTATAAAATGTTGGTATTGGTATTTATTTAAATTCAAGAGATTTTCAAGAATAATATTTATTAAAAAAGAAGATTTAAAGAGAATCCTTTTTTTTTTCATTTGTTATATATTTTGAATGATTAGAGAAATATAAGCTAGCATCACTAAATGACTTGCATTTTACGAAATATTGGAAATTGTTTTTTTTTTAAATATGTTTTCCTCTTTTCCATCAAAACTACTGAATCTATCGGTTGACATGGAGTCTGAGAGATCTATTTGTATTTGATCCCATTACTACGATGGCCGAATCTAACCTGAACCTTTCCTAACCTAACTATAACCTAATCTTACCTAACCAAACCCTACCTGAACTAAACTTAATCTTACATAACATTAACCGAGTCTAACCTAACCTGAGCCTGAACTAACCGTACCTAAATTAATAAACAGTAAGGAATAAGGTTCGTTAATCTAAAAATAATAATAATAATAATAATAAATCAAAAACTATATACAGTAGAACCTTCCTTTAACAGATACCCCGCTAACGGACTCCTTTCTATAAAGGACAGTTTTCATTTGCAAAATTACCAGTTTTACTATTTAGCAACTCTCTGCTAATAGGACATCTCTCCCTAAAGGACACTTTGGCTCTGCAATTAGGCATCCTTTACAGGGAGTTTCTATTGTACATAGATAACAATAAGCTACAAACCTTGTTCAAAACACAAAAAAGAGTAATTCGTAATTTGTTTCTGAATTTAAAAAATATATAAATATAAGATCAATAAAATGTAGAAAGCAAGTTGAAAAACTATCTTTTTTATTAAAACATCAGTCGACTAGCTAGCTGCCTCCAGCCACCGATTTAAAGAAAATGTCCTCTAGAGAGTAATTCTCTACCAGACCATCATTAGATATATCACATACCTTAAAAGGTAGCTAGAATATTTTAACATACACGAGCTATATTAAGCCGTATAGCTCAATAGCGATTCGTATATTAATGTTTTTTTTATCTGAAAATACGCGGTATGCCTATGCAATATATGAATTATACATATATTTTTCTTTCCTAAGACGTGGCATTTTCTTACTCAAGATGTCAATTCTACTGTGAGACTGCAATAATTACCATGACGAATTATTTAGCGGAGTGTGATGCTCATCGTTATTTGGACGCTATGAAGTTTCTCGGAGCCAATAGATGTTTCAGTAGCTAGTGGACCTTCAAGTAGCATGTCTCATAAGGGCTGGAGTTGAAGAATCAGCAGGAAGAGTAAATCTCGAAACAGGATGGTCAGAATTGACTCACCTGAAACATAATGTCAGAATGGTCAAGTTAAAGATACATATAAAAGGTTCAGATAGGAAAACTGTCTGTCTAGAAGTCAAATACAAGAATTTCTGCCTCAGCTCACCCATTTCTTGAATATTCGCAACCATATAGCACCTTACCGGTAAGCAAAATGATCTTTAATGGCCTAAACAATTCCCTGTTGTTGTTGTTGTTGTCGTGTAAAGAAGAGTCTCAGATGTCTCCATGCATCTCCATCACAGCAGTAGCAATATCCACTATCTTGGGTGTGTAAAGCTGCTGCTCTGGGTCTAAGTCAATTTTCTGCAAGGCTGCGGCCATTGCTGGGCATGAGAATATGAACAATTCCCTATTAGGTGGATATATCTCAATCCTGTCTTTTTTCAGAACTTCAATATTTTATTGAGCATTTTTTAAACCGAGACTTTACTCTATTTACCATAATAGTAGGGTCATATAAAGTGTTGGAAATATATCTTTTTTATATTTAGAATCGAAAAAAAAAAAAGCTATAAGCGGTCATGTGGATAAACTAACAAAACCGCTGGGATGGTTCACACTGATGAGCCTATTTTTTTTATCGCAGTAAGGACAGTCGAATGTTTTTGTTGTTGTTTTATTTGTTAAAAAGAAACATCCGTGATTGATAGTTGTATTCCATATATATATATAGATGGCGAGCGCGTTGTTGCCTTATACAAGGTTGTCCCAAAAGTTCGTAAACACTTGCAAAAAAATTGAAATACCAATATTATTCGCCGTTATGTATAATGTCTGTGTATTATGTATAAAGTAATTGTATTATTATGTATTCGCCGTAATAATATTATTCGCCAAGTAATAAGAAAAACAACGTTTAAAGAAAAATACGAACTTTTGAGACAACCTTATAATTAAAATAAGCTATGTTAAATGTCTCCAGGATAGAACCCATCTAAATAGATGCTGACCTAGGTTGATACAGAGGACTTTATACCAAAATAAAATATTGGTGGTCAACTAAATCCTGGGTTTCACTAGATGGGAATATAGATAAAGTGAGAGACGCAATTAAATGAATTCCGTACCATTTCTTGTTCTTCTAGGGATAAATGGCAGCATGGTGTAAGTGGAGATTGGTACCACTAATCCAAGCTGCCAAGATCTCCTGCGCTGACAAATGGGAAGTTATTCAAGCAGAAAGTCCGCCTAAACGGATTTCTGTCCAGTATGTCAGGTCGATATATTGGACCCGCCAATCATGGACTGCAAGCATGTAGATGGGGGAGAGTTCTTAAAACTTGTCCCACTCTTTCTTTCTGTGTGAGGACACTACTATAGAGAATCACTAAATATTGTCGCGTTGAAAAATAGACGCGAGGAGAGAAAAACAAAAACTTTATTTTCTGCAACAACCGTCTAAAATTGTAGCATTTATATAGCAATGAGTGAATGAATCAATATAGCAATTTAAGCCAAACTATGTAAATTTACTACAATCTAAAACTTAAAATTATGTAAATAATTTAACCACACTGCAATATTGCTGATGGCAGACCATCATATAGAAGTAAACTGAACGTGGATTTTTTAATTTCCAAAATTACTCTATATATACTATTCCTAGCACACGTGGTACAAGCCATGATAATCATAGTGGGAAGTTAGCGATAGCTTTGATTCTAAGTGCACCATAGGTCTACACATATGGAAAGCAGTTCAACTTTTGCACTTACAGCTCCGTTTGGTTATTGTACCGACTAATGACGTTGCAATTTAGCAATAATCGAGAGCCATTGAGAATATTTTTTTTTTCTTCAGAAAAAAGTACCCGAGTTTCGATCCCAGGTCGTGAATGTCAAACGGTTTACTCCATTACTTCATCAACCCCTGTATATATTCAGCAATCAACCATTATAAACATTGGGGCAGTAGCACCATTGGGATGTTTAGAAGGTAAACATCCACGTGACACTGCCTTACATCTTTCCCCTTTTAAAAAACCTGCTGAAACAGCACATTCCAATGATAACGCTATACAGAGCGCCTATACACCGCAACACCAACTCTGATGTATCCGGATTTGGCTATTCCTCAAATTGATTCAGAGTTTTCAATCTTCGCCGATATGTGCATTTACATATTTTGTGTGAATAATATCTTAGTAAAAATTTGTTGTTTTAAAATAAATGTTTATAAAGGATAATCACTTATTTTGTACAACAATGATATCGCGCGCTGTGTGATTGATTATTGAACACTTATCATATAAGGAACAAACCTCAATACATTTTTTACTAGATTGTCCTGTTTTCAATACTATAGAATCGACAATAATAGTAAGATATCCAAGTATTTTCATTTCTAGAAAAGTATATATACAAACAACAAAACAACTTTATTATGGCGTCTTGCCCTGTACAGATTCGCCGTGGAATTACAGACAATATTCAACACAAGAGAAAAGGGAGAGATAGAGTACTTACAATTAAGGTATAGAAAAGTATATTAAATTTAATATCTTTTGTAGATATATTCTAAATTATATAGCAACAAATGTATTTTAAGAAATTGATAATTTATTAAGATACATTAGCGCGCCATCTGTTATGAAAATACGAAACTATTATAGACGCGTATGATTCTTTTAAAAATAAAATAATTTCTACTGCCTTTACTGCAATGGAAAAAAATTAATAGGAGGGCCTGGCTCATCAGTGGTGAACCCTCCCAGCGGTTTCGCCAGTTTAATCTATTATGTTGATTGTAGATATTGCTAGACACTTCTTTCTTTTGTACACAGTTCTCGTTTTTTCTCTCTTTTTCCTTGTTAATATCATATGACTATTCTATTTATGGCCTAAAATTATTGTATATATATGTATCGACAAATGTCATACATGTATGACAGCGAAAGTGTCCCTAGGGGGACATAGCGCTTTAAATTGAAATAAATAAACTACCATCTTAAACACTAGACAAACAACCCGGCATATGTCTGAGTGACTAGATGCCCGACCTATACGTATTGTTATAACAAAAAGGTTTGCTTTGTAATATTATCATTATTATTAGTAGTTAATATAGTATTTTTAATTACAAATTATTCTTTATCATATTTATATTACGACCCCGAGATATGCAAATTGATCTATTACTGAACTAATTTACATATTAGATGTTAAGACGATGATTTCTAACTTTGTATTCTGTCAAAAAGATTCATCCGATAATTATAATATTTCATAGAGTATGAGGAACAGAATATGCATATTAGTCCTTTATAAAGCTAATTTGCATATCTCAAGATTGAAGCTATGTCAGTTACGCATTTTCCAATTCAAATTGATATGTTGCCCAAGTTGTATTTGCATAGATCATCTATTGCTGAAAGTATGTGCGGAGCAAACACACGTACAAGATACTTTTCTTTATCGATATACAAGTATTTACAGTATTTGAAAAATCAAGCGAGGCAGACCAAGAGCTCAACTTAGAGGAGTCTTTCTTCACCATGACAATGCAAGACCGCACCCCTCAGCTCAAACATTAGACTTTTTAGCCAACTCTGGTGTTCAATAGTCACTCATCCGCCATATTCACTAGACCTAGCACCTTGTGACTTTTTTGTTTCTAAAAGTTAAGTTGTTGTTGAAAGGGATAAAATTTGACAGTGATGAAGAAGCTCTACAAGCCTTTATCAATACCGTAAATTCCATCTCCGAAGATGACTGGTGTAAGTGCTTCGATAATTATCGAAATTATAATTGGTTTTCACGGATGAAATCTTGCATAGGTGCTAAGAGTGAATACTTTGAGAAACTCTGAAAATTTGAAAGTTGCAGTAAAAATAAGTGATTGCAAAAACTGTTGGAGTGACCCTTGTAGATTCTAGTAATTTTATAATTCATTTTTTTGCATCGAAAATAAGTTTATTGGTGGGTGGTGGTGTCTTGTCCATGGAGCAGATCAGATCAGTCCATGCAACCTGATCACAATACCGGCCAACTGAGGTGGTGGTGGTGTCTTTTCCATGGAGCAGATCAGATCGGTCCGTGCACCCTGATCACAATACCGGCCAACTGAGGTGGTAGAGGTGGTTGTGGTGTCTTGTCCATGGAACAGATCAGATCGGTCCGTACACCCTGATCACAATACCGGCCAACCGAGGTACCTTGCCCGTATGGATGTCCTCTTCTGGATTGATGTCTGCCATATAGAAGGCTGCAAGGATGGCCGGGTATATATGGTCCGGAGTGAGTTGGGTGTTGTAACAGTTATTGCAGTTCCCGTAGGATCTAGTCATGTCTGGGTTTATCTTCATTCCTTTAAAATGTTTTAAATAGTAAGGAACTGTCCTATAGGGCGAAGTACGGTGTCGTGAGCCCCGAGACGCTACGGTAACCGTGAACAGGGAACTCTGAAATGTGGCTGACTAACGGGGCAATGGCACCCCCTTTCCATGGAGCAACAAATAAGTTTATTGAATATAAAGATTAAATTTCAGTTATACATCTATATTTTAAAGAAAAACATTTTCTCTGTTGAAATTTTCTAATTAGAAAATGCACAGACGAATTTCAATATATGGTTCAAAGAATTCCCATTCAATAAGTAACTCCCGCTAAAACCAATTCAATTATAACTTCATCATTCTTGATTGGAAAATAATTAGTTGGATGTTTTCTCCTATTTATCTTCTTCTCAAAAATAATAAAATGGAATTTATCCTGTCCGCCTATTTAAACAGATAAATGAAAAATAAAATATTGTGTTTTTTTTTTTTACATAAACAACATTCCGTTGAATCACGTGGTTAGCGAGACGAGAAGTCATTGGCTGAGTTTAAACGTGAGATTGAAAAATTGGACCAATCAAACGACATTCATTTGTATAAGAGGCGGGGATAGAAGAATTGTCAATCAATCACCAAGCTGAGATGTGTATTTTTGAAACAAATATTTAATGATATTTTTTCAACTCGTAACTCGTTATATAAAGGGATATACAAGGTTGTCCCAAAAGTTCGTAAACACTTGCAAAAAAATTGAAATACCAATATTATTCGCCGTTATGTATAATGTTTTTGTGGTGATGGTGGTGGTACCTATCTCCATGGTTAAACCAATTCCTGAAGTCCACTCCTCTCTAATTTTTCAATGGTAGTTATAGGCCTGGAAAATAGGTCCTCTATTGTCAGTTCTGAGCATGATAAGATATGCTCCGGAGAAGCTTCTGCACTATTGAATTTCAAGCAGTTATTGAAGGTTTTTTTTTGTCCAATTTGAAATTTTAAGGATAATGTCTTTGTACTATGTATAAAGTAATTGTATTATGTATTATTATGTATTCGCCGTAATCATAGTATTCACCAAGTAATAAGAAAAACAACGTTTTAAGAAAAACACGAACTTTTGGGACAACCTTGTATTCAGGAATTGTTGATAGAAGTCACAAAAGTTACTATGATTAACTCATTATCATTCTTAAAGCTCACACAGCCGCGATGGCGAGAAATTCGAGCATATCTCTAAATTATTATAGCCAATATTAATATATAATTAGAGAGTATTATCCGATAACCCTTTCAAATCTGTTTATGAGCTTAATTGTCTCAATTATAATATATAAATTTCATTATCTCAATATTGATTGTGATTAGCTTTGGCTTTTATTTTTAATCTTCATTTGTAGTGAATCCGTGGTAAATCCATATATAATAAATTTATTTTCCTCTAATTTTTTCCAGACTAATCTATTAGATTGATTGTCTTTATATAATTTTTCTGTATATAAATATCATATTACCATTAATATGGTAATATTAACTATTACTGTGTTTCCTGCATGTACCCTACATTTCTGCTTGGAGATTCTTTATAAGAAGGTCTTAATAAAGCTTTTTGTTGTTGTTGTATTACTTTGTAACTCCTAAAATATGCAAATAAGTTTGTTATTGAATTAATTGATGTAAGCTCTGAACAGCCTTTCTATGTACATCATCAGTTACCTACATGTGGAAAATTTTATTTTGTGAATTTGGCGGAATGACAACAACGATGTAGCATTCTATATACAGTTACGAGCGTCATGCGTTCTTAATAATTTTTCATCTCTGTCACCGTTTGCTTTTTTTTTTTTGGAATGGCGCTCTCCTATTGGTTGGCTACGATCACGCCACCTTTGCCCCCCCCCCCCCCCCCCACTCGCTTCTTCGTTTTTGTAACTATTGTGTTGGAGCGGTCGTTTCTTAAATAAATGCATATATTAGTCAATAACTAAATGGAATCATCTCTTTCTTTTTCCCAGTAAGAGACGCCTACGGAAGCCAACAGTACATAGACAAATAAAGCACATAGGCTATAGTTATTAACTAACATATGCATTTATTTAAGGCGCCAATTTATAATTGTAACAAATAGTATTTGAATCAAAACATTCAATCGGGTAAAACACGGGCGTTGCCCGGGTCATTCGGCTAGTTTATCTATATAGGAGAAACACTTATCATTAAGAAATCATTTTATATTTATTACACACATTGTTCTTTTTATCCTTAATTTGTATCTATAAGATTGTCCCAAAATTTTGTGTTTTTCTTAAAACGTTGTTTTTATTATTACTTGACGAATAATATTATTACAGCGAATACATAATAATACAATTACTTTATACATAATACATAGACATTATAAATAACGGCGAATAATATTGGTATTTCAATTTTTTGCAAGTGTTTACGAACCTTTGGGATAACCTTTCTTTCTCTCTGTCTATGAAAATCATTTTTGCTTGTTATCGTTTTCTTCCGGGTTTAATATGAAGGGATTTACATTCTGTCAATCTCAGAAAATTCTCTTTGCTCCCATTGGAGGTAATCCATCCATCGGATTATCCAATGAAGAACGGCCAAATTTCACATCACAATTCGGGGAACAATCAGAATTCACACCAATTATATCTGGATCGATAGCTTCAGGAACCTCTAGCCCTCCCATTGGACAACTGCAATCAATAGGAAGGATGACGTCATGAGTGACGTCATTGGCACTCACCCCGATTATTCCACGCTTTTTTTTTATTCTTCCGTCTTCTTCCTTCTTCATTCTTCCTCTTTTTTTCTATCTCTCTCTCTCCGAAGGTTTTCCTGGGTGCTGAGGAAAGGTATTGTCCTCGGCTATCCGGGTACCTGTCAACGCCATTGCACCTTCTTCTTTTCATCTTTAATGCAAGCAGTTCCTTCTTTGTGTACCAAGTCTTCTTCTTATTTTAAGCCTTCACCTCTTTTCTTAATGTTTTGAAGGGTCCTTTCCCTCTTAGTTCGATGTGAAGGGCGAATAAATTGCTATGATAGGTGTGAATGACAGCTCTCTCTCTCTCTCTTTGTGAATGGAAATTTATATGGCGTGTGTATTGATAGTGGAATTATAATTAGATTTTATTTAATTGATGTTTTCAGTGGTTGTTTGAATACCATGCATATACATTGTTGTCGACGTGTCTCAGGCGTACAGACTTTGTTCTAGGTAGCCCACTATCCAATGGTGTCGACGTGTTTACGAATTAAATGCAAGCTTTCGTAAAAAGAGTTTTGATGATTTTCAAAATGAGTTTAAAAAGTTTATATATTTATCCTCAACCCATAGGTTGGAGGGTAGTATTTATTGTCTTTTTCAGAATATCCTTTCTATAGATAGTCTTTTTATTTTATCGTAGGGTCCTCTCTCAAAATTGTCCATGAACCCTATTCTCGGCCTTCCCCCCCCCAGAATACTGTATTGGGCGATTCTGCTTTTATGCGATGCACTGAAGGGTGGAATCTCAGAAATGATATTCAGGCAAACTATGGACATAAGAACTATGTACAGTAAAATTACATGTAATATTTGTATCGAGAGCTCTTCCACAAACAATAAGAACAAAGCCAGTTAAGCATAAATTCATATAAAGCTATAACGCGCAATCTATATATAAGCAATGAAAGTATTTAAACACAAATATTTATTTTTAACACAAATCAAACTTCTACTGTTCCTACAGCGATGGAAAAATATATAAAGAGGGCGCGCTTGGCTCATATATTTTATTTCTACAAAAAGCAGCTTCCGTCATGGCAATTCTGAACTCGGTAATGAGCGAGGTACATAAATATACATGGTAGGAGCAAAAAGGTTCCCAAACCTTTTTTAAAATTATTATTTATTCATAGTATAGTAATTTAAACATCAAATTTTTCGAAATAGGAGCCTTGGTTATCTACATATTTTTTCCAGCGTGAAAAAATCTGTTGAAATGCTAGTTCAAAGTCAATTTTTCTAAGCTTGTTTAGCTTCACCGTCGCATTTTCAATTACTTCTGATGACGATGAAAAGCGCCTCCCTTTTAACGTCATTTTAAGTTTTGGAAAGAAGAAGAAATCACATGGGGCGATATCAGGAGAGTAAGGAGGATGCGGCAAGAAAGATATAAAGTGTTTGGCTGAATAGTTTTGAACAATAATGGCTCTATGAGCAGGGGCATTATCATGTAGCAATTTCCACTGTTTTGATTTAAAGAGCTAATTTCTTTTTCTTCTTATCGCAGTTTCTATATCGTGTATAAAGTGTAAAGCAAAGCCTCTGATGAGATTCTGTGACAGAACATGGATCCTCCACATACAAATCTCTCCCGCAGTATTGAGAGTTGGGTTAGATTGGAGGAAGGCCGTCTTTTCAATTTTATAATATATTTATACAAGGTGTGTCCAATAAATAATGAGACTGGTCAAAAATGAAGAAAAAATAGAATGATTTTAAAAAATCGTATTAGTATTTTTCAAAATAGTCCCCTCCCGCATCTATACATAATTTCCATCTCTTATCCCATGATTTAAAACATTTAGAAAAGGCATCTTTCGGGATGTTCTTCAAGACCTTTTTCGAATCCGCTATGATGGACTCTCTAGTGTCAAATCTCTTTCCTTTTAGAGCCATTTTGATTTTTGAAAAAAGAAAAAAAATCATTTGGAGCTAGGTCTGGGGAATAGTGAGGTTGTTGAAGTATTTGGATGCCGTGTTTAGCCAAATAAGTCAGTACAGATGTAGCGGTGTGTGGTGGTGCATTATCATGAAGGATAATCCATTTTTTGGAACTCCACATTTCACTTCTTTTCAGACGAATTGATTCACGTATACGTCTCATGATGTTTAAATAAGACTCCTTATTGATTGTTTGACCTTCCTCTAGATATTCATAATGCACAATTCCCTTTATGTCAAAGAACGTGACCAATAAGACTTTGTTTTTTGACTTGCAAAGTCGGGATTTCTTCGTTCTTGGTTCATCTTTTCCTTTCCACTCCATGGATTGGCGTTTGTTTCCGGGTCATACCCGTAAACCCATGAATCGTCTCCAGTTATTAGTTTTTCCTTCCAATTAGGGTTTTCTTCCACCATTTCAATCTTTTTTTTTTTTTTTTGCAACTTCAACGCGATTCTCCTTTTGTTGGATTGTGAGCATTTTAGGGACAAATTTTGAAGGTGTCTTCTTTAACTGCAAGTCTTCTTTAATTATCGATCAAACTAATGATTTTGATATCCCTGTTTCTTCTTCAATGTCCCGTAACCCTATTCGTGGATTTTCTTTTATCAAATTTGAGATTTGGCTCACCTTTTCAGGGTTCCTGTGCAGAATTGGACTCCAACACGCTTCTCATCTTTCACCGATTCCATTCCATTTTTAAATCGTAAAAACCATCTAAATGTGGTGGGCTTATTTACATTTTCATTTCCAAATGCCAATTTCAGCAAATCTAAAGTTTCTGAAGCCGATTTCCCAATTTTGTAGCAAAATTTAATACAAATTCGTTGTTCTAATTTTCTATCCATTACAAATTAGAAGTTGTTATGCAAGGCGTTCTTTTTACAAGCTTACAATATTTGTGATATACCGCAGTGTAGCTGAAGCTTTCTATTTTTTAAATAGGCTTCAAAAGGAAATTATCATTTCATTTTTTCTTAATATCATTTATTTATTGGACAAACCTTGTAATCTGTTATGAATTTTTTTTATGAATATATTTAAAATTAAATAAATATTTCAAACACAAAAATATTTTATAAAAATTAATTCAATATTTTAAAGAAATATTATTATAATACATGTGGCGACCACACTTTGCTTCAGCGAGCGCAGACAAAGCTTATGTCGTTTTTGACCAGTCTCATTATTTATTGGACACACCTTGTATATATACCATTTTACTTTTTATACCAATTTACATACTACAAGTGTTTCATAGCGGCAAAAACCAACTTATATATATTAAAGGTCCCATAAATGGCGCCATGCTATCTAAAAAAACTCATTTGAGCGGTTCAGGGTGATGCCCTCTCATTTATAAAACTATATATATAAAAAGGCATGTAAAAATAATAAAAAAAGGTCAGGTGTTAGTATTAATATCAAAAAAGGCATATCCTCATCACGAGCACATGAGCTTTTTATATGGCAGAGAGCGCCATCTAGTGTAACATAAATCAATTAAACGTTGATTTAGCCTCTTCCCTGATATTTGGCCAACCCATTTTCTTGATAAGAAAATCCAACAACGAACGCGTTTCGGGCTGTTGGCCCTCGTTAGCGTGTTGCAGGCTGTACCACTGCGACCAAAAATGTTTTGGTCCAAGAGCCTTCCTTAGAAACCAAGAACGGGTATTTAAGGTCAAACTTGCGTGAATACGCTGAACATGTGAAAAAAATAATTTGGGAAAAATAAAAAATAAAAAGGGTCAGGTGTTGGTATTAAAATAAAAAGGGGCATATCCTGACCATGATTTTTGGTCGCAGTGGTACAGTCTGCACCACGCTAATGAGGGCCAACAGCCCGAAATGCGTTCGTGGTTGGCTTTTCTTGATTTATTAAGAAAATGGGTTGGCCAAATATCAGGGAACAGGCTAAATCAACATTTAGTTGATTTCTGTTACACTAGATGGCGCTCTGCCATCTAAAAAGCTCATGTGCTCGTGGTCAGGATATGCCTTTTTTAATTATAAAAAGACATATAACGGTCAAAGATAAATTTATTTGTTAATACTTCAATTGGCAATAACTTTACCCATTCAATAACGTGCATGTAATTGTGCCTTAATAAATGTTGATGTACCGCTAATCAATTGATTTATCTTTTGAACCAAAAAATTATAGAATATTTAAATACATAGAGATTCTATACGATGTCAAATTGTACCTTACATCATTACTTCAATAAATGAACATTCCACCAGTCAATAGTCTAAAACTTTTAAAGTGGAATTAATGACTTAGCGGTCAAAGTTAACCAAGTATTGTTTATTTCGTTTAGTCTCAGGAGTAAAGAACAACAAAAGGAATCCCATACATTGGAGATTACGAATTCAAAGAGAATTTATGTTTCTATAGAAAATATCTTATTTTATATATAAAATGAAAGAATTTAAGCACGAATGTTTCTTTTATACATAATACAAACTTCTACTGTCCTTACTGCGATGAAAAAATATATTGGGAGGGCTTGGCTCATCAGTGGTGAACCCTCCCAGCGGTTTCGCCGATCTTTCGCCGATTCTTAGATCTATAATACTGTAAAACGACGTTTTACAATGTCGTTTTACAATCAAAAGCCGCATTATATAATATTGTACTCTAATACTGTATTGGATTATTCTGATTATATACAGTATTAGAGTTCTAAGAAGTGGTCTGGTGAATTAAATTGGCGAAACTGCTGGAAGGGTTCACCACTGATGAGCCAAGCCCTCCCAAAATATTTTTTCATCGCAGTAAGTACAGTAGAAGTTTGTATTGTATATAAAAGAAACACATTCGTGCTTAAATCCTTTCATTTTAAATATATAGATGGCGCGTTATTGATTTGTGATAATCTATTTATAACATACTTTTCGCGTTAGAACTAGAACGGTTGTAAAAATATTCTGAAAAAATTCAGCTTTTTCTCTCTCTCAAATATGTGCTGAATGTACTCATCTGGTAGCATAAGTTCTATTGCTATTTATAGGAAGTATATAATAACAATTGGATTTATCCTAATCATTCAAGAAACCACGTAGGCATTTATTGCTCGAGCCATATTATATATATATAATTGATTGTAATTCTGCTATCCTCAAAGCTTATGTCCATAATTCATCTAAAATACTCATTCCAAGAGTCTAGCATCAGTATCACTATAAAAGGAAAACCTAAAAATGCAATATAACAGCGGTATAGTAGATTAAACTGGCGAAACCGCTGGGAGGGTTCACCACTGATGAGCCAGGTCTTCTCATTAATTTTTTCATTGCAGTAAGGGCAGTAGAATTTTTTTTTTTTAAATAATCATACGCGTCTATAATAGTCTCGAATATCCATTTAGGCCCAGGTGGACATGTTTAGGCTGGTTGGATAAATAAAAGAATACCATCTCTCTAAAAACAATCTTCAAATATTAGTTAGAATCGATATATATATATTAGATTAAATTTGATATGCTAGAGAATTATTGCTGGTTCTTTTTAGTACTAAATGGTGTTGGTAATGCAGTCGTGGCAAAAATATTGAAAGTATAATAATAAAAATAGCCCTGATCAGAAATTGCTTTAATTGAGCTGAAGGAATATATATATAAAAAAAAAAAACATAATTTGATAAAAAGTATTGCCTGATTTAAGGCTTAAAAATGAAGAAATAAAAAGTTATTTACATAATTACCAAAAGCCTGAGCCGGCAAACAGGAAACAATAACAATAGGTTATATAACGGGAAAGCGCGACCTCCGGCGTACGATTTAACAGAATAGTTTAATCTATGAAATTATAATTTTGAAATAAAATAAATTTTCTATAACATATATATATATATGGAAGCAATGGGCGCTTCTTCCGTCAAAATAAACGTCAAAATCTGACGCCATCTATGACGTTTATTTTGACGGGAGAAGCGCCCATTGCTTCCATGGATTAATTTCCTCCCAGCAAATTTTCCATCTATATATATATATGGTATCTTTCCACAGTTGTGTGTGAGGATGTATATGCAAGGAGGTATATACACTTGTATATATACTTCACAGGTAAACACAGACCTAAGACTGGTATGATCAAGTTCCTCGAAGGCGAAAACTCTTAAGGAGTTTTATGGGGACAATAATGGAGCATTTTCCCATGCCATCCATATACGGTTTACCCAATAGTAGATTCATCCGCTTATTAGAAGCCGTTTCCAACTTAAGGGCAATGAGGGCCCTCCTCTCATCACGATGATTTTGGAACGCTTTCCCGGCTTTCCTGGCATAGTCGTTCAAGGACGTTGTTCCTTCACATAGGGCTCCATGTAGGGATTTTCCTTTCCTAGGAGATGGGACCTTGTGATGGTGATGTCTTGTCCAAGTTGCTACATGGAAAGGGAGGTGCCATTGCCGCGTTAGTCAGCCAGATTTCAGAGTTCCCTATAGGCCTTCACAGTTACTGTAGAGGCTCGGGGCTCACGACACCGTACTTCGCCCTACAGGGCAGTCCCTTACTTGTGCTGCTTCTCCCGCCCGCCACGTAGAGAAGGACTTCTGGGCAGGGATGGAACCTTGTAGTAATGCATTCCTACACTTCTCTCCAGTACTTTGATTATTTAATATTGCACGTTGTGAATAAATTAGCACAAAGCAATAACGCGCCATCTATACATATAAAATAAAAGGACTTAAAAGCGCGAATGTTTCCTTTATACATAAAACGAACTTCTACTGTCCTTACTGCGATGAAAAAATATGTTGTGGAGAGATAATGATCTATTGTTTTGTAACGGGTTGATTTATATACGTTCTCTCTCCCAAGTACACTTTCCCTTATCTCTCTCTCTCCAATGTCGGCGGTAGTACGTCGATGAATATTCTACAATGTTCCACAGAACGTGTTTAAGAAAGCCAGCCAATCATAGAGGAGGAAGTAAGGAGATGAGACCACAACGTTGTTATCAGACAATGTTATCTTTCTTCCCAGTCCCTCTAGGAAATAGATACGGCTAAATTGGAAGACGTCTGTGGTGATGCTTTCTTTCTTCCTCTTCCCCTTTTGATTATTTATTTATATATATATATCATATATAAGGGCTTTGTAGATATACAGAAGTAGGGTTCTACTCTCGAGGGATTGTTTGCCCAAAAAATGAATGTTTGGTAGATAGAGTTTATTGTCAAAATTCGAAACTATTATAGACGCGTATGATTCTTTTTAAAAATAAACAATTTCTACTCCCCTTACTGCAATGTAAAAATTAATGGGAGGGCCCGGCTCATCAGTGGTGAACCCTCCCAGAGGTTTCGCTAGTTTAAATGCATCATAATATAAGAGTTTATTGTATTGGTATTACTCTTATTATTATAGCAGTAATCATCAATTAAAAACACAAGGCAATAACGTGCCATCTATACAAAAAATGAAACGATTAAACAATGATTTTTCTTTTTAATGTATTGTCCTTACTGTGATGGAAAAATATTAGGAGCGCTTAGTTATTCAGTGGTGAATTCTTCCATTTGTTTCGCCAATTTATTCAATCATACTGTTTCTTAGAGCGCTACTTTTGTACTGGACGCTTCTGTTTATACAAGTGACGCTGTAGGGTGAGGCTGTGGTATTTAAGCAAAGTATGGGCTTTAATAAATGCGGTACCCGCTCGTCGTGCAAGTATTGGAGATCAGAACTTAGCTCCATTAGGTCAAAAAATAATGTTCACCAGGTTTCAAATTTGATTGAAAACAAATATCGAATCCAATTTGAATCCAAGCATCATTGCTAAATTACAATTTAACTTTTTTCTAAATGAAAAGAGTACAAGAATGAAAATTGTACAGGAATCAGTAGATAAATTAAGAATAAAATTATTTTCTTATCATGTCACTGAAATTTGCCGATGGCTTGCGTCAACTCTCGGAATAAATATCAACTAATCGTTGATTTTACTTATATCAGAATATTGGTCAAATACCCTTTTCTGATAATTCAATAACAGCCAAACCCCTGTACGCCTTTCAGGTTGTTGGCTGTCATCAGCATTGTGCAGGACTATCTGGTCAATATTCTGGAATAATAAAATATCAACGATACTTATTCCGATGGCATCAGTAACTCATCATCAGGAGATGATTCCTTACTTGTCTTAGAGCGCAATATGTGGGCCTCTTGAGTTCTCATATCCGCCATGTCACAGAACAACTCAGCAGGAATACCTAGCATGCTTCGTTAACAATTCACCCTTAAGGCACTGTTCCAAAATTAATTTCCTCTAATTAAATCAATTAAGGATGATTGCTCCCGAAAGAGAGAACCCTAATTTTCTAAACCATTCTCCAAACGCCCACATGTAAAAACACAACTTTCTAATTAAATATTTTAAACTTTTATGTCACCTTCCCCTGTGATACTCCCTGTGTGCAATCAGGAGGAGACATCAAGTATTAGGGTTGGTCATCTATATATACCTTCCTATACGAAATACACTCAAAGTTATTTTACACAAGTGGGTAAGATAAATGATTCTGTGTACAAAACAGAATGGTTTAGTTTCCCAAATACACCTGAAGATAGAAATCAGAGGCCTGGAAGATATTTTTCAAAATAACTTTCAAAGTCCCGCTCAAAAAGAGCGATCTAGATAATCATATTTACTATCGGGAATGGTTATATTACAAGGGTTCATTTTAAAAAAAAAGATGGCTAAACATGGGTTTGAACCAGGGACTTTTAAATCCTCAGTCATTAAAATCGAAATCTTCCACAAAATTTAGTGCAAAAAATACCATGTTAGGCAAACCTATATAGATTTGTTATTCAAGCTTCAAATTTTGATAAAATTGGTAAAAGAGGAATTCTTACCAACAGAGGAATCCAATGGAGAATATGGATCTATAAAATATAAAGAAGAACCAAAATTTCTCATTTAAATATGCGTAAAACCTAAGTGCCATCTTTTGACCGTCTTTACAAACTAGTAAGTGGAAGACAGAGCCACGACACCACCTTTGGAAAATTCTGAACGCCCATCATGAGTCAGTTTTCATCAGTAAAGTTTTGTGGCTTATATCCTGAGCTGTCAAAAGAACCACTGTTTCGATATATCTAATTCAAAGAGAACTGTGCAGATAATGTTATCGTCGCTCCGGACGTATATTCTGGGCTAACACCTCCAGTTTAAACATATTTCTGGAAGATTCTCAGCCTATTTAACAACACCTCCAGTAGGATGTCATGGAATCTTAGCCGTCCCTCTACTGATGAGAGCCATAGACAGAAACCATAGTATACAGGTTGTTAGCTTTTGTTAGAATTTCCTAAAATTGCTTATTATTTGATCTGAATCGGAGCTTAATATCCAGAGAAGATCAGAAGATCCTTTTTGTTTTAATGTAATTTTTTCTCTTTTTTTTATATTGATAACTAGCCGAATGACCCGGGCAACGCCCGGGTTTTACCCGATTAAATGTTTTTATTCAAATACTATTTGTTACAATTATAAATTGGCGCCGTGTGGATGTCACTCTTGTGAAACGTCCCGCTCCAAACTTTGGGTCTGAGAAGCGATATTTTTATAGAAAGAAGATTTGACTTTTGTTTTCTGCTCGAATGAATGTTTTTCTGTTAGAATTCTGTTCCTGCGTACAAAATAATGAACTGGTTTCACCCGTGGTCTCTGCTTTTTGGAATTTTTCCCGATATAATTTTGTATCTGATAATCAAACATGATACAGCAATATCGTCATCATCATTTTCTGACTAAAATTATATAGTTTTAATAATTGATTTATATATTTTTTTAAATAGCCTATCGTCTTCCCCGTATTTTTTTACCTATGTATGGAAATTTTGGTTTGAATTAGTGAACTACTGCGAATTTGTATACCGGACATACAAACCAACAAACAAACAAACAGGCAAACATACAAACATTCATTTATATATATATATAGATATAATCTTAAAATATATGTTTAAAATTTAGGAAATTCTGTAAATATATCTATGATTTTCTCTCTTGGTTAAAAAACCGTAATTGCTAAACTGGGTATATTTGTGTTTATTTCATTGGTTGTTCCTAGGTAAGATGTAGAATCAATCATGATTTCAATGTCCTTTTTCTTTCTTTTCTTTTTCAAACTTCTACTCAAACCTTGTAATTCACCAATTGTTTATGTAAAATAGTTCTTTGAATTTAGTGTTGCACAAGCATCCCTTGTGGGGATATCGCGTCTGATTTGATGATAATAAATAATAAATACATTTTTGTTATATAAAAAGCAATATTTGTTAGGTAAACATTTATTTACTATAGGATACCCAATGCGAGGCTGAGTCATTTAGCTAGTAAATTTATATATTTTTTTATGTTACGGCGAAAAGGTCTGCTGTTTAAGATTAAAAACAGTCAAAGAACAGTATATCCCAATGGGAGCAAAATCACTAATATTTAAAACTATCATTGTACATATATAGTATAACTACAATATATGATGTATAATTTTAAAAGAATTAATCCCTATATTTATTTATTTATTTATTATCATCAAATCAGACGCGTTATCCCCACAAGGGATGCTTTCGTCAAGAAACAACACTAAATTCAGAGACTATCTACTTATAAAATTGCCTTATTCTGAAGCTCACGGATAGAATGCGCGCCCATTGGCTGCCGGCGAACACGTGTCCTCCCTGCCCCCCTCTAGACAACCCTGTTATCAGCTGTGTGATACATACACCTGTCTATACAGACCACCCTGTCTATAGCGGACACTTTAGGCAACCCTGTAATCAGCAATGTGTTACATCCACCTGTCTATACAGACCACCCTGTATATAGCGGCCATTCTAGAATAGCCTGTTATCAGCTGTGTGATACATACACCTGTCTATAGCGGCCACTCTAGACAACCCTGTTATCGGCTGTGTGATACATACACCTGTCTATACAGACCGCCCTGTCTATAGCGACCACCCAAGACAACGTTTTTAAAATATATTCGCACTCGGGTAAAACCCGGGCGTTGCCCGGGCCATTCGTCTAGTTTTACATAAACAATTAATTAATAACAAGGTTTGAGTAGAAGTTTAAAGAAGAAAAGAAAAGGACATTAAAATCATGCTTGATTTTATATCTTACCTAGGAACAACCAATGCAATAAATACAAATATAATCTCTCTATATATACACACACATAAAGCTTTATTAAGACCACCGGTCTTATACAGATTCACTACAGGAAGAAATGAATTATAGATGTAGCTCCTGTTTATAATCTCTATATAAAGATATGAAATATAACTATATATGTTATAGAAAAAAATGTATCTGTAATCAATATAACTTAAAAGCAAAAAAAGTTTCTTTTCAAACAGAAGAAAAACTTTAGCTATTTTTCTTCCCCCAAATGTTTTAAAAGTATTTATCATTTGAAAGAATGGTGTGTGCGGCTAGGAAACTGTAATTTTGAAGGGATTTCTTTTACCTTTCAGCTTTTGACATCTAATGGATATTTGTGTGGATTCTGAATATATGTCGATATAATTTGTGGGTATGGTAACTTGATCAATCCATAGAGAAACTCATTAATAATGACAAATTGGGTATCAGATATCTTATTGGTATCTTCCAGTATATTGACCAGACTAATCTTGGTCTTTTTTAAGGATAAAACATCTCCAGAATCCTTCTTTCTTTAAATAATTAATAAATAAAAATACATTTTTAAAAAGCTTTTATCCAAATACACTAAAAAGGAAAAAATAAAATATTGTATCTTCTGTCTTTGAGAAATTAGATGTATCTGAGTGAAAATAAAAGCGGCGGGGGACGATCACCATGAATTTCGAACCTAATGTGATTTAATATGTAGCAACTGATCAGCGATTTTTAAAAATCATTTTTGCTATATTTTTAACCTCTTCTCTAAATATGATCGTCCCCCACCGCTTTTATTTTCACTCAGATACATCTAATTGTTCAATAGCAGAAGATAAAATATTTTATTTTCCTTTTTAGAAAAGCTTTTTCTTCTAAAAGCTTTCTTTCTTAAAAAAAAAAATAGACACTTCTGTCAGTTAAATTTTTATTTTCTCAACATTTCAACAAAAATATTTTGTCTTCGTCAGGAGAAATAAAGCATTTAGCAAGGCGTTAAAAATTGCTTTATTTTTATTTTATTTCTCTTGATGAAGACAAAAGAATTTTGTTGAAACGTCGAGAAAATAAAACTTCAACTGGCCGAAGTGTCTTTTTTTACAGAAATATGAATGCCGGTCAGGCAACCTCTATTTTCAAGATAGAATCTTCTGTCTGTAAAAAAAAATAATAATAAATAAGAAACTATAATTGATACAAATCTAGTTCATTACCTTTCGAAAAGT
Organism: Cordylochernes scorpioides; assembly: GCA_030710605.1. Taxonomy (NCBI): domain Eukaryota; kingdom Metazoa; phylum Arthropoda; class Arachnida; order Pseudoscorpiones; family Chernetidae; genus Cordylochernes; species Cordylochernes scorpioides. The sequence continues at coordinate 65,277,277 of CP092873.1, read as the reverse complement.
TCGACTCTCTTATCTCCCAGTAAACCGAGCTCCTAGAAGATAGGGCCGGGTCGGAATATCGGAAATTTTCAATACAATACTTGATTCAAAATAAACGCCGTCATCAGTAATACAGTAAAATATTTTATGTGAGCAATAGTTACCTAGAAATTATTTGAAAAATAAAGAATAAATAAAATTAAGGTAAAGAGTTTCTTTCAATTTTGATTTCGCAAGCTTTCGAGCAAAATTTCTGCTCTTCAACGGGCAGATACTTCTATGTACAATATAAAATGATATTTATGTGACACATATTTCAATTATTTTTATATAAATATAATTTTATATTGTACATAGATCAATTTGTCCGTTGAAGAGCAGACAATTTCTAGAAAACTTGCGAAATCAAAATTAAAAGAAACTTTTTAACCTTAATTTTATTTATCCTTTCTTTTTCAAACAGTATTTTCATAGGATAGGACCAGAATCTCCTGCTCCGAGTCTCACTACTTTAATTCTAGCATTTAAAAAAACCGAGTCGGAAACTATTACTTTTAAATCGTATTTAATTCCGATAATTTAACTGCCTAAAAAAATTATCTCATTATATTGAATTGATCGTATTTTAATACCAAATGTCTTCCTTCATATTACCCAGCTTTTTGTATTTAACAAGTGATATATAAAATTTTGAATTTAAAGGAATATATAAGAGAAAACGTACCTGAATATTTCTCTACTGACCATTAGAATTGCTACACCAGGAAGATATGAAAATAACAAAATGATATTTAATAGACAAATACCGGCCAACAAGTGATTAAATTTACAAGATATTTGGAGATAGAGATCCTAGGAAATCAGAAGACCCATCACTGGCATCAATAACTGATTTTATACGTTCTACAGGCATATTTGAAACACGAGACTAGCCATGAAATCTAAGACAGGCTTCATAAAAAGTATATGTCGAACATAATTTATGCCCTTATTTAAAAAACTGGTATTTAAAAAAAAATATTTCATTTTTATACCAAAGAATATGGTTTAAATTTTCGTTCTAAACAGAATTTTAATCTCTTTTAATGTTTAATAAGCAATTAAATTATGTTTACATGTTATTAGATGTTCTTTTGGCATTTTTAAAATTATTATTCAGAAAACGTATTTTAACAAACAGCTAGAATATAATATTTTCCAAGCATAAACAGTTTTATTTTATTTTTTTACTCTTTTATTTAATAAAAGTTGGCTGAAATGGTAAAAGCATATTTCTTAAATTTAATTTGAGAGAGAAACTGCCAAAAGAAAGTTAAAAACTAAAGTCAGGTAGAAATTTTTGAATTTATTATTTTATATAAATAAATATCTAACATACATACAGGAAATATATTCAGCAGCTTTTGTATAAAAAATATATTACGTTATATTAATTCAATTTTTGAAAATATTCGAGTATAATATATTTTTTTAAATTTATTATATATATTTTTGTGGGTGTGATTTCTTTTCACTCTGTGTGCTCAGAATTTTAAATTTTTTGATATCTTCTGGGAATTTTTTGTAACAAGGCATAAATTGAAATTGGCGTCTTTTCTAATGTAAAGTATCATTTCGAAAATAGATTTATACTAATATTTTAACGTCATTTATATTTTAAGAATATACTGTTAAAATACGTATTAATTTCCTATAAAAAGAAAATAGTCTTTCTCTTCTACTATATATATACGTATATATAAATATTTTGAATATATGTTTTATTTATTCAAACCAAATCCTCATAAAATATTTTTGGTAATAATAAGAAATTAGTCAAATTATAACTGGCTAGCGTTTTAGATTTGTTCGTAGAATTCGTTTACTTCTAACGTAAATTATTTTTGCTCTAATTTTGAAACGTATATGAACATAAAAATGACTATTACGAATTTTAGGATAAATTAATAATGTTAATTTTATAATAAATCTATATAAAATTATTAATAATTCATATATTAGTCTTTTTAATATTCATATACGTTTCAAAATTAGAGCAAAAATAATTTACGTTAAAAGTAAACGAATTGTACGAACAAATCTAAAACGACAGCCAGTTCACATACACAAAATCTTTATTAAAAATTTGCCTTTGTTAAGGTTTAAGTTTAAAGGAGGTGATTTTATTCACGCACACATACAAAACACGTTGAATTTTATTATTTGTAAATTTAAAAAATCTTATAAAAAAGGTTTGAAAATATTTTAGGATTTGCCATATTATTATTGTTTGCTATTTAGGGTTGTTCAGTTAAAAATGTGTTAACCAATTATTATTTTAGAATAGAATACTTTATTATTCTCAACAATTCTTAATATAATTCTTTAAAAAATATTTTATTAGATATATACCATACATAAGATTAATTTGTGGTATTTCACTCCATCAAAAATTAAAGGAACTAAATTTGTATATGAATAAAAGTTGCCCTTTTAAAACCCAAGTGGCGTAAATATTGAGTTATTTGGCAAGCAAACAAAAGGATTCGGCTGCTATATTATTGGCGCAAGGCATGTTGGTAAATAATTGAAATACCTACCCCATCCCAGCAACAAGTTATTGGGAACTTAACAGAAGAGGAGGAGTTATTTGAATGTAGGCGTGGTCTAATTGAAGTTTTTCTGTTCTCCTCTGAACCAATCAATGCATTCCAATTTCGGCAATGTGGAGAGAGCTTAAATTTGAAAGTGTCACGCGTTAAGCCTAATTACCATCGTAATTATCCGAAATTGGAGGAGACACACATAAATTTAACTTTTGTAAATCAACATTTAAACTGAATTTTTAACAAAATTGTGTGGTTTCATATCTATATATGAAAAAATAATAGAAAAAATAATAATAAAAGGGTCAGGTGTGATATTAAAAATAATGAAAGCATATCCTGACCAGGAACACATGTATTTTCTTGATTTATCAAGAAATTGGGTTGGCCAAATATCGGGTAACAGGTTAAATCAATGTTTTAGTTGATTTCTTTTCCACTAGATGGCGCTTTGCCATCTAAAAATCACATGTGCTCCTGGTCAGGATATGCTTTCATTATTTTTAATATCTCTATATGTATAGGTATATATGTTATAGATTAGAAAATTTTTGTGTGTTTGATTGTTGAAAAGAGGTGCAGTCGTGGAAAAGTAAAGATAATTATTTACCTTTCAAGAAGATTTTTATTTTGAATCTCTTGAAGTAAAAATATACATAAAATTATTTATATCACAGGAATATAGAATTTATATAATGAATTCTATAATCGTGAATAAAAGATAGGTAGGGTTAAATATACATATTTACAACATATATACAGTAGGGATTCTTGCGAATGTATTCTTGTTCATTATAGCATTCTTTTTAAAAACTGAAATTTTAGCACTACTTTTTCAAATAAGTAGAAACCCTATCTCTACCGACCTTAGGTATTGCAATGGTCAAATTTAAAGTCAAAGGGCATTATTCATCAGTGGTGAATCAGCTGTAACGTCATTTTGACATCCCAACTGCTCAAC
>CP092873.1:65259609-65273652 GCA_030710605.1 Cordylochernes scorpioides | reverse complement strand
CTTGCAATGTGAGAATGTGGGACACCAAAGTGGGCCATTCGAGAAACGGGTCTCGCCTGGATGTTACCAGACAACCTAGCGGCGCGCTTCGGCCCCCAGATGAACTGCACAAGACGTGCCTGGATCTTGTGGATGGTACGGGGTCAGTAGGCAGGTAGCCGTGGATGTGATGGAGCACCGAGAAGAGTAACAAGAAGTTGGCGGCTCTGGCCCGGCCGACGAGAGAGAGGTCGTGGGTGTAGGGGCCCACCTCGTTATAGCAGCTTCGATCAGGACCAGGATATGTCGTTCTTGGGCTGAGTTTTGATTTCTTGGCGTCACACTGCAGCCCAACACCTTCAGCTCGACCGACGACCAGGAGATAGGGGGTCATTCGATCATTGTTCGTCGTCTCAGAAACTCGGAAACAGTAATTGCTGGTAAATGGTAAATATATATTTAAAGAAATGGTTTGTCAAAAATAAAACCCACAATAATTATGCATCGACCTAATAGATCATTTTAAAACCAATAGATGCTGTTAAAATAAGATAATTGTATTATTTCCACGTTAATTTCATTTCTCAGCTGACGACTAACGCACGCTCGATGTTAAAGCATTATATTTACATATACTTCTACAGAAGCCTTTATTCGCAATGTCAGTAAACACACCTTGATGCCACCTGACCCCAACGCAGATTTTATAAGCAGAATGAACAATAAAATATCTTACGTGCAGTTGGCGATCTACGCTCCAAGATCCTGAGTTACCCATATGTTACTACTACAATAGTTGTAGAATACCGAAGTATCTGCTCTACATTCATATAATAACCTTCAATATATTGTTATCTCGTACGCAGACGCTGTTCGTGTTATCTGTCTAATCAAGATGCCACAAAGATACACACGTGAATTTGAAGGGATGCAGCAAAAGTTATCGCTTTATTACATTGGAAATAAACAGAAGGAGTACAATCAGTGGGACTTGCCTTCAACCTCCCCGTCAGAAGAATCCTTGGCGCCGTGGATGTCACTCTTGCGAAACGTTCCGCTCCACACTATACACGTCCAGCCTGGATTACACTGTCTTGTAGGCCGCTCCGATGTCAGGCTCTCCTAGCACGGTCTTGCAGAATCATCCACACTATGGAGTTTAATTTATTGAATTTATTAACCTTTAATAGATGACGCTTTATATTAATATTTTGATGGTCAAAACATTGCAGTCAACGGTCAAATATATAAAATTTTGTTAATTCATTGATGACATCCTAAATTTCCAGAAAAATTATAAAAGGGTGGAATTATTTGTATTTTTTTATACAAACACATTAATTAATTTATTTATTTCAACATACAAAACACGATATCCCGGCTAGGGATAATTGCGTCGATTTACATTTTCAAACAGAAGCAGTTATAAACAAATTATGCAAAAATATTAATTGAAAAAGAGAAACAATAAGATTAATGGAGGATTCCATTTATATAATTACACTTTAATGAAAAAATATGATATTAATTATAATACACCACATAGAGAAATGTTTTTTTTTTAAGTATTAACTTTTTTTTATTATAGTTTTTTTATAAAATGTTTCATAATGCATATATATTTCTGAACGTTAAATTTAAAGCGCATTGAAAAAATAAGTATTATATATTCAATGAATATTGAAGAAATATTTTTGACCAACTAGAAAATAAGTGATACAACCAAAATGAATTTTGTTATTCTTCGTTTGATATTTTTTAAAAAACGCTGACTATTAAAAAGAACTATAATATCGACAATGACGGACGAATATATTCCAAGTAAGTTGCTAAATACTATTTTTTTCCTTTTTTATTATTGATATTTATCAATATAATACATACAGAGGCTCATTTTTTTCAAATAAAAATAAATATAAATAACTAAAACTTAAAAAGTATAAAAACTTTTTTTTAAACGAATAGAAGACAACAAAACTTTTATAAAATGTTGGTATTTATTTAAATTCAAGAGGTTTTCAAGAATAATATTTATTAAAAAAGAAGATTTAAAGAAATTTTTTTTTCATTTGTTATATATTTTGAATGATTAGAGAAATATAAGCTAGCATCACTAAATGACTTGCATTTTACGAATATTGGAAATTGTTTTTTTATATGTTTTCCTCTTTTCCATCAAAACTACTGAATCTATCGGTTGACATGGAGATTCTGAGAGATCTCTTTGTATTTGATCCCATTACTACGATGGCCGAATCTAACCTGAACCTTTCCTAACCTAACTATAACCTAATCTTACCTAACCCTACCTGAACTAAACTTAATCTTACATAACATTAACCGAGTCTAACCTAACCTGAGCCTGAACTAACCGTACCTAAATCAATAAACAGTAAGAAATAAGGTTTGTTAATCTAAAAAAAAAAAAAACAATAATATATCAAAAAACTATATACAGTGGAACCTTCCTTTAACAGACACCCCGCTAACGGACTTCTTTCTATAAAGGACAGTTTTCATTTGCAAAATTACCATTTTTACTATTTAGCAACTCTCTGCTAATAGGACATCTCTCCCTAAAGGACACTTTGGCTCTGCAATTAGGTATCCTTTACAGGGAGTTTCTATTGTACATAGATAACAATAAGCTACAAACCTTGTTCATAACACCCAAAAAAAAAAGAGTAATTTCCTAATTTGTTTCTAAATAAAAAAAAATTATACAAGATGAATAAAATGTTGAAAAACTGTCTTTTTTATTAAAACATCAGTCGACTAGCTAGCTGCCTCCAGCCACCGATTTAAAGAAAATGTCCTCTAGAGAGTAATTCTCTACCAGACCATCATTAGATATATCACATACCTTAAAAGGTAGCTAGAATATTTTAACATACAGGACCTATATATTCGTATTAAACCGTATAGCTCAATAGCGATTCGTATATTAATGTTTTTTTATCTGAAAATACGCGGTATGCCTATGCAATATATGAATTATACATATATCTTTCTTTTCTAAGACGTGGCACTTTCTCACTCAAGATGTCAATTCTACTGTGAGACTGCAATAATTACCATGACGAATTATTTAGCGGAGTGTGATGCTCATCGTTATTTGGACGCTATGAAGTTTCTCGGAGCCAATTGAGGTTTCAGTAGCTAGTGGACCTTCAAGTAGCATGTCTCATAAGGGCTGGAGTTGAAGAATCAGCAGGAAGAGTAAATCTCGAAACAGGATGGTCAGAATTGACTCACCTGAAACATAATGTCAGAATGGTCAAGTTATAAGGATACATATAAAAGGTTCAGATAGGAAAACTGTCTGTCTAGAAGTCAAATACAAGAATTTCTGCCTCAGCTCACCCATTTCTTGAATATTCGCAACCATATAGCACCTTACCGATAACCAAAATGATCTTTAATGGCCTAAACAATTTCCTATTAGGTGGGAATATCTCAATCCTGTCTTTTCAGAACTTCAATATTTTATTGAGCATTTTTTAAACCGAGACTTTACTCTATTTACCATAATAGTAAGGTCATATAAAGTGCTGGAAATACATCTTTTATATATTTAGAATCGAAAAAAAAGCTATAAGCGGTCATGTGGATAAAAACCGCTGGGATGGTTGACACTGATGAGCCTATTTTTTATCGCAGTAAGGACAGTCGAATGTTTTTTTTTGTTGTTTTATTTGTTAAAAAGAAACATTCGTGATTGATAGTTGTATTCCATATATATATAGATGGCGAGCGCGTTGTTGCCTTATACAAGGTTGTCCCAAAAGTTCGTAAACACTTGCAAAAAAAATTGAAATACCAATATTATTCGCCGTTATGTATAATGTCTTTGTATTATGTATAAAGTAATTGTACTATTATGTATTCGCTGTAATAATATTATTCGCCAAGTAATAAGAAAAACAACGTTTTAAGAAAAACACGAACTTTGAGACAACCTTATAATTAAAATAAGCTATGTTAAATGCCTCCAGGATAGAACCCATCTAAATAGATGCTGACCTAGGTTGATACAGAGGACTTTATACCAAAATAAAATGTTGGTGGTCAACTAAATCCTGGGTTTCACTAGATGGGAATATAGATAAAGTGAGAGACGCAATTAAATGAATTCCGTACCATTTCTTGTTCTTCTAGGGATAAATGGCAGCATGGTGTAAGTGGAGATTGGTACCACTAATCCAAGCTGCCAAGATCTCCTGCGCTGACAAATGGGAAGTTATTCAAGCAGAAAGTCCGCCTAAACGGATTTCTGTCCAGTATGTCAGGTCGATATATTGGACCCGCCAATCATGGACTGCAAGCATGTAGATGGGGGAGAGTTCTTAAAACTTGTCCCACTCTTTCTTTCTGTCTGCGGACACTACTATAGAGAACCACTAAATATTGTCGCGTTGAAAAATAGACGCGAGGAGAGAAAAACAAAAACTTTATTCTCTGTAACAACCGTCTAAAATTGTAGCATTTATATAGCAATGAGTGAATGAATCAATATAGCAATTTAACCCAAACTATGTAAATTTAATACAATCTAAAACTATGTAAATAATTACACCACGCTACAATATTGCTGATGGCAGAACATCATATAGAAGTAAACTGAACGTGGATTTTTTAATTTCCAAAAGTACTTTATATATACTATTCCCAGCACACGTGGTACAAGCCATGATAATCATAGTGGGAAGATAGCGACTGCTTTGATTCTAAGTGCACCACAGGTCTACACATATGGAAAGCAGTTCGAACTTTGCACTTACAGCTCCGTTTGGTTATTGCACCGACTAGTGAAGTTGCAATTTAGCAATAATCGAGAGCCATTGAGAATCTTTTTTTTTTTCTTCAGAAAAAAGTACCTAATGTGTGAGATTCGATCCCGGGTAGTGATGTCAAACGGTTTACTCCATTACTTCATCAACCCCTGTGTATATTCAGCAATCAACCTTTATAAACATTGAAGCAGTAGCAACATCGGAATGGTTAGAAAATAGACATCCACGTGACACTGCCTTACATCTTTCCCCTTTTAAAAAACCCGCTGAAACAGCACTTTCCAATGACAACGCTATACAGAACGCCTATACACCAGCTCTGATGTATCCGGATTTGGCTATTCCTCAAATTGATTCAGAGTTTTTAATCTTCGCCGATATGTGCATTTACATATTTTGTGTGAATAATATCTTAGTAAAAAATTGTTGTTTCAAAATAAATGTTTATAAAGGATAATTACTTATTTTGTGAACAATGACATCGCTGATTGATTATTGAACACTTATCATATAAGGAACAAACCTCAATACATTTTTTACTAGATTGTCCTGTTTTCAATACTACAGAATCGACAATAATAGTAACATATCCAAGTATTTTCATTTCTAGAAATGTATATTAAATTCAATATCTTTTGTAGATATATTCTAAATTATATAGCAACAAATGTATTTTAAGAAATTGATAATTTATTATGATACATTAGCGCGCCATTTGTTATGAAAATACGAAACTATTATAGACGCGTATGCTTCTTTTATAAATAAAACAATTTATACTGCCCTAACTGCAATGGGAAAATTAATGGGAGGGCCTGGCTCATCAGTGGTGAACCCTCTCAGCAGTTTCGCCAGTTTAATCTATTATGTTGATTGTAGATATTGCTAGACATTTTTTTCTTTTGTACACAGTTCTCTGTTCTCGTTTTTTTTCTCTCTCTCTTTCTCCTTGTTAATATCATATGACTGTTCTCTTTACGGCCCTAAAATTATTGTAAATATATATAGACAAATGTCATACATGTATGGCAGCGCAAGTGTCCCTTGGGGAACATAGTGCTTTAAATTGAAATAAATAAACTACCATCTTAAACACTAGACAAACAACCCGGCATATGTCTGAGTGACTAGATGCCCGACCTATACGTATTGTTTTAACAAAAAGGTTTGCTTTGTAATATTATCATTATTATTAGTAGTTAATATAGTATTTTTAATTACAAATTATTCTTTATCATATTTATATTACGACCCCGAGATATGCAAATTGATCTGTTACTGAACTAATTTACATATTAGATGTTAAGACGATGATTTCTAACTTTGTATTCTGTCAAAAAGATTCATCCGATAATTATAATATTTCATAGAGTATGAGGAACAGAATATGCAATTAGTCTTTTATAAGGCTAATTTGCATATCTCAAGATTGAAACTATGTCAGTTACACATTTTCCTATTCAAATTGATATGTTGCCCAAGTTGTATTTGCATAGATCATCTATTGCTGAAAGTATGTGCGGAGCAAACACATGTACAAGCTACTTTTCTTTATTGATATACAAGTATTTACAGTATTTGAAAAATCAAGCGAGGCAGACCAAGAGCTCAACTTAGAGGAGTCTTTCTTCACCATGACAATGCAAGACCGCACACCTCAGCCCAAACAAATATGGTGTTCAATTAGTCCTTCATCCGCCATATTCACCAGACCTAGCACCTTGTGACTTTTTTATTTCTAAAAGTTAAGTTATTGTTGAAAGGGATACAATTTTACACTGATAATGAAGCACTGCAAGCCTTTATCAATGCTGTAAATTCCATCCCCGAAGATGACTGGTGTAAGTGCTTCGATAATTGGTTTTCTCGGATGAAATCTTGCATAGGTGCTAAGAGTGAATACTTTGAGAAACTCTGAAAATTTGAACGTTGCAGTAAAAATAAGTGATTGCAAAAACTGTTGGAATGACCCTTGTAGATTCTAGTAATTTTATAATTCATTTTTTTGCATTCAAAATAAGTTTATTGGTGGGTGGTGGTGTCTTGTCCATGGAGCAGATCAGAACGGTCCGTGCACCCTGATCACAATACCGGCCAACTGAGGTGGTGGTGGTGTCTTGTCCATGGAGCAGATCAGATCGGTCCATGCACCCTGATCACAATACCGGCCAACTGAGGTGGTGGTGTCTTGTCCATGGAGCAGATCAGATCGGTCCGTGCACCCTGATCACAATACCGGCCAACTGAGGTGGTGGTGGTGTCTTGTCCATGGAGCAGATCAGATCGGTCCGTGCACCCTGATCACAATACCGGCCAACTGAGGTGGTGGAGGTATGGTTCGGAGTGAGTTGGGTATTGTAACAGTTATTGCAGTTCCCGTAGGATCTAGTCATGTCTGGGTTTATCTTCATTCCTTTAAAATGTTTTAAATAGTAAGGAACTGTCCTATAGGGCGAAGTACGGTGTCGTGAGCCCCGAGACGCTACGGTAACCGTGAACAGGGAACTCTGAAATGTGGCTGACTAACGGAGCAATGGCACCCCCTTTCCATGGAGCAACAAATAAGTTTATTGAATATCAAGATTAAATTTCAGTTATACATCTATATTTTAAAGAAAAAACATTTTCTCTGTTGAAATTTTCTAATTAGAAAATGCACAGACGAATTTCAATATATGGTTCAAAGAATTCCCATTCAATAAGTAACTCCCGCTAAAACCAATTCAATTATAACTCCATCATTCTTGATTGGAAAATAATTAGTTGGATGTTTTCTCCTATTTATCTTCTTCTCAAAAATAATAAAATGGAATTTATCCTGTCCGCCTATTTAAACAGATAAATGACAAATAAAATATTGTGTTTTTTTTTTTACATAAACAACATTCCGTTGAATCACGTGGTTAGCGAGACGAGAAGTCATTGGCTGAGTTTAAACGTGAGATTGAAAAATTGGACCAATCAAACGACACTCATTTGTATAAGAGGCGGGGATAGAAGAATTGTCAACCAATCACCAAGCTGAGATGTGTATTTTTGAAACAAATATTTAATGATCTTTTTCAACTCGTAACTCGTTATATAAAGGGATATACAAGGTTGTCCCAAAGGTTCGTAAACACTTGTAAAAAAATTGAAATACCAATATTATTTGCCGTTATGTATAATGTTTTTGTGGTGATGGTGGTGGTGCCTATCTCCATGGTTAAACCAATTCCTGAAGTCCACTCCTCTCCAATTTTTCAATGGTAGTTCTAGGCCTGAAAAATAGGTCCTCTATTGTCAGTTCTGAGCATGATAAGATATGCTCCGGAGAAGCTTCTGCACTATTGAATTTCAAGCAGTTATTGAAGGTTTTTTTTTTGTCCAATTTGAAATTTTAAGGATAATGTCTTTGTACTATGTATAAAGTAATTGTATTATGTATTATTATGTATTCGCCTTAATCATAGTATTCACCAAGTAATAAGAAAAACACGAACTCTTGGCACAACCTTATATTCAGGAATTGTTGATAGAAGTCACAAAAGTTACTATGATTAACTCATTATCATTCTTAAAGCTCACACAGCCGCGAGAAATTCGAGCATATCTCTAAATTATTATAGCCAATATTAATATATCATTAAAGAGTATTATCCGATAACCCTTTCAAATCTGTTCATGAGCTTAATTGTCTTAATTATTATATATAAATTTCATTATCTCAATATTGATTGTGATTAGCTTTTGCTTTTTTTTAATCTTCATTTGCAGTGAATCCGTGGTTAATCTATATATAATAAATTTCTTTTCCTCTAATTTTCCCAGACTAATCTATTAGTTTGATTGTCTTTATATAATTTTTCCTGTATATAAATATCATATTACCATTAATATGGTAATATTAACTATTACTGTGTTTCCTGCATGTACCCTACATTTCTGCTTGGAGATTCTTTATAAGAAGGTCTTAATAAAGCTTTTTGTTGTTGTTGTATTACTTTGTAACTCCTAAAATATGCAAATAAGTTTGTTATTGAACTAATTGATGTAAGCTCTGAACAGCCTTTCTATGTACATCATCAGTTACCTACATGTGGAAATTTTTATTTTGTAAATTTGGCGGAATGACAACAACGATGTAGCATTCTATATACAGTTACGAGCGTCATGCGTTCTTAATAATTTTTCATCTCTGTCACCGTTTGCTTTTTTTTTTTTGGAATGGCGCTCTCCTATTGGTTGGCTACGATCACGCCACCTTTGCCCCCCCCCCCCCCCATCTTGCCCCCCCCCCCCCCACTCGCTTCTTCGTTTTTGTAACTATTGTGTTGGAGCGGTCGCTCCTTAAATAAATGCATATATTAGTTAATAACTAAATGGAATCATCTCTTTATTTTTCCCAGTAAGAGACGCCTACGGAAGCCAACAGTACATAGACAGATAAAGCACATAGGCTATAGTTATTAACTAACATATGCATTTATTTAAGGCGCCAATTTATAATTGTAACAAATAGTATTTGAATCAAAACATTCAATCGGGTAAAACACGGGCGTTGCCCGGGTCATTCGGCTAGTTTATCTATATAGGAGAAACACTTATCATTAAGAAATCATTTTATATTTATTACACACATTGTTCTTTTTATCCTTAATTTGTATCTATAAGATTGTCCCAAAATTTTGTGTTTTTCTTAAAACGTTGTTTTTATTATTACTTGACGAATAATATTATTACAGCGAATACATAATAATACAATTACTTTATACATAATACATAGACATTATACATAACGGCGAATATATTGGTATTTCAATTTTTTGCAAGTGTTTACGAACTTTTGGGATAACCTTGTATTTTATATTTCTTTCTCTCTGTCTATGAAAATCATTTTTGCTTGTTATCGTTTTCTTCCGGGTTTAATATGAAGGGATTTACATTCTGCCAATCTCAGAAAATTCTCTTTGCTCCCATTGGAGGTAATCCATCCATCGGATTATCCAATGAAGAACGGCCAAATTTCACATCACAATTCGGGGAACAATCAGAATTCACACCAATTATATCTGGATCGATAGCTTCAGGAACCTCTAGCCCTCCCATTGGACAACTGCAATCAATAGGAAGGATGACGTCATGAGTGACGTCATTGGCACTCACCCCGATTATTCCACGCTTTTTTTTTATTCTTCCGTCTTCTTCCTTCTTCATTCTTCCTCTTTTTTCTATCTCTCTCTCTCTCTCTCTCCGAAGGTTTTCCTGGGTGCTGAGGAAAGGTATTGTCCTCGGCTATCCGGGTACCTGTCAACGCCATTGCACCTTCTTCTTTTCATCTTTAATGCAAGCAGTTCCTTCTTTGTGTACCAAGTCTTCTTCTTATTTTAAGCCTTCACCTCTTTTCTTAATGTTTTGAAGGGTCCTTTCCCTCTTAGTTCGATGTGAAGGGCGAATAAATTGCTATGATAGGTGTGAATGACAGCTCTCTCTCTTTGTGAATGGAAATTTAGATGGCGTGTGTATTAATAGTGGAATTATAATTAGATTTTATTTAATTGATGTTTTCAGTGGTTGTTTGAATACCATGCATATACATTGTTGTCGACGTGTCTCAGGCGTACAGACTTCGGTCTAGATAGCCCACTATGGTATCGACGTGTTTACGAATTAAATGCAAGCTTTCGTAAAAAGAGTTTTGATGATTTTCAAAATGAGTTTAAAAAGTTTATATATTTATCCTCAACCCATAAGTTGGAGGGTAGTACTTCTTGTCTTTTTCAGAATATCCTTTCTATGGATAATCTTTTGATTTTATCGTAGGATCCTCTCTCAAAATTGTCAATGAACCCTATTCTCGGCCTTCCCCCAAGAATACTGTATTGGGCGATTCTGCTTTTATGCGCTCCACTGTGAAGAGTGGAATCTCAGAAATGATATTCAGGCAAACTATGGACATAAGAACTATGTTGTACAGTAATCATACATATAATATTTGTATCGAGAGCTCTTCCACAAACAATAAGGACAAAGCCAGTTAAGCATAAATTCATATAAAGCTATAACGCGCCATCTATATAAAAGCAATGAAAGTATTTAAACATAAATATTTCTTTTTAACACAAATCAAACTTCTACTGTCCTTACAGCGATGGAAAAATATATTAAGAGGGCGCTTGGCTCATATATTTTATTTCTACAAAAAGCAGCTTCCGTCATGGCAATTCTGAACTCGGTAATGAGCGAAGTACGTAAATATACAAGGTAGGAGCAAAAAAGTTCCCAAACCTTTTTTAAAATTAATTATTTATTCATAGTATAGTAATTTAAACATCAAATTTTTCGAAATAGGAGCCTTGGTTATCTACACATTTTTTCCAGCGTGAAAAAAGCTGTTGAAATGCTAGTTCAAAGTCAATTTTTCTAAGCTTGTTTAGCTTCACCGTCGCATTTTCAATTACTTCTGATGACGATGAAAAGCGCCTCCCTTTTAAAGTCATTTTAAGTTTTGGAAAGAAGAAGAAATCACATGGGGCGATATCAGGAGAGTAAGAAGGATGCGGCAAGAAAGATATAAAGTGTTTGGCTGAATAGTCTTGAACAATAATGGCTCTATGAGCAGGGGCATTATCATGTAGCAATTTCCACTTTTTTATTTAAAGAGTTGGTTTCTTCTTCTCGTTATCGCAGTTTCTATATCGTATATAACGTGTAAAGCAAAGCCTCTGATGAGATTCTGTGACAGAACATGGATCCTCCACATACAAATCTCTCCCGCAGTACTGAGAGTTGGATTAGATTGGGGAGGAAGGCCGTCTTTTCAATTTTATAATATATTTATACAAGGTGTGTCCACAAGGTGAGACTGGTCAAAAATGAAGAAAAAATAGAATGATTAAAAAAAAATTGTATTAGTATTTTTCAAAATAGTCCCCTCCCGCATCTATACATAATTTCCATCTCTTCTCCCATGATTTAAAACATTTAGAAAAGGCATCTTTCGGGATGTTCTTCAAGACCTTTTTCGAATCCGCTATGATGGACTCTCTAGTGTCAAATCTCCTTCCTTTTAGAGCCATTTTGAGTTTTTAAAAAAGAAAAAAAAAATCATTTGGAGCTAGGTCTGGGGAATAGGGAGGTTGTTGAAGTATTTGGATGCCGTGTTTAGCCAAATAAGTCAGCACAGATGTAGCGGTGTGTGGTGGTGCATTATCATGAAGGATAATCCAATTTTTGGGACTCCACAATTCACTTCTTTTCAGACGAATTGATTCACGTACACGTCTCATGATGTTTAAATAAGACTTCTTATTTTGATTGTTTGACCTTCCTCTAGATATTCATAATGCACAATTCCCTTTATGTCAAAGAACGTGACCAATAAGACTTTGTTTTTTGACTTGCAAAGTCGGGATTTCTTCGTTCTTGGTTCATCTTTTCCTTTCCACTCCATGGATTGGCGTTTTGTTTCCGGGTCATACCCGTTAACCCATGACTCGTCTCCAGTTATTAGTTTTTCCTTCCAATTAGGGTTTTCTTCCACCATTTCAATCTTTTTTTTTTTTTTTGGCAACTTCAACGCGATTCTCCTTTTGTTGGATTGTGAGCATTTTAGGGACAAATTTTGAAGGTGTTTTCTTTAACTGCAAGTCTTCTTTAATTATCGATCAAACTAATGATTTTGATATCCCTGTTTCTTCTTCAATGTCCCGTAACCCTATTCGTGGATTTTCTTTTATCAAATTTGAAATTTGGCTCACCTTTTCAGGGTTCCTGTGCAGAATTGGACGTCCAACACGCTTCACATCTTTAACCGAATCCATTCCATTTTTAAATCGTGAAAACCATCTAAATGTGGTGGGCTTATTTACATTTTCGTTTCCAAATGCCAATTTCAACAAATCTAAAGTTTCTGAAGCCGATTTCCCAATTTTGTAGCAAAATTTAATACAAATTCGTTGTTCTAATTTTCTATCCATTACAAATTAGAAGTTGTTATGCAAGGCGTTCTTTTTACAAGCTTACAATATTTGTGATATACGGCAGTGTAGCTGAAGCTTTCTATTTTTTAAATAGACTTTAAAAAAAATTATCATTTCATTTTTTCTTTGTTTTTGACCGGTCTCATTATTTATTGGACACACCTTGTAATCTGTTATGAAAAAAATTATGAATATATTTAAAATTAAATAAATATTTCAAACACAAAAATATTTTATAAAAATTAATTTAATATTTTAAAGAAATATTATTATACATGTGGCGACCACACTTTGCTTCAGCGAGCGCGGACAAAGCTTATGTCGTTTTTGACCAGTCTCATTATTTTTTGGACACACCTTGTATATATACCATATTACTTTTTATACCAATTTACATACTGCAAGTGTTTCATAGAGGCAAAAAACCAACTTATATATATTAAAGGTGCCATAAATGGCGCCATGCTATCTAAAAAAAACTCATTTGATTGGTTCAGGGTGATGCCCTCTCATTTATAAAACTATATATATAAAAAGGCATGTAAAAATAATAAAAAAGGTCAGGTGTTGGTATTAAAATCAAAAAAGGCATATCCTCACCACGAGCACATGAACTTTTTATATGGCAGGGCGCCATCTAGTGGAACATAAATCAATTAAACGTTAATTTAGCCTCTTCCCTGATATTTGGCCAACCCATTTTCTTGATAATAAAATCCAACAACGAAAGCGTTTCGGGCTGTTGGCCCTCGACAGCGTGGTGCAGGCTGTACCACTGCGACCAAAAATGTTTTGGTCCCAGAGCCTTCCTCAGAAACCAAGAACGGGTATTTAAGGTCTAACTTGCGTGAATACGCTGAACATGTGAAAAAAATCATTTGGAAAAAATAATAATAAAAAAAGGTCAGGTGTTGGTATTAAAATAAAAAAGGTGCATATCCTGACCATGATTTTTGGTCGCAGTGGTTCAGTCTGCACCACGCTGATGAGGGCCAACAGCCCGAAACGCGTTCGTGGTTGGCTTTTCTTGATTTATTAAGAAAATGGGTTGGCCAAATATCAGGGAACAGGCTAAATCAACGTTTAGTTGATTTCTGTTACACTAGATGGCGCTCCGCCTTCTAAAAAGCTCATGTGCTCGTGGTCAGGATATGCCTTTTTTTTTATTATAAAAAGAGCTATAACGGTCAAAGATAAATTTATTTGCTAATACTTCAATTGGCAATAACGTTACCCACTCAATAACGTGCATGTTTTTGTTCCTTGATAAATGTTGATGTACCGCTAATCAATTGATTTTTCTTTTGATC
>CP092873.1:65246857-65259509 GCA_030710605.1 Cordylochernes scorpioides | reverse complement strand
CAAAAAAATATAGAATATTTTAATACATATAGATTATATACGATGTCAAGTTGTACCTTACATCATTACTTCAATAAATGAAAATTCCACCAGTCAATAGTCTAAAACTTTTAAAGTGGAATTAATGACTTAGCGGTCAAAGTTAACCAAGTATTATTTATTTCGTTTAGTCTCAGGAGTAAAGAACAACAAAAGGAATCCCATACATTGGAGATTACGAATTCAAAGAGAATTTATGTTTCTATAGAAAATATCTTATTTTATATATAAAATGAAAGAATTTAAGCATGAATGTTTCTTTTATACACAATACAAACTTCTACTGTCCTTAGTGCGATGAAAAAAATATATTGGGAGGGCTTGGCTCATCAGTGGTGAACCCTCCCAGCGGTTTCGCCGATCTTTCGCCGATTCTTAGATCTCTAATACTGTAAAACGACGTTTTACAATCAAAAGCCGCATTATATTGTACTCTGATACTGTATTGGATTATTCTGATTATATACAGTATTAGAGCTCTAAGAAGTGGTCTGGTGGATTAAATTGGCGAAACTGCTGGAAGGGTTCACCACTGATGAGCCAAGCCCTCCCAAAATATTTTTTCATCGCAGTAAGTACAGTAGAAGTTTGTATTGTATATAAAAGAAACACATTCGTGCTTAAATCCTTTCATTTTATATATATATAGATGGCGCGTTATTGATTTGTGATAATCTATTTATAAGATACTTTTCGCGTTAGAACTAGAACGGTTGTAAAAATATTCTAAAAATAAATAAAATTCAGCTTTTTCTCTCTCTCAAATATGTGCTGAATGTACTCATCTGGTAGCATAAGTTCTATTGCTATTTATAGGAAGTATATAACAATCATTGGATTTATCCTAATCATTCAAGAAACCACGTAGGCATTTATTGCTCGAAGCATATTATATATTTATGATTGATTGTAATTCTGCTATCCTCAAGCATATGTCCATAATTCATCTAAAATACCCATTCCAAGAGTCTAGCTACAGTATCACTATAAAAGGAAAACCTAAAAATGCAATATAACAGCGGTATTGTAGATTAAACTGGCGAAACCGCTGGGAAGGTTCACCACTGATGAGCCAGGTCTTCCCATTAATTTTTTCATTGCAGTAAGGGCAGTAGAAATTTTTTTTTTAAATAATCATACGCGTCTATAATAGTCTCGAATATCCATTTAGGCCCGAGTGGACATGTTTAGGCTGGTTGGATAAATAAAAGAATACCATCTCTCTAAAAAACAATCTTCAATTATTAGTTAGAATCGATATATATATATTAGATTAAATTTGATATGCTAGAGAATTATTGCTGGTTCTTTTTACTACTAAATGGTATTGGTAATGCAGTCGTGGCAAAAATATAACAAGTATAATAATAAAAATAGCCCTGATCAGAAATTGCTTTAATGAGCTACAGGAATATATAAAAAACATAATTTGATAAAAGTATTGCCTGATTTAAGGCTTAAAAATGAAGAAATCAAAAGTTATTTACATAAATACCAAAAGACTGAGCCGGCAAACAGGAAACAATAATAATAGGTTATATAACGGGAAAGCGCGACCTCCGGCGTTCGATTTAACAGAATAGTTTAATCTATGAAATTATAATTTTGAAATAAAATAATTTTTCTATAATATATATATATATATATATATATATAATATATAAAGAAAAGAGATTTCTGCTGTTGGAGGTTATGCCATGGTAATTGCGGTCGTGGTTTAAAATCTTGAAAGTAAAATAATAAAAATAGTTTTGATAAGAGATTGTTTTAATTGAGCTTTAGGATAAACATAATTTGGTAAAAGTACTGCCTGGCTTAAGGCGTAAGAATAAATAAAACAAAATATTATTTACATAATTACAACATGTTTGAGCCGACCAAAGGGGAAGAACAACAACGAGTTTTTATAGTGGAAGCATGACCTCTGGCGGTCGATTTAACAGAGTATTTGGATCTATGAAATTATAATTTAAAATAAAATAATACTTTAATATAAAATAATTTTAAATAAAATATTTTAATATAACATATATATATGGTATCTTACCACAGTTGTGTGTGAGGGTGTATATGCAAAGGGGTATATACACTTGTATATATACTTCACAGGTAGTTTTCACCTAAGACTGGTATGATCAAGTTCCTCGAAGGCGAAAACTCTTAAGGAGTTTTATGGGAACAATAATAGAGCATTTTCCCATGCCATCCATATACGGTTTACCCAATAGTAGATTCATCCGCTTTTTAGAAGCCGTTTCCAACTTAAGGGCAAGTGAGGGCCCTCCTCTCATCACGATGATTTTGGAACGCTTTCCCGGCTTTCCTGGCAGAGTCGTTCAAGGACGTTGTTCCTTCACATAGGGTTCCAAGTAGGGATTTTCCTTTCCTAGGAGATGGGACCTTGTGATGGTGATGTCTTGTCCAAGTTGCTACATGGAAAGGGAGGTGCCATTGCCGCGTTAGTCAGCCAGATTTCAGAGTTCCCTATAGGCCTTCACAGTTACTGTAGAGGCTCGGGGCTCACGACACCGTAATTCGCCCTACAGGGCAGTCCCTTACTTGTGCTGCTTCTCCCGCCCGCCATGAAGAGAAGGACTTCTGTACAGGGATGGAACCTTGTAGTAATGTATTCTTACACTTCTCCAGTACTTTGATTATTTAATATTGCACGTTGTGGAGAGATAATGATCTATTGTTTTGTAACGGGTTGATTTATATACGTTCTCTCTCTCAAGTACACTTTCCTTTATCTCTCGCTCTCCAATGTCGGCGGTAGTACGTCGATGAATATTCTACATTGTTCCACAGAACGTGTTTAAGAAAGCCAGCCAATCATAGAGGAGGAAGTAAGGAGATGAGACCACAACGTTGTTATCAGACAATGTTATCTTTCTTCCCAGTCCCTCTAGGAAATAGATACGGCTAAATTGGAAGACATCTGTGGTGTTGCTTTCTTTCTTCCTCTTCCCCTTTTGATTATTTATTTATATATATATCATATATAAGGGCTTTGTAGATATACAGAAGTAGGGTTCTATTCTCGAGGGATTGTTTGCCCAAAAATAAATGTTTGGTAGATAGAGTTTATTGTCAAAATTCGAAACTATTATAGACGCGTATGATTCTTTTTAAAAATAAACAATTTCTACTGCCCTTACTGCAATGTAAAAATTAATGGGAGGGCCCGGCTCATCAGTGGTGAACCCTCCCAGCGGTTTCGCCAGTTTAAATGCATCATAAGAGTTTATTGTATTGGTATTACTCTTATTATTATAGCAGTAATCATAAATTAAAAACACAAGGCAATAACGCGCCATCTATACAAAAAATGAAACGATTAAACAAGGATTTTTATTTTTAATGTATTGTCCTTACTGTGATGGAAAAATATTGGGAGCGCTTAGCTAATCAGTGGTGATCTCTTCCAGTTGTTTCGCCAATTTATTCAATCATACTGTTTCTTAGAGCGCTACTTTTGTACTGGACGCTTCTGTTTATACAAGTGACGCTGTAGGGTGGGGCTGTGGTATTTAAGCAAAGTATGGGCTTTAATAAATGCGGTACCCGCTCGTCGTGCAAGTATTGGAGATCAGAACTTAGCTCCATTAGGTCAAAAAATAATGTTTGCCAGGTTTCAAATTTGATTGAAAACAAATATCGAATCCAATTTGAATCCAAGCATCATTGGTAATTTACAATTTAACTTTTTTCTAAATGAAAAGAGTACAAAAATGAAAATTGTACAGGAATCAGTAGAAAATTAAGAATAAAATTATTTCCTGATCACATGCCACTGAAATTTGCCGATGGCTTGCGTCAACTCTCGGAATAAATATCAATTAATCGTTGATTTTACTTATATCAGAATATTGGTCGAATACCTTTTTCTGATAATTCAAGAACAGCCAAACCCTGTACGCTTTTCAGGTTGTTGGCCGTCATCAGCATTGTGCAGGACTATCTGGTCAATATACTGGAATAATAAAAATTCAACGATACTTATTCCGATGGCATCAGTAATCATGATCAGGAGATGATTCCTTACTGGTCTTAGAGCGCAATATGTGGGCCCCTTGAGTTCTCATATCCGCCATGTCACAGAACAACTCAGCAGGAATACCTAGCATGCTTCGTTAACAATTTACCCTTAAGGCACTGTTCCAAAATTAATTTCCTCTAATTAAATCAATTAAGGATGATTGCTCCTGAAAGAGAGAACCTTAATTTTCTAAACCATTCTCCAAACGCCCACATGTAAAAACACAACTTTCTAATTAAATATTTTAAACTTTTATGTCACCTTCCCCTGTGATACTCCCTGTGTGCAATCAGGAGAAGACATAAAGTATTAGGGCTGGTTATCTATATATACATTTCTATACGAAATACACTCAAAGTTATTTTACACACAAGTGGGTAAGATAAATGATTCTGTGTACAAAACAGAATGGTTTAGTTTCCCAAATACACCTGAAGATAGAAATCAGAGGCCTGGAAGATATTTTCCAAAATAACTTTATCAAGTCCCGCTCAAAAAGAGCGATCTAGATAATCATATTTACTATTGGGAATGGTTATATTACAAGGGTTCATTAAAAAAAAGATGGCTAAACATGGGTTTGAATCAGGGACTTTTAGATCCTCAGTTATTAAAATCGAAATCTTCCACAAAATTTAGTGCAAAAAATACCATGTTAGGCAAACCTATATAGATTTGTTATTCAAGCTTCAAATTTTGATAAAATTGGTAAAAGAGGAATTCTTACCAACAGAGTAATCCAATGGAGGATATTGATCTATAGTAAATAAAGAAGAACCAAAAATCTCTCATTTAAATATGCGTAAAAACTAAGTGCCATCTTTTGACCGTCTTTACAAACTAGTAAGTGGAAGACAGAGCCACGACACCATCTTTGGAAAATGTAGAACGCTCATCATGGGTCGGCCCTTATCAGTAGAGCTTTGTGGCTTATATTCTGAGCTGTCCAAAGAACCACTATTTCGATATATCTAATTCAAAGGGAACTGTGCAGATAATGTTATCGTCGCTCCGGACTATATTCTGGGCTAACACCTCCAGTTTAAACATCTTTCTGGAAGATTCTCAGCCTATTTAACAACATCTCCAGTAGGATGTCATGGAATCGTAGCTGTCCCTATACTGATGAGAGCCATAGACAGAAACCATAATATACAGGTTGTTAGCTTTTGTTAGAATTTCCTAAAATTGCTTATTATTTGATCTGAATCGGAGCTTAATATCCAGAGAAGAGCAGAAAATACTTTTTGTTTTAATGTAATTTTTTGCTATTTTTTTTATATTGATAATATAATCTTAACATATATGTTTGAAATTTAGGAATTTCTGTAAATATATCTATGATTTTCTCTCTTAGTTAAAAAACCGTAATTGCTAAACTGGGCGTATATTTGTGTTTATTTCATTGGTTGTTCCTAGGTAAGATGTAGAATCAATCATGATTTTAATGTCCTTTTTCTTTCTTTTCTTCTTCAAACTTTCTACTCAAACCTTGTAATTCATCAAATGTTTATGTAAAATAGTTCTTTGAATTTAGTGTTGCACAAGCATCCCTTGTGGGGATATCGCGTCTGATTTGATGATAATAAATAAGAAAAACATATTTGTTATATAAAAAACAATATTCGTTAGGTAAACATTTATTTAATATAGGAAACTCAAGGCGAGGCTGGGTCATTCAGATAATAAATTTATATATTTTTAATGTTACGGCGAAAAGGTCTGCTGTTTAAATTTAAAAACAGCCAAAGAACAGTATATCCCAATGGGAGCAAAATCATTAATATTTAAAACTATCATTGTACATATATAGTATATAGTCACGACCGTCTTTCCACCGTCAATCAATTCCTCAATTCCTCATGTCACGGATGCGCGCGCATCATCATTAGTATAATATAAAAAGCCAACAATGAAGAATGAATGTAAGATAAAAAGCCAACAATGAAGAGTAAATATGATATAAAAAGCCAACAATGAAGAATGAATGTAAGATAAAAAGCCAACAATGAAGAATGAATGTAAGATAAAAAGCCAACAATGAAGAGTAAATATGATATAAAAAGCCAACAATGAAGAATGAATGTAAGATAAAAAGCCAACAATTAAGAGTAAATATGATATAAAAAGCCAACAATGAAGAATGAATGTAAGATAAAAAGCCAACAATGAAGAGTAAATGTAATATAAAAAGCCAACAATGAAGAATAAATGTAAGATAAAAAGCAAACAATGAAGAGTAAATATAATATAAAAAGCCAACAATGAAGAGTGAATGTAAGATAAAAAGCCAACAATGAAGAGTAAATGTAATATAAAAAGCCAACAATGAAGAATGAATGTAAGATAAAAAGCCAACAATGAAGAGTGAATGTAATATAAAAAGCCAACAATGAAGAATGAATGTAAGATATAAAGCCAACAATGAGGAGTGAATGTAAGATAAAAAGCCAACAATGAATAGTAAATGTAATATAAAAGCCAACAATAAAGAATGAATGTAAGATAAAAAGCCAACAATGAAGAGTAAATATAATATAAAAAGCCAACAATGAAGAGTGAATGTAAGATAAAAAGCCAACAATGAAGTGTAAATGTAATATAAAAAGCCAACAGAGTGAATGTAAGATAAAAACCCAACAATGAGGAGTGAATGTAATATAAAAAGCCAACCTTGAAGAATGAATGTAAGATAAAAAGCCAACAATGAAGAGTAAATATAATATAAAAAGCCAACAATGAAGAGTGAATGTAAGATAAAAAGCCAACAATGAAGAGTAAATGTAATATAAAAAGCCAACAGAGTGAATGTAAGATAAAAAGCCAACAATGAAGAGTAAATCTCTATATATATAAAAATGAATGTTTGTCTGTTTGTATGTTTGTTTGTATGTCCGGTATACAAATTCGCAGTAGTTCACTAATTCAAACCAAAATTTCCATACATAGGTAAAAAATACGGGGAAGACGATAGGCTATTTAAAAATATATATAAATCAATTATTAAAACTATATATTTTTAGTCAGAAAATGATGATGACGATATTGCTGTATCATGTTTGATTATCAGATACAAAATTATATCGGGAAAAATTCCAAAAAGCAGAGACCACGGGTGAAACCAGTTCATTATTTTGTACGCAGGAACAAAATTCTAACAGAAAAACATTCATTCGAGCAGAAAACAAAAGCCAGATCATCTTTCTATAAAAATATCGCTTCTCAGACACAAAGTTTGCAGCGGGACGTTTCACAAGTGTGACATCCACGGCGCCAATTTATAATTGTAACAAATAGTATTGGAATAAAAACATTAAATCGGGTAAAACACGGGCGTTGCCCGGGTCATTCGTCTAGTATAGTATAACTGCAATATATGATGTATAATTTTAAAAGAATTAATCCCTATATTTATTTATTTATTATCATCAAATCAGACGCGTTATCCCCACAAGGGATGCTTGCGTCAAGAAACAGCACTAAATTCAGAGACTATTTTACATAAACAATTAATTATTCACAAGGTTTGTGTAGAAGTTTAAAGAAGAAAAGAAAATGACATTAAAATCATGCTTGATTTTACATTTTACCTAGGAACAACCAATGAAATAAATACAAATATAATCTCTCTATATATACATACACATAAAGCTTTATTAAGACCACCGGTCTTATACAGATTCACTACAGGAAGAAAGGAATTATAGATGTAGCTCCTGTTTATAATCTCTATATAAAGATATGAAATATAACTATATATGTTATAGAAAAAAATGTATCTGTAATCAATATAACTTAAAAGCAAAAAAAAGTTTATTTTCAAACAGAAGAAAAACTTTAGCTATTTTTCTTCCCCCAAATGTTTTAAAAGTATTTATCATTTGAAAGAATGGTGTGTGCGGCTAGGAAACTGTAATTTTGAAGGGATTTCTTTTACCTTTCAGCTTTTGACATCTAATGGATATTTGTGTGGATTCTGAATATATGTCGATATAATTTGTGGGTAGGGTAACTTGATCAATCCATAGAAAAACTCATTAATAATGACAAATTGGGTATCAGATATCTTATTGGTATCTTCCAGTATATTGACCAGACTAATCTTGATATTTTTAAAGGATAAAACATCTCCAGAATCCTTCTTTCTATAAATAATTAATAAATAAAAATACATTTTTAAAAAGCTTTTATCCAAATACACTAAAAAGGAAAAAATAAAATATTGTATCTTCTGTCTTTGAGCAATTAGATGTATCTGAGTGAAAATAAAAGCGGCGGGGGACGATCATCATGAATTTCGAAACTAATGTGATTTAATATGTAGCAACTGATCAGCGATTTTTAAAAATCATTTTTGCTATATTTTTAACCTCTTCTCTAAATATGATCGTCCCCCACCGCTTTTATTTTCACTCAGATACATCTAATTGTTCAATAGCAGAAGATAAAATATTTTATTTTCCTTTTTAGAAAAGCTTTTTCTTCTAAAAGCTTTCTTTCTTAAAAAAAAAAAATAGACACTTCTATCAGTTAAATTTTTATTTTCTCAACATTTCAACAAAAATATTTTGTCTTCGTCAGGAGAAATAAAGCATTTAGCAAGGCGTTAAAAATTGCTTTATTTTTATTTTATTTCTCTTGATGAAGACAAAAGAATTTTGTTGAAACGTCGAGAAAATAAAACTTCAACTGGCCGAAGTGTCTTTTTTTACAGAAATATGAATGCCGGTCAGGCAACCTCTATTTTCAAGATAGAATCTTCTGTCTGTAAAAAAAATAATAATAAATAAGAAACTATAATTGATACAAATCTAGTTCATTACCTTTCGAAAAGTTCGACTCTCTTATCTCCCAGTAAACCGAGCTCCTAGAAGATAGGGCCGGGTCGGAATATCGGAAATTTTCAATACAATACTTGATTCAAAATAAACGCCGTCATCAGTAATACAGTAAAATATTTTATGTGAGCAATAGTTACCTAGAAATTATTTGAAAAATAAAGAATAAATAAAATTAAGGTAAAGAGTTTCTTTCAATTTTGATTTCGCAAGCTTTCGAGCAAAATTTCTGCTCTTCAACGGGCAGATACTTCTATGTACAATATAAAATGATATTTATGTGACACATATTTCAATTATTTTTATATAAATATAATTTTATATTGTACATAGATCAATTTGTCCGTTGAAGAGCAGACAATTTCTAGAAAACTTGCGAAATCAAAATTAAAAGAAACTTTTTAACCTTAATTTTATTTATCCTTTCTTTTTCAAACAGTATTTTCATAGGATAGGACCAGAATCTCCTGCTCCGAGTCTCACTACTTTAATTCTAGCATTTAAAAAAACCGAGTCGGAAACTATTACTTTTAAATCGTATTTAATTCCGATAATTTAACTGCCTAAAAAATTATCTCATTATATTGAATTGATCGTATTTTAATACCAAATGTCTTCCTTCATATTACCCAGCTTTTTGTATTTAACAAGTGATATATAAAATTTTGAATTTAAAGGAATATATAAGAGAAAACGTACCTGAATATTTCTCTACTGACCATTAGAATTGCTACACCAGGAAGATATGAAAATAACAAAATGATATTTAATAGACAAATACCGGCCAACAAGTGATTAAATTTACAAGATATTTGGAGATAGAGATCCTAGGAAATCAGAAGACCCATCACTGGCATCAATAACTGATTTTATACGTTCTACAGGCATATTTGAAACACGAGACTAGCCATGAAATCTAAGACAGGCTTCATAAAAAGTATATGTCGAACATAATTTATGCCCTTATTTAAAAAACTGGTATTTAAAAAAAAAATATTTCATTTTTATACCAAAGAATATGGTTTAAATTTTCGTTCTAAACAGAATTTTAATCTCTTTTAATGTTTAATAAGCAATTAAATTATGTTTACATGTTATTAGATGTTCTTTTGGCATTTTTAAAATTATTATTCAGAAAACGTATTTTAACAAACAGCTAGAATATAATATTTTCCAAGCATAAACAGTTTTATTTATTTTTTTACTCTTTTATTTAATAAAAGTTGGCTGAAATGGTAAAAGCATATTTCTTAAATTTAATTTGAGAGAGAAACTGCCAAAAGAAAGTTAAAAACTAAAGTCAGGTAGAAATTTTTTGAATTTATTATTTTATATAAATAAATATCTAACATACATACAGGAAATATATTCAGCAGCTTTTGTATAAAAAATATATTACGTTATATTAATTCAATTTTTGAAAATATTCGAGTATAATATATTTTTTTAAATTTATTATATATATTTTTGTGGGTGTGATTTCTTTTCACTCTGTGTGCTCAGAATTTTAAATTTTTTGATATCTTCTGGGAATTTTTTGTAACAAGGCATAAATTGAAATTGGCGTCTTTTCTAATGTAAAGTATCATTTCGAAAATAGATTTATACTAATATTTTAACGTCATTTATATTTTAAGAATATACTGTTAAAATACGTATTAATTTCCTATAAAAAGAAAATAGTCTTTCTCTTCTACTATATATATACGTATATATAAATATTTTGAATATATGTTTTATTTATTCAAACCAAATCCTCATAAAATATTTTGGTAATAATAAGAAATTAGTCAAATTATAACTGGCTAGCGTTTTAGATTTGTTCGTAGAATTCGTTTACTTCTAACGTAAATTATGTTTGCTCTAATTTTGAAACGTATATGAACATAAAAATGACTATTACGAATTTTAGGATAAATTAATAATGTTAATTTTATAATAAATCTATATAAAATTATTAATAATTCATATATTAGTCTTTTTAATAGTCATATACGTTTCAAAATTAGAGCAAAAATAATTTACGTTAAAAGTAAACGAATTGTACGAACAAATCTAAAACGACAGCCAGTTCACATACACAAAATCTTTATTAAAAATTTGCCTTTGTTAAGGTTTAAGTTTAAAGGAGGTGATTTTATTCACGCACACATACAAAACACGTTGAATTTTATTATTTGTAAATTTAAAAAATCTTATAAAAAGGTTTGAAAATATTTTAGGATTTGCCATATTATTATTGTTTGCTATTTAGGGTTGTTCAGTTAAAAATGTGTTAACCAATTATTATTTTAGAATAGAATACTTTATTATTCTCAACAATTCTTAATATAATTCTTTAAAAAATATTTTATTAGATATATACCATACATAAGATTAATTTGTGGTATTTCACTCCATCAAAAATTAAAGGAACTAAATTTGTATATGAATAAAAGTTGCCCTTTTAAAACCCAAGTGGCGTAAATATTGAGTTATTTGGCAAGCAAACAAAAGGATTCGGCTGCTATATTATTGGCGCAAGGCATGTTGGTAAATAATTGAAATACCTACCCCATCCCAGCAACAAGTTATTGGGAACTTAACAGAAGAGGAGGAGTTATTTGAATGTAGGCGTGGTCTAATTGAAGTTTTTCTGTTCTCCTCTGAACCAATCAATGCATTCCAATTTCGGCAATGTGGAGAGAGCTTAAATTTGAAAGTGTCACGCGTTAAGCCTAATTACCATCGTAATTATCCGAAATTGGAGGAGACACACATAAATTTAACTTTTGTAAATCAACATTTAAACTGAATTTTTAACAAAATTGTGTGGTTTCATATCTATATATGAAAAAATAATAGAAAAAATAATAATAAAAGGGTCAGGTGTGATATTAAAAATAATGAAAGCATATCCTGACCAGGAACACATGTATTTTCTTGATTTATCAA
Source organism: Cordylochernes scorpioides (assembly GCA_030710605.1). Taxonomy (NCBI): domain Eukaryota; kingdom Metazoa; phylum Arthropoda; class Arachnida; order Pseudoscorpiones; family Chernetidae; genus Cordylochernes; species Cordylochernes scorpioides. The sequence goes on along the minus strand of CP092873.1, from coordinate 65,247,659 downwards.
GAAATTGGGTTGGCCAAATATCGGGTAACAGGTTAAATCAATGTTTTAGTTGATTTCTTTTCCACTAGATGGCGCTTTGCCATCTAAAAATCACATGTGCTCCTGGTCAGGATATGCTTTCATTATTTTTAATATCTCTATATGTATAGGTATATATGTTATAGATTAGAAAATTTTTGTGTGTTTGATTGTTGAAAAGAGGTGCAGTCGTGGAAAAGTAAAGATAATTATTTACCTTTCAAGAAGATTTTTATTTTGAATCTCTTGAAGTAAAAATATACATATATAAAATTATTTATATAACAGGAATATAGAATTTATATAATGAATTCTATAATCGTGAATAAAAGATAGGTAGGGTTAAATATACATAATCACAACATATATACAGTAGGGATTCTTGCGAATGTATTCTTGTTCATTATAGCATTCTTTTTAAAAACTGAAATTTTAGCACTACTTTTTCAAATAAGTAGAAACCCTATCTCTACCGACCTTAGGTATTGCAATGGTCAAATTTAAAGTCAAAGGGCATTATTCATCAGTGGTGAATCAGCTGTAACGTCATTTTGACATCCCAACTGCTCAACTATTGTATTAGACTGTTTTCTTATATAATCTTCATGTAGTAGGATATATACAGGGTGAGTTATTTAGGAAAACTATGTTTCAACATATGTTTCTCTTATTAAGATCATTTTGGAAACTTTGGTCTCTTAATAGAGAGATTTTATTTGATATTTTCAACAGTTCCTATTTATTATTGAGGGTATTACAATAGGCTCGACCAAGACAAACGATC